>CM056053.1:34942693-35635193 GCA_029574335.1 Rana kukunoris | reverse complement strand
AGTTAGAACACTCATAGGACACACATTTAACCCCTTCCCCGCCCCCTAGTGGTTAACCCCTTCACTGCCAGTCACATTTATACAGTAATCAATGCATATTTATAGCATTGTTCACCGTATAAATGTAAATGGTCCCAAAAATGTCAGAAAAGTGTCCGAAATGTCCGCCATAACGTCGCAGTCCCAATAAAAAAATCGCAGATCGCCGCCATTAATAGTAAAAAAAAAAAAAAAAAAAAAAAAGGCCATAAACTATCCCCTTTTTTGTAAACGCTATAAATTTTGCGCAAACCAATCGATAAACGCTTATTGCATTTTTTTTTTTACCAAAAATATGTAGAAGAATACGTATCGGCCTAAACTGAGGGAAAAAATATTTTTTTTATATATTTTTGGGGTTATTTATTATAGCAAAAAGGAAAAAATATTGCATTTTTTTAAAAATTGACGCTCTATTTTTTTTTTAGCGCAAAAAATAAAAACCGCAGAGGTGATCAAATACCACCAAAAGAAAGCTCTATTTGTGGGAAAAAAAGGACGCCAATTTTGTTTGGGAGCCACGTCGCACGACCGCGCAATTGTCAGTTAAAGCGACGCAGTGCCGGAAGCTTATATTTTGTCTGGGCAGGAAGGGGGTGTAGGTGCACAGTAGTTAAGTGGTTAATGTAGAAAGATTAAGTGACGACCTTTATTAGACAACTCAATTTTTTTTCCATTTTGGATAGAGTAATGGCGCGTACACACAATCGGACATTCTGACATCAATACCATGGATTTTTTTTACAACGGATTGTTCTCTCAAACTTGTCTTGCATACACACGGTCACACAAATGTTGTCGGAAATTCTGAACGTCCAGAACGCGGTCACGCTCAAAACTACGCCGAGCCGAGACAAATTAAGTTCAATGATTCGGAGCATTCATAGGATTTTCATGTGTCGGAATTGGCTACAGATGATCGGAATTTCCAACAAGAACTTTTGCTGTCTGAAAAATTGAGAACCAGCTCTCAAACATTTGTTGTCGGAAATTTCGACGGCAAATGTCCGATGGAGCATACACATGGTCAGATTTATAGACGACAAGCTTGCATCGACCGTGTGTACGTGGCATAAGAGAGGGTTATAACATCTGTCATATATTTTTTTATTTTTTTTTACCATCTGTGTCCCATTGGGGAGATTTACCTTCATTTCCTGCCCCATAGCCAAAACAGAAAGTAAGACGAAATCCCAGCAAATTAATGGAATCATTTGGGCCCCCCAGGTCACCAGAACTAGTGTCCCCATTGGAAGATTTCCCTTCTATTACTTTTCTAAGGACAGCCCAAAATTTGAGATTTTCTTTTACTTTTAATGATAAACTTGACAAATGGAGAAGGTGAATCTCCCTAATGGGGGCACAGCCAGCAACAAAAGTCTTGGGTGTTCTTATCTCTCACCATTCTGTCCAAAACTAAAAGAAAAAAGTTTTGCCTTTTAGTTATTTTTTTAAGTTTTTAATGATGCAAGCTTTTGAAACGTTCCTTAGGTTAATTCCTTACTATGATACCTGGGTAGCAAGAACGTAATAAGGTTTCACAAAAGCATCCATCTTTTACTTAAGTTGACCAATGAAGGATATCACTGAAACTCCAAATATTTGCATACCTCTTGGCAAAGTCAAGATAGGGTTTGACGTTTTCTTTAAGCAATGGCTTTCCTATCATCACTGCAATAAAGCCCAGCTCTGTGGAGCTTGCCACAAGGACAAGTTCTGCCGTCTCGGTTGTGGTCTCTGGTGGTTGGCCTTTTCTAGGCAGATCACATTTTTGCTATATTCTCTCCTTAATTTAATAATGGTTTTAACAGTGCCCCAAGGGGGAACACTCAGTTGTTGTTTTTTATAACTCAACCCTGATTGGGTTTTTCCAGAACATTATTCTGGACTTGTTGTGATAGTCAGGCGGCGTACACACAACCGAGGTTCTCGCTGGAAACCAGCGAGAACCTCGCTGGAAGCTCCATTCCAGCGAGAACCTCGGGCGTGTGTACGCTCCTGGCTCGCCCCGCCCGTCGGGAATCCCGTCGAGCGAATAGAGAGCAGGCTCTCTATTTGCTCGACGGCCCGCCTGGATGAATGGCTGGTTGCCATTCCCGACGGGCGGGTCGCCGATTTCGACGGCCGGCAGAGAACCTCGATGGGCGGAACGATGTGTTCTGCCCGTCGAGGTTCTCTGCCGTGTGTACGCGGCTTCAGTTGGTCTCCATGATGCTGTTTTTTTTAGAAAGGATAGTTTCTGAACAAATTTTGGGACCCTCTAAAAACTAGTTATACTAGCATTATGTGACACTTTAATTTCACAAAGCTGAACACTGTCCAGCCTATGATGGGGCTGTTGAGGGCAGTTGGTTCCACCAGAGCTTTTTAGGAGGTTCACTGCAAAATTGGATAGATATTTATCTTTCACTTTGATGGTATTATATTGGTACTGTGATGAGTTATTTAGGTGTAGCCTGGGGGTCTTAAAATTAAAAATTAATTAATCCATTTAATTGCAGGTTGTAACATTACAAATTAAGGATGGGGGGTTAATCATGCATATCGAACACTAAATGAAAAAAGCTGTGGTTTCCCTTTAAACTGGCGCTATCATTAAAATTCAAAATAATCTTTAGGACTCATATTGTTACCAAATCTTTAAATAAGAAATTTTAATTGCATTTATTGTGCATATCTTGCCATGTATAAATGCTGGTTTTATTTTAGCTAAAGGCTGGGCCAAGATCACTTGTTCTCTGGCTACACTGATCTCACATCATTGGAGAGTACAAAAAGTCTGTGGTTTTCAGTCAGACTCGCTGTGAGTTGAGGATCGGTAACATCCCATCACTCCCCACTCCTCCCCCCGCCACCTGCACCCATAGCTGTCATAATACACTGATCAGCGGCTGCAGCCACTGATCAAGAAAACATTTCCAACATGTTCCTTCGACAGAAGTTGATTAAATGACCTCTGTTGGGCAGGAACGAACACCCACTGATCAAACCTCATCTGGTCCCTGCTGAACCGGCCAAATTTGGCACTGCCATGCAACAGAGGTTGAATATGCGTTGGACAAATATGGCAGAGAGAGATTTTAAACTGTACACAGAAAGAGGTGTCTTAAAACATTAAGGCCCCTTTCACATGGCTGTTCCGATCAGTTTTTCAGGTGGACCTGTCCGGACGGTCCATGTATCCATATGAACAGGCGGGTGTAATTGGATACTACCTCGAGGTCCCATCGGTCCGTTAAAAAAAAAAAAATGGAAGGGAATCTGTCCTCTTCCGTTTAGGTGGATTGAAGGATAGTCAGCTGTAAAAGGACAGTGTCTGCCACCCGTAGAGCATTCTACAGAAACTGAGCTGACATGCATGTGTCATCCGCCCGCTCTGCTCCGATCAGCAGGGGATCTGTGTGCTAACCCCCCGATGATCGGAATGGAATGCACCCCGTGTGAAAGGGGCCTAACACACTAAGATTATTTTACATGAAGCTGAAAGTCTTTTAAATGTATATTTAAAAAATAAAAATAAACAGATAATTCCCAGTAGATGCAAACCCAATCACTGCATACTGATGTTAACATGTTAATGTGTTGAGTTTTTTCTTTTTTTAAGTAATTTAAAATATTTTGACCTTTTAAGCTTTAATTAAAGTGTTACTAAACCCACAATGATAACATCAGTCTGTATACGTAATAAAACATGCTTGTTATACTCGCTGTGGAACCTAAGGGGTTAATGCTCTCTCTTGTGTAAAAAAAAAAAAAAAATGCTCAATTCTTAGATCGGGGTCCTGCATCCTCATAGGACAATCAGGGGAGAATGAAAACTCCTCCTGCAAGCTTTAACCAGACACTGATAGAAGTCACAAGACGGCATTAACTACTGTATATATATTTTGCCATTTATATTTACTAAAACGATTGCATTTCCATGTTCTGTGTACTGTGGGAGACCAGATATAGTGAATGCAGGGTCCTGGGTTTAGGACCATTTTAACCTCTTCCTGCCACTGCCTCCAGGTCCTTTAAAACAGCAGTAGATAGCTGTGTGTGTGTTTTTTTTTTTTTGTGAAACCTGTAAGGTAAAGCCATATTGATGAGTGAAATAAGTATTTGGTCCCCTATCAGTCAGCAAGATTTCTGGCTCTCAGGTGTTTTCTATACAGGTAATGAGCTGAGATTAGGAGCACTCTCTGGGGCTGGGTTCACACTTGTTCCGACAACGCTCCTACATTGGGAGCTCATGTAGCATGACATGTGAAAATCAATGTTTCCCTATGAGAGCCGTCTTAACTGATCCGACACAAGTCGGTCCGACTTTGAAAACACTCCCTGTACTACTTTGCTCCGACATTCATCCTACTTCAGCCCATTGAATATCATTGAAGTCGGACCAAAGTAGGAGACTTGTCCTTATCAGACATCCGACATGTGATTACAGCAGCAGTAAAAGGAATTTATCTCACTCTGGGATTGTTTTGATTGGTCAAAAACAAGTCAGACTATCACAAAGTCGGTTCAAAGTAGTATCCTGTTCATGAAAGTCGGATGGATGTAGGACCAATGTAGGATGAATGTAGGATGAATGTAGGACAGATGTCGCAGAGCAAAGTAGGATGAAAGTTGTACTGCTGTCGTGTAGTATAGTGTGAACCCAGCCTGAGGCTGGGTTCACATTTGTTCCGACAACGCTCCTATATTGGGAGCTCATGTAGCATGACGTGTGAAAATCAATGTTTCCCTATAAGAGCTGTCTTAACTGGTCCTACACAAGTCGGTCCGACTTTGAAAATGCTCCCTGTACTACTTTGGCCCTACATTGATCCTATGTCAGCCCATTGAATATCATTGAAGTAGGACCAAAGTAGGAGCCTTGTCCTAACCATCCGATTTTTGCCATCTGACATGTGATTACAGCACCAGTAAAAGGAATTTATCTCACACTGGGATTGTTTTGATTGGTCAAAGAACAAGTCAGTCTATCACAAAGTAGGACCAAAGTAGTATCCTGTTCATGAAAGTAGGATGGATGTAGGACCAATGTAGGATCAATGTAGGATCAATGTAGGACAAATGTCGCAGAGCAAAGTAGAATGAAAGTCGTGTAGTGTAGTGTGAACCCAGCCTTACTGGTGCTGTAATCACATGTCAGATGGCAAAAGTTGGATGGTTAGGACAAGGCTCCTACTTTGGTCCTACTTCAATGATATTAGACATGTGCACAGAATGTGTTTCGTATCGTTCCGTTTTTTCGTTTTCGTTCGTTTTTCGTAAGACGCCCGTTTTCCTGTTTGTTCCCGTTCGTTTTTCGCATGACGCGATTTTTTCGTATTCCGATCGTTTCGTATTTTCGTTACTGTTTTATTTTCGTACATGCGGGATGGTTCGTTATTCTGTTTAATTCATGTTCGTTACTTGTTAGACAATAATTTTCGTGAATTGTCGTCAATGATTTGCAGTATCTTGAAACCCTTTTCTTTTGCTATTTTCAGTCGTATGTTCATATGACATCTATAACAAAAGATTTGCATTCTGTATTTTAAATTCCTTTTTTCTGTTCGTATTTTGGATTCAAAATACAGCATGCAAATCTTTTGTTATAGATGTCATATGAACAATGAACATAGGACTGAAAACAAACAGAAAAAGGATTGAAACAAAATACAGCATGCAAATCTTTTGTTATAGATGTCATATGAACAATGAACATAGGACTGAAAACAAACAGAAAAAGGATTCAAACAAAATACAGAATGTAAATCTTTTGTTATAGATGTCATTTTTGTTCTTTTGCCGTTTTCGCTTTGTCGGTTTTTTTCGTCGGATCATTCGTTCGTATTTGCGGTTGTTCGTTATGCGGCTCATTCGTAATCTCGTAGTTTTTGTATTTTGGTGCTTTAATTTTTTCATATGTACACATTATCCTGCGGGTACGAAAATGAACATTATCATACGAAAATAACATTCGTACGAGCGGGAATGCACATATCTAAATGATATTCAATGGGCTGAAGTAGGATCAATGTAGGACCAAAGTAGTACAGGGAGTAGTTTCAAAGTCGGACCGACTTGTGTAGGACCAGTTAAGACAGCTCTCATAAAGAAACATTGATTTTCACACGTCATGCGACATTAGAGCTCCTAATGTAGGAGCGTTTGTAGGACAAGTGTGAACCCAGCCTCAAAGCCCTGGTTCACATTGATGCTACTTTGAAATCAGGAGACTTCACTTGAAGTAGCGTGATTTCAAAGTAGCAGGTCAGCGTGATTTCAGGTGCTACTTGGCTGATATTTGTACCACTTCATGCACAGATGTCTATGCAAGCCGCACCTGAAATCACAAAGAATAGTGCAAAAGTCTCGCCGATTTGAATGGTTCCATTGCCGACAGTAGTGTGCAACTTGTCATGCGATTTGAAACTGTAAAACTGCAAGACAAGTCGTGCTGATCTGAACAGGGACAAAGGAATGTATAGGTAAAAGTCAGAGATGGGGGGTTCACTCCCATTTTAAAATGTACTAAATGCTGGGAGGCGGGTATTCCGATCGGCAGTCACAGTGGAAAGCTCCAAATTGGAAGTATGCATCGGGGGGGGGGGGTTGGTCTTTCCGGTACCCACTGGTTACTGTGTATGCAGGAAGCACAGTAATGTGTTAACATAGGGCCGCATATATGTGGCCTCTCGGCTTTAAAGCCTACCCGCCCAGAAGCCGAATATGTGGACACAGTCGGTGTGCAGAGGTTAAAATAACACAAGGTGACCCTTCCATGACGGTTCGTGGTCAGGCACTTCCTATTTTTAGGTCTCCCCATTGCTCTCCTGTGTTGTCATCCTGACATGGATGTCTATTCGAGACTACAAGTGACCATCTGATCATACATCATATATGGTCTACTGTTACCATCGGGAGATCTGCCCTGAGAAGTGCATGTCGGAATGTGGTAGTGGCTGCAAGAGACAACTGCACTGAGATACAACAAATGGTGAAATAAATATGAAAAAAAAGTATTAAAAAAAAAAAAAGACATGATTTATGACATACCGTAGTTTAGCAAGCTTATGCTATTCATATTCCATTAGGGTTACTATCCACTTTAAATGGAAATCTTTTATCTATATTTGTGGCCTATTTTAATTGACTTTATTTTGTATTCTTTTGTGCTTCAATGTTCTGGAACTGGATTGTATTTATTCGTGAGAAAGCTGAGTGAGGGGGTTGCAGGGAGCCCCTGGATTATTGTAATTTCTATATGTATCTGCGTGCATAGCCGAGATTGTCATTGTGCAAGAGAGGAGCTCATTGTTCTAGCCGGCCTTTGCTGCTTATGTCTAAATTCAGCAAGGCAGAAAAGTGCAGCTGCACAGATAATGCATTCTCCCCAAGGGCTTCGGCTGAGCAAATTAGGTGTCAATGGGGTGTCTGTGCAAGCAGCACTCCTTCTAATTAGTCTCCCGAGCCTGGTCGGTGGCAGGTAGACGGTGATCTAATCAATTGCTGTGTGTCTGATGCTTGCCAAGTCTGAAAATCCTGCCAGGCAGGGTCTGCTCCCACAGGTCATTCACCTGCTCAGTGGGACTTCTCATTTTCATTTTTACATCTTTTTTTCTTTAGCGTGAGGCTTTTTTGGAGTTGCCATTCTTTCCAAAATGTCTGCTCTGTCCTGCGGAAAAAAGAGAAAGCTTTCATCCCCTTGCTCTGTATTAAAGCAAAATTCCAACCTAACACTTGAAATGCACATATATGAACTGTTTTACCTGCCAAAATATTTGTCATTTGTCCTTTTGCTGTTGTGGCTTGCACGCCTTTGGCATCCTAGATGAATGACTCCATCGTTAATAGATCCCAGTGCCTTGAGCTTGTTGAGATGACATCATTATAATAAACTGGATGGCTTATAGTGCTGGCTCCCTCACTCTTTTTTCTGTTGTATAGCACATTATGGGCATATTTTATGAAGGCAAATATACTAGCAGTGCATTGAAATACATGTAGGCCTGCCCTAATGTAAAGGGTAAGTCAATATTTTTAATTCTGCCCTCTCTCCCCATTAGGACCCAACTCCAGGCTTGAAAATCCCACCCAGTTGTTTGCACTCAACTCCCTTAGAGTTGGCTTTTGCCAAAAATTTCTGCTTTTTCCCCTGATGAAGAATTATACTCGAAATGCGGCATCATCATTATATCAGAGTATCAGGATTTCTGCATTTAAACTCACAAGAGCCTCTTCGGGGGGGTGTGGCTTTATTTTTTACAGTCTAAGTCTACAAAATACATATTTATGTATGATTTTACTCTTGTAAAACAAATGCAATAAACTGTTTTATACATACTTTTTGCTTTTGGACTTAATCTAGTCCCATTAAAGTCCCACACACCTATGGTACCTTGGGTTTCCTCCAGTGGTGGGTGGATTCTAAAAGCTGTAGAGATCTGTGCCCCATAATGATGTGATGTTACTCTCTGCAGCATTTTCCTGTTAATCCAGGAGTGGGTCCTTGATCCCCCTAGGCTTAAAATGGAGCTCCACCCAAAAGGGGTAGTCCTGTTTGTTTGCTTCCTCACCCCGGTGCCACATTTGGCGCCTTTCAGGGGGGGGGGGCGGGTAACTGATTTTGACAGGTACCCATCCCCACTTCTGGGAGAGCTTGCCATGGCGATTCTCCTCCAAAGTTTGGCCCCCTCCTTCCTACACCACCAGGCCAGGTAGAAAGCGCAGCGTGCTTCATGCATGTGTAGTGAAGCCAACCGTTGGTGAAGCCAAAAGGTTTCACTGCCAGTTTCCCTTGCCACGAGCGGCAGCACCCAGAAGCATATATTGCTCTATGAAGAGCTTGATGAATGTTCACCTGATTATTAGGTGTAATTTTCTCTATAAATAAAGGGATTGTGTATTTTTGGTAGGCCATGCTTTGTAACACTTCCTTATTTGAAGATGCTGCTGGTGAAGAAACACTTTGTGATGATCCAGAAGCAGCAGAAAGATTGTTTCTGGAATGGGAACTCTGGAGGGAAAAGCTCCTCGCACTTTCATTCTGGTCCTTCTAATTTCATTCCATAAAGTATTCTGTAATGTCTTTAAGGCATCTCTGGCTTGCCAGGATGTGTTTTGTCATCTTTGTAGCATTTGGAAAATATTTCTTCTCACAATATTTGCAAATTGCAGCTTTGCTCTCAGTAGAAATTGCATCATTTTACTGAGAGGAGAAAAATAAAAAAAATGATTTACTGACAAGACTATAGGGAAACCTTATGCTGTGATGGTGGAGAACATGGATAGGAGTCATTTATAGGTTATAAAGGTAAACTAATTTGTCAGACAAATATACCCTCCTACCTGTTAATGAAGGCCTGAGAGGGCAGGTAGGAGGGTATATTTGTCTGACAAATTAGTTTATCTTTATAACCTATTAATGACTCCTATCCATGTTCTCCACCATCACAGCATAAGGTTTCTCTATAGTCTAGTCAGTAAATTTTTATTTTTATTTTCCTCTCAGTAAAATTTTGCAATTTCTACTGAGAACAAAGCTTCAATTTGCAAATATTGTGAAAATAAATATTTTTTTCTACTGTATCCCAACAATCGCCCCACTGTAAGAGGTGCAAGATGGAGCCCACTAGCAAACTAAACTGGAGCCTTTCTCCTGCAGTACCCCCTAGTGGCAGATATGCATATTTCTCTTGTTTGAGAACTGCATTAAAAAGTAGTGTTACTTGAATTGTATTCCAGTATTTTCTTGTCTTCAGCGGAGAGAACTTGCATTAACTAAAGACCATTTTATTTATCATTGTAAAAGAACATGTTCCACACTTTTTTTTCTTCATTTTTTTTTACCAAAAAAACAAACAAAAAAACAAATCTTTTTTTTTTTTCTTTACAGGCCTTCCCATCTTTAGTAATGTTGCTTGATCATCTCTTTACTATGAGGCCCAAAAAAACTATCACTTTGGGACCATGCTTTGGGCAGTTCAAGATGCATTATGCTGGAAAAGAATGATCTCACAAAACAAAAATGAACATAGCAGATTATTGCAGATTGTGCATTGCAAGGCATTATTAGTTCAGAAAAAAATGCACTTGTCCATTGCAATCAACAACAAAAAATCCTAAACCCGCCGTTTGTCCAGAGAAAAACAAAAACCCTTATAAAGCAGGGTCTAGTTTGCGCCAACAAAAACAAAAAAAAAATTCCTTCCTGATCCCTAGGGGCATTTGAATAACACCTTGGATTACCATTCTACAGTGTTATTTCTTATAAATAATAGCTGCTTTTGTTGTTTGTAAAGGAAAAAAAAAATCTAACTTATATTCAATCTATTGCGTTTAGCTGAAACCAGCTCGATGAAAAACGATTTAATATTTTTACAGCGGTTACAGTAAAACCCTTTTTATATGGGGGAGCCTAAACCTATTTTTTTTAGTTATCTTAATGGGAATTTATTTATTTGTTTGTAACAAAACATTTTTTATATTTTTTTAGTTGCTTCGCGCTCACGCTATAGCCGAATGACGACACCAGCGCATATTTTAATTGCCAGGAGGTCATCAATAGATGTCCTCCCATGCATGAGCTGCCAGTTAGAAAGTATGGCCCAGATTCAGAAAGAACTTACGCCGGCGTATCAAGATGCGCCGCATAAGTGTATATATGCGCCGGCGTATCTATGCGCCGTACCCACAAAACTAGATATGCCTGAAAATAGGCTTCTTCCAACCGACGTGACTTTCCTACGCCGGCGTATCGTGGGCGCATAGTTACGCTGGACACATTCGGCGTTCCCATTTTAAATATGCAAATGAGTAGGATATGCCGATTCACGAACGTAGATGCGCCCGGCGCATTAATATTTACGGTTTACGTAAGTCTTACATCGGACGTAAAGTTACCCTTCATGTAGGAGGTGCAGGTTTCGCAAAGGTATGGGCCAGGGAACGACACTATCAAATTTTACGTTGCATACGCCGTTTACGTAGTACTACGTGAATAGGGCTGTGCGTAGGTTACGTTCAAGTCGTAGTCAGTGTTCGGCGTATCTTAAGCAGCTATTTTGACGTAACTGTGAGCATGCGCACTGGGATGCGTTCAAGAGACGACGCATGCGCAGTTAGTTTTTTTGAAGCTGTGGCCATCATTTGCATGGGGTCACGCTTCATTATAATATATCACGCCCACTTCCAGCCCACTTTTACCTACTTTGACTTACGTCGGCTTACGCCGCCGAATATACGCTATGCCGGCGCAACGTTGGGCTTATTTTCTTTGTGAATTTCATACTTGCCTCTCAACGTTGCGCCGGCGTAGCGTAAATGAGATGCGCTACGCCGGCATTAAGATGCTCCGATCTACGTGAATCCGGGCCTTCAGCGCGTTTCATGCATGTGTAGTGAAGCCAAGTGGTGGTGAAGCCAAAAGGTTTCCCTTGCCACAAATGGGGCGCGCGGTGCGCTCTGTGATCTCTGAGTCAATAAGACTCGGCTGATCACAAATTGGGGTAAGGGGGCCAATCCTGGCCACTTACCATGCGATCAGCTGTCAGCCAATGACAGCTGATCACGTGATGAAAACAAAATATCGGTAATCTGCTTTTTTTTCTGTCCGTGCCAATGGCATGAGCAGAAAAAAAAGCTGATCACTGGCTTGTGTCAAAGGGACATTGGCCCCCGAAAGGGGGCGAGACATCACCCGAGTATCTGTGCCTACCAGTGCCGCCTGCCAGTGCATCGCAATGCCACCCCTTAGTACCCACCAGTGCCACCTACCATTGCTCACCTGTTCCACCTATTAATGCCCACCTGTGCCACCAATCAGTGCCTCATCAGTGGCATGCCATTTATCAATGCCCTTCAGTGCCACCTATCTGTGTCCACCAGTGCCATCTCATTAGTACCCACCAGTTCCGCCTCATCAACTGTTTTGTATTTTAAGCATTTTCAGTCATTTTTTGTTTAGCAAAAAATAAAACTCCCAGCAGTGATTAAAAACCACAAAAAGTAAGCTCTATTTGTGTGAAAAAAAAAAAATTGCATTTGGGTGCAGTGTTGCAAGACCACGCAATTGTCATTCAAAGAGTGACAGCGCTGAAAGCTGAATATTGGCCTGGGCAGGAAAGGGTTTTAAGTGCCCAGTAAGCAAGTGGTTAATGAAGCTCAGTTTTAACTGGAGAACGTCTTGCAGGTATAAATGTTTATGCTCGATAGATTGTATGACGGAAGATTAGCTAAAGAGAGAGTTATGTGAAATGGATGTCTAGAGTCTATCTTTTACCTTCTGCCTTTTTAGGTTTTTTTTCCTCAACTTTTTCTTGTTTTCCTTCAGCTCTTCAGAACATCAGTGTGCACAATTTTTAACATGTAATCCTCCCACAGCCTGACTTCAGTATCTACAATATTCTTTTGGACAGAATGATATAGAAATAAAATGTACAAATGTTATCAGCCAGTTCTGTGAACATTGTAAATATGGTGAAACTGTTAATTTTATTTTCGACTTATCTGGAGAAACAGACCCGTCACACTGTAAATATTCCCCTTTTTTTTCTTCTTTTTATTAGGATAAGACTTCAATCATCGGAGAATGGAAATCATTGGATTGAAGATGTTTGCCTTATAGAACGGAAACCTTTTGGAGGTTGATCATCATTCTGTTGATGTGAATTGAGAATGGAGAATTTGACAAGAAACTGTTTTCACCCAATAATTTGCTTCAAGCCTTGCACGCAATTTGCTACCTTGTGATTTATATGAAGATTAAAATGTAATATCTAGACAGCATATTTTTTTTTTTTAATTTTTCCCCCCGAAGTTCCGTTTCTTTATCTACAGTAGAACACATATGCTAATTGGAGATCTTGCCAGTTCTCCGTTCTAGGGCTCGGTGCATACCTTTAATTTGACCGTTGAGTCACAGGACTTTTCATATAGGAAAGAAAAAAAATTATGTCATCTTGCAATAAATGTTAGAAGCAAACATTTAATTTTGGATCAATGGTCAAATATTCTCCAACCGAACTTTGACATTGCCGAATAAAAAGGCCATGTTTGATAGATAGCAATATTTTGTTGAACAGGAAAGGTCGTTCTTTAAGGCCTTAAAACAAAAAAATTGATACATTTGTATCATTAAATTATAAATATTGTACTCATTATCATTTCATAAAAGGATAAACCTACATACGAAGGTTATGCCGTTGTGGGTTTGTTTGCATTACTCATATCACTACGCAACTTGGAGAAATTGGTTACAATTTTTCCCTCGCAATCTTTGTATATTTCAAAATATCAGCTCCTCTTATGCATCACAGATATATGAAAGAGAAATTCTGAATTTGCAATTGGATATAAAGAACAATGATTTTGATAACCCTTTGGGAGGTGTAAAGTCTTGACAACGTATGAGCCAATCTACTATTGGGTACTTCTCAGAAGTGTCTCCTAAATTAAAATCTTCAAAGCTTTTTTTTCAGCTTGCTCCTTGGGATTACTTATGTCAGTCCTGCAAGGCGAGTCTGTTGCAGACAAGTGACTGACAGAGAGCATCCCATATAGTGTGAAAGACAGAATTGGGAGATTTTGTATGTTGTGTTCCATGTCACAGCCAAGTTCAAGTCTCCAATTCCTGGACCATAATTAGGTTTATCTGTGATGCAGACACAAAATGTCTGAGCGTTACTAAGGTTGGGTATATCTCTGTAGCTGTTTATGGTGCTATATAGAAGACGCATTAACAGGCCTGTGGATGGTTGTGGTCTTCAGTATCTGAAAGTCTTGACATGAGCTGCCTCTTAAAGCCCCGCTTTACATTTTAGAGGCATCAATACAAAAGACCTCACAGTTCATTTTCTTTTGAAAGCAGCCACAGGCTTAGTAGAAAAGCCTATCTCCTGCCAGCATGCTGTAGAGAGAGGAAGCAGTGGTCTCCCTGCAAAGGTCCAGCACATTCTCTGCTGAGTCAGAGCCAAAGCTCCCCAGTCAGCAGAGACCTATAGGTCTGTCTCAGCAGGAGGTATGTTGGACTTTTACAGAGAGACCATTTATTTTACCAAAAGAGCAAGCATCCTTTATTGCATTATGCTGGCAGGAGATCATCATTTTTCTTCAGGTTGTGGTTGCATTCAAAATAAAACGCACTGTAAGACATTACACACCTTTTTGTATTGATGTATTTAGCCGATTTAAATTGAAAGTTTCAATTCAAGTAACAATCTCCCAGTATTGAAAGCAGAATCTGCATTGGTTTCCGATGTCTTAAGCATGTACGCCTTACATTGTATTTCAGAATTCCATGTTCATGGTGTTCTGTAATACATATTTCAGTTTAACCTAATAAGTGGGCTCCATGTACCATAACACTCAATCGGTCAGTTATATCACTAATCAAAGTGAAAGACACTTGAAAGACAAGGGAAGTAGGGGGTGCCAGATCTAATGAGGTAAACATTGAAGTGAAGTGCTAACTTCTTATTCTGCAATAGCTAGTTGCCTGGTTGTTATGCTGACCCTCTGGTTTCAATACTTGGAGTTTTGTACCTGGACCAAGCAGGACTTCTAATGTCACTCTGACTTTCCTGATTTGCTTACAGGTTCCAGATCAATGACTCCAAAAAGACATTGAAGCCAGTTGCTCAGAATAGTAGTCAGGCACTAGTATTTTCTGAAGGGGGCAGCGATGGCAACCCCCATGATTTCACTCGGGAAAAATTTACTTTCCATGTTTAAGGGCTCTAGGCCAACTTTTTACATTCTAACTGTACAATCTTCTCTTGTTTTACCAACACATATGACGTGTCTACTTGCTAGGAGTCTTACCCTTCATAGCTGTTGGTAGATCTTAAAGTGTTACTAAACCTACAACTGTAAAATAGATCTGTATATGCAGTAAAGCATGCCTGTTATATTCACTGTGGAACTCAAGGGGTTAATCCTCTGAATTGTGTAAAAAGGCGGTTTGGTGCTGATCCTCCCCTTCCAGAGTCCCCAACATCTCCGGATAGTACAGATGCTAGGGGACACTCTGCACATGCTCAGTTTGGTGTGTATTGCTAGCAAGGTTTTTTTTTTTCTTGGGAAAGTGCCTGTGATCAGCACAGGGCCAATCAGCACTGTCCAGACAGAGTCAGGGGTCTGCATCCTTATAGGACAATCATGGGAGAATAATAACTCCTCCTACAAGCTTTAACCAAACACTGATAAAAGTCACAAAACTGCTCCTAACTGCTGATTAGAAAATGTATTTAGCAGTTTATATTTACTAAAACCATTAAATTGCCATGTTTTATGTACTGTGGGAGACCAGATATAGTGAATGCAGGGTCCTGGGTTTAGTAACACTTTAAGTCATTGTACAGAAACTGTACGATCAGTTTGTTGTGTTTAAATTGAGCTTGGAACTTCAGGTGCTTGATATTTGAGGGGGTTACCTATACACAACATTGGAAATCAGAACTGGCACACAATATATGTACTATTTTCAGGCAAAAAAAAAAGGGATATCACCTTTAAGAAATGACTTTAAGAAACCTGTAGGTATTGTTTACAGCAACCCATCATATAAATTATAACATTTCTGAGTTAGATGATAAAAGAAAATCTCTAGTTGTTATGAGCAAACCTCATTCAAGTGTATTTCCAGCTAAAGCTTTTTTATTTTGGACAGAAAAACATTTTTTATTTTTGGTTAGGGTGGGGAAGGGTCGGAACCCCCCCCCCTCAGGATTTTACCGCTATCAAATCAAATCTCCATTGGAGAGATTTAACTTTCTGTCTCGGTGACAAGAGTTTTACCAGACAGGCATTGAAGGGAAACCTTTAACAGAAACACAGACAAAAAATTCAAATACTTTTTATTTGTAGAGCATTTTGGTGGCAGTAAAAACCCAACAGGGGGCTCTGATCTTTCTCTACTCCATCCAAAAGAAAAAGGTTTGGCTGGACATAAAATTTTTGGTCTTTATAAAACTCCTGTTTTGGTCTGCTTGTGAACTTTCATTACAATCAAACGGTAAATATAATTGGTCTAAAAAAAAAAGTGTTTTCTTTATATAATTTGAGTTTAAATATCATGTGTCAACATTCATAAATATTATTGACTCATTTTATTAAATTTAAACATGATTTCATTATATTTTAGTGGGTTTTATTTTTTTTTTGCCTTTTCATAATTGATAGTTTGCAAAATCTACTATTGCTTTGAAGTGAGGGTGCAGGATGCTGCTTTATGTACAAACATACCAGTCAGTACCCTCATGTGTAAAAAAAATAAAATAAATGGAGTCATGAAAAATGTGGTATCTGACATGGCCAATCAGATTCAAGATGTCATTGCTGCAGCTTAGAGAATATAATTAATAATCTGATTGGACGGCACTTTTTACTATTTGTTTTTATACATGAGGGCTAAAACAATTCCAGTCAAACCTGCTAAATTTTATATCTTTTTTTTATTCCTCTTTAGATTTTAGGTCTGTTCACATAACATCTGTATCATTTTCGAAATGTGCGATATAAAAATAAAACCTTTCCTCTAATGACCAAGTGGAATCTACAATACATGGCCATTATGTAGACACCCCCTCTAAATTGTCATGTTTTCCTACGAAAGGATACAGCATACAAAGATATTTTAGATATTTGTGCACTTCTAATGTTTTGGTATCACCCTCTATCTGTGCTTACAGCCAGCTCCATAAAAACATGTTTTAATGAGTTTGGTGTGAAGGAGCCCAGTGGCCTGTGCAGAGCACTGAGCCTGGTCTTTTCTTATCCAATATCAATAACCTAATCTTTCAAATACTCCTTTGGCTGAATTTTCACAAATTCCCAAAGACACACTCCAATATCTTATGGAAAACCTTCCCAAAAATGTGGAGGCTGCTATAATATGCATAGGGAGGTTTACTCCATATTAATGGCCATGATTTTGTAATGGGATGTTGAAACAAGCACATATAGGTGTGATCGTCAGGTGTCCACAAACATTCGGCCATGTAGCGTACATGCCTTTTCTTTTTTTACTAAAAACTAAAGCAGAACCAGTTGCCATAATTTCAAATTTCTGAAGGGGATGGGTACATGTTTTTTTTTCCCCCAGAATACTTTTAGTAGTCACATCTATATCTGTGTATATCTTGGGGTTTGGTCCTCTAGATCAGGGATCTCCAAACTACGGCCCTCCAGCTGCTGTGGAACTACACTTCCCATGAGGCATTGTAAAACTCTGACATTCGTAGACATGACTAGGCATGATGGGAATTGTAGTTCCTGAACACCTGGAGGGCCATAGTTTGGAGACTCCTGCTCTAGATCAAAGGTCTCCAAAGTTTCTAAACAAAGGGTCAGTTTACCGTCTTTCAAACTTTAGGGGCGCCAAACTTTGGCCAGTAGGAGTAGAACATGTCCTGGCGTCAGAGGGAGTAAATCATGTCCCATCATTGGTTTTTGTGAGAAGAACAGAGCCCCATTATCGGTGACAGTGGAAGGAATAGTGCTCCACCATTGGTGTCAGTAGGAAGAAGAGTGATCCAAGGGCCAGATAAAGGCAAGCAAAGGGTGACCACTGCTCTAGATGAATTATGCCACAATTTGCTACATTTTCTAGCGCAGGCAGAATACACACCGATATGGTTAAACCTAAAGTTTTCATTCCCACTAATGCTTTTTTTAGGAATAAGCCCTTTTTTTTAGAAAATAAATTGCAGGGATTAGCCATACAATAGAACATCTTCACTCTAACCCAAGCACTGTCAAATGTATTTTGTGCATTTTGATTTATCAAGACATTCCATTCACATGACTAAATATTTCAGTGCCTATTTAATTTCTGTCTTTGGCTTTTTTTTAGTAAACAATTTAGATTAAAAGATCATTTATTATTAGAATAGAACAGAGGTGGGCTTTCTCTAATATAAGAAGTCCTTTCCTTCATTATATGACCTTTAATTACTAGACGAAGGGTAGCCAAGGATTCTGAAGTTTATATTACATGTTCAGCCCTTCTGAAAGTGAAGTCAAGCAAAGACTTCTCTATTCCCCCATTGTATGTTGTCCTGGAAGTAGATCATGTTAATACTGCAGCATATTAAAAAAAAAAAAGGAAAATTTGGGGAATAAAAGGCATATGCTGATTGTCAAGAAAGCCAATTGACCATTAAATTTCAATCTTAGTATATTTTTCTTGGAAAGAATGTGTGTATTAGAATGTTGTAAATAGATTTTCCTGGGGGCTACCTTTTAGTCCATAGGAAGAAAGAATTATACTTGGTACATGATTAATATATACAGAGACTTGATCTTTTTTCTGGAACACTTGAATCCTAAAGAGAACAAATAGCCAAAGTGAAAGAGACAACCCTGCCACTATCTGATACCTTTACCCTGTTTCTTTACTGGAAACCTCTGGAAATACCTAGTGATTCTTGATATGGAGCAAGGGAACTTCTTCTGTTCCTCTCATGGTGCTGTGCTTTGGTGGTATGTGACCAATCGCCAGATCTAAACGTGGTCACTTTGGAAGGAAGAGGAAAATGAGCTCAATCCTGTGTAAGCTCTGGCACAAAATAACCAAAGAACTTACACAGGAGTTGGACTCCCAGCTTTTGACCACCCAATGAGATAAATATTTTGAAACCAGTTCTTTATAATTATGGCTCTTGGTGGTGCTGGTCAAATGACTGATCTCAAATTGCCAGTCAAGTCATTTTAGCTGAAGGTACTTGAGGCAGATTTTGCCATTGTGCTGCAGCACCACATAACCAGTAACTATTGAGAGAAACTAAAATATTCCAGTGAAAATACCCCACTATTCCTGTTAGTCTTTACTCTAGGAGATATTTAGTCTAAGGCCCATTTCAATCTAATGCATAGGTCTGCTTTAAAGATCAAATTTGCCCCAAATTTTTTTTTGTCGTAGGTGGAACATGACATAGCTTGATCAATTGTTATGTCTTTACTGCTTTGCGGCACATCAGAACAGTTGTGATTGCTCTTTAGGTAAAGTGTAAGTAAACTCCCCCTATCGTTTTCAGTTAAGGAAGCTACCATCTTTGCCTCTGTTTAATATACAACTGCCATGATGCTGCACATGTAATCAGTTATGACATAAGCCATTGGATGGTTTGACAGTTTGTCTTGAGCACAACCAATGGGAGTGTTACATTTTCAGGACGTGCTGAAAAAGGTAACTGTTTTATGGATGGGTTTACTTCCGCTTTAAGCTACTGTTGTCACATCCTAAAAAAATTGTCCAAAGTGTCCTATGCAGAATCCACTAGACTGGGCAAACAATAGAACTCATGTATCATCTGCCTTCTAGTGGATATTCCATAGGAATACATGGGGGCCAACTACCCTAGTTTAGCTGAAAAGCTAGGGTTGGATTTTTATAGCCATGCAGAGGGAGGTGGGAAATCTTCTTTTTAAGGTGCTGAACAGTACTTTATATGTTACTTGTGGAAAAATTGGTATAACAAGTACAGACAGGGGAATCCTTACATTTCCCATAGACATGACTTTGAAAGTTGACTGGCCAGCTTTGGCAGAATTTGACTTCCTCAACCCCACTAGCTAAGATTACATAGTCAATGCCCTGGAATGTGATCATGTGACTAGTACCAATAGAGAGAAGAATTAAGGGTCTTTGTACAAAAGGTTCCTGTACTTTTTTATACTCCAGTCCTCACTTAGGCATGTTTACATTTAGAGAATAGGTTGACTTTAAGATGGGAATAAGCCAAACCCTGGAACTCATTTTGAGTGGAGTCAGTTTTTCACAAGAGAATCCCAGGCAAATACAAATTTGTAAATATTTATTTGCTTGTCATCCTTATGCACCATTTGACAGTAGCGTCAGTGGTTTGAAGACATTCATGCCAAGTACCATAGATGCCACTAACTGTTGAATAACTATTTAAAAGGTGTCATTTAATCCAGGAGGTTTTACAAGCTTCTGACTGTAATTGTCTAGACCAGGGATATCCAAACTATATATATATATATATATATATATATATATATATATATATATATATATATATATATAAAAACAAAGTACCATTTTACTGTTCTTAAGACTTTACAGGGGCCAGACTGAGGCCAGAGAAAGTAGATTAGTGAGAGCATTAGTGAGAGTAAACAGTGCCACATCTTTAGTATTAGGGGGAAGAATAGTGCCCCATTTTTGGTGTCAGTGGGAGGCATAGTGCCCAATTGTTAATGACAGTGAAAGGAATTATTGTCCTGTTGTTGGTGCCAGAAGGGCCAATAGTGCCTCATATAAGTGGGAGGAATAGTGCCCCAGGGGTCAGATAAAGGCAAGCAAAGTTTGCAGACCACCGGTTTAGACATATATGTATTGGCATAATCCTAGTCTTTCCTGGGACATATTTCTTTATGGCTTCGTTCAAGGAGGAAAATAAAAGTGGGGAATGTGAAAGCCAATGGCATAATCTAAAAACCTATAGTAACCAATAAGATATTAGTTGTGATTTCCCAACCAACACTAGAATAACAGCAATATCTAGTTGGTTGCTGTGGGAACACCTACTTTTTGATTTGCACTATTTTTTAATGCATGAATTCTGCTCTGCATGTAGATATGACCATGGCTGGAAAATATTTTGTACTGGACTTTGCTGAGTGTTAACTCAGCAAGTCCATCAGGAAGTCCATCGGTCAAAAATCCACGCATGCTCAGAATCAAGTCGACGCTTGATCGGAAGCATTGAACTTAATTTTTCTCAGCACATTGTAGTGTTTTTACGTCACCGCGTTGGACACGGATGGATTTTTGACCGATGGTGTCTAGGCAAGACTGATGAAAGTCGGCTTCATCGGATATTCGATGTAAAAATCCATCGGATTAGATTCCATCAGATATCCGATCGTGTGTACAGGGCTTTACAGCCTAATAGATGTGAGATATACAAAAAATACATTCAACAACTTAAATAACTATTGTGTGCTGCAATGACTAGCCTACAAGTCAGGTCTTTGCTCAGGTTACAAAAAAAACTACAAAAAAAAGGGCTAAGGACAAAAAGGAGGATTTTATATTTTTTTTATTTAAAGAACACTAGATGAGCTACATCATTAAAATAAAGCCATTAAAATTATCCAGAGGATGGAGCTTAGCTTTCCCAGTTACCCTGCTCCCAGAAAAACAGTGTTGCCAGCAACCTGGTGTTTTGGAAACACCATTTTGTATTCAAATTCAAGGTGTGTCTAGGTATTCTTGATGTCACCAATGGCAATTGGTGATTCTAATAACATCTACTGCTCAAACCCTGAAGAAGAGGGAGCCTCCCCCCCCCCCCCCCCCCAAAAAAAATGCATTGGCTCTATTTGATGCTTTTAAACTTTTATAAATGTTTCAAAAAGACCCTTTAAGTGATATGAACTTTTGTATTAGGTGCGCCCCAGTACCCACCCAAAAATTCACTGTCTATTTTTTCGTGATCAGAGAAGAAGTCTAGGACCAGAAAAGGGTCCCCATACACTATCATTTCACAATAGATCAGCTTCTTTGAAGAATGATGCACTTCAATGTATATTTTTCAGAACCAACTCTCTTTTTACCCAGTCCAGTGAGATATCACGAACACACACCAGACAGCAATAGTCACATGGATGGTCCTAAGCAAGGTCAGTTAATTTTTGAGAACTTACTTTTTGCACTCTACTGGCATGTGCTGTGCATAAATTATTATTATAAAATGAAACTGCGCTATATTCTAAAAACAAGCAGCAAAAGCGTTTACAATAAGCCCTCATTCGCCTCTGTAGCTATGGGTATTGTAGAGAAATTAATCTTTAAAGTTCACAACAAAGGCAAAGTAATGTTAGCTTTTTCATATTACTTTCTATTACAGCAGCATCTAGACAGCCTCCTAGTCCTCAAATGTAAAAAGTGTCATAAGCTGTCCGAAATTTACTAAAACTGACTTCAGAGTCTTTGTTGTGATGTTTTAAAGTTGAGGTTTATGCTTATGTTTTGCCTTCCCTAGTCCCTTTCTTAACCTTTATGCTATATTAGCTAATGACATGTTTAAATAAGACCTTTCCATACATATGATGTTGTCACTGGGTCTTTGTACTTCTCTGCGCAGTGCAATGGTAGATCGTGGCTGATGGGAAGGGTTAACAGAGTGCTACATGTAGCTTCCGAATAATATACTCCTCTCAAGAGTTCCCAGCCCTGATGCAAGCAGAGGGAGAGTTATACAAATGTCACAATGCCTTCATGGGTGGGTGTCAGTCTGGAAAAGTGGGCATTCCTAGACAAGCTGCATTTGCATGCAGACCACCCTGGATAATGCATACACATAGCTCCCAACAGTCCCTGATTTCGAGGGACTGTCCCTGATTTGGAGCAATGTCCCTCTGTCCCTCTTTCCTCCTCATTTGTCCCTCATTTTGGTCTGATCTATATCATTGTATATAAAATGCACTTTTAATCTTTCAAAAAATGTTTCCCAGTGCTAAACCTTTCATCTAAATTGCTGCATTTGTAAATTTTAAAAGCAAATATAAAGGAATAGTAGTGGTAAAAAATAAATGAAAAAAACACTTGTTGATTTAATTAACCTTTTTTTGGTTAATTCTCCTTTAAGTGGGTGTGTCCTATGCCTACATACATTTGCTAGTAGGTGGCCCTCATTCCCTTCTCAAAATGTTGAGGTATGCATACATGTGATTACTGAGCCTCCATGATTGCAAGAACTGAAATCCACTGAACAAAAGGGACAGACTGGGAAGAGTTGAACTGGATGATACTGGCTGTCCTCCAGCCAAGCAATGAGGCGGGCCATATCTGACTTGCTGCAGCTTCTCATGCACACTGTGAAAAGCTCACAGTGTGCAGTAAACAGAGTAGGCAATTTCATTACATGGGGGGGGGGGGCGGTACAATGATGGAAGACTGAGGGTAAGGCTTTATCAGCTTTAAGTATCTTTGAGAATGAATTGCATCACAGTATAAGCAGCTAGAGAGGTCAGGGGTGGCTTGTTTTAAAGATCTTTTGCTGCCTATTGTTAAAACGTTATAATCCATACACTTGGTACAGGTGCACTTTAAGGAATCTGGCATTGAAAGTGAACCAAACAAAAGAAACAGTACATTAAAGGGTAACTCCACTTTCATGGGGGGGGGGGGGAGATGGACACATATATATATATATATATATATATATATATATAGCGTATTCAATTGTCACACAAGTCATATTGTAATTGAATGTTATTAAAAATTACCTTTCCTTTTTAAATCTGTAATTTTCTGCAAAATGCAATATGGCAGATATGTAATTTCCTGCTTTTGTGATTGGCTCACCGATTTTCCCAGACGTCTGCACTAAGCTACAAATCACATTTTCAGCATCCCCTGCAATAAAAATGTATACACTCAAAGGGAAATAATGTCTGAAGGGATGCAGACCCTGAAACCCGCCTCATTAGTGCCCTGCAGGTGCTGCAGCTGATTGATAATTATAAAACCACTCCCACATAGATTCACATGGACACACAAACAAAAGGTAGGAATCTGTTTGTTAAAATCCCTGTAGTGTACATAGATCACCCAGAGGGGAAAAAAAAAATTCTCAAAAAAAGTGGCGTTTCTCTTTAAATTATTTTTTTTTTTTATAAAGATGCATTTTTCCTTTTTAAATATTTAAAATAAAATACAAGTTTGCATTTGAGAGCATCTTGTTTGTGTGAATTTCGAACAACTAGCCATTACGCACAGTGCAGTTCCATCTACTAGTAGCCTTCTCGGCAATCTCCATTCCTTACTTTTTACTTAACCTCCCTGGCGGTCTTCACGTGTGTGGCACGGGGTGAGATTTTTAAGCTAATATCGGTAACCCCGTGCCACACACGGACTTTCCTCGCTGGATGCAGAAAACTGTTTACTTACCTTTTCTCTGCGATCCAGCGATGAATCCCCGCAGTACACGGCGGGCGGATGTCCGCCTGATGCTGTGTGTTCCGCCGATTCCCTTCCCTGCGAGCGTCGCGACGTAGGGGGGGGAACGGCGCCAAATTCAAAAATGTAAACAAACACTATACATACAGTACATTGTAATCTTATAGATTACAGTACTGTATGTAAAAAATACACACCCCCCATGTCCCTAGTGGTCTGCCCAGTACACTACATGTCATTTTGTATAATAAAAACTTTTCTTTCTCCCTGCAAACTGTAGATTGCCCATAGCAACCAAAAGTGTCCCTTTATGGCAAAAATTGTTTTAGAGCAGCTAAAAAACAGCGATAATAAATCAGAATCACTTGCAGAATTTAGCGATAGCGATTTATGGGGAAATTCGTCATAAAAAAAAAAAAAAAATGACAGCAAAAATTCTGCAACTGAGCAAATTTCAGTGATTTTGATTTGATTACATTATTGAATAATTTTTACTATAATTATATTATCATTTGTGATCATTTTTTATAATTATTTATTATATTATAATTTTTAATTAAAAAAAAAAAAAAAAATCATACCCGGGATGCCTATTAGACTCTTGTTTGAATAGATTTAAGTGAGTTATTCCTAAGAATTACAAGCCTACAGTATAAAACGCCAAATTCCCTTGCAAATAATGGTACCGCTTTTAGCACCTAAAATCTTAAAGAATCATACCGCCAGGGAGGTTAATGGAATACTATTTGTTACATTCAGTTTAGGTCCTGCTGTAGCTGCCACACAGAAAAAAAAAATCATAAAGGGCACTCAAAACTTTTATTTTTTAAACTTTGTGTTACATTTTTATATTGACTTTGGTTCTTCTTTTATTTTTTCATTTTTTTTTGTAACGTAAAAGTTATGCAATACATTTTAGTATTTGGAGCACACAATAGAAACATCCTTTGTTTTTCCAAAAATTGTTTTTCAGCCAAGGTTTACGCGAAACTTGCACTTTATAGCATCCTACGGATTGTAGCATAAAAAGCTCTGCATAAAAATGACAGCAAAATATATGTAAGCGATTTTAACAAACGCAAAGAAATGTGTGAATTGACAAGAATGTATATCAAGGAAATGATTAACCTTTTAATGCCATAAACAATTGAAATAGATTTGAAAATAAAGGGTTTGTTAATCACTGTGAGATTTCACCTATCGCATGTCTTGAAATGTGTGGATATATTTTTTATTTTTTTATCCAACTGTGGATATGAGTTCTAGCTAAGCTGTCTCTTAAAACAGTTATCATTTTTTTTTCCATTGACTGCTATGTCCTTGGTGCAGATGTAGTCCAAAAATCTGGGCACCAATATACAAATGATGAAAATAAATTGCTTACATTGGAATATCCGTTAGATGTTTTCTATATTGTTGAAGCCTACATTTTGCAAAACCATGACCCTTAAAATTTAGCTTTTCATCTTAAAACATGGACAATTTTGAAATCGGTATTTATCATAACTAGAACATTCTGGACCGAAACCGAAATTTCAGAATGCACTTGGCCCAAAACCAAAATTGACAGTTTAAAAAATATATACATAATTTGTATATATATAATTGTATTTTACACTTAATAGTTTTTGAAGTGATTTTGTGTAAAAAAAAAAGTAAAGTGCAAGAAAAGCTCAAGAAAAATTACTTTAACCACTTCCTTACTGGGCACATATACCCCTTCCTGACCAGGTGAAATTTCAGCTTGTGGCACTGCATCACTTTAACTGACAATTGCGCGGTCGTGCGACGTGGTTCCCAAACAAAATTGGCGTCCTTTTTTCCCACAAATAGAGCTTTCTTTTGGTGGTATTTGATCGCCTCAGCGGGTTTTATTTTTTGCGCTATAAACAAAAATAGAGCGACAATTTTGAAAAAAAAACTATGGCCCAGATTCAGAGAGAATTGGATTCTCGTAGCGTATCAGAAATACACTACGCCGCCGTTTTTTACCTGGCTCTACGTGGAATCCAGGTAGATTTTGTCCAGTAAACGACGGCGGCGTAGTGTATTTCTCCCGTCGCAATCCATCTAGACGAGTAGGGGGCGTGAAGGATTTAAAATAGGCGCGTTCCCGCGGCGAGCGAACTACGCATGCTCCGTTCGCAAATTTCCCGCCGTGCATTGCGCAAAATCACGTCGTTACGTCATTCGTTGTTTGAGTAGCGTCGTTTACGGACATTTCTATTCCCGAACGAGTTACTGTACGCAAAAAAAAATAATTAAATTCGACGCGGGAACGAGGGCCATACTTAACATAGGCTACGCACCGTTAGACCAGCAAAAAGCTGGTCTAACAGTACGTAAAAAAAAACAGACGTAAGCGATTGCGAAGACCGCTCGTATCTTCGTGGATTGCCGTAAAAACACATTTGCATATCCCGACGCATGAAAACGATGCGAACTCCTCCCAGCGGCCGCGAAAATATCGCAGCGTAGATCCGAAGGCTTACGAAGACGTAAGCCTCTCGGATCAAAGCCCGAAGCCGCCGTATCATGGTTTGAGGATTCAAACTAGTGATACGGCGCGCGAAATTTGAAATTACTCCTGTCTAACACCAGTTAGACAGGCGTAATTGCTTTATGAATCTGGGCCTATATTTTTTACTTGTTGCTGTAATAAATAGTCCAATTTTTAAAAAAAAGCATTTTTTTTCTCAGTCTAGGCGATACGTATTCTTCTACATATTTTTGGTAAAAAAAAAAAAACGCAATAAGTGTCTGGTTTGCGCAAAAGTTATTGCGCTTACAAAATAGGGGACAGAATTATTATTATTTTTTTACTACTAATGGTGGCGTTCAGCATTTTTTGTCATGACTGCGACATTATGGCGGAGACATCGGACACTTTTGACACATTTTTGGCGCCATTCACATTAATACAGCGATCAGTGCTATAAATATGCACTAATTACTGTATAAATGTGACTGGCATTAAAGAGGTTAACACTAGGGGGTGAGGAAGGGGTTAATGTGTACCCTAAATTGTGTTCTAACTGTGGGGGGAGGGGGGTGACTGGGGGAGGTGACCGATGCTGTGTCCCTATGTACAAGAGACACAGATGGTTCTCCTCTCTTCCCTGACAGGACATGGATCTCTGTGTTTACACAGAGATCCACGTCTTGTCCCTGCAGCCGCGGATCCCGAGTGCCTGGCGGACATCACGGCCGCCAGGCACGCGCATCGGCATGTCAGCGATGTGGCGGGCACGCGTGCGCCGCCGCCGGCGGCGCTCGCGCGCCCCCCAGTGGCCTGTCTAATAACAGGACGTAAAAACAAGGCCTGTTAGAGATTCAGGACGTCCCTGCGGCCGTATAAAGTCGTACGGCCGTAGGGAAGTGGTTAAAACCCTTTAAATTCTATGTACAGTATGTCTTCACACTGGTCCATTGTGCTTTTGTTGCGGTTTAACGCACCTTCCCATTGAAATGCATTGACAACAGGGCAAAAAAGCACCTGTGTTGTATTTTTTAATGAGGTTCTTGAGTCACATGAACCATGAAAATCTCGTCAAAATTGCATTTTACGGTGGCCATTATTGACACCTTTTTTTTCTAACTGCAAAATGCCGATAACCCAATTTTCGGCCGCTAATGTATCTGTGCATACCTAGTCATAACCCTTTCTTGTACTCGTTTATCATTGGGTGCCTCAGCTGGTTGATGAGCCGTCCAACCACAATGAACTAAGAAGGGCTGTAAAGCTATAGAACTGGCACCATAGATAAAGTTGGCAAGTTGGACTTTGTATTTGTTTCTAGAGACAACTTGGCTGCAAGTACAGTTGTGGACTGTATCCTTTTCAACACATGATCAGAGATGGTCAAACCAATTTACACCCAAAAAATTACACCTAGTAGCTTTTAGTGCTACAGATGAGGAACATCTAAACCAATTAGGTCAAGCGATTTCTTGAGCATGTGCAGGTCACATGGTACAACATAACCAATAAATGAAATGTATTGATTTGCTGATGTTTTCCTTAAAGTGTCAATGCTTTAAAAATGTATTGACCTACATGGTCTTGTTGAGATATTTTGAAGGATAATTGCACAATTGTGGGTATATTTAAAAGTATTGGCTTCACATATATATACTAGTGTGTATGTTGGCAGTAACGGTTGTTTTAAAACTGCCCAGTCCTGAATGTATTGCAAACTGCCCCAGTCCCCTTAGATAAGGACAGGGAAGGATGTATTTAGCAAATTGGACACTAAGGCCCAGATTCACGTACATCGGCGCATTATTGGACCGGCGTAGCGCACCGCCTTTACGTTAGACTTGCGCCATCTAGCCGCGTAATCCCCCGATTCACGTAGCTTTTGCGCAGGAAATTGCGCAAGCGTAAGGTTTTTTCCAGAGGCGTAAGGAGGAGTAATACAAATTGGGAGGGACGTGGGCGTGTTACATTGAAATGAGCCGTGACCCCATGCAAATGAAGGGCCGGCCGGCTCGCGCATGCGCGCGTGAAGGAGACCATGTCAGCTCCGCTGTGCGCATGCTCACAACTCGGAAGCGGCGCAATCAGTGAAATTGGAAATGGACTAGGGCAACTTTGTGAACTACGCAGACAGCATAAATAGACAGACACAAATGCACTTCCTTTGCAAAAGTACATCCCTTTGTATCCCTCCCTCTACAGCAAGGTGCTTTTGTTTGTTTGTGACGTGTCTTTGAGATATTTGGGGACTGTTTTGCAGAGTGATTTTTGTCTTTTATGTGTTTTCTTTGTTGTTATTTTGTTTAAATTATATTTTTGCTGGGCATTTTTTTTTTTTGCTCGTCATTTATTTAATTTTTTGGGTTCTGTTTGTGTATGATTTTGGAATGTGGGGGTGATATTCCTGCGGGAAAAGGGGTGTCACCCTCATTTGTGTGTGGAGAAGTGATCCCCAGGTCTGTGTGAATGGTGTATGAATGTACAGTGACATAATTGGAGCCGTGGCGTGGCGTTGCAGCTCACAAGTCCTGCATGGTTGACTGGTGCCAATCCAATGTGATGAGGATGTGATGTGTCTGTGCTTAGGGACCACAGTGGTGTGCATGCATGCATTCTCATTGTGCCATGATTAATGTGTGTGTTTAACGTGCAAAGATGCATAATGTGAGTTGGCATGAGATGGGGTCATGAGATGGGGTACCAGTGCATATGCAGAGTCACCTTGAAGGGAAAAGACAGGAGGATGTTAGTCATGCATGTGCCACTTGTGAGGTGTGCATCACGGGAGGGGATAGTCATGCCTGCCACCCATGTCACTCACCAACCAGCCAGCTGTCCCCATACATGTTCTGTTCGAAATCTGTGGGGATAGGGCTCTGATTGTATATGTAGCTGTCATGGGTGGTGCCATGTGTTGGGCTGCTGATGTCCTCCTGCAAGGTTGTGGTAATTCCAGGATGGCATGAGGGGTGAATCTGAAGATGCGAGACACCTCAGAATCACTCATGCCAAAGATGTCTATGCGTGTGTGATATATCAAGTGAAGAGTGAGGGGCTTGTATCAGATAAGAATATTGTATTAGATTAGATTAAATTGTAAATTTTATATAAGCAAATAAAAACAAAAAAAAAAACATCTCCCGTGCCCTCCTTAGTGCCATCCTCCGTGCCCTCCTCCTTCTTTGTTCATCTAAAGTCAGTAGTATAGCTATGTGCGACGATGCCCCTGGCATGTTGGCATACAGATTGTTGAGCAACACGTGTGACTGCTGAACTCCTCACTAACAGTGTTGCTTTATCTGACAAGTAGACTTTTTTTCTTTTTTTAGACCAGCTTTTATCAGCTCTAATTTTAGACAGGACATTTTGCTGTTGCGCACACTGCGTCGCTTGCGCTGCCCCAACGTTGTTTTGTGGATCCCCGTAAGTCCCTCATTAGCATATTTGACTAGCAAATCAATGGTGTGTCTATCGCACTTTTGCGCGGACGGATGCGCCAGTCTAACGAAATTACGCGGGACAAAAAAAAAAACGATTTTTTGCGTATCTCGTTCTGGGGATGCCGCGCAACGAAACGCACGCGCACATTTAGACTTACGCACGCGCATCTCCTGTTGCGCAGGCGTAATCGCTCTGTGAATCTGGGCCCAAGTCCCTGACTTGGGGTGTGTGCCATGGTACCTCCGGCTGACCGCTAACTCACTCCAGGATGCCACAGCCAGCCAGCTGGCACCCAGCATGAGACATACTTTCAAACACACTCACAAGCTCTTGAAAAAAGTGAACTTTCTACAGACTACCTACTGAAAAGATGAGGCTTAATTAACATGTTGGCAGGATTTATTTAAGGGAGCAATGGGTTTAGAAGGAAAAAACAGCAGCAACTGTAGCTTACATGGTTTATTTTATAAACATGGCTACGCTTGTAGCATGTCCCCAGTTTCTGATTATCTCTTGTAGGATGCGCAAAGCCTCTGACAATCCCATATAGTATGTCTATAGTCTAAAACGATCCCCTTGAAGTATGTCCACTTAATCTCTTGTATTAATTCAGCATCTCGGATAGACATGTGCACGACAAAATTATTTTATTTAGTTAAATTCCATTGATTCGTTCAATCCGTATTCGGGATAGTATTCCCAATTCGTAATCAGAATATGTCTCTTTCAGAAATAAAAATTGTCATCTTCAACCGTTCAAATCGATAGATTTTGAATCAGCCGAAACCGTTATTAAAAAAAAAAATTATTTGAATGTGGCAAAGTGAACAAACAAAATAAAAATCTTCATCAATGACTCTTTAAATCACTTTTGGCTTGACTAAAACCGCATTATTTTGAAATGGTGCTCTAATAACACACACAGTCTTTGATTTCAGAAACATGTTTACGGTTCGAATTCAATGTAAAATTAAATTCAAATTTCATTTTTAATTTCTGAAATTTGGACGAGTTTCGTTATTCAGAGCATTCGGTAAACTTAGTTTATACTATAATTTGGGTATTTGGATCTATCCGAATCTCCGAATAATGAAAAATTTGTCTGAATATTTATTCAGGACGAAACAAACCACACATGTCTAGTCTCTGACAATACCTTTTGGTATGTCCAAAGTTTTACACTGACTCTCTGACTATCTCTTGTAGGGTGTCAGCAGTCCATAACCAGTTCTTGTAAGGTGTCAGCAATCTCTGACTATTTTTTTGTAGGGTGTCGGCAATCTATCTCATGTAGGGTGTCAGCAGTCTGACTATCTCTTGGGTGCCCACAGTCTCTGACTATCTCTTGTAGGGTATCCACAGTCTCTGACTATCTCTTGTAGGGTGACCACAGTCTCTAACTATCTCTTGTAGGGTGTCAGCAGTCCCTGACTATTTCTTGTAGTATGCAGTCTCTAACAATCTCTGTAACGTTATGTGAAAGCCCCTGGGGATGTTGAGGACTGAACTGAACCCCCTATATCTAGTAAGTTGCCCACCACTGCTCCACACAAACCAGCAGGACTCTTAGCCTTGGTTCACACTATGAACCGCATGTGAATTGCACAGGAACCACAGCGCATTCCTGTGCAATTCACATGGGTTTCTGTACTTTGCGATTTGGACCCACTCTTTTTGAATGGACTCAGACTGCACTGCATCGCACCAAAGAAGTGCATACACCTTTTTTGGAACCACAGCAGAGCCTGATTGCATGGTCTTAGTGTGTTTGCGATCTGTCTTTGGGGTGTCGTTAACTTTACAATGACACCCCAAAGCAGATTATAAGGGCAGTGTGACTAGAATGTGGTGAGGGAAGCGCGCACGGATCACAGTGTTTCCCATACCGCATTATTGTGATCCTAGACGACTAACCTGTTCTAAAATTGTCTTTACTGTATACAAGGTACAGCTTTATATTTATGCATATGCAGCCAATACCAGCCTGCCAGGAACTCCCAAACCTGCACTTATCCTGTAAACATTTAAAACCATAAAGCAACTGACACACAGCTGGTGCTTGTAATTTACATCACACTTGAATCTTGAATGGATAGAATAAAAAATATCATTTGTTTTTTTCTTGTGACACAGAGCTACATTTTTGTTATGTGGATGTGTACATTGATTTCTAGTTATCTACATATCAAAAATGATCTTCTATGAAGGATACTTTGTTTTTATTTTTATGATGTATAATAGAAATCCATCTCTGGAATGAAGTGGAAAGGGGTTTCTAGCCTCTCTCTGTGTTCTTCCCCACTGCCATAACGAGGGGAGAGGATGTGAACTGCTGACAAATAACGATGCACTTAATGAGAATGCATTTTTGTGTTTTGCATTCAATGGTTAACACGGCTTTTCAAAACTTTCTTACGATGTGCTTTTTTTTTTTTAAATCATTTCATATATGTATAAAACATACATTCGCTTATTGAAAATGACTTTGAGGCTTCACCAACCATGGTATTTGGTTTCCTTGGGGCAACAGACATCTGGAATTTTTTTTTATTGCGTATGCCTATCTATTCAGTCCAGGGGTTCTCAAACTGACTTGTAAAATGTAGCCGGTGGGGTAAGGAACCTTTTTGTATTGAAAGGTTGAAAGACTTGTACATGAGCTACCTTATTTTCTACAATCCCACTCAATTCAAAAATTGAAAATTGTTCTGGATATGGTGGATCAAGTTTTTCCTTGGTCTTTTATTTATTGTGGCAAAGACCAACTGCGGCTTGCAGTAACCCATAGTAGCAAATTTAAAATTTGTCTTCTGATAAAGGCAAGTTGCTATGGTTTACTGCACTCTAACAATCTTTTCTCTTTGTACTCCACTTACTATTGGTATTTTAGTTTTGGATGTGCACTATTGGCTTGAACCATAGGGTGGATTGTTTATTTTTTTTGTCTTGGACGCTCTGATGGTGAGATTTTCCTATGTGCTTTATAGCATGTCCCCAACACTATCGTAGAGATATCACTTACGGCATTCTACCGCATGTCCTCGCGTGTAGTAGAATGACAATAAAGCTTGAGATGGGCCAATTATTAGTTTGTTCAGCCCTATTTAATTTATTAGGACTCATTAAGACCTCTTCACTGTGTTGCAGTGCCCTACGCATGTGTGTTTACCTGCTGTATTTCACAAGTTAACGTTGCGGTAAAGAAGCCAATTAATTTTACTGCAGGCTACCACAACACATAGATCTGAATAGAGCCTTAGGGGAGAGCAACACCAACATTTAGCTTAGTGATGGGTTCAGTTGTTGAACAAACCTAATGCCTCATACACACGATTGCAATTTCCAACAAGAAAACCACATTTTTTTTCAGGAGAAAAATGTGTCTTGCATACACACGGTCACACTAATCTTGTCTGAAATTCAGAACGTCAAGAATGCGGTGAACATGAACACGTACAACATGTAAAGCGAGCTGAGAGCAATAAAGTTCAATAGGCAGTTCGGCTCCTCTGCCTGATTCTGAGCATGCACTTTTTTTGCGCGTCGTAATTGCATACAGACGAACGTGATTCGAGACGGGAATTTTTCCTGTCACGAAAAATTTAAATCCTGCTCTGTCTTTTCTTGGCCGGAATTCTGACAGAAAAAGTGAGATGAAGCATACACTCGGTCAGAATTTGCAACAAAAAGCTCACATCGCACTTTTCTCAAGAATCGCGATCGTGTGTACGAGGCATAAGTATTTTGAAGGGGCACAGAGATGTGCTGTTGACACATATAGGAGTATGAGCAGGGCTTTTTTCCTCAGACAGTAGATGCAGGAACTCCCCCTTTTCAAGTCCTCCCTTGTCTCCACCCCCTACCCACCTCCTGCACCATTCCTTGATTCCACCACCCACCCCCCTCCCAATACTACCCCTTTTAGAGAATACAGAATCTAGTAACAATTGTGGTACTGGGTAATTTGTATGGCATTTGTTAATAAAAGCAAGAAAAGAAGTTAAATATATGCCATGCAGCCAGAAAGGATAGATCTCCCCCCAGTAACAATGGACCAACAACAACAAAATCGACCCTCCCCCAGCAGCATTCCCTGCAGCCAGCATTACTAGATCCCTCCCAGCAACATACATGCCACCCCCAGCAACAGTAGACCCTCTCCCGCCCCACAAAAATAAAAATAGCTAGCATCAATAGACCCTGAACTCCTTGCTATTACATACATTAAGTGCTGGAGGTGGCAGAACTGTGTTCCCCCGAATTCCCACTGAAAAAAGCCTAGAGTATGTGACATCACTGTCCTATGTATTGGACATTACTGCCTTATAAGATGGTATATTATTTCATTATTAGTTCATTGACTTCATAGGGTGTGGAGATTCTCTTTCTATAAGGCTCTTAAAAGCGGGATCTCTTTTGGGCCCCCACTTAGCATTGAAATTGAAAAGTGAACACCTAACCACAGCCCAGAGTGAAGTGGCCGGATTCGAGTTCTGCATTTTGGTGAATAAATTTCCGTATCTCTTAATGGGAACATCTCACCAAAGGTGCCCAAGAGACCCCATAATCCACTATATGATTCAGCAAGGCCAAACCACCACGCAAAAATAAGATGAGATTGGGGTAGTGTGTTCCTTGGTAAACCCAATTATTTTTTTAACCAAAAAAGGATTTGTATTTATGGAATTGTTGACAAGCCAAAGATTGCCTACCCCTTGACTAGATATTTAAAACTGTGTGATGATTATCCATCGTCACTACTGTACTGGTGAATGTGTTAGTACCGTGTAACTGACAGCTACACTCAATTTGTACACCCTCCAATGGTTTTGATTAATGTGGTTCCCAAAGACTTAAACTGTACTTGTCTCCTGGTGGAGATGGCCATTCTGAAAGTCAAGTCCATGTTAAAGGGTGATCTGGCAGTCTAAAGTGTCTACCGCTGAGGTCCTAGGGTGTCCCACTTGCACCTGGATGCAGAAGAATGAGACTCCTTTGACTTGTAATAAAGGTTGTAGCTAAGAGGGAGGAGATGATATCTCAGAGAAGACCTTGCTTGTTTCCCCCCCCCCCCCCCCACCCACTCTCAAAGGTAATATATCAGGCTTGATGAGCCTGTAGTCTATCCAGCAATTATGTGTCTCCACACAAATACTACTTTGGACAATCCCAAGTCCTTCCATAGGTTCCATCCCACCCATGTGTATGCAAAACCCAATCTAGTCCTTCCTTTATACCTTTTTTTTAGGTTATATCTAAAGTCAAGCCTGACTTTTTCGGTTTTATACAGTGTATGGAAGAATTAAAATTTGTTGATTTTTTTTTTTTTTTATGTTTCCTGTGTTGTATTGGGCATATTTCCATTAACTTCCCATTCTGTTGACCCAACAGAAAGACAGAGGAAATCAATCTATAAAATCTTCTATTAGCTGTCATTGAAACAAGTGTTCCCATAGGAAGGTTTGGCCCTCTATTCCCATTCTGGTGATAATCCCAAATTTTTGCGGTTTTCTCACATTTTGTCCCTGATCACAACAGGAAAAAATAAAGAAAATCTCCCTAATCTACCTGAGGTTTTCACCTCTTCCGTTTTTTATCCAAAACTAGAAAAAGATTGGCCTTTAGAAACATGTTAGTCTGAGAATTGGAAATATACCAGGAATTTTCAGTGTAACATTTAGGTATGTCTTCACCCCAGTGGTGTAAAATATGTCTGCACTATTCAAAATGGCTTCCTCTACAAGAAGACCTGTATACCTGAATATGTACAGCATCCATGACCATGGAAGTTTGAGAATCACTGTCTTGGTATGTACTGATACACTTTTATCTTCATGGTCTTGTTGGTAGCACAGTATATTGTTGCTTTACTTGTTACAATGTGTATTTTGTGCATATAAATAAAGGTGTAATTGTGCCTCACCTGTAACCGTTTTCTTGTATTATGGTATAAATAAAGTGAACCGGAATTGATGCATATTTCATTGCGTTGTTTTGCAATCGAGGGGTGCCTGTCCCTCCCTCTTGCACCTTCAGATGTGTCATGTATTGTGTATAGACTTGATTAGCTGGAGGTCAATCTACATGACTACTAAAGTGGTTGTAAAGCTCCAAAATGAAAAATTAACAAAGCATATTTCGCTATAGTGTGTACTTCCCTCACTTCAAAGCACCTAATGTGATTTCTGTCTGCTCCATTTTCCTCTGCTATCTGCATGAGTCACTTCTGACGGGTTTTGGTGACACCACTCAATCCCTGTGAATGACAGCCTCAGTTGTGTATATTTTCCTATGTGACTGTGTAGAGGGGGTTGTGTGTTTCCATTCTATCCACTCAGGTCTCAGATTACACTCGGCTCTCCTCTCTCCAGTTAGTGAGGAGGCTTACCGGAGTAAGAAGACTCAAATGGGCATATGCTCAGTGAGTCAACAAGGCATTTGTTGTAAACACCAATGTATGGGACCTCCACATCTAGGCTCCGGATCAGGGTGGAAGATGGTCCAATTGGTCAAGAGAAGTCAGAGAAGCAGTCTTCAGAAGCAGCCAACTTGTCAGACCAAATCCTCTCAAATGTTCAAAATGCACTCTGATGCCCCGTACACGACAGGTTTTCCGGTCGGAAAAACTGAGATGAAAGCTTTTCGTCAGGAATCCTGACCGTGTGTATGCTCCATCTGACTTTTCCCACAGGAAAACTGCCTGTACCTCCTTACAATGCAGTGATGGTGTACAACATGGCTAAACTTTTTTCAGTCAAGGCACCCTTTAAAATTATGAAAAGTCTTGAGGCACCTCATTCTAAAATGTAAAAAGCTATTCTAATAGTTTTACATAATGCATGAACATCTGCACACGTAGGACACCCGACATTAGAGGTGAATTATTCTTCCAAATCAAATACACTTTTGCACACTGGTACTGACTAGTATTCCACTGTTTCTCTTCTTCCTTTGTTTTTTCCCATCACTCAGCTAATGTGACTCCAATGGTGACGGAGAGGGGAAGGGGAGAATTAAACGAGGATTCTGTGCAGACGACTCGCATCGACTGATGTCATTTTCAATACATATTTTTTTTTTATGGACTGAATATATATTGCACAATTTATGGTGTTTAGAATCATTTCAAGATTTTATGGACTATTTGCTCATCACAATATTTTTTATCTTTTATTTTTCGCGCGGCTCTGTACAATTATTTACTTTCGTAATGTCATTGGTTGTTAGGATGCCGGTGGCTTGAAGTTTATAATAGTGCACAATCAAAACCAGTGATTTTTCCGTAACAAAAAGGCAGTCTTGATCCACCTGCTGGCTTGTATAGGATTTTTTTGGCAATTTTTAGGCATTTTGCCAAGGCACCCTTGGAGAAATCTCAAGGCACCCCAGGGTGCCTGGGTACCGTGTTTGAAAAAAGGCTAGTGTAGAATGTCTCAACAGCAGCCTCAACCATACAGAACAGCTTTTCAAATAATTTAAATGCTGATTGCAGGCCAGGTTCAGTACCTGATCATGCAAAGGCTTTTTTGGGTAAATAGGCACAAATTCCCACATACACACTCCAAAATCTTGTGGAAAGCCTTCTCAGAAGAACAGAGGCTGTTATAGCTGCAAAGGAGGGCAACTATATATACTGTACATGCCCATGGCGTTGGAATGGAATATCCAGCAAGCTTCTACAGGTGTGATGGTCAGGTGTTAACAAATATTTGGCCATACAGCAGTGACCCCTTGATAACATTTCTCAAGTTGTGGGGACTCCTAACAGTATAATTCTCGTACCGTGGGTTGTCAGCATCCAAGGCAAGACAAGTAATTTGCACCCCCAACCCACAGACATTTAGTGTTCCCCGAGTCCCTCGTCCCTCCCACTCGTACAGTATTAAAACCCCTTATGGTACATTTAAGATGTACCACTCTTTGTTCTCCTTTCTTTCCCTTTTACCTCTCTCTTGTTCTCTTCATTCATGTGATTGGGTATTCTTTGCAAACAAGCTTTACCTTATTTGCCGAGCTCTGGAGAAACTGCACTTGCACAGATTTTGGCAGGGAATCCCGGCCGTGTGTATGCACCTTCACGTTTTTTCCTGTGGGAAAACTGCCAACCCCGCCGGCAAAAAAAGAGAACCAGCTCTCTTTATTCCCGTCGGGATTCCCGACTGTCTTTTTCCCGCCGGAAATCCTGAGCATGTGTATAGGGGAATACCGTTCGTCTGCCTGCACCCAGTGATTTCTGTCTATCTTTAGACTCTGTGCCTCAACCCTTCCAAGGGCCCTCACTGTATGTGTGGGCATGCTAAGTTCTCTGCCACTGGTACCAACTGGTACCCTCCCTATCCTAGATTCTTTGTGTACTCCAACTGTACCCTGTGTACCTGCATTCTCTTGGAGCCCTGTGCCGCCTTCTTTGTACATACTATTACCTCAGTGTTCCTCTAAACCCAGCATTCCACTGCTATAATACCCTTGCACTCCTTTCTCCCTGTAAGCCCAGCACCCCTATGCTGCAGGTATCTTTTACTAGTACTCTTGCCTGCAGGGAGGCCAGCATCCCAGTCAGTGATCCCCCCACGGGGGGGGGGGCAGTCACCCCCCACTGTTTTCCAGTTGGTCCGGGCTCCCGGTACGACTGGGCTGTGTGTGCTCCGATCCCCCTCCTATCTACAAACCTAAACTGATAGCCAGACACCGGAAACTGCTGCTGGAGGAATGAGGGAGACAAGTCCAACAGATCTATGACACCAGCGAAGGGACACTGCACACCGCACAGGCTTATGACCGAGCCGGCTTAAACGGTTTTCTTGACGGGATTCTTGTCTAGCTTTCCTTGCATACACACTGTCAAGCCAAAATCTCGTCATTCTAAAATGTGGTGACGTACAACGACAGAATAAAGGGGAAGTTTGTTTCCACTGGCGCCACTCTTTGGGCTGCTTTTGCTAATCTTGTGTTACTGCGAGTAAGGTAATGTTTGTGAGACAATTCGCGCTTTTCAGTCCGTTACAGTGTGATGAATGTGTTATCTCCATTATAAATGCTAGTTTTACCAGAAGGAGCACTCCCGTCCCATACTTGATTCTGAGCATGCATGTTTTTTTTAAGAAAAGCATACACACGGACGGTTTTCTCATCGTAAACCATCACGACAAGAAAATTGAGACACCCGACGAGAAAATAGAGAGCATGTTCTCTATTTTTCTCTTCGAGATTCACAACAGTTTTCTCTACGAGAAACCATACACATGAACGGTTTTCTAGGCAAAAAGCTCTGGCAGTAGTTTTCTTGCCAGGAAAACCGTGCGTGTGTACGAGGCTTAAGAAATATTTCTTGTTCCCTGGTAAATCACAAAGAGGTTTATTGCCAGTGGTTCCTGGCCAGGAGAGAATATAAATATATTTTAGGGTTGACCTTGGAAGAGGGTCTTTTCCTCCTGGGCTGCAGGTTGTTCTAGAAATCTGTTGCACCCGGGTCTGCTGCCTGGAAAAGGTGAAGCCGGAAGAAGGGCCTGAGCCCTTTTATGCTGGAAGGTGCATCGCTTGTGTCAATATCTGAAAACCTAAAGCTGCAACCACAACTGAGATATTGGTCACAAACCAGAAAGGAAAATTAATGTTTTGCGCTAAACCTAAATTATATATATAATAATGAATTGCGCACAGTAATCAATTAAATAGTGAATCCAAATAAATAGTCCCATAAAAGGTGATGGAAAGAAGGGGATAATCTTGTAATCGGGGATCAAAGATGAAACAAATCAAGCTCCCTCCACCGCAGAAGTCCACCTACACAAAACGGATAAGATATGCTCTTACCAGATAGCCGATACCATCCACAGCAGCAGATTCCCAATGGCTGATGTGAATAAATAAACACTATATAGTGTAAATCCTTGTTTTATGTATAAAAGAAGTACACTCCCATTGTTAAAATGAAATCTGCCCATAAACACAACACATCCAGGCAAGTAAAATGGTGTCCGCCTCTACTTCTGGGTAGCAGGATGACGTTGATAAGTAACTCAGCCGGAGTTACTTTTATAAATAAAACCTAGTTTTAAGGTTTTACACTATATAGTGTTTATTTATCCACATCATCCATTGGGAATCTGTGTTTGCTGCTGTGGATGGTATTGGGAGATGACATCCCTGCTGGAGCTTTCACAATAGGAGACACGCCTGCACAATACGGGACATCGCTGCCTTTTCTGTGATCCCTGCTGGAGCTTGCACAGTAGGGGAATACCCCATAGCGTGTTTGTCCTTCCTAACAGGAGTACCCGGCTATCTGGTAAGAGCATAGCTTATCCATTTGGTGGTGGTGGACTTCTGCGGTGGAGGGAGTTAGATTTGTTTCATCTTTGATCCACTTCTTTCCATTACCTTTTATGGGACTATTTTTTTGGATTCACTATTTGATCACTGCACTCAATTCATTAATATTATATATAATTTAGGTTTAACCCAACACAATAAAAATGTTCATAAAATAAAATGTACACAGTGTAGCGCTAAAAGAAGGGGGTCTTAATTTTGCTATAGATAATAAATCATTCAAATAGATCATCTTAACAAAGCACCTGGATGAAAGAGAAAAAAGTCCACAACAAAGTACTTATAAGTATTATCATGGGAATGCTCAGGGAATGGAGTGCAGCAAAGGGAGACCCTTCACCATCACCGCATCACACTGCCTCTTACCATCACAATGTGACCTACCAAAAGAAATGGTCAAATAATGCAGTATGGATTTTCCAAATCAAAGGAACCTCTAGAGAAGATGGCCCACCAGCTTCCTCTCACATGCAGTCAGTTTCATCCGATTCAAAATTTTACTCCCAAGTTAATCAAACAGAGTAATGCATCTCATAGTGTAGCAATTGATAACACTGTTTATTAAGTAAAAAGTATCACACTTAACTCCGGGGGCGACTTCAGAGGCGACCTGCAAAACGACTTCTGTATAGAAGTCAATGCCGTTCTCCCTGAGCCGCCCCCAAAGTCGTTCAGGAACCTCTTTCTAAGTCAGAGCGACTTGCGTCGCTCCTATCATAACGGTTCCATTCCGAGTCGCCCCAGTGTGAACCGGCTCTTACATACGTATAAATAAATAAAAAAACATGTCTGTTGACTTGATACCATCAATGTTTAAATCCAACAAAATGGCCGAAATGCCCCGATGCACGAGGACGTCACGCACCAGGGGCTTTACTATATTTTGATTAACTTGGGGAGTCCTTCAAATTTTTTATTGGATGAAACTGTGTGTAGCGGCAGGGCCGATCCTAGGGTCACAGGTGCCTGAGTGCAGAAATATTTCTGGCACCCCCACATGGATGTCATCATTTTACTAACTCTTCCCCTTTACAAATGTTTCTATGGCAATGACTCAACCACAGAAATGCTCCCCCACGAAGTCTTCATTACCCTGGGATCCTTACATGATCTCTTAACAATAAACAAAATACAGGAAGAGAAGCAGCGTACTTTATTGGGACCTGGAGGGGGGCCTCTGTGAAGGACACAGAGAGGGCTTCTGTTAGAGAGTCTGTTAGATTTTCGGCGCCCCCACCTCTGCAGACGCCTGGGTGCAATGCACCCTGTGCACCCTGCCTAGGATCGGCCCTGTGTGGCGGTGTAAGATCAAGCTGGTGGGCCATCTTCACTAGATGTTCCTTTGAATTGGAGAATCTATACTGCATTATTTGACAATTCCCTTTGGAAGGTCAAACTGTGATGGTAAGAGTACGACTGAGTGACATTGACGGGTCTCCGTTTGCTGCACTCCATTCCCTGAGCCTTATCAAGGTAATACTTATAAGTTCTTTGTTGTGGACTTTTTTTCTTTCTAGTGGCAGAAATTAAGAAGTAAGGGGGAAATCTCTGGACTAAAGCTGAATATTGTTTATTTTATTTTTTATCGTTTAACGGTCTAATCCTTTTTATCTTGTTCTGCTTTAAAAATATGTCCTAAATGGGAAAAAGTTCCCCTCTCTTAATGTTTCATTGATCACACCATTGTATTTTTTTCTCACTTTCAGTCCTAGTGACACCAGTCATATAAAAAGGGTGAATCTTCCCAGCAGGTACACAGGCAGCAACAAAAACCCGACAGAGGTTCTAAAATGTATCTACCATAGAACACATCCAAAACAAACAAATCAAATAATTATGGCTTTAGCTCCCCTTTGAAGTGCAAACTTGTCACTTTCTGATGGTGATAAATTAAGGGTAAGAAATGGTGCTTGTAAAGTTTTTCCCATCTAAAGGCAAACAGTAAAGAGAATAGACTTAGCATTTGTCAGTATAGAAAACAAACATTTGTGCCTCTATTGGGAGGGTAATCAGATCCTCCTGCACAAAGTCCCTTGCGTTGAAGGAATGTCATTCGAGCCCAATTCAGTCATTGTGTGTGTGGGAAGCAGATGAAGTCATGGAAGGGACATGATAGAACAGATAGGCGGCTAGGCAGACATTAGGAAGATGAAGTAACCGTATATGTTTATCCTAGCAGGAGGAATGTGGTGTGTTTTAATTTAAGGTGAACACTGATATACTGCATACCATGGAAACTGCACCTGCTAATACAGTATTTCCTGCTCTAGCTCCCAACTGTCCCTCTTTTGTCTCGCTCACTTTGCTATTCTATTGACTTGTCATCCCAATGTTTTACGTGCCGTTTCTTATATATATATATAATTGAATGTGTTTGGTACCCACTGGGCTTTTGCCACAATTTGCAAGTATGCACAGAATATTTCTGCATCATGGCACACTTACAGTACCTCCAAAGTGTCCTCCTGTCATGCGACTTCCACATTCCCCCTTGTCCTGACCAGTGTAGATGAGATGTCACACCTTGTTTTATGTCTGTCTGACTGTACTCACCATCCCCCTTGCGTTTAACTAAAACAATGAGACCACACATGAATTGGAGTACAAATGGCCATAGCAGCCTTTTTTATTAACAAAAACAACTTATCGGCCTGTTGGTCTTATGATGACCCCCAATAATTCCAACTTGTTCCACTTGTAACGTTGCGGGACCTCTTACCATACCAGGCCTCCAGCCGTGACACACCAACTCGGAGACAACCCGCACCCACAGTGCAGCCATTACCGTATTCCAGCTAACCTTAGTAACTGGAATACATCAGAGGGGCGCATACCACCGATGAGCCCCCCACGCTTCCATTTTAACCGTATTTTCTTCCAACATCAAAAGACCAACCACCGCCACACGATCAGCTGCCATGACGTCCTAATGCAAATCAACTAAACAAAGCAAAACAGAGGGAGGTTGGGTGTTCAATAAAATGCCTGCTTGTCACCTGTCCATTCTTTGCTGTCCAGGGGCCCCCAGCTATCCCTTAACTAACTACCACAAACCCCTCATCCTGTTGCTCCAACCAATCCACCTCTCCCCCATTCTCCACCTACAATCCTTAACCACCATGGTTGCTTCCCCTTCTCACACTGTCATGCCGGGCCCTGCACTATCTTTCATTTTATTTTCTTTCGCTCCGGGCATTACTCTCTGTTACAACTACTAACATCTTCCCCTGGTCTTTTTCTGTCTCAAAGTCTTCAGCAGCCCTAATTGGCCAGTCTTTTTCTGGGCCTGTGGTCTTCAGCTGTCTTCAATAGTCGGAATTATTTCCAGGCCTGAAGTCTTGAGCAGACTTAATTGGCAGATTTCTTTTATTCTTCGCCTGAAGTCTTTGGCTACCCTGGTTATATGGTCTTTTTATGGGCCTGGAGTCTTCAGATGTCTTCTTTGGCCAGTTAGGGATGCGGTATCTTCAATATATGTCTCAGCACCCATGGCATGTCAAGAGTGCATACTGAGCTACACATAGCTTCCAGATATCACGTTTCTATACAGTTGTGTTCAAAATTTTGGATACCCAGGCAGAAATCATGAAGGTTTGGCATTGATATTGAAATTATGACTGATCATGCCAAAACACCCTGTTATTTAAGGACAGTGATCATATGAAGCCATTTATTATCACATAGTTGTTTGCCGCCTTTTTAAACCATAGCAACAGGAATCACCCAAATAGACCTGATCGAAATTTTCATACCCTGGAATGTTTGGCCTTGGTACAGACACCCAAGATGACACACAGTTTAACTGATTGCCGACCGCCCGCCGTCATATTACTGCAGGACGGTGGCACTGCTACGCGAGAGCACGTAGCTCTACGTCCTCCCTTTAGCAGCTTGTCGCGCGCGCCGCGCACGATCGCCGCCGGGCACCCGCGATTGCTCGTTACAGAGCGGGGAACGGGAGGTATGTGTGTAAACACATACCTTTCGTTCCTGTCAGCGGGGGAAACGCTGATCTTCTGTCCATACAATGTATGGACAGAAGATCAGTGACTTCCCCTAGTGAGGCCACCCCCCCCCCATACAGTTAGAACACACCAGGACCACACTTAACCCCTTCCCTGCCCCCTAGTGTTAACCCCTTCACTGCCAATGGCATTTTTATAGTAATACAATGCATTTTTATAGCATTGATCGCTATAAAAATGCCAATGGTCCCAAAAATGTGTCCGCCATAACATCGCAGTACCGAGAAAAAAAAAACGCTGATCGCCGCCATTACTAGTAAAAAAATAATAATAATAAAAATGCCATAAAACGACCCCCTTTTTTGTAAACGCTATAAATTTTGCACAAAACCAATTAATAAACGCTAATTGCGATTTTTTTTAACAAAAAATATGTAGAAGAATACGTATCGGCCTAAACTGAGGAAAAAAAATGTTTTTTTATATATTTTTGGGGATTTTTATTATAGCAAAATGTAAAAAATATTTTGGTTTATAGCGCAAAAAATAAAAACCGCAGAGATGATCAAATACCACCAAAAGAAAGCTCTATTTGTGGGGGAAAAAGGACGCCAATTTTGTTTGGGAGCCACGTCGCACGACCGCGTAATTGTCAGTTAAAGCGACGCAGTGCCGAATCACAAAAAGTGCTCTGGTCTTTGGACAGCAATATGGTCCGGGGGTTAAGTGGTTAAATGGCAATTAAAGGTTAATTTCCTACAACGTGGCTTTTTAAATTGCAATTAGTGTCTTTGTGTAAATGGCCAATTAATTTGTTAGCTCTCATGTGGATGCACTAAGCAGGCTAGATACTGAGCCACAGGAAACAGAAAACAAATTGTCAAAACACCTGCATAACAAGGTATTGGAACTTTATAAAGATGGAAAAAAATATAAAAAGATATCCAAAGCCTTGAATATGCCAGTCAGTAATGTTTAATCACCTAAGTGGAAAATGTAGGGATCTCGTGACACCAAGCCAAGGAAAGGTAGACCGAGAAAGATTGCAGCCACAGCGGTGTCCCGCGATTGTGTCACGGAGCTGCAGAACAGGGAGATGCCTATGTAAACAAGGCATTTCCCTGTTCTGCCTAGTGACAGGACAGTGATCTACTGCTCCCTGTCGTCAGTAACAGTGATCACTGTCGTTTCACTCGTAGCCCAGCCACCCCACAGTTTGAATCACTCCCTAGGACACACTTAACCCCTTTGTCGCCCCCTAGTGGTTAACCCCTTCCCTGCCAGTGTCATTTATACAGTAATCAGTGCATTTTCATAGCACGGATCGCTGTATAATTGACAATAGTCCCAAAATAGCGTAAAAAAAAGAGCACCGCCATTACTAGTAAAAAAAAAAATATAATAAAAATGCCATAATCCCCTATTTTGTAGACACTATAACTTTTGCGCAAACCAATCAATATACGCTTATTGTGTTTTTTTTTTTTAACAAAAATATGTAGAAGAATACATATCGGCCTAAACGGAGGAAAACAAATATATTTTTTTTATATATTTTTGGGGGGATATTTATTATAGCAAAAAGTAAAAAATATTGCATTTTTTTTCAAAGGGGTGATCAAATACCCCTAAAAGAAAGCTCTATTTGTGGGGGGGAAAAAAGACGTAAATTTTGTTTGGCTGTATTGTTGCATGACTATGCAATTGTCAGTTAAACCGACACAGTACCGCATCGCTAAAAGTCCTCTAGTCAGGAAGGGGGCAAATTCTTCCGGGGCTCGTTAAAAAAAAGCATTTTTTTCAGACTGAAATAAATCAGATTGGGGTGCTGCTGCAGTATGTAAGTCGAGCAAATTTTAATAGAAACAAAAATAATCAGTGGGAGTGGTTACCCCGCTGTGCATGCTGTGGAGGGGTACTTGAGGGACAGACGCCATTGGTACGGGGTCCGTTTATTTGCGCCTTGTGGCCCGCCTGGCCAGGGGTGCGTATTGTTGGGCATCACGTTGGCCCGGGGCTGCGGCTTCGTCTGGTGGGCCTAGTTGTCTGGCTGGGGCCTGTACCGCAGAGGTGATCCTGTGCTGTCCGTCCTGCGGGAGGAGGCCACTTGATGAGGGTGACCTGGGGAGGACCTATCCTGGTAGGGTAATTAAATTTTGATCATCACAGAGTGGAACTGTGGATCAGATAGGATATATATATGCCACGTCCCGGAATTAGTTTTAAGCAAATGAATATACACCATGTAACCGTACACGGGTGTATAGTAGAGAATGGACTTTATAGGCGTAGTACAGTTAAAAATAGATTATTTATTACATGGAAAAAAGATACATAATGGGTGAGACACAAAATATATATTAAAACATAAATTGTCACAATGAGTGGCAATTGACTAGCACATATTGAAGTGAGACAGACCACTAGAATGTATTTATACACATATAAAGGTAACCAAAACGTAGAGATTTCACTACTTAAATGGTATGGAATTTTGGAAACCAGTGCAATTTCTATAGGTGGTAAGGGGCCATGCAAGAGGCTGGTACCCTAGGAGAAGGCCTGGAAGCTTCACCAAATGATGCACCGTACACCGAGGGGCTTGACAGTGTCGCCTGTCGAATTCAAAGGTTCTAGTGAAAAAAGCTAAAGAGATGCGGGTGCTGAATCCTGTGGCGGAGGATTCCGGACCAAAATATCTCATCAAGAGAGGAAGGTCTGTGGCAGAGACTGTACATTATTTTGTGCGCCATCCTGGCTGCTAGGCCAGTGAGAGTGACCTATCCGGGTGAGCAATACCCACTCTGGTTAGAGTGGCAACGATAACTGTTTGCTGGAAACAGGAGTGTTTCCTTACTTTGCACCAGAACCTCCCTACCCTTCCACCCCTTATTCCTCTTTTCTACTAAAGTTCTATAAAAAATAAACCCCAAGAGAAAGAGGTACATTGTGTGTTGACATTGAAGTTCTTTGGACTCTTCTTTCACCCTGGACAGCGAGAATAGAGGTAACATGCCACCCAAAACCAGCAGGTCCTACAGGGGTAGTGCTACACAGTATTTCTCGAATTTCCAGTTTCTTGTCTTTTTGTGAAGATTCTTTCACCACCAGTCAAAACTAGGCATGATCAGAGTGATTCTATATACAATTATTTCACACTGAAATAAAAGAAAAAATCACAACAAATAAAAGAAAAAAAAAGCATCTTAAAGTGGAGTTCCACCCATTTCTAAACTTTCTCTATATTTAATCGCCTTAGCTAATACTTTTCACATTGGCATTTATTTAATTTTTTTTCTGTCTAGAAATACCTTTTTTCTTCCATTTCTTTAGGACTTCCGCCCCATAATCGCCTCGGCAATTTGCAAGGGTTTCTGGGATTTCGCCTACTCCCGAGATCTTGCGTTATTTGCAGATGACGCGAATGGCTAATGACATGAGAAAGGGAGGAGGGTGAGAGCGGTATGGAACATTCTGACAGCCCGCAGCTCGCCTCCTCCCACATGGCCGCTGTCTGGGGGGGGGGGTGAGGTGGCTGCTTGACAGCACCCGCTACCATACCTCCCAGAGGTGGAAGAGGAGGTCCGACGTGACGGCGTACAAGTGCTTGTTCGGCAAAAGCAGCATCAACCCCCCCCCCCCCCCCTCGTCTAACAACTTTTTTTGCTATTCAGCGGCAGCACCCAAACCCCCCCCCCCCCCCCCAGCTTAACTACTTTAGCAGCAACCCCACCCGCTTCTCAAACTGCTCTAGTCCGATAGAAGATCCAGCTCCCTCCATATGTTACATGAATCGAAATTGCTATAGCAACCGCTTCAGATGCCCACAGCCAAAATGGAACCTGCCTGCTTCCGAGATCTGTAAGTAACAGATTATTTTTCAAGAAAGTAAAAGCGCAATAAAATATGCCATGTTAGAAATGTTATTTTCAAGGTTTTAAAAATTACAGAGCGGTCGTTAAAAAAAATTTTTTGGGGGGGACTGGAAATCCACTTTAAAAAAAGCACCTTCTAAATAAAGAAGTAAAAAGAGTAGATCATTTTTTTTTAAGTAAATGTTGCCACATTTAGAGAGATTGAGGACTTTAAGTTCAAATGTTACCAACAGCAACATTAGTCATTTCAGTGTGGAATAAATGCTTTTTTTAAGGTAGCGTAAGCAGCAACACATGCTTTTTGAAACGATGATAGCTCACTTTGACTGCCAGATAGAATTGGCCAGGTATTTGCTGTAGCAATCCCTCTTCTCACAAATGCAACAATTGTCCCGCCACTAGCCAATTCCTATCAAGCTTTCATTAAGAAGTAAGAGACTACAGACGATACAGAAGTGCGAAACTGGCAAGCAGCTGTACATTTTTAATGTAGGAGAATTGTCCAATATGTATGTACCAGAGAAAGAGAACAGACAGATGTTATATCACTTGAATTAACAGACCACAGATCATACAGCAGTGCAAAATTGGCCAGCAGCAAAATTTCATGAGCAAGACTCTGCCCAAATTCAATGGAGAGAACACACTGGGGCTGGAAGACAAGAATTAAGATACTGCAGAAGATATTGCAGTGTTAAACTGGCCAGCAGAAGGAAATAATAGGACAAAATGTACTAGAGAGAATACAATCAGTTGTTAACTTTATTAATTAACACCACTGATGACAAACCAGTATACAATCTCAGGACAATTTTAATGAACAAGGCTAGGCCCAAACTACAAAGTATACAGTCTGGGTTTTACTACAAGAATTAAGATGCTGCAGAGGATACAGCAGTGTAACTTTATCCACCAGCAGGTCCGTTTTAACCAGGGATAATAGAACGAACTGGTGTATACCTATTTTATATATAGGATTGGGAAGGGGGTGGAGTTTGCAGTGAATCTGAGCAAAATATAATTGGGTGTACACTATTTTTACACTTGTTTTTTTTTTATTCCTTTCAAATGATGTAGCCGTGTGCTGCAGACAAAAGACAGCTTAAAGAAAGATGGCTATAACATGTGAATGCTCCGCTTTTGAGCACCAATCTTGAAAAAAAATAAAAAAAATAATCCATATCGGCATAAAAGAAACATGGAAAAAACTCACTAAATTAAATAAAACCCCCCCTAATACAAACCCTGAAACAAAGCTCATTTTTTTAAAGGGAGGATGTGCAGGAAAAATAAACAGTTTAACCTACAAAAAAGGTCCAGCCAATATAAAATTAACCACTTCCATACCAGGCACTTACGCACCTTCCCGCCCAAGCCAATTTTCAGCTTTCAGCACTGTCGCACTTTGAATGACAATTGCGCGGTCATGCTACACTGTACCCAAACAAAATTGGCGTCTTCTTTTTTCCCACAAATGGAGCTTTCTTTTGGTGGTATTTGATCACCTCTGCAGTTTTTATTTTTTGCGCTATAAACAAAAATAGAGCGACAATTTTGAAAAAAAAAAAAAAAATTATTTTTTTCTGTTAACTTTTTTGTAAATAAGTACGTTTTCTCTTTCAATTACGGGCAACTTATATGGTGGCACTGATGGACACCAATGAGGTGGCACTGATGGGCACCGATGAGGTGGCACTGATGGGCACTGATAGGCGGCGCTGGTATGAGGCACTGATGGGCACTCATAGGCGGCACTGATGGGCACTCATAGGCGGCACTGATGGGCACTCATGGGCAGCACTGGGCACTCATAGGCGGCACAGAATGGCACTCATGGGTGGCACTTATGGGTGGCACTGATGGGTACTTATGGGTGGCACAGATGGGCACTGATAGGTGGGCACTGGGCATGGATTGGCACTGAGGGGTGGCTCTAAAGGACACTGTGGGGTGGCACTGATGGACTTTGAGGGGTGGCACTGATGTATCTGTTGCCAGTCAGTGCCCATATGTGGCCACTGACTGGCATCTTTTTTTTTTTTTTACTTGGGATGTATTTTATCCTGATTTTTTTTTTTTTACGTTTTTTTTGCCCTGCCAGTGTGGGCATTCCCTGGTGGTCTAGTGTGGGCATCCGAGGGGGGAGCTGCGCTGATAAACAATCAGCGCAAACCCCCCCCCTGTCAGGAGAGCCGCCGATCGGCTCTCCTGTACTCACGTCTGACAGACGCAAGTGAGGAAGAGCCATCTACGGCTCTTCCTGTTTACATCGTGATCAGCCGTGATTGGACACGGCTGATCACGCGGTAGCGAGCCTCCGCCGGACGTTGGAGAATGTCCAGTCACGATTTCATAACCAATTCCCGGCCGTAAATCTCCTATTATATATATATATATATATATATATAAAAAAAAAAACTCTAAAACAAAAGTACAATTTTAAGGGAAGTCTTGCAGAAAGAAAAGCTATGGGCATAAAAGTGACCACTGACATCAAATCAACCACAAAAAAACAAAAAAGAGCAGCAAAGGGGATAATTGCTCAAAGAGCTAGCAATCAGAATTTAAGTACAGTTTCCTAAATGACCCTAATCTCTCCCTATGCAGTTTTTCAGCTTTCTCTATGCCTCCCCCTACAATAGTTTCCAATTTAGCAACACTATCGGCTTGGTTTAATAAAGTCAAATAGTGACTTAATAGTGCAATACCATTGCACAGGCTTTGCACTTTACAAGTGCAGTTGCTCCAGAGCTTAGTAAATGAGGTAAAGCTTCATTATGAGTACCCAATCATATGCAAGGAAAATGTAATAAAAACAGCATTTTTGCTTGCAAATGATTGGATGATGGAAGTCAGCAGAGCTTCACCTCATTTACTAAGCTCTGGAGCAACTACACTTGCAAAGTCTATTTGTCTTTAGTAAATAAATCCCTTTGTCTGCTCTGTTCGCCACCCTTTCATTTAGGGCCCATTCACACCTGAGCGTTTTGTAGCCTGAAGCTATAAAACGCTAGAGGGGAATAAATCCATTATTCTCAATGGTGATGGTTTACAACTCCACTCCAAAAACGTCTGAAGCCGAACGCCTGAAGCTCAAACAAGTTTTGGATCCTTTTTTTGTTGCGCAAATTGGGCTGATTTGGGCGTTTTTGAACGTTTGTATTTCCATAGAAACTACAGGAAACGCTTGATTCAAGCATCTAGCGTGACGAGCGTTTCTACGGGCGTTTGGTCGCTTTAATCTGTTCTGTGAAATAGAATATTCACCCAGGAAGAAGATAAAACAAATCTACAAACATAGCAACAAATGATGAAAGAGATGATCGTTTTTTCTATTAGCTAAAATAAAAAATAGCGAAGTTCAAAAACGTCGGACAACGCTGTATGCAAACGTGCAAATACGCGCGACAAAACGTGCGTCAAAACGGCGGGTGTGAATGTGGCCTTATAGTGAGGGGGGCTGGCTTATCCAAAAGCCCCCTTACTCCTTTAAAGCCCGCTGGCCATAGTAAAGTTCATGCAATGCATCATAGTGAACAAAAAAAAAATCCAGGCAAATCTACACAAAAATTTGGGATCCACCTTGAACCAGAATAGTGGCCAACCCAAACCTTATCCCTACTCCTAATCTCCAGAGAATATTTAGCAAAAATTGTCATTCAGATAACTTACACTTATTTATTACAGTATTTATGAATACAGTGGAACCTCAGATTACGAACATAATCCGTTCCAGGCGAATGCTTGTAATCCAAAGCATTCGCATATCAAAGCGAGTTTCCCCATAGAAGTCAATGGTAACAAAGATAATTTGTTCCGCATTGACTTCTATGGCATGCAATACCGCATGTGGCTAAAGGTGGGGGGTGCCAGAGAGCCTCGGAAAGGCTCGGGGACAGAGTATTTCTGACTTTTTCCAAGTATTTCTGAAAGGCTCTGAACGGCTCCGGCGCCCCTGCACCTCTGGCCAAATGCGGTACTGCACACCCATTAGCTTGAATTCTGCTTGTTTTGTGAGACAACACTCGCAAACCAAGTCCGATTTTTTTTTTTAACCACTTCCCGACGGCCGTATAAAGTAGAAGCTGGCTCTACTTCTCTGTGACGCTGTCTTTTTACGGCTGCCCCTTTCCTTGTTCCCCGCGCACGCTCCCGAGCGCACATTGGGGAACTTCTGTGCTGGCCGTGTCCCTTGGACACAGCCAATTACAGATCGCGGTAAATAGCCAATCACAGCGGCTAATTACAGCACGATCTGTGCGGCCAATGAGAGATGATCTCAAATGTAAACATATGAGATCATCTCTCATTGCCGGCTCACACAGAGCCATGTCCTGTCAGGGAGAGAGGAGACCGATCTGTGTCCCTTGTACATAGGGACACAGATCGGTCACCTCCCCCAGTCCCCCCCTCCCCCCACAGTTAGAATACAATGCAGGGTACACATTTAACCCCTTCCTCACCCCCTAGTGTTAAACCCTTCAATGCCAGTCACATTTATACAGTAATTAGTGCATATTTATAGCACTGATCGCTGTATAAATGTGAATGGTGCCAAAAATGTGTCAAAAGTGTCCGATGTGTCCGCCATAATGTCGCAGTCCCAATAAAGATCGCCACCATTACTAGTAAAAAAATAATATTTATGTCCCCTATTTTGTAGGCGCTATAACTTTTGCGCAAACCAGTCGCTTATTGCGATTTTTTTTTTTTTTATTCCAAAAATATGTAGAAGAATACGTATCAGCCTAGATTAATTTGGCTACTTATTATAGCAACAAGTAAAAAATATTGTATTTTTTTTCCAAATTGTCGCTCTTTTTTGTTTATAGCGCTAAAAAGAAAAACCGAGGTGATCAAATACCACCAAAATAAAGCTCTACTTGTGGGGAAAAAAGGATGTCAATTTTGTTTAGGAGCCACGACGCACGACTGCGCAATTGTCAGTTAAATCGACGCAGTGCCAGAAGCTGAAATTTCACCTGGTCAGGAAGGGGGTATATGTGCCCAGTAAGCAAGTGGTTAAAGTTGCTTGTTATTCAATATTTCATTAACCGCGTTACTCGTAAACCAATGTTCCACTGTATTGTCCACATAAAAGTGCAAGGTTCATGCTATTTGTCCTTTAAATGCTTAATTTGTATTATGTCCTGTGTGTACCTGGCATGAAAGGATACCCACTGAGGCAGGACCCAGAGAATCTAAAAGAGAAATAGATTGTGCACTTTGCAAGTGCAGTTGTACTAGTTTTCCCCAGAGCTTAGTGAATAAGCTTCACCTTGTAAAGAATACCCAGGAATCAGAATCAAGGAAAATGTTATTTTTTGCTTGCACTTGGATGATGGAAATCAGCAGAGCTTCCCCCTAACTCATTAAGCTCTGGGGAAGAATAAGTGCAACTGCACTTGCAAAGTGCACAGTCTGATTGCCTTGAGTAAATCCATCCCAAAGCGTTGCAGGCTGGCTGGAGGATTTGTTGAATAATTCTCCAAACTGATGTCACTCCATAAGACTGGCGCGTCGCTTATACCCCCTGATAGGCGCTAATCAAATATTTTTCCCATTGTGTAAGAAACGCCATGGGTACCCATTTTTTGAAGATGACCTATTTTTTTTTTTTTTTAATAGCATGTACGCATATGCAGGATCAGATGTCCCGGCCCCTCTGAGATCCCATACAGCCAGATTCCCAGCGGGCGACTTGACATTTGCCAGATAAGATCATATTTCATCAAATTAATCATCGTTACTGTACCGATGACAGCGGGAATGTAAGGACGGACATCAGAGGCTGAAGAGGCATTTTCTAAATGACGTTATTTTAACAGACCTGCAGATAAATGACTATTTACAGTAACCTTGTACAGGGACGATAATGGGGGACTGATGACAGGTGTCTAGGATCACAGACATTTTTGTTTCCGGGGTTATTGTAAGAACTATAGAAGGAAAAAAACAACAAGACAACCTTTGTTTCCTCTACTTTTTTTTTATGTTTGCATATCTATATATTTAAATGTCACTTCCAATTTATAGAGCTACCAATTGACACTATAAATGATCAGAATGTAGTTGTGGCTTCATTAGTTTTGCTTTTTTATTTATTTTTCCTTTATTTCTTGCCTGATGATGCTGACATCATCTCACTTCCTGTCTTAAGGTGACAACACTCACTGTTTTGTATCAATAAAGGAGCAGTGTTGTCACCCTACCCTCCCTCCGTATTTCCATAACCAGGGGCGGACGGACCATTCGGGCACTCGGGCACTACCCGAGGGCCCCATGCCACAAGGGGGCCGCATCAGAGTTGCCAGCCTCAGTAACACCAGGGACAGTGTGTAAAAATCTGTGTTTTTTTTTAAAATCCCAAGATTATAGCTGCCCACCTCTCCAGTACCTTTTCAGCGTGTGTTTGTGTTGTCTGTGTGTAAGTATACTGTGTGTGTATATTGTGTGTCTGTGTCTGTGTGTGTATACTGTGTATGTATAGTGTATGTGTGTGCGTGTGTGTATACTCTGTGACCCCATAATCTATTGCCTGGGGGCCCGATAATCTCCTATTCCCCGGGGGGCCCCATAATCTCCTATTGCCTGGGGGCCCCATAAGTTGTCAGTCCGCCCCTGTCCATAACATGTACTTCTCTCTCGTAGCTCTGCCAGCAGCGTCCCAGTATAATTGGTAAAGTTGGCACCTATGGATGATGTGGTGTCACCCCTCTGGTGGGTGTCACCCTGGTGCAATCCACACTTCCCCCCCCCCACCACCATGGCGACACCACTGGCGACCTGGCCAGCCTGTACCCAGATGGGGAGGTCTCCAGGTAGAATAGCGTCCCTATCCTTTCCCTACTCATTAGGAACCTCTCTACTGCTAATCACTGTCCCTACCAGATGGGTGACCTCTCCCTACAAGTACAAGACTCACACGCAAAATGCGTGGCAAGCCTGGGAGCTCTGCATTATCCAACATGGTAGCCAAAATCACTTGGGGCGGCAGCATCCAATCAAATAATGTCCCAGGAAACCATAGAGGTATCTTGTTCCTCTTGATTTCCCCTCTGACTGCACTGCTACTGCAGTGAGTGCCACCTACAGTGAAGAAAATAGGCTACACCTGCCTACACTCGGCCTTTAATTCATTTGCAGCTTTTTTTTTTGAGAACGGATATCTTTTATTGACAGGTACTTGCACCCACTTCCTCAGCCCTTGCCTAGGGAAGGATGACATTGTCCTGGACTCCTGGCCCTAAACCCCCACCCCCTTAATTCTCCTGGTATAAGGTCAAACATCCGAAGGACTGTAGGACCAGTCTCCCTGGGCCATTGATCTCGTGCATGCTCAGTGGGTAGCCGGCTGTGAGTCATCAGGAAGTCAGTCAGATCCCCAATTAAAGATGGCGGCACCAGAGATCAGTAGCCCTATAAAGAATCAGCTGCAGTAAAGACAGCATTTGAAATCCTAAGATGATAAGCATCTGTTTTCTAAATGTCGGAAGTAGTTGTAGCTTCTGACTTTTAGTTTTCCAGGTGAAGTTCCTCTTTAACATGAAAAAAGCTGGCCATAGATGGATCGAAATTTGGCCAGTTCAACAGGGACCGGCTGAATTTAGATCCATGTGTGACCATGCCTGTTCAACAGAAGTCGATCTAATGAATAAGCTTCTTGTAAAAAAAAAAAAATCACCTGGCTGCAGCCACTGATCAAAGTATTTCGACTATCCATTTTTTTTTCAGTCTTTAAAAAAAAAAAACATCTATGTCCAGCTAAACACATCCGATGTCCACTTTAATTTATCAAGGTATGATCAGGGATGGGGTCAGGTTCAATGTGATCATTGCCAAAATATTCTATGCATAGGCGTGACTTAAATCTTCAAGGTCCCCGTGCATGCATTGCATGAATCTATGTATTGTCGCTGCCGCGACTTTTCAGATAGCCAGCCCCCTGGTGAGCGCTGGCCATCTAAATAACGACAGCTGGTTGGCTGTGGAAGTGTCTATCAGAGCTGATAGGCTTTCCGAGTACAGCCCTCGGCTGTAATCGGCTTCCAAATACTGACAGGCGTCTCTGCCAAACAGGTTCACCGGTTCTGGCTACCGGTAACCTGATTGGCTGAAGAAGGGCGGGAGAAGACATCGGGGGACCATAGAAGGAGGATGGCCGACCCCAGAAAGGTAAGTGCCGGGCGGGGGGGGGGCAGCATTTTACAGGGCACAGTGGCGATAATTAAAGGGCACAGTGACGACAAAGGGCGCAGTGGCGACAATTAATGGGCACAGTGGTGACAATTGATGGCACAGTAGCTGCGTTTGATGGCATGGCACAGTGGTGACAATTGATGGCATGGCACAGTGGTGACAATTGATGGCACAATGGCTGTGTTTGATGGCATGGCACAGTGGCTGCGTTTGATGGCATGGCACAGTGGCTGCGTTTAATGGGCCCAGTGGCTGCGTTTGATGGGGGCACAGAGGCTGCAATTGTTTGTTTTTTTGTTTTGTTTTTCGTTTGTTTGCGCCCCCCCAAAAATGTTGAGCACCAGCCGCCGCTGCTTTTGACCTTTAGTAAATTAACTCCATAAAGTTGCATGACAAGTTAAAACTCAATAATTTCAATGAGTGCATTAACCAATGCGACTTAAAGGATCACTAAAGGAATTTTTTTTTTTAGCTAAATAGCTTCCTTTACTTTACTGCAGTACTGGTTTCATGTCCTTATTGTTAGTTTTTGCTTTGAACTTGCTGTAATCCTGCTCTGATCTCCACACTTCCTGCTTGTCTGTGTCCTTATAACCACAGTGATGGGAGCTTTCTCACGGTGGTCTAAGCTGTCATTACTGTGTGTCTAAAACTTCCCAGAACCAATCAGATTAATTTTAAAAACAAAACACTGTCCGGGATTTGTTTGTTTTTGTTCTGTGTGTCTATTTCTACTTCACAGAAACATGAAGCCAGTTCAAAAGTGAAACTAACCTGCAGGCACATTATATGATTGATTTTTATCTATTTTTAATCATTTTGAAAAGGAATCAGTTAACTTTTATGTCTCTATACCCTGTAAACAGTCATTTCAGCAAAAACATTTTTTTCCTTTAGTGACCCTTTAAGTCGCAGCAACAACAAAAAAAAAGTACCTGCACTACTTTCCTGTGAGTTTAGCGCATGTTGAGTTCCAATTTTAAATCACAAAAAGGAAATCATGAGCAAGTTGTGACTTTGCAGCAGTGTGTAACAAGCCTTACAGTCCCACAAAGGTCCCCCCCCCCCCATGATGGTGGAACGCCAGGGCCCAATCGCAAGTTTGACCTTTAAGACCCTGGTAGTTCCCCAACTGATTCTATACTGAATGGTGCCTTTCTTTCCTATCTCAGTAAAAATTCTAACTAGAGCCACTAGAGGGACAATCCAGAAATTTGTAATGTAGAAATTGGGTAAGGCACGTATCTTCTAAAAATAGGAAATTCACATCATACTTAAACCTCATATAAAAGTTACAAGAATAGCTCAGATGTGTACCGACTGAACAGTTTCCCTGCAAGCCTGATAATTACTCATCCTTTCTTCACAATATTTTCCATTTCAACAAGCAGGCCAATTTCTGTTTTTTACGCTCGCACACTTCATACCTCCATCTGGCATCCAAATTCACCTCTGCAAGGCTTGTGGTGAGGAATTTTCTTTTATCCGTTTTGTTTTTCCTCCTCCTGGTCGATTCCCCCCAGGGTGTAAAATGTCTGTGTAGACAATATGGGAGGAGAGGCACAATTCCCCTGCTGCTCCCTCACCACTACGAACATTTGTGTCAATCTTTCAACCCCTCGCACAAGTGTTCTCAGTCCTCTTTTCATTTATCTTCCATCACAAGGGCGTTTTCACGTGAAACCGGCCTCTATGGAACACCCGAGAGATCTTTTCTCACCTTGCCAGCGGACTTTCTTACAGTGACTTTCTCACATCAAGCCGCCTCTGATGACCTAAGATGGAATTCAGACATTGTTTGCTTGTACAAGGGATTGGATATGAAATGGAAAGTGGGGCAGATGTTGTGGAGAAAACTCGGTTTCAGGCTGAAGACCACACAATGACTTTAAAAAGGAGCTCCAGTCTATATAAAAAAAATAAAAATTTAAGTCGGCAGCTACAAATACAAGGACACTTACCTGTCCAGAGAGCCCGCAATGTTACCACCCCGAGCCAATTTGTCAATCAGCTTCAGGTACAGCCTTTAGGCCTCACAGACGGTTTGCTATATTTATATTTATTTATTAAAATGCTTATTGAGAGCGCCGTCTTTACCTGAGGGCCTCGATGCGCGGGTTGCGCTGCACTTTGTGAATGGTCCCGCCGTCTTTTTGGGACCAATGTGTGATCGAGAAGGCAGCGGGGAAGGAGGAGGGGCCAAAATGTTGTAGTAAGTAGATATTTGCCAGCACACCAAACTTGTCCAAACAGAGCACACCAAACTTGTCCAAACGGAGCACACCAAACTTGTCCAAACGGAGCACACCAAACTTGTCCAAACGGAGCACACCAAACTTGTCCAAACGGAGCACACCAAACTTGTCCAAACGGAGCACACCAAACTTGTCCAAACGTTTTTTTTTTTCTAAAAAGATCACATCACAAAAAAGTATAATGCAACGTTTCGGAGCCACGCAGGACACGTTCATCAGGCATGTGATCACATGCCTGATGAAGGGGTCCTGCGTGGCTCCGAAACATTGCACTATAATTTTTTGTGATGTGATCTTTCTTGAATAAGTACTTTTAGGATGAGATTGACGATCCTTGGTGTGCTGGCGAATATCTACTTATTGCACAGGTTCCAGTATTCAGCTGGCGGTCGCTACCGCACCCAGCACCTTAAAGTGGTTTTAAACCTCTGATTGTGACTTTTACCTATAGGTAAGCTTGGAATAAGGCTTACCTATAGGAAGTGGAAATATCTCCTTACCATGCGCCGTTTAGGAGATATTTGCTGTACACTGCACCAATGATGTCATTGGTGCATGCGATGTGAAAAAACGTCCCTCCGTGCCATTTCTTCACTCGCAAGTGAAGTGACTGGCGGCTCCCGCGCGCATTAGATAGAACATATAAAAACAGGTCTGGCCAGATATGTCCTGCATATTCCAATGTTACCATACACAATATAAAACAAGGTTGCAAAGCAGTTTTTGTGGGTGTGAAAATTCTGACGCGTTTCGACCATAAAGTGGTCATCTTCAGGGGGATCGTTGACTCTAAGAGACATAAAATAAATTCAATATACAAAACATATGGTCATACATTACAATACACGTATGGCATGGCGATATATAGACAGTTGCATGGCCAGGAACGTCAGGAAACTGTGGAGCATTCCAGAGGATTGTGTCAATGCACACCCCCCCCCCCCCCCAAACAAGGGGAAGGATTTGACCCTATGGGCTTACAAGAAGCCACACTGATGACGCCCGCCAGAGGGCAGGAGAGGACGGAAGAAGCGGCACCTGTGAACAAGTCCCCAAATTAATGACCATATATAGAATATTTTTTTAAAAAAAATATAGGGTAAATTAGCTCTTGACTATGTAGTAAGAGTACTAAATAAAAGTTATATATATTGATTGTATGGACTGGCTGCAATCTTTTCCATGAGAGTTTTCATAGATCCCCCTGAAGATGACCACTTTATGGTCGAAATGCATCAGGGATTCACACCCACAATAACTGCTTTGCAACCTTGTTTTATATTGTGCATGTATGGTAACATTGGAATATGCAGGACATATCTGGCCAGACCTGTTTTTATATGTTCTATCTATTGTAATTCAATTGTGTCACTTGATTATCCTTCAATAAATATATTGTATAATATCATCCGACAAAACAACTTATTGCTGTTCAAAGCCCCATTGGGGAAACCGTTCTATTTTTCTATTATGCCAGGGTTCGCAGCGCCCAACCTCTCTCATGTGTGTTTTCTCTCTTTTTTAGACAGGAATGTATAAGCACATAACAATACAATTTTTACAGAGTTGATTAAATCAATATCCGTGTCTCACATGGTGTTGCCACTTTGATGGGACTTTAAACGATAAACCTCAAATCGCTACTACAATATGTATATATTTCATGTTTTTTTCAATTGCTGATGACAAATCCATACATCTAAAAACATAGATAGAAAGTAAAAACATCAAAAAAGGCAAAAAAAAACTGTGAAAACCAAATACATGTATTGACATATGTATGTAGTTTCATTATTGCAGGAGGAAAAACATGTTTATCGGACCACCTACAAAAATTGGCATCAACGCCAAAGAATTCAATAAATATATATGTCAAAGCAATCCTTCCAGCAAAAATTACTTATTGGTCCCTTATTGACAGTAATGATCCCCACATAAGGCTACCTTTCTATTTAACGTTTTTAGATTTCAATATATTAATTTAACCACTTGCTTACTGGACACATATACCCCCCTCCTGCCCAGGTGAAATTTCAGCTTCCGGCAGTGTGTTGCTTTAACTGACAATTGCGCGGTCGTGCGACGTAGCTCCCAAACAAAATTGATGTCCTTTTTTCCCCACAAGTAGAGCTTTCTTTTGGTGGTATTTGATCGCCTGTGTGGTTTTTATTTTTTGCGCTATAAACAAAAAAGAGCAACAATTTTGAAAAAAAATACAATATTTTTTACTTGTTGCTATAATAAATATCCCAAACGTAGGGCGATACGTATTCTTCTACATATTTTTGGTAAAAAAAAAAATCGAAATAAGCGACTGGTTTGCACAAAAGTTATAGCGCTTACAAAATAGGGACAGAATTATTATTTTTTATTATTATTTTTTTACTAGAAATGGCGGCGATCTGCGATTTTTATTGGGACTGCGACGTTATGGTGGACACATCAGACACATTTGACACACGATCAGTGCTATAAATATGCACTAATTACTGTATAAATGTGACTGGCATTGAAGGGGTGAGGAAGGGGTTAAATGTATTCCCTACATAGTGTTATAACTGTGGGGGGAGGGGGGGGTGACTGGGGGAGGTGACCGATGCTGTGTCCCTATGTACAAGGAACCCAGATCGGTCTCCTCCTCTCCAGAGACAGGACGCTGTCTCTGTGTTTACATATGAGATCATCCCTCATTGGCCGCGCAGATCGCATAGCAAACGGCCACTCTGATTGGCCTTTCGCCGCGATCTGTGATTGGCTGTGTCCAAGGGACACGGCCAACACAGAGCTTCCCCGCTGCGCTCTCTGGAGTGGGCGTGGGGAACGCCCAAAGGGGCGGCCGTCAAAAGACGGCGGCTTGGATTTTCAGGTCCGCGCTGTAGCCGTCAAGTGGTTAAATGGTTGCATGAAACAGACCATGTATGTATGAGTACATGAGAACGTGAAATGGCGGTAAAAAATGGGATTGAATTATTTTCTATATGCTATTTTGCATACTGAGCCAGCACCATCATTTTGAGAAGGAGAAGATTTTTTGTGACCCAGACACCTGGAGCGGGTCCTTTTCCCTACTTGCCATCATTGATAGGGTAAAGTTTACCAAAATGTCCTTCAGGATAATGTCAAGGTGGTTGTCTGCCAGCTGAATCTTAGTAGAAGTTGGGTGATGCAGTAGGACAATGACCCTTAGCATCGAAGTATATCCACCACAGACTGCATTCAAAAAACAAAAAAGCGCCTTTAACCCCAAAGAGAAGCTGGGGAATGACCTCAAGAGGGTCGGTCGCACAAGACATCATGAGCTGAAGCAGCTTTGTACAGAGCAGTGGCGGTGTGTCCATAAAGGGAGCATGGGCGATGTCCTCTCTCTCCTTCCACCTCTCTCACCGTAGATAGATTCATGCATTGCATTGTTTTTTTTTTTGTTTATTTAGAAGCACCTGATTAGAGCTGTAGTCTCTAATAGGCATCAAAATGGTGAACAGCGGGCGTCATGCTGCATTTGATGGCACAGTGGCTGCGTTTGGTGGCACAGTGGCTGCGTTTGATGGCACAGTGGTAGCGTTTGATGGGCACAGTGGCTGCATTTGGCACAGTGGCAGCGTTTGATGGGCACAGTGGCCGCATTTGATGGCACTGTGGCTGCTTTTGATGGCACAATTGCTGCTTTTGATGGCACAGTGGCTGCGTTTAGTGGCACAGTGGCTGCTTTTGATGGCGCAGTGGCTGCTTTTGATGGCACAGTGGCTGCAATTGATGGAGTTTTTTTTCTGAATCTTCAGTTTGTTTGCGCCCCCCCAAAAATTTTGAGCACCAGCCACCACTGGTATAGAGAAATGGTCAAAAATGTCTCCTAAATGTTGTGCATGTCTGATCCAGAGCTAACAAAGGCACTTGTTTGCAGTCATTGCTTGACCAGCTATTAATGCTAATGGTTCAATTACTTTTCCCTCCAACACTGAGTGTTTAATGGGTGTGTTCAAGAAAGGCACAATCAATTAGAATTATTTGTGTGTTATCAGCTTAACATCATCTTTGTTTTTTTACAAATCTCTTTATTAAAAAAATGTCATTTCCATACAAAAAAAAGGAAACGGTAAACATACATATACATACCATATTCCTACCATTCTAACATTCCTTCCATATCTTCATCCATCTAACAAATTCCTCTTACATTCCTTTTCTTCCTTTCTTGGTGCATTTACCCTTCCCCTGTGTCCTATTTATCCTGAAGCTGTCATAGGATTTTCTATCCAGCTTGCCCAAACGCTCTTAAATTTCTCCCTCTGTCCTCTATTACTGTATGTCTCCCTGTATAGTGGTAAACAGCTGTTGACTATATTTTTCCAATGTGCCACCGAGGGGGCCTCTTCCTTTTTCCAATTTAGGACTATCGTCTTTCTAGCATAGTACATTAATAGTGCCACCTGTATTCTCCTTCCCATCGGGACAATCTTCTTCCTTACCAATCCCAATAGACATATCTCTGCCTCCTGTTTCAGAACTATTGATGTTACTATAGCAATTATTCTTACAACATCCCTCCAGAATGCCACAATCTTTGGACATCGCCAAAATATATGCATAAAATCTCCTGAAATGTCTGCACATCTCCAAGAATTCAGAGGGTTAGACTGTGAGATCTTATTTAATTTATATGGTGTATAGTGATTCCTATATATTATCTTGTATTGTATTAGTTTATCTCAAAGTGATACCAGTATCTGTAGTGGGAACCCCCACACTTCTTCCCAGTTTTCCCCCTCCAAGTTTGGGACATCTCTTCTCCACTGTTCACTTAATTTATTTGTATCAAATGGTGTATTTTTTACTAAGTGCTTATATAGGATTGAGATTGTCCCTTTTCCACTTTTTACCATTTTTTCGAGACCTACTTCCATTATTTGCGGGGTTCCCCCTGAAAACTGAGCCGCTAATGCATGGGTTAGTTGCCTATATCTAAAGATGTAACTCTGTGGGATATTCCATGACTCTCTCATCTCGTCAAATGTGGAGAACCTTTCTCCCTGTAATATTTGCGATATCTTTTTTACCCCATATTTAGTCCATGCCCCTGGATCCTGTATGGAATCCAGGTGCGGCAGTTCAGGGTTCCTCCATAATGGGGTGTTTGGGGGTAGAGTAGTTTCTGACCATCCCTCTTTTACCATAGCCGCTTTCCATATTTTAACTGTTGTTTTCATTAGAGGAGTCAACTCTCGCCTAGATTTTAGCCCTCTATACAAGAGACCCTGCAGTGCCTCTACTGATTGAACCACTGCTGCTTCTAACATAGTTGCGGAATCGAACCCATCCGGGTTCAACCATCTCGCAACCGTCACCAACTGCGTGGCTATATAATATTTGTGAAAATCTGGGAAGTCCAACCCCCCCTGTTCTGCCGGTCTCATAAGTGTATTTAGTTTAATTCTTACTGTTTTATTTGCCCATATAAATGATGAGAGCATTCCATGCAGCTGCACAAATAATCTCTTGAGTAACCACTGTGGAGAGTTCCTGAAAAGATAGAGGAACCTGGGAAGAACCTTCATCTTTATCAGATTTATACGTCCTAATAGGGACAGTGGTAACGATACCAATATCTTCAGCTTCCTCCCAAGTTCCTGCATCACAGGATCCAAATTTACTGTCCGAAAATCTTCAACTTGCCTAGATATTACTATTAGTGTTGAGCGGAATACGCCATATTGGATTTCGCGATATTGCGCGAACATATAGAAGAATATTCGCGAATATTCGCTAATATCGAATATTCGTGATATGTTATCCAAAAAAAGATTTGCGAAATTTCGCTAATGCGAAAATGATTGCGAAATTCTCATAAACGGAGATCATTTCCTTTATTACTAAACTAATATGCACTAAACACTAACTCTACACTAACTAAGGAGTATAAGGGGGCAAAAGAAGGGCGGAGAAGATAATCGCGCAATATTCCTATTGTGCGATTATCTTCTCCGCCCTTCTTTTGCATCAGAGCCAATCAGAATAACTCGAATATTCGGCAAAAGGAATATCGCGCAATATTCCTTTTGCCGAATATTCGAGTTATTCTGATTGGCTCTGATGCAAAAGAAGGGTGGAGAAGATAATCGCGCAATATTCCGTTTGTCGAATATTCGAGTTATTGGCTCTGATGCAAAAGAAGGGCCGAGTAGCTGATGCGATTCTTTTATGTTGCCGAAAATTCGCTATGCGAATTTTCGGCAACATAAAAGAATCGCATCAGCTACTCGGCCCAGGGTCTCACTCTAATCATACCAGCAATGCTTTTAGACGTCGATGGAGATCACTAGGATGTGATCTGTTTTAAAAATAAATGTGAAAAAATACGAATATTCGCCATAGCGAATATTCGCCGCAATATTCAAGTTATTTGCGAATACTCGAATATGCAATATTCGTAGCGAATATTCGCAATGCGAATATTCGTGAGCAACACTAATTACTATTCCGAGATATTTAAATTGGCTCACCTATTTCAATGGCATTGTTGGGGCTGCGGTATCCTGCGCTCCCTGATCAATAGGAAATAGCATAGACTTTCCCCAATTCACTTTAAGCCCAATAAAGGACGAAAAAGTATTTAGTAGTTCTAATGCTCCCTCCAGAGATGGACCTGCATCTATCAAAAATAGTAGCATATCGTCTGCATACAGGGCTACTCTCTCCTCCATGGAAAAACAAGGGGGGTGGTGTCTGCGCTGTGAAAAGTGGGTGAAATCCAAGGGTGGTACGGGAATAAATCCCTGGGCTGGTGAACGTGGGGGGGGGGGGGGGGAGGGGTGGTGTTTTTAGAACAGAGTGATAGCGTACATAAGTATAGTGTCAATACGTAAACCGTCAAAATGTAGCACAAAAGATAATATTGAATACTAAACAATGGCAAGTGACAAAAAAGGAGTACAAATTCACAAGCAGTAAAATGTACACAATGTGCAGGTTCAAGTAATGTGAAATCAGGGAGAACTACCGCTAGGGGCGCCCCTGAATGTGTAACACAGTGAACAATACAAATAATAATATATAAATCAGTGAAGAAATGCAAAAAAGTCTCAAAGTGTTTCCCAAATGTCCCAGAAGACAGGTTCCAAATAAGTCCCAGAAGACAGTTTCTAAAAGATGGAGGAAATGGTGCCGGGAAAGGACGTGGTACAGTGAACACCTCAGGTGGTCCCTAGCCCCTCACCTCACGGCTATGGCACGGATAGCCAAATAAAACCACCTCTGGCAGGGGGAGGAGGAATACACTTCAATGGACAGAAACGACATCAGCACTCAGCAGTAAGGCATGGAGAAGATACAAAGCAAGTAGGATCCCCTAAGGAAGTCATGTGACATGACGAGACGCGTAGGGATCAAGGAGCATCAGAGTCCACACGCCTGATGCAGCAAGACCCCCCTGCCGTCCGTTTGGTTTCTGTGCCCAGTTTTTATCATCCAAATGATTTTCTCTTTTGATATCAAAGGAGACAGGAACAACAAGCGCCCAGAGGCGATTCAGTTCGCATGTGCCGCGCTATATAAGTTTTCATTCATTCAAATGTGAGTGCACCTATATGTTTTAATAAACCTGTTCCATTTTTGCGGGGCTGTACTATGGTCTTTCTTTCTCCCATCCTATATGCTGTGTGAGGGTCCCCTCTATCTGCTCCAAGTGTCCACCCAGCTCAGACACAGAAGAAGAGGAGCCCGGTGTGCATCCAGGACTTAGGACGAACTCGGTGTTCGTGGGAGATAGGCCCACCATCCATCACCTCCATGTGAGTGGATGTATGAGTGAATGATGTTGCCTGTTTAGACACTTCCATAACACCATATCCTACTTGCTTTGTATCTTCTCCATGCCTTACTGCTGAGTGCTGATGTCGTTTCTGTCCATTGAAGTGTATTCCTCCTCCCCTGCCAGAGGTGGTTTTATTTGGCTATCCGTGCCATAGCCGTGAGGTGAGGGGCTAGGGACCACCTGAGGTGTTCACTGTAGCACGTCCTTTCCCGGCACCATTTCCTCCATCTTTTAGAAACTGTCTTCTGGGACATCTTTGGAACCTGTCTTCTGGGACATTTGGGAAACACTTTCAGAGACTTTTTTGCATTTCTTCACTGATTTATATATTATTATTTGTATTGTTCACTGTGTTACACATTCAGGGGCGCCCCTAGCAGTAGTTCTCCCTGATTTCACATTACTTGGACCAGCACATTGTGTACATTTTACTGCTTGTGAATTTGTACTCCTTTTTTGTCACTTGCCATTGTTTAGTATTCAATATTATCTTTTGTGCTACATTTTGACGGTTTACGTATTGACAGTCACTATACTTATGTACGCTATCACTCTGTTCTAAAAACACCACCCCTCCCCCCCCCCTCCCCCCCCTCCCCCACGTTCACCAGCCCAGGGATTTATTCCCGTACCACCCTTGGATTTCACCCACTTTTCACAGCGCAGACACCACCCCCCTTGTTTTTCCATTTGCTACTTCTCTCTGCCCAGGACAGAGTGTCAGGTGTTTGCAGCAGTGACCCCATCCCACTCCACCACCCCCCTCGGTAGCGCAGGAGCCTCTATCTACAATACTCTCTCCTCCAGCCCCCCTACTCAAAGTCCTTGGATATTTGGAGAGGTCCTGAGGGCTTCTGCTACTGGTTCTATTGCTATTGCAAAGGGTGTCGGAGAGAGGGGGCAGCCCTGCCTCGTACCTCTATACAACTTAAAAAATGATGACAGTTTTCCTCCTCATTTTACAGCCGACATAGGTCTCTCATATATTGTTTGTATCCACTTAATGAACACCAATGGAAAACCCATCCTCCTAAGTATCTCCCATAAGAAGGGCCATTCAATTGTATCGAAGGCCTTCTCTATATCTAGAGAGGCCACTGTCCTGGATCCTTCCTGTAGATGGTGAGTGTGTATATTAGTATATAGCCTACGTAGGTTAACATCTGTTGTTCTCTCAGGCCCCGTACACACGGCCGAGGTTCTCGCCAGAAACCAGCGAGAACCTCGCTGGGAGCTGCATTCCAGCGAGAACCTCGGCCGTGTGTACACTCTCTGCTCGCCCTGCCCGTCGGGGAAACCCGTCGAGCAAATAGAGAACAGGTTCTCTATTTGCTCGACAGCCCGTCGGGATGAATGGCTGGTTGCCTTTCCCGCCGGGCGGGTCGCCGATTCTGACGGCCGGCAGAGAACCTTGACAGGCGGAACGATGTGTTCCACCCGTCGAGGTTCTCTGCCGTGTGTACGGGGCCTGAGGCATAAATCCTGTCTGATCTGAGTCTATGATGTTTTTGAGCAGGGGTTGTATTCTTAGGGTTAATATCTTTGTTAATATTTTCAGATCTATGTTTAATAGCGCAATTGGTCTATACGAAGAGCATAATTTTGGATCTTTCATTTCTTTATGAATTAATATTATATGTGCTTATCTCATGGAATCTGGAAGTGTCCCTTTCGCAAATCCATTTGTAAATACTTCTGCCAATTTAGGGGCTATTATGGCTCCATATTTTTTGTACACTTCCCCCGGAATTCCGTCAGGGCCTGGTGACTTTTCTCCCGGAAGTGTACGTATAACCTCCATAACCTCCTCGATGGTAATGGGGCATACCAATGTCCTCCTCTCCTCATTCGACAACCACCCAAGAGCTATCCGGTCTAAAAGACCCGTCATGGCTTCTGGGCAGAAGTTGGAGGGGAGAGAGGAGGTGTACAATAAACTGTAATATTCTCTAAAGGTCTCTAATGTCTCCTCCGGTTCTTTTACTTTTGCTCCATTTGCTGTCTGAATTTCGGATATGTTTGTGGTTTGATATTCCTGTTGTGCTAACCTCGCCAGAAATCTGCCACTTTTATCTCCTTGCTCAAAAATATTCAGTCTATTTTTACAATCTTTGTTGGTGTGACTTACGGTACATACATTTCAACCCAGCGGACTAAGTGAAAAAAAGACTGACAGATCACCGTACCGACACCACAAGTGCTGTAAGCGCTGATTGGATGCGGCTCAGATACTGGTTTTCCAGCAGGCCAGTTCATCAATAGCCGCTCATTAGACCAGCTTTTGTTGAACAGACAGGTGTACACATAGGCCGAAAGATGGCTGGTTCCCATGAAGCGTCCAATTTTGGCCCATGTGTACCAGGTTTCAGATGAGGATCCGATCACATTTTATAGGAAATTACCACAGAAAACCAATTGCAAGGGGTTAACATACTTTTTATTGCTACTGTATAATGTATAATATAATATACCAATAATATATTTATTACATATGTATATATAATATATTTTTCTTGATCGTACATCACGGGACACAGAGCGCATAGTCATTACATATGGGTTATATGGAGTACCTTCAGGTGTGGACACTGGTGTAATCAACTTCACAGGAAGTTCCTCCCTATATAACCCCCTCCCACTGAGAGTGCTTTAGTTTTTCCGCCAGTGTCTTAGGTGTTGGTCACGTCTAGCTGTCCCTCGGAGGTCTCGGGACCCAGGATAGCTAGCCGGATCCGTCCGAAGTGCTTCAGAGCCAAGATGTACGGTACCCGGGCCCTGCTGGAGTGGGGTTTTGCCTATAATGCCTCTCCTTGGAGGGCTGGATTCTGGGCTCCAGTGCTTTAGTCTCTTCCAAGAACTAAAAGCTACTGATGCCAGGATGCTATATAGGTCCAGGGGTGTGGGTTCCTTAACACAGGACCCCGGTCCCTGAAGGTCCAAGACAATACCCACGGAGATGGGGGAAGGCTGGGCCTCTTGCATTTTGCAATACCCTGCGGCGTGGAGCAGGTAAGAGGGAACCTGCGGGACTTGGTTCGACAGTAGGTATCCCCCTGGGGGTTCTGGGTTGGCTAACAGTATGCTTGTGCATCAGCCACTATCTCCACTATGTCTGTTGAGGCAGGATGGGATTCTAATGTTTACCCAGATAACATGTAGATATATGTATACTTGTGTAAGTTATATATTTGCTACTCACCCCAGGTCTGCCTGTTAACACTGATACTGCAACCCCACATGTTTTAAAGAGGAAATTGCTGGTTAAAACTCCTGTTTCTTAGGAAGCCCATGGGGACAGCTTCCTCGCTGTGTGTGCACTACAATAAGATTAGTGCTTACCTGGTGTCTGTTGGTGCTGCATAACGCTGGTCCATGTTGTTCCTCTGCTCTGCTTCCTCCATGTGGGTTCGGCGTGGTGCGCGCGATCGTGCGTGCGTGTGTACGCGCGTGTGTGCGCGCGCATACGCGCGCGCGTGCACGCCGCCTTTTATAGCGTCGGCGTGCGTCGGGGGGGCGGGCCAGCAGCGTCAGGGTCTGTATAAAGAAAAAAAGTTTTTTTGCTTAAAGGGACTCAGCCTTAGATCCAGCAGTATCTGAGTCTACCTTGGACTCCGGCTAACGGGCATTGGTGTGTCAATACTCACAGGCTTCCTCGGTATTGCCACCTCCCAGGCGGGTAAAAAAAAAAATGTTTTTGAAAAAAAAAAAAAAAGAAAAAAAAGAAAAAGAGAGAAATTAGTTCTTTTTCATTTTTCTCATACCTGCCCTCACATTGGTTATTCCTAGCTGCAACAGTCAGGTGTTGGCTATAGGGGTGACCCAAGGTGGTACAATGGCTCCAAAGGGATCCGGACCAGCCAAGGCTGCTAAAGGTGCCAAAAAAACAAAAGGGGTCTCCATCGGGGTCAGAGGATTTGGGCCAGGCTTCTACGGCCCCACCCTCGCCAGTCAGGACACCGAGTGGCATAGTACAAGAGCCATTGGGGGTGCTGGGGGCAGACGCGGCCCCCGATCCACCCATTCCCGTTTACGTAACGGAAGAAATGCTAGCAGCCACCATGAGTGGGCTAGAGAAAAGGTTAACTGCGTTACTTTCCCGTCCTTGCCCAAGTAGCAAGCGGGCTAGATCCCCCTCACCCAGTGTGGGGTTTTCAGATGCGGAGGTCTCCTCTTCAGAGGAACGGGACCCACAAGGGGATCACGCAGACCCAAGTCCCGACGGTTCAGACAGGGAAAATTCCACTATAGATGAATATTTTTCGGCCTCTCAAGCGGAGGGCCTGTGGATCCAGTCTTTGACAGATATGGTTCGCACTGCCTTTAAACTTCCAGTGCCAGAACTAGTAGCCCCGGAGGTATCCTCATTGGGTTCTTTAAAGGCCCCATTAACTGGTGCATCTTTTCCAATGCACCCCCTTCTGCGGAACGTGATTTACCAAGATTGGGCTCGACCTGATAGAATCTTTGTCCCTCCTAAAAGATTCTCTATTCTCTACCCTATGGAAGAGGAATATGTAAAGAAATGGGCTCTTCCTACAGTGGACGCAGCCATTTCCTGCGTGAATAAATCCCTGACTTGTCCGGTTGAAAATGTCCATATGTTCAAGGATCCGGTCGACAAGAAATTCGAGACCCTACTGAAAGCAACTTTCACCTCAGTAGGTGCCATGGTTCAGCCAGCAGTAACAGCCATTGGTGTTTGTCAGGCCTTGAAGGATCAGGCAAAACATATATTGAAGGACATGCCGGCTCAGCATACTCATGAATTAGCAGAATTCCCTAGGGCTCTCTGCTTTGCAGTGGATGCTATTAAGGACTCCATCCAACAGGCATCCCGTTCATCTCTACTGGTGGTTCACATGCGTCGTCTTTTGTGGCTAAAGAACTGGTCAGCAGAGGCACCCTGCAAAAAGCTTCTAGCAGGGTTTCCCTTTCATGGGGGAAGACTATTCGGGGAAGACCTAGATAAATATATCCACACCATATCAAGTGGAAAAAGTACTTCCTTACCGGTCAAGAAAAGACCGCGTGGGCCCACGTTTAAACGACAGGCCATGGTAGGCTCGGCCCCTTCGACTTCCCATCAGTATCGACGGCCTCCCGGGCGTTCAACAGCTAATAGCCGCCCACAGGGACAAGCTGCGGCAAACAAGAGGCCCTGGTCTCGCAAGCCGGCTAAATCAGTCATCAAATCAGATTCATGAAGGGGCGCCCCCACTCTCTTGGGTGGGGGGAAGACTTCAGTTTTTCTCCGAAGTCTGGAAGGCCAGAATTCCCGACTCTTGGGTTCGGTCCGTAGTAGCCTCAGGCTACAAACTAGAGTTTCGAGAAATTCCCCCTCCTCATTTTCAGGGGTCAAGTCTTCCAAGCGACCCATTAAAGAGGGCCTCTCTCGTAAAGGCGTTGGATCGCCTCTTGCTCCAAGGAGTAATTGTAGAAGTACCAACCCAAGAAAGAGGTCTGGGATTCTACTCCAACCTTTTTGTTATACCAAAACCCAATGGCGACGTCAGGCCTATATTAGACCTCAAACGCCTAAATCGCTTTCTAAGGATTCAGACCTTCCGTATGGACTCCATACGTTTAGTGACAACCAGCCTGCATCAGGGCGACTTCCTAGCATCTATAGACATAAAGGATGCATATCTGCATGTGCCGATTTACCCAGCACATCACAAGTTTCTTCGTTTTACGATAAACCAAAGTCATTACCAGTTCGTAGCCCTCCCTTTCGGGTTGGCAACAGCTCCACGGGTATTCACAAAGGTGTTAGCCCCGGTACTAGCCGTCCTAAGGACAGAAGGCATCTTGGTCCTAGCATACCTGGACGATCTCCTGGTTATCGACAGTTCAGCCTCCAACCTCAATCATGCAGTAGTCCGCACAGTGCGGCATCTAGAAGAGTTCGGGTGGATTGTGAACCAAGAAAAATCAAGGTTACAACCCACAAGACAGTTGGAATATCTAGGCTTTCGGTTAGATACAGAATGCCAGAGGGTATTTTTACCTCAAAAGAAGATCAGGTCGTTAATTCAAACGATTCAAATAGTCTTAGGCAAAAAGAAGCCGACTATTCGCCTATGCATGCGACTGCTGGGAAAGATGGTGGCCGCCTTCGAAGCAGCGCCCTATGCCCAGATCCATACCAGAATTCTGCAAGCAGCTATTCTCTCTGCTTGGAACAAGTCCATACAGGCATTAGACCGTCCATTAGTTCTTTCCCCAGGAGTCAGGCACAGCCTGTACTGGTGGCTGATCCCTCAAAAATTATCAAAAGGGAAAACCTTTTGCCCCATCTCGTGGAAAATAGTAACCACAGATGCCAGCCTAACAGGTTGGGGGGCAATCTTAGGAAAACGGACCCAGCAGGAACAGTGGTCAGAGGCAGAAAGTCTGCTTCCCATCAATGTCCTAGAGATCAGAGCTGCTCGGTTGGCCCTGGTCGCCTGGACTCTTCCCCTGCAGGGTCTGCCAGTAAGGATACAGTACGACAATGCCACGGCGGTGGCATACATAAACCACCAGGGAGGCACAAGGAGCCTAGCGGCTCAAAGGGAAGTAAACCTGATTTTTTCATGGGCCGAAGCCCATGTACCCTGCATCTCAGCAGTATTCATCCCAGGGATAGACAATTCTCAAGCAGATTTTTTGAGTCGTCAACAGTTACTCCCGGGAGAGTGGTCTCTTCACCCCCAGGTATTCCAAGAGATTTGCCAAAGATTCGGAGTTCCCGATGTGGACATCATGGCAACAAGATTCAACAAGAAATTGGACAAATTCGTATCCCGAGCCAGGGACCCCTCGGCCTACGGGACCGATGCGTTGGTTTGCCCCTGGCACCAGTTTTCTCTCCTGTATGCGTTCCCTCCACTACAGATGATTCCCCGCCTTCTACGAAGGATCAGGGTGGAGCACAGGCCGGTGATCCTGGTGGCCCCAGCCTGGCCCAGAAGGGCTTGGTACGCACTCATCGTGAGGATGTCAGTAAGGGCACCGTGGCCACTCCCCCTGCGCCCAGATCTGCTGTCTCAGGGCCCGATCTACCACCCTGCTTCACAGCAGCTAAATTTGATGGCTTGGCGGCTGAATCCCTAATTCTTAAGGGCAGAGGCCTCTCAGCCCAGGTCATATCTACGCTAATTCAAGCTAGGAAACCAGTTTCTAGAAATATCTATTACAGAGTCTGGAAGAACTATGTGGAGTGGTGCGAGTCTCAAGGAGGGCATCCTCGCAAGTTTTTTATTGACAGGATCTTACGATTCCTACAGGTTGGCGTTGACAAGGGGTTAGCTCTTAGTACTCTAAAGGGGCAGGTGTCTGCCTTAGCGATATGGTTTCAAAGGCCTTTGGCCACACATTCGCTTGTGAAAACTTTTTTGCAGGGGGTCTTGCATGTAAATCCCCCTATTAGAGCTCCCCTCTGCCCCTGGAATTTAAATCTGGTCTTGTCAGCTTTACAAAGGCAGCCGTTTGAACCTCTGACAGAAATCCCTCTTGTGCTGCTAACCCGAAAATTGGTTTTCTTGGTGGCTATGGCTTCGGCCAGAAGGGTCTCCGAGCTGGCAGCCTTGTCTTGCAGGGAACCGTACCTGATTCTGCATAAGGACAGAGTGGTTCTGCGGCCTCAGCCTTCTTTCCTTCCTAAGGTCATATCCAGTTTTCACTTGAATCAGGACCTAGTCCTACCATCCTTCTTTCCTACTCCCCAGTCCAGAGAGGAAAGATTGCTTCATACTTTGGACGTGGTCCGAGCCATGAGGGTCTATCTCAAGGCTACAGAAAAGATTAGGAAAACAGATGTGCTTTTCATTCTTCCGGAGGGCCCCAAGAAGGGTCAGCCGGCTGCCAAGTCTTCCTTGGCTAGGTGGATTAAGCAGCTGATTTTTCAGGCCTATGGTCTGAAGCGCGTTCCACCGCCCTTATCAGTTAAGGCCCATTCTACGAGGGCCATGAGTGCCTCTTGGGCGGCACACCATCAGATCTCTATGGCACAGGTTTGCAAAGCAGCAACCTGGTCTTCCGTACATACGTTTACTAAATTCTATAAGTTGGACGTCACAAAGGCTGCGGACGCAGCATTTGGGCAGGCGGTCCTACGGGCAGCAGTATAGAATCCTCTGGCCCGGTTCACGCCCCCTTTTTTCTGTTGGTGGAGCTATTTTACCTCCTGATATAGTTTCTGTTTGGCTATTTTTGGCCTTACGGTCTCCCTCCCTTCATGGAGCATTGCTTTGGGACATCCCATATGTAATGACTATGCGCTCTGTGTCCCGTGATGTACGATCAAGAAAAAGGGATTTTTAATAACAGCTTACCTGTAAAATCCTTTTCTTGGAGTACATCACGGGACACAGAGCTCCCACCCCTCTTTGTGGGAACATTGTGTAACCTCAGAGAAATTGCTTGCTACAAAACTAAAGCACTCTCAGTGGGAGGGGGTTATATAGGGAGGAACTTCCTGTGAAGTTGATTACACCAGTGTCCACACCTGAAGGTACTCCATATAACCCATATGTAATGACTATGCGCTCTGTGTCCCGTGATGTACTCCAAGAAAAGGATTTTACAGGTAAGCTGTTATTAAAAATCCCTTTATAACATATACAGTATACCTATACATCCTATACTTTTTATTAAAGTTTGTGCCAGGGCTTTTTAACGCTTAACTGGCTGTAAGCTGTTCCATGTCCGTGAGGCATTAAGAATTGCCATGTATTGATGGTAGAAAGGGACTTTCCAAGTGGGATCAATCACCCCAATTTCTACCTATCCCCCCCCCCCATGGGTCACTTCATCTGCACTTGCACTGGGCTACACTCTCCATTTAAAAGGTTTTCCTCTGAAACGATCTTTAAATGTATACCTTTACTTGACAGGCCCACTAACTGGTACTATCCATATTGAATCCCAATCCATCTATTTGAATTCAGCTCTAGTTGCACGAGAGCCTGTGAGCCATATCTGCACAGGAACATATGGAGTTCATAACATAAAGGTGTATCGGATGTTTGAACACATCCACACATTAATCTATAGCGGGCCAAGTTTAATACAACAGCAGAAAGCCAATAGGATCACTTTACAGATCTGTGCCCCCCTCAGCTCACTTCAGGCAGTTGCATACGCTCAAAGAATGGAGCGCTCCATGCCTTTTATCACGTCTTCTGAAAGAAACAAGATAAACTGGGATGGAATGTCGTGGTTGTAACTCCTGATTAACCTAATATGTACAGGGAATTCTAATAAGCTTTGGTGACAAAATACACTTTCACACACTGACTGAAGCAGAGCCCACCTGGTACCCTGCAGCCCCGTTTAGGATATTAAGATACATTGTCCTAAATAGGGGAAAACACTGGGTGCTGGGACACCTGCTGTGGCCAATACAAAGGAGTATTGCTATACTTTGATTTTTCATACATTTTTTATTCTAGAAAATTTTCAGGAAAAGCAAGACTCAATGGTGTTTGGGGCAGTGGAGCCACATGTTTAAAGTCAAACTGATACTTTAATATACAACGTGCAATAGGCTGTAAGGGAGACAGCAAAGGGAGCAAGGTTGACAATGTTTCACAGTGTAGCTGCTCCTTCACTGTCCAATAAGCAGCCTGCAGGCAGAGAGGGATCACCCTGCTGTATTTCATAAAGTGTATCTAAACCTTTTGGACAGAGTAGAGAATTATTTTTTGTGGCCTGTGTCTAGTTGGGGAACCGTTTTTCTTTTAATAGAGAAGTTCAGGTTTAGGTAGCCTGGACCGGCTCTGTGACAGTAATGGTAGGGTCGTTGGGTGCTCGTCGCATCCTCTATGTTCCCTTTCTCATTGGGCACCAAGCAAGGGTCACATGAGAGGCCTACCCCATGGTGGGTTGTTCTGAGCTATACTAGGTACTTTTTTTACAGGGTCACTGCCTTACAAATGGGGTACTTTTACTTTGAACAGAAGATTAAACTTGATTAGACTCTCTCGATGTACTAAACATCACCACAGTCCTGTGCATTTATGAGGGACATGCAGAGCCCTTGCCCTCTCCACCTGTCCAGCGTATATCACCACTTCCTCACTTCCAGCAACGGAATAGGGTCCAGCGGTGCACCTATTTCAGGCGCCGGTGGTGCAGATCTGCTTCTGCTGCTATGGAAGATGGGTCGCTGCTGCTGAAAGAGCGCCAACAAAACTCCCTCACTGCAAGAGGTTATGTCCCTTGTCACATGAACACATTAAACAACAAGCTGCTAGAGAAACCTTTGTTACCTTTGGTAACTACCGTATTTATCAGCGTATAACACGCACCCTAACTTTTAAGAGGGAAGTTTCAGGGAAAAAACTTTTCACAGCCCCCTGCGTATAACACGCAGGCACAGTTTATCCTCCATTTTCAGAGTAAAAAGTGAGTGTTATACACCAATAAATACAGTACTTCACACCTTCACACTTCATACCCCAATATACTTAGTGACCAGGCTGTAGACTATACAGTATGTGCTGGTTACATGTATTGCACCCTTATCACTCTTGGCCTCAATGACAATGGTCACCCAAGACAAGAAGAGAAGGCTAATGGAAGTGTGTGTAGTGGAGATACAGACCAAAATAAAAACCAGACAAGGGTTCCAACCCCATGTTCTATCCAATACCAAAAAAAATGCTTGGGTTATACATACACAAAATGGAAGGTCCACTATACTCATTGGTGTAAATGTGAAAAGAACAGAGAAACTATTGACTGAAAACCTAGTCTATAACAAGCAATCAGTCATATGTTGTGTCAAAGAGCTGACAGTTCCTTGTGAGATATGGATTATGCATTCCAACAACAAAACAAGTTTTGCTCTGAAGTGGCAGTCGATCGATCAATAGGATACTTAGAAGTTTTAAATGCAAAGAAGTCAAGACAGCTAAGTAACAGAAACATCAAGGTGGAAACAGAAAGTCAATTAAAGAACATTAGATTCAAATGACCAGAAAGGACTCTGGATCTGGTTGTAGGGCATAAACAACCTTTTGAATGGGCACAAAGTCTAAGTACGGTAGTAGTTGGATCACATTCAGTCCATAGGAGTGTTGAGATACATCTGTATCACAGGTAGAAGGTCAAGGCCAGCAAAAGACAAGTGGACAACAGAAGGGAAAAAAGCAGGACACAAGTGCCGGGTCATGAGGTACAAGGCCATGGAGCAGTACTGGGAGGCAGGAGCTTGTAGGCTAGAATACAGGCAGTCCCTGGGTTACAAACAAGATAGGGTCTGTAGGTTTGTTCTTAAGTTGAATTTGTTTGTAAGTCAGAACAGGTATTTTTTTTAAGTGTAGCTTTAGTCAAAAGAACTATTTTTAAGCTTTTCGGATAGCATAGGGAAAGGATAATACCCCTGTAAAGTTTGTTTTGCTGTCTCTGCCCCTGTTGAGAAGATTTCACCTCACTTTCTCTCCCAATGACAATTGGATTTTGAACATTTTGGGCTGTTGTGGAAACAAGCCTTGGTAAAAAAAAAAAAATTCCATAATGACTCTTACAGGAGAGCATTTCCGTCCTAGGGACTTCCTGTTGTCTCCCTCTGTTTGTAAGTAGGAGTCGTTTGTAAGTCGGATGTTTGTAAGTAGGGAACCGCCTGTAAAGAAGCTGGGTAAGGGAGGTTCTGCACAATGCGCCAGCAATCCTGGAGGGGAAGAAGAGTTGTATACTTGCAGATAATGACTAAAGCTGGCCATAAACATTTTTTTTTTTAATTCAGCCCACTGGTTCCTCCAGCAACACAAACAAGGTGGATGGAGGCATCCCCCTCCTCAATGAGACATCATATTGTGACAACGACACCTGCCACTGCCGGAATACAGTGATCAACAGCTGCAACTCATTGGCTGCAGCTGCTGATTGATGTAAAATTTTCCAACGTGTCCCTTCAATAGAAGTCAATTAAACAATCAAATTTAGATCAGTTTATGGCCAGCTTTAGATAAGCTATAGAAGAGGTGAGAACAGGGATACAGGCTGAAAGACAGACAAAGGCTAGAGGTAAAAGTAGTTGAGCTGGAAAGAAAAGTGGGACTTTAAATGAAATATGCACCTAAAAAGGTGATAACGGACAACGGGTGTCTGACCAATAGGATAAGTATTGTAACTGTACTAGCTGAATCTCTGTACCCAGCACACAGAAAATAATACATAGTAATATAATTTATTTCATGTATATATACATATAGTACGTCATAGCATAAAAGCATTACAGTACATAGTAATAGTATAATAAAATGTCAGTGATTGATCCATATATCACATGATAACCATATACATATCACAATTGTTACAGCATAATACATTTAGAAATAGTAAGATGATGCCATGTAGTACGTGATAGTAGCATCGGACTAGCTTGACGCGTTTCGTGGAACTCTCCACTCATCAGGAGCTGATACTAATGTGTATCTGAAATTGATAAGATTCATAAACTGTTGGTACAGGGTATGAGATAAACTGGGGGAGTGTGTATATAGGGGGAAAAAAGGTAGAGACAATATAGAAAAGTGTGGGACATAAAAAACATATCCCAAAACTTACAGATCACCTGCTGTCTGATTTGTAGCGAGATGGGCTGCAAATTGGCGGTAGGTAGATAGAGGTAAAAGTAACCAGACGATACAAACTTCATCAGCATGGGACCAAATCTAGGCAGATCCTTTACCAAACAAATAAAAGCAATATTGAGGTAATTTACTGTATCCTTTAAAAGTTTTGGATCATTTTTGATCAAAACTTGTTTTCACTTCTATACAAGTACGATGGCAGGATCTCTAAATCAGTTGACATCCTACCTCCACCGCCCATGTGCAAACTCATTTTTTTACGTTGTTTTCCATTAAATCCTTAGATTTATCTGATGCTTAGAATTGCCCCGCTAATATTATGTACACAGGCGTCATGGGCCAATCGAAGAATCCTGGCTACTGACTATATCATATTACCCCTCGCTTCCTCTTACCAAACAGACAAGAACTTTGAAATACAAGACAGTCATTCAAGCATTGAAATGTTCATTATAATCCAAAGAAAGGGAATTTGTTTTCTCAAGAAATGGCTGATGTAAAAACATAAAATGATCCTCTGTCTGCACCAGGCCGAGGTCCTCTCTCCAGAACAAGGCCAATGCCACTACTTTGTATTAAATTCTACAGTGAAAAATGCAGTCAGTGGTACTACTATCTTTTCTGGCTGCTTTGAAAGTTCTAAAGAGCCACTGACTACAAAAATTCAAATACTGTAATGTTCTGGGACCTGAGATTGCAGGCAAAGTTGGGAATATTGCCAAAAGTTAGGTATTCACATCCAGCAAAGGTAAGTATTAATTGTACCCAATTAATTCTGAGGACACTTTATTGCCACTACAGATAAAATTTCCCACATGGAACTGGCTTTGCTGAAAAAATATTAATAGCTCAAGCTTAAAGTGGATTGAAAGCCTAAACAAATGACGATAAGCTTGCTAAAGCACTGTGTATCACAAACTACCATTTTTTTTTCAAATAAAATACCTCTTTCGATCATCTCCTCTGCCCTATCTAAAGCCACTTTTTGTCTACAATGGTCTATACCTTGACCTCTCTACGGCCTTTGATACTGTTGACCACCCACTCCTTCTCAATAAACTCTGTTCCCTTGGCCTTCAATATTCTGCTCTAACCAGGTTCTCCTCCTACCTATCACAGCGCTCCTTCAATGTTACTTACAACTCTGTCTCCTCCTCTCCATTGCCCCTATCGGGGGGGGGGTCCCCCAAGGCTCTGTTCTTGGACCCCTTCTCTTCTCTATCTACCCCTCCTCCCCTGGTCACTTGATAACTGCCCACGGCTTTCAATACTATCTATATGCCGATGAGACACAAATCTATCTGTTTACCCCTCACTTCTCTTCTTCAGTCTCTTCTCGTATTACTAACTTAGTAACTGACATATCAGCATGTATGTTGCACCCTTTCCTTAAACTAAATCTCTCTAAAACCGAGCTGGTAATTTCCCTGCCCATACTTCCCTCCATAACTTTTCCATCAAAATCAATAATGCAACCATCAATCCCTCTCCTCATGCCAGGGTACTAGGTGTAAACATAGACTCTAACCTTTCCTTTTAGCCCCAAATCTAATCCTTGTAAAAAATTTACCTCTGTAACGTCTCTAATATACGCTCCTTTTTTAACGAATGAAACCACCAAGCTCCTCATTCACTCCTTTGTTATCTCTCGCATTGACTGTTGCAACTCCTTCCTCATAGGTCTACCTCTTCATAGGCTATCCCCTCTTCAGTCTTTCATGAATGCTGCTGACAGACTTATTCACCTTACCAATCGCTCAGTGTCTGCCACCTCTCTCCGCCAATCCATACACTGGCTTTCGATCACCCAACAAATGAAATTCAAAATATTAACCACAACATTCAAAGCCATTCACAACTCTGCCCGAGCTACATCACCAATTTTGTCTCTAAATATCACTCAAACCATTCTCTCCGCTCCTCTCAAGACCTCCTACTCTCAAGCTCTCTTGTCTCCTCCCATGCTCGTCTCCAGGATTTCTCCAGAGCCTCTCCCGTCCTCTGAAACTCTCTGACTCAATCTGACCGGATATCTCCTACTCTAGTTGCCTTTAGGCAATCCCTAAAAAATTATACTTTTCAGGGAAGCCTATCACGCTTCCAGATAATCTTTTACCACTTCCATGAGCTCATTCCCCACAGTTTAGACCTTTTATACTACCTGCCCCATCCCATTAGATTGTAAGCTCTTCTGAGCAGGGCCCTCTTAATCCTCCTGTATTGTATTGTCACTGTATTGTCTCCATTTTATATTGTAAAGCGCTGCGTCTCCTGTAAAATAATAATAATAATAATTAAGGTTGTCCCGATACCGATACTAGTATCGGTATTGGGACCGATACCGAGTATTTGCGGGAGTACTTGTACTCCCGCAAATACCCCCGATGCCTAAATAGAATACTCTCCTAACCCCTCCCCCCCCCCCCGCCGCCGCCGTCACAGCAGCCAAAGCCGCCAAAGCTGCCGCATCGAAAGCCGCGCCGCATGGGTTAAACGGGAACGTGCAGGAACATCACAGCTTTCATTTAAATTAGCTGTAGTGTTCCCGCACGTATAGACACTCCCCCTTGCTCGGGATTGGATGGGTGATCGTGATCTGTCCAATCCCGAGCAAGGGGGAGTGTCTATACGCGTGGGCAAAACATCTATTCAAATGAATGCTGTGATGATCTCCGTGCGGCGGCGGCTTTCAGCGGCTAGGTATGGGGGATATGGCTGGAGGGACATGGCTGAAGGGACATGGCTAGAGGGACATGGCTTAAGGGACATGGCTAGAGGGACATGGCTAGAGGGACATGGCTGGAGGGACATGGCTAGAGGGACGTGGCTCAAGGGACGTGGCTGGAGGGACATGGCTAGAGGGACATGGCTGAAGGGACATGGCTAGAGGGACATGGCTGAAGGGACATGGCTAGAGGGACATGGCTGGAGGGACATGGCTGCAAATGTGGGGGACATGGCTGCATATGTGGGGGACATGGCTGGAGGGACATGGCTGGAGGGACATGGCTGCATATGTGGGGGACATGGCTGGAGGGACATGGCTGCATGTGTGGGGGACATGGCTGGAGGGACATGGCTGCATATGTGGGGGACATGGCTGGAGGGACATGGCTGGAGGGACATGGCTGCATATGTGGGGGACATGGCTGGAGGGACATGGCTGCATATGTGGGGGACATGGCTGGAGGGACATGGCTGCATATGTGGGGGACATGGCTGGAGGGACATGGCTGGAGAAACATGGCTGCATATGTGGGAGACATGGCTGCATTTGTGGTGGACATGGCTGCATTCGTGGGGGACATGGCTGCATATGTGGGGGGACATGTCTGCAATATGTGGGGGGACATGGCTGCATTTGGGGACACATTTAAAAAATGTATCGGTATTCGGTATCGGCGACTACTTGAAAAAAAGTATCGGTACTTGTACTCCGTCCTAAAAAAGTGGTATCGGGACAACCCTAAATAATTATACATGCATTTCAGCAATGTTTATTCTGACAATGACACCAGTGCACAATGCCTGGGTAATTCAAAATGATCACTTGTATTGCCAATCAGAAACAAGACTTAATTTTAATGACAGTTGCAGCTTTTGAAAGATTTACATTGACTTTTGAAATTAAATTTTACATGTTAAAGCTTAAAATGTAGTGATTGGGTTTACATATAATGTATGGATGAAACAATATTTTGCCAGAACTCTATAGACATGTTGGTTGGTAGTAGTATAGGAAATAGAACTTCAGAGGGACATCATCCAAATAAAATTAGACAATCTCTTCCAATTAGGGATGAGCCGAATGCACTTGGGTTTGTTTTAGGCAAGGTCTGGGAACGTTACCTAAGTTTGGGTGCTGAATCTAAACTCCATTGAAGTCTATGGAAGGCAAATGTTAAAAATGTGTTTGGGCCATTTTCTAGGGTAATAGGCAAGGGACTGTCAAACGAATGACACGATGGGCTGGGCACTGCCCTGGACAATATGTATTAAAGCAAAAAAATGTTACAGGCACAGCTATTTTAATAATGTTTAAAATAAAACATAAAAAGTTAAGTAAAGATGTAAAATTCCTTAAATAACATGTCTGGGGTGCCCTTAACTTGCCTTTGAAGTGGCGCATCTGTATGATCCTACTATGGCCATACTGACATTTACAAAGAAAAAAATGCTGTTTAAATTGCCGGAAATTTACAGTTTCATATGCTTTACTTCTGTTTGTAAACAAAGTGGCTGCGGATTCCCTTCATCTATAACAGACTCTAAGGCCGCGTACACACGATCGGTCCATCCTGATGAGAATGGTCCGACGGACCGTTTTCATCGGGTCACCGCTGAAGTGGCCTGATGGTCTGATGTGCGTACACACCATCAGTTCAAAAAACGATCGTGTCAGAACGCGGTGACATAAAACACAACGATGTGCTGAAAAAACAAAGATCAATGCTTTCAAGCATGCGTCGACTTGATTCTGAGCATGCGCGGGTTTTTGAACCGATGCTTTTGCGTACTAACGATCAGTTTGGACCGATGGTCAGGCGTCCATCAGTTCGATTTTAAAGCAAGTTTAAAAACTTTGGTCCAAAGGACGACAGACCGATGGGCCGTACACACGGTTGGTTTGGAACGATGAAACTGTCTATTTTCATCAGGTTGGACCGATCGTGTGTACGCGGCAAGGTGTCCTGAAGACGACTTCAGAGGCGACTTGTAAAATGACTTCTGTATAGAAGTCAAATCAAGTCGCCCAAAGTCGTACAAGAACCTTTTTCTAAGTCGGAGCCACTTGTGTCACTCCTATTAGAACGGTTCTATGGAATAGAATGGGACGCGACTTGTCAGGCGGCTGAGTCGCCTGACGAGTCACCCCAGTGTGAACCAGCTCTTAGGGTCTAGTATAGATGTCAAGGGGAACAAATGTAAAATTCAAGCAGGAAAGAAGCATGGGACCCCCCCCCCCAAACAATTCATGCCAGTCCACATGCCCTAAACATGGTGGGGTTACTTTGCCAGGGGGCCCCCCCTGGAATAGCACCTTGTCCCTATATGGTTATAGACAAGGGTCCCTTCCCCAAAACATTTTTTGTTATTATTTGTCTTGCATGGGGTCCCCATTAAAATTTAAACCAGACCTAAAGATCATGGTATGAATTATGTGGGGAACCCCAAGCCATTTTTTTAATTTTTTATCAAAAAGACATTTATTAAAAAACCTAGTACACAGAAAATGACAGTACAGGTGCACTTTCGATATATAGCAAGCATAAACAACATAACACAATTCCAGATGTCAGCATAAGACCACTTCATCCCCTCCTCTAATGCACATTCTACGCCTCTTACACAATGTCTATTTAAGATACATTTACTGTGACCCAGAGCCCACTCAATGATTCGATAAAGTGGTAACCTTACATCAACAGTCTATTCAACACCAAGTCTACTGGGGAGAATCCTGGAGTATTCAGCCACGAGTCCCACATGTCATTAAATTTATGCAAATGTCCCCTGTGCTGGAAAATATACTTCTCCAGACTTCCCCCATTTGACTTATCCTCTCTTTGAGAGTAGGAGGTTCAACTGCCTTCCAGTGCCTAAGGATATGTTTACCGGACTGGAAGAAAGCCCTGGCAATAGCCTGTTTAGGTTTTTCCTCAATGGGAATATCATCCAGGATGCCCAGTATACAAGGCCTAGGGTCAATAGGGATATTACCCTGAAATGCTCTAGTTATAGTATCAGCCACCCCTGCCCAATAAAGGTGCAGCTTTGGACATCTCAAGAGAAGATGGATCAAGTCACTATGATCCCTAGAGCATTTCGTACACAATGGGTCATCTCTCACCCCCATTTTACAGTCTAGCTGGTGTGAGGTTCACCCGCAACACAATGTTAAGTTGGGACAGGCGCTGGGTGACATAGAGAGCATGAGTGTACTGCCTGCAAGGCCTCCTCCCACTGCTCATCCTCAAATGAGCCTACGTCCCACTCCACTTTGCGCATAACCCCGGTAGGGAAACCTTTTAGGAAAATGAACGCTAGCATACAGTAACAGTTTGATATAAATCCTTTAAGTTGGGAGACTTCAGCCATATAATGAAAAATAGGAGACGGGGAGTTTACCCATGGCTCCCCGCCCAGTTGTGTTTTGATAGCATGTTGTAGCTGCATATAGTAAAACCACAAAACCAGACCAAAAAAATTGTAGATCAGCAAAAGAGCACAGTTTGCCATTAAGGAAAATTTGCTTCAGACATGTAACCCCATACTCCTTCCATGTAGGGTCTGTTTGCAAAAGCTTCAGTTCTGAGTAGTGCCCATTGTCCCAAATAGGACTGTAACTAGTAAAACCAGTAACATCTTGGATTTGCCTCGTCTTATTCCACACCTTTTGCATAAGGACATACATGGGAAATTGCTTGTTGGATTTGGCAAACACTAAAGCTTCCAGACCCATAGCTACCTCATCAACCCTGGCTGCCAGGCGCATCAAGGCGACTGTGGAGTTCACCTCGCCACCCACATCTGTTGAGCTTACAAGCATGGCTCTAGTGATATGTTGCAGCTGTGCTGCTAAATAATAAAGCCATTGATTGGGCAGCGCTATTCCCCCAGCCTCTTTTGGTTTCTGTAACTGCTCAACCTTAATTCTTGGGGGCCTATCTAACCAGATAAAGGACCTAAACATCAAATTAATAATGCAGAACATTTTTAGGGGGATCACCATTGGGGTATTGTGTAAAACATACAAAACATGTGGCATAACAATCATCTTGATTAGATTGATTCTCCCTGCCATGGACAGTTGAAGTTTAGACCAGACCTAACTTTATCCCAAATTCGTCCTAATAGCGGGGATAAATGAAATGAAATTTAAAGGTTTGGTCATTACATAAATTCCCAAGTACCGGTATTTAAAGGATAGTGGAATATTTTGTATCGTGGAATCCTGACTGTTGGGGAGAGTCATCTATCAGCATTATAGATGATTTAGTCCAATTAATGACTAATTCTGAGAATGTAACAAAGGTAAATATGGCTGACACAGCTTCCTGCAAAGTATCACCTAGGAGAAGCATAGTATCATCCACATAAAGCATGATTTTTTTTCCTGGATTTCACCATATTGGAACCCTCAGATACGTGGGTTGGAACGGATCATGGTTGCCAATGGTTCAATGGTGATGGCGAAAAAGGAGAGGGGACAGCAGACAGTAGACATCTCTAATCGCTGCCACATGAGCATTGTATAACCAATGATAAGAACACTTCACCAAAACCAAATGTAGCCATTGTCGCCAAGAGGTATTGCCATTTAATACTATTGAAGTACTTATGGGCATCCAACGATAGTAGGGCCCTGTCTCCAATATTATTAGCTGGGGACTGTAGGTTGAGAAATAGCCTGCGCAAATGAATCACAGTTGATTTCTGAGGCATAGAGCCAACCTGGTCCACATGGACAATAGAGGAGACAACCCCATTCAGTCTAATGGGTCTACCCAGTCCGCCTCTTCCACAAATTTCAATAGCACTGATCTATACACCAGCCAACAGCGTGGGATGCTTATCCAGTAATGGATTCAGAAAACAGTTGAGGTCTCCTATCAATAGCAAAGTAGTGTCAGGACTGCCCAGCTGGTACGTCAAAATAGTTCTCAACACTGTGGTATTGAAAGGTGGCGGTATATATAGAGCAACAAGTATACATTTCAATAGAAACAGTCAACAATGTAAAATAATATAGCGACCATCAGTGTCCATTACTTTATCAAACTCCTTGAAGTCCAGTGACTGGTGTATCAGCACACTCACTCCCCGAGAATATGAGGTATGGGTGGAGTGATACTCCCAGCCTACACAAGAAAGGTTCACACAAGACAAGGTATCAGGGAGGGACCAAGTGTGTCTCCTGGAGTGCACATACCACTGGTAAGCATTTCTTATGAGAGGTGGACACCATGGTGCGCTTAAGTGGGTCTTGTAGACCTCTAATGTTCCATGAGACGATAGGGACCTCTGTCATCAGTTAGAAAAAGACAACAAATATCCAAACGGCAGGGCAATACTCGTGCCACGTAATGGGGTACTGCAGCCATATTAGGACACATGGCATAAGTGGTCACACCAACGCACACCAAGAAACCTTGATCTTGGTACTCCGGTACTGTACTGTCGTAAGTTTCTGCAAACAATATGAAATAGTAACAGGGAAAACACAAACATAACTGCTACCATTAACTGTAGGGTTAGCTACAAAAAGCCATCTGGTAGCAGATAGAAAGTAACTGAGAAAGTAAATTAACATAATCCGTGCTTCTGACAACAGGCGCCGAAGCAGTGGCTCAATTTGTAATCCACTGGGATTTCTTAGCAACTGCTGCAAATCCGAGAAGTTATCAGGTATTGATTAGAAAATAAAAACTCAAAAGGCCATAATGCTCTCCAAACAAATATAGTAAAAGCATCTCCCAGCCAAATCTTTAGGACAGAAGACAGAAAGTAGACAGGGATAACCCATCAAGAGACAGAGATTGCTGCTCCAGGCAGGTCTTGTTGGGTGCAAATCTTCTTCTCAGGGACTGAGGGTGCTAGCAATGCACATGGCAAATAAGAACAAAAGATGATCAGGACAGCCGCACTCCAATCCAACGTAACTTTAATGTAAAAAAAAATGGAAACAGGCACTACTAGTCGCAGCAACGGAACCTAGGACAACTGACGCGTTTCACACTAACTTCAGTGTTTACTCATAGCTAACCTATAGGCATAACCCATCGTTGTAGGTTACTCATTTGGCTCATCAATCCCCTTCTGCCTCTGCATGGCCAGCATGGAGGAACAGATATTCATTGGTGTGGAGCCATGCCAAAGCTTCCATTGTGGTGTCAAAGAAGTGGACTTGCCCTCTGACTCATATGCGGAGTCTGGCAGCATGGCGTAAATTGCTTGCAGACGCTGCAATCGTTTTTTAACTTCAGCTAACCAGGCCCTGCATCATTGAACTTCAGCCAAGAAGACTTGATGGAAGGACATCCGGGCCCCATTATGTAGGACGTTTCTCTTTTCTCTGGCCAGCCGTAGTACGATTTACTTATCCTTATAGTTGAGCAAACCTGGAAAGGATTGTGTGGGGGTGGGTGCCCAGGTGGTAATGTTGTTCCTCTGACATTGAGTAACACGCTTAACAAGTATTTTGCAATACCAGCAATGTATTTTAAAAAATCCAAACTCGGTTTGCGAGTGTTGTCTCGCAAAACGAGCAGGATTCAGGCCAAAGCGGTGTGCAGTACTGCGTTTGGCCTGAGGTGGGGGGGGCACCCGAGCTGAACGACGCTGATTGCAGCCGATCGGCGCCATTCGGAAATGCACGAAAAGGCCCGAGGACAGCTTGGCTAACTTTGGCAAACCTCGGAAAGGTCTTTTCGAGGTTTGCCAAGGTCAGCCGAACGGTCCTCTGGCCTTTCTGCCCGTTTCCAAGGCTCTACGGCGCCCCCCGCCTCTGGCCACATTCGGTATTGCATGTCATTGAAGTCAATTCCAAACTAAGTATTTTAGTTTCCATTGACTTTAATGGGGAAACTCGCCTTTATATGCAAGTACTTTGGATTACGAGCATACTCCTGTAATGGATTATGCTTGTAATCCGAGGTTCCACTGTATATATACATGCAAGCCTCCTGCATGTATCCCTACCTTGCAAATGTCACCCCCTTCAGCAGTAGGAGCCCTCTGGAATCGGTGGGTGGGTCGCATTGTCAGAGCTCATTGGGTGAAGTCGTGATGTCACAAGACTCTCCGCCCACCTCTACGCGCTCCTACTCTTTCTGCTGGCTCTGGGAGCTGACTGCACCATGAATATCCTCCTCAGTCACACTGATCTTCTGCTGATCTCGAGGATCATGCCCCATGATGAGTAACATCTAGTCAAAACCCAGGAAAGGCACTACATGACTTCAGCATGCACAATCAGGCTGAGGTGTGGAGCAGCCAATCCTGGGAGAGCAGGAGAAGAAAGGAGGAGGATTGTGAATCTAGAATTGTAGACACTGGGCCAGATTCAGGTAGTCCAGAGCATCTTTGCTCTGGAGTAACGCTTCTCATTTGCGTTGCGCTGCAGAAATTTTAGGAGCAAGTGCTGTCATTCACGAAGCACTTGCTCCTAAAGTTGCGGCAGCGCATCGCAAATGAGCCGGCGGAATTCAAATTGGGCGGGTACGGGGCGTGTAGTATGCTAACTACGCGTGATCCCGCCGCCAACGTACTGCGCATGCGTCGAGTGTCAAAACATCCCCGTGCGCATGCTCCAAAATCTGTGAATGAACGTCAATGACGTCACATTCCCATTCATGACCGTTTTACGCAAGCGACGTTTTTTTTTTTTTTTCCCGACGCGATGACGACGCCTATACCTAACATAGGATACTCCAACCCCATGTAGGTATATCTATGCGCCGCGTATCCCGTCCGGAAACGTCGTATCGTCATTGCGTCGCGCCGGAATTCGATCGTGAATTGCCGATTTCCGCTCATTAACATATTTTTTGAGCGTAAATCGGCGGGAACGCCCCCGGCGCCATTTTTAAGTTGAAGTAACGATGCGATGGCGAAACTCAGTTACGCTGCTCGCATCGGAACTTCAACCCGGCGTTTCTTGTTTTCTGGTTACAGAAAACAGAAACGCCGGCTCAAAGTCACAGTTAGGCTGGCGGATCACTCGATCCGCCAGCCTAACTGTTCGTGAATCTGGCCCACTCTCTCTACTCTCATTCTCGTTCATGAGATAAAGAAATGAGATGTCAGTCACAGCCGTGGGGGATGTGGCGACACACATATATAGGCGTGTCCTTTTTTATCATCTTACTACAAAAACACAAGTGGATTGCTCAGAGCTATATTAACTCTTCCTGGCACAGATGACTTGACATCCTCTACTGTACCAGGTAGAAGCCTTCATTAAAAAAAAAATATTCTGGTTTACATTCACTTTAAGATTAAAAACCTTCTGCATTTGCAACCACTTTAAAGTGGTTGTAAAGGCTGAAGTTTTTTTTTACCTTCATGCATTATATGCGTTAAGCATCCCTCCCAATACTCACCTGAGCCCCATATCCCTCCCGCTGCTGTCGATCACAGCCAACAGAGATAGAGGAGGTGGGGCCAAGATGAAACTCTGTGTGTGAATCTGTCATGGGTCGGGATGACCCTAGAGCAAGCTGCTTGGGAGGGAGGAGCCAGGAACGCTGGTGAGGGAGCCGAGAAGAGGAGGATCGGGGTTGCTCTGTGCAAAACCACTACACAGAGCAGGTAAGTATGATGTATTTGTTATTTAAAAAAAAAAACAAGACTTTAATATCACTTTATGGCATTCTATGCTGTAAGGGGAAAACTTTCTGTGCCGCAGCTCCCCCTAGCCCCCACCCTCCCTTTTTTTTTTTTTTTTTACCTGAGCCCAACCTGATCCAGCGATGTGCACAAGAGCAGAGGCTCCCGTTACTGTCTCCCTCCTCATTGGACTGATTGATAGCAGCAAGAGCCATTGGCTCCCACTCTTGTCAAAAGCTGTGACGCAGGAGCGGGGGCAGGGCTGAGTCCCACCACACTGTCGGTGTCAATAGATGCAGCAGCGGGTGTGTGCCCGCATGGGTGCCCCATCTCGATCCAGCATTGTCCATGAGAGCCTTGCCTCTCCAGGGACTTGCACTTCTGATTGGCTTTTGGCAGCAGTGAGAGCTATTGGCTCCCGCTGCTGTCGATCACAGCCATTGAGGCAATCAGAGATAGAGGAGGTGGGGCCAAGATGAAACTCTGTGTGTGAATGTGTCATGGGTCGGGAGCGCACCTGCTTGGGTGACCCTAGAGCAAGCTGCTTGCTGTGGGGGCATAAAGCAGGAGGGAGGAGCCAGGAACGCTGGTGAGGGACCTGAGAAGAGGAGGATCGGGGTTGCTCTGTGCAAAACCACTACACAGAGCAGGTAAGTATGATGTATTTGTTATTTAAAAAAAAAAAAACAAGACTTTAATATCACTTTATGGCATTCTATGCAGTAAGGGGAAAACTTTCTGTGCCGCAGCTCCCCCTAGCCCCCACCCTCCCTTTTTTTTTTTACCTGAGCCCAATCTGATCCAGCGATGTGCACAAGAGCAGAGGCTCCCGCTACTGTCTCCCTCCTCATTGGACTGATTGATAGCAGCAGGAGCCATTGGCTCCCACTCTTGTCAAAAGCTGTGACACAGGAGCGGGGGGCAGGGCTGAGTCCCATCCCACTGTCTGTGTCAATAGATGCAGTAGCGGGCAGGGCCGTCTTAATAGCATCATGGGCCCCTGGGCAAAGTAATGCTCTGGGGCCCCTACAATGATGACAGTGCAGGTAAACAGACATAAAGTAGGTAGGAGGCAGATTGCCTCCCCTGTGTATCCATCACTCTCAGTGCCATCATGGGGCACCCATTTTCAGGGCAGTGTGGGCTCAAGGACCAGCTGCTTTGGGGAAAGTGCAGGGGCCCCCATTCAGCCGGGGCCCCTGGGCAGTGCCCAGGTGTGCCCTCTCATTAAGACAGCCCTGGCAGCGGGAGTGTGCCTGCATGGGTGCCCCCATGAAGCAGTTTTTTGTGGGGGCAGCAGAGCCAGCAGAGGACCCTAGAAGAAGCAGATGAGGGCAGTTTAATCCATCTTCCTAATCATAGCAGTGGCTGCACAGGCTTTTCACTGCACACATCACAGGACTTTTTTACATGTTTCTTATTATTGATTATTATTATTGATTTTATTGATTTATTGCTTGAGCCACCTTTGGATCCAAGTGATAGCCAGTTAATTCACCTTTTTAATAGAAGCGTTCCACATGGGCAGCAGTCTGGGTAAGGTTTGGGGGGATTTCGTTCTCTTTATACACATTTGTTTGTTCCCGGTGATGTGATTTCAGTTCACAAAGATTCTTTTATTTTACCGATCAATCCGAAAAAATGTCAATACAAAGCACACCATGTGCTTCTTGTGTTACTTTGTTGTCATTCATCCTCCGCTCTTACATAAATCTCTGACATCGTTTCTGTTGTGTAACACACACATGAGCGCGCGTGCTCTACGCAGCGACACGTTTCCTATTTAGGGTGGGCTTGCAGGGGTTAATTGTCTCCAGTCTTCCCTGGTTTTCCCCCCAAAAAATAAATAAAAAAATGAGCAAGTGTACAGCCAGCCTGAGATTCTGGGACTTCCCCGCTTCTCCTTCAACCAATCACGTGAAAGAGTCCAAGAAGCTGGAATAAACTTCTAAGGGAGCGTCTGCATTTTTCTCGCTCCCTACAGAAAAGAAATAGGCAAAGTTTGGAAATCAATCAATGCCAAATGGTGACATGATCATCATTGCCTTTAACATGGGTGAGGAGTATGTTTGCTGGCGACGGAGAGTCATTTATTAGTCCCTGTCCTCGGAAAAGGCAACTTCACTTCAGCGAAAATAGCGCTCGCTGGCGATGAATGAGTTAACAAGAAAGTTTTAGAACTGCGATTCTCAATGTGCTGAAGATCTGGCTTTGTTTAAGGGTACGTCCGCACCTAGGTGTTCATAAAACGCTTTTTGGAAACGCTCTACAAACGCAGTAAAACGTACAACGCGCTTGTGGTGCCATTATTTCTTAATGGCACTCCAAATGTACATAGCAGTGCCTCGTTTCGTTGTGCCACAAAATACGTGAAAAAAAAAAAACGCAGCAAAACATAGAATGCAAAAAAAAAAAAAGATTAACTCGGTGCCAAATAAGATACTTGAGTCACGTTGGCGTGTTTGTCGCACATATGAAAGCCCGTTCCAAGTGAATTCGCATCCCAATGGGGTTGAATTATTAGCCGCTTTCCGACCAGCTGCCGTTATTATACTGCGATAGGTCAGCTCTCCTGCGCAAATCGCCGTAGGTGTACGTTAGTGTTTGGAGAGGAGATGTTATGTTATGTTTATCATATCCAAAGTTCATTGTATATCACCAGGATGTGTTATGTGGGGGAGGGGTGGCATTCTCACTTTTTATACTGTGGATCACATCATATTATGATAAACATAACATAACATATGATAAACATGTCCAAGCTGGATATGTAAATAACCTCTCACTCAAAGCAAGAAGAGAGAAACAGACTTTTTATTTAGACAGGTTTTTATCTGGAAGTCTGTTAATTGTCACTGAACAATAAAAGAGGATTGCTCTGAGCTGGATTAACTCTGTGTGGTAAGACTGGGCACAGATGATAGGAAATCTTATACTCTACATTGTGACATCCAAAATAAAGTGGTTTACATCCACTTTAAGTTAAGCTTCGCTATGCAAAGAATACCCAATCACTTGCACGGAGAATGATTAACTACTTGCCGACCGCCCGCCGTCATATTACTGCGGGACGGTGGCACTGCTGGGCGAGAGCCCGTAGCTATACGTCCGCTTTAAAGCGGCTGCTAGGGGGCGCGTGCGCGCGCGTCCCCGCTCGCCTCCGAGTCCCGCGCGCGTGCCCGGTGGGTATGAACAGAAGATCAGTGATTTCCCCTAGTCAGTCCACCCCCCCCCCCATACAGTTAGAACACACCCAGGAACACACTTAACCCCTTCCCTGCCCCCTAGTGTTAACCCCTTCACTGCCAATGGCATTTTTATAGTAATACAATGCATTTTTATAGCATTGATCGCTATAAAAATGCCAATGGTCCCAAAAATGTGTCAAAAGTGTCCGAAGTGTCGCAGTACCGAAAAAAAACGCTGATCGCCGCCATTACTAGTAAAAAATAAATATTAATAAAAATGCCATAAAATGACCCCCTATTTTGTAAACGCTATAACTTTTGCGCAAACCAATCAATAAACGCTTATTGCGATTTTTTTTAACGAAAAATATGTAGAAGAATACGTATCGGCCTAAACTGAGGAAAAAAACATTTTTTTTATATATTTTTGGGGGATATTTATCACAGCAAAAAGTAAAAAATATTGAATTTTTTTCAAAATTGTCGCTCTATTTTTGTTTATAGCGCAAAAAATAAAAACCGCAGGGATGATTAAATACCATCAAAAGAAAGCTCTATTTGTGGGAAAAAAAAGGACGCCAATTTTGTTTGGGAGGCACGTCGCACGACCGCGCAATTGTCAGTTAAAGCGACGCAGTGCCGAATCACAAAAAGTGCTCTGGTCATTGGACAGCAATATGGTCCGGGTCTAAAGTGGTTAAAAAAAAACACAGCATTTTCCTAGCAGGTGATTGGATGATGAAAGTCGGCAGAGCTTCTTCTCATTTAGGCTCAGTTCACACCTATGGAGTTTTGTTTTTGATCTGTTTCTGCAGTGCGTTTTGCATTTTTCTTACAGTTTTTTTTTATGCGTTTTGTATTTTTTTATGTTTTTTTTTATGCCAATTTGTTGTTGGGTGGAAAAAAAACACAAATTGCGGCCAAATCATACCAAATTTAAAGCAAAAACACACTGCAACTTTTCTAAAGTCTAATGAACCAAAACCATAAATGTGGGTCCCATAAGAAACCATGTTAAATGGACTATAGTGCGTTTCTGCAAAAAGCATTAAAAAACACCTAGGTGGGAACCAAGCCTTACTAAGCTCTGGAGCAACTGCACTTTGCAAAGTGCACAGTCTATTTGCCTTTAGTAAATCAACTTCCATGTATCACATGTACTTTTACACTACAGGCTGGTGTGGTCCTAAATGAAAAATATGATGAATAGCAAAAGTTTCTTTGTTTTCCGGAGTGTGAGATGAACTGTCAATCATGATGCGGGGGAAGGGTGTGGGCTGGAATACAACAAAGGTTTCTGTTACTACTCCTGGCTATTGTATGGGATGGTGAGGACTTCACTGGAGAATAAATTAAAGCTGAACTCCGGACAGATAGACACAACCCACGTTAATGTAGCTCTGTATTAGTTAATCCATCCTTAACCACTTCAATACTGGGCACATTCACCCCCTTTCCTGCCCAGGTCAATTTTCAGCTTTCAGCGCTGTCATACTTTGAATGACAATTATGGGGTCATACAACGCTGTACCCAAATGATACTTTTATCATTTTTCTTCACACAAATTGAGCTTTCTTTTGGTGTTATTTAATTACCGCTGGGCTTTTTATTTTTTTGTTAAGATAACAAAAATAAAGACAGAGCATTCAGAAAAAAAAAGCTTTTCTTCGTTTCTGTCTGAAAATTTTGTAAAAAATTAATTTTTCTCCTCCACTGTTGTGCACTGGTGGGCACTGATGAGGCTGCACTGATGGGCACTGATGAGGCTCCACTGATGGGCACTGATGAGGCTTCACTGATGACCACTGATGGGGCTGCACTGATGAGGCTGCACTGATGGGCACTGATGGGCCTGCACTGATGGGGCTGCACTGCTGGGCACTGATGAGGCTGCACTGACGGGCACTGATGAGGCTTCACTGACAACCACTGATGGGGCTGCACTGATGGGCACTGATGAGGCTGCACTGATGAGAAGTCAGGAGCGCTAGGACTGCTCTGTGCAAAACCCTTACACAGAGTAGGTAACTAAGACATGTTTTAATAAATTCAAAGCTTTAATATCACTGATGAGGCTGCACTAATGGGCACTGATGGGCTGCACTGATGGGCACTGATGGGCTGCACTGACGGGCACTGATGAGGCTGCACTGACGGCCACTGATGAGGCTTCACTGACGGCCACTGATGGGGCTGCACTGATGGGCACTGATGAGGCTGCACTGATGAGAAGTCAGGAGCGCTAGGACTGCTCTGTGCAAAACCCTTAAACAGAGTAGGTAACTAAGCCATGTTTTATTACATTGAAAGCTTTAATATCACTGATTAGGCTGCACTAATGGGCAATGATGGGCTGCACTGATGGGCACTGATGGGGCTGCACTGATGGGCACTGATGAGGCTTCACTGATGACCACTGATGGGGCTGCACTGATGAGGCTGCACTGATGGGCACTGATGGGCCTGCACTGATGGGGCTGCACTGCTGGGCACTGATGAGGCTGCACTGACGGGCACTGATGAGGCTTCACTGACAACCACTGATGGGGCTGCACTGATGGGCACTGATGAGGCTGCACTGATGAGAAGTCAGGAGCGCTAGGACTGCTCTGTGCAAAACCCTTACACAGAGTAGGTAACTAAGACATGTTTTAATAAATTCAAAGCTTTAATATCACTGATGAGGCTGCACTAATGGGCACTGATGGGCTGCACTGATGGGCACTGATGGGCTGCACTGACGGGCACTGATGAGGCTGCACTGACAGCCACTGATGAGGCTTCACTGACGGCCACTGATGGGGCTGCACTGATGGGCACTGATGAGGCTGCACTGATGAGAAGTCAGGAGCGCTAGGACTGCTCTGTGCAAAACCCTTAAACAGAGTAGGTAACTAAGCCATGTTTTATTACATTGAAAGCTTTAATATCACTGATTAGGCTGCACTAATGGGCAATGATGGGCTGCACTGATGGGCACTGAAGGGCTGCACTGATGGGCACCTGATGAGGCTGCACTGATGGGCAGTGATGAGGTTGCACTGATGGGCACTGATGAGGCTGCACTGATGGGCACTGATGAGGCTGCACTGATGAGAAGTCAGGAGCGCTAGGACTGCTCTGTGCAAAACCCTTACACAGAGTAGGTAACTAAGACATGTTTTATTAAATTGAAAGCTTTAATATCACTGATGAGGCTGCACTAATGGGCACTGATCGGCACTGAAAGGCTGCACTGATGGGCACCTGATGAGGCTGCACTGACGGCCACTGATGGGGCTGCACTGATGAGAAGTCAGGAGCGCTAGGACTGCTCTGTGCAAAACCCTTGCAAAGGGTAGGTAACTAAGACATGTTTTATTAAATTGAAAGCTTTAATATCACTGATGAGGCTGCACTATTGGGCACTGATCGGCACTGAAGGGCTGCACTGATGGGCACCTGATGAGGCTGCACTGATGGGCACTGATGAGGCTGCACTGATGGGCACTGATGAGGCTGCACTGATGAGAAGTCAGGAGCGCTAGGACTGCTCTGTGCAAAACCCTTGCACAGGGTAGGTAACTAAGACATGTTTTATTAAATTGAAAGCTTTAATATCACTTTAAATGTATTTTTTTAAAGCTAAACTCTGGGAAAGTACAATTCCCCCCTGTGCCCTATTGCTTGTTTATGTCTAGGCGCGGTAAAAGCACTTTTACTTACGTGGCCTTGTGCTCCCCCATGCTCCGGTGGTGGACTGTCCCTCTGCATCCTTATCTAAGGGGCTATAGTCCCTGCATCAGTCTTGATGACATCAGGGGCATCTGACCACTGGAGTCCAGGAGAGAAGAGGCTGTGGGGACTTGTCTTGTAGTACAGATGAGCCTGCAGGGAGTGAAGGTTAAAATAAAACGACTTTCTCAATAATTACCTGCCATACAAACCTATGTCTAGTATCCATTGTCTGCCCTTTTGTTTTGTATTGTACTCAGTCTGACAGCTTATTGTATTGATATTGCCTAAAACGACATTATGTTTGTTTTTTTCCTTTAATAAAACCATGTATAAAAGAAAAGAAAAGGGCTGCTTTACCCGGACCCCTAGACATAAACGGGCAGTTAAACTGAGCTTGGAGTTAAGCTTTAACTACAGCAGAGAAAAATGAGGTGCTTTGAAAAAAGTATTCCTATCCCTTGAAATGTTCCACATTTTGTCATGTTACAAACAAAAACATACATTTATTTTATTGGGGTTTTATGTGATAGACCAACACAAAGTGGCACATAATTGTGAAGTGGAACGGAAATGATAAATGGTTTTCAACATTTTTTTTTATAAATAAATATGTGAAAAGTGTGGTGTGCATTTATATGGCGCCCCCTCCTTTGTAGAACCTCCTTTCAATGAAATTACAGCTGCAAGTCTTTTTTGGGGATGTCTCTACCAGCTTTGCACATCTAGAGAGGGACATTTTTGCCCATTCTTCTTTGTAAAATATCTCAAGCTCTGTCAGATTGGATGGAGAGCGTTTGTGAACAGCAATTTTCAAGTTTTGCCACAGATTCTCAATGGGATTTAGGTCTGGACTTTGACTGGGCCATTCTATCACATGAATATACTTTGATCTAAACCATTCCATTGTAGCTCTGGCTGTATGTTTAGGGTCGTTATCCTGCTGGAAGGTGAACCTCCGCCCCAGTCTCAAGTCTTTTGCAGACTCTTAAACAGGTTTTCTTCTAAGATTTCCCTGTATTTGGCTCCATCCATCTTCCCATCAACTCTGATCAGCTTTCTTGTCCCTGCTGAAGAAAAGCCTCCCCACAACATGATGCTGCCACCACCAGTGCCATCTTAATAGCAACATGGGCCCCTGAGCAAAGAAATGCATTGGGGCCCAAACAATGAATATAGTGACCTGTGACATGCTGAGTCTGAAGATGGCAGAGGTGGGTGGAGCCAATCTAGTTTTCCAGCCACGGAGGCGGCACACTCTGAAGGCTGGGGTTCTCTGCTGCACGCTCTGAATGCTGGGACGGCCACGGCCTCTGACGTCACAGGTTGCTAGGTGCCGGGCGGCCAGAGATTCTAGCAACCAGTGCAGTCAAGTGGCATGCCACAGCTTCGGAGGCTTGGCGCCCCTTTTTTGCAGCAGCTTACAGTGCCGGGGCACTGTGCACCCGCCGGGGATTGGCCCTGCTCGTCCTGTTGGGGCCCCATGGGCTATACCCAGGTGTACCCACTGGATAAGATGGCCCTGGCCACCACCATGTTTCACGGTGGGGATGGTGTGTTCAGGGTGATTTGCAGTGTTAGTTTTCTGCCACACATAGTGTTTTGATTTTAGCCCAAAAAGTTACATTTTGGTCTCATCTGACCAGAGCACCTTCTTCCACATGTTTGCCATGTCCCCCGCATGGCTTCTTGCAAGCTGAAAACAGGACTTCTTACGGCTTTCTTTCAACAATGGCTTTCTTCTTGCTACTTTTCCTTAAAGCTCAGATTTGTGGAGAGAACGACTAATAGTTGTCCTGTGGACAGATTCTCCCCCCTAAACTGTGGATCTCTGCAGCTCCTCCAGAGTTACCATGGGCCTCTTGGCTGCTTCTCTGATGAATGCTCTCCTTGCCCGGCCTGTCAGTTTAGGTGGACGGCCATGTCTTGGTAGGTTTGCAGTTGTGCCGTACTCTGGTGTGTTCCTTGGCCTTCATGGTGCTGTTAGTTCACAAAGGCTCTCTAACAAACCTATAAGGGGTTCACAGAACAGCTAGATGTATATTAAGATTCAATTACACACATGTGGACTCCATTTACTAGTTAGGTAACTTCTGAAGGCAATTGGTTCCACTACATTTTAGTTCGGTGTTATCAGAGTAAAGGGGGCTGAATACAAATGCACGCCCTTTTTTAAATATTTATTTGTATACAATTTTGAAAAACATTTATCATTTTCCTTCCACTTCACAATTATGTGCCACTTTGTGTTGGTCTATCATATAAAATCCCAATAAAATACATTTACGTTTTTGGTTGTAACATGACAAAATTTGGAAAATTTTAAGGGGTATAAATACTTCTTCAAGGCACTGTGTGCCAAACTATCTTGTGCTGTGTGGCAGAGCTGTATAAATCTTATGACAGGATGGGCAGAAATATAAAGAATGGGCTTGATTTACTAAAGGAAAATAGACTGTGCACCTCTGCTGTCTTCTGGGACCTGTGTGTCTCCCAGAAAGCAGTGGGGGGGGGAGGCCGGACATGGCGTAGTTGGGAGGGGGACTGGAGAACTACCTCTCGAGCCACCTAGGCCACCTAAACAGAATTGGGAGCAGGTGCCTGTCAAAACTAGGTACCCGCTCCCCCCCCCCCCCCAAAAAAAAAGGAATTGCACTCCTGTGACCCATAGGAGAAGCCCAGCGAAACAAACTCCTTTAAAGTGTATTTTTTCCAAAAGAATTGCATTTGAAAAACTGCTGCGCAAATACCCTGTGACATAAAATATTGCAACAGTCGCTCTTTTATTCTCTTTTATCCTCTAGGGTCTCTGCTAAAAAAAATATAATGTTTGGGGGTTCCAAGTAAATTTCTAGCAAGAAATTCTCATCTCAACTTATAAACAAAAAGTGCCAGAAAAGACTTGGATATACCAAAAGAACAAATCTGAACAAATCCATTCAACTAGTATCCAATCAGGTAGGCCCTTGTGCTACATAGTTGATAGTAGATCCAGATGAGATTGTACAATCAGCATAGGTGTGAGCAGCCTATTGTATTAGGGTGTGCACCCCACAATATATATATTTTTGGAGAATTGGTCAGGGAGAGATGGGGGTGGGAGAGGGGGTGAGAGAGAGAGGATGTCAGAGAGAGAGGGAGGTGAGAGAGAGGGGAGTGAGAGAGAAAGAGGGAGGTGAGAGAGAGGGGGTGCGAGAGAAGGGGGTGAGCGAGAGAGAGAGAAGGGATTGAGAGAGGGGCGGAGGTAAGAGAGAGAGAGGGGGTGAGAGAGAAGGGGGTGACCGAGAGAGAGAAGGGGGTGAGAGAGGGAGGTGAGTGAGAGGGTAGTGAGAGAGAGAGAAGGGGTGAGCAAGAGAGAAGGGGTGAGGAGGGTGAGAGAGGGGGAGGGGAGAGAGGGGGCGAGAGAGAGAGAAGGGGTGAGAGAGATAGAGAAGAGGGTGAGGGGGTAAAAGAGAGAGCGGTGAATAGAGAAGGGGTGAGGGAGTAAGAGAAAATGAGGGGGAGAGAAGGGTGGATAAAGAGAAGCGGGTGAGAGAGAGAAAGAGAAGGGAGGTGAGAGAAGGGAGAGAGAGAGAGAGAGAGAGATGGGGGTGAAAGAGAGAGAAGGGGGTGAAAGAGAGAGAGAGAAGAAGGTGATAGAGAGAGAGAGAGAAGGGGGTGAAAGAGAGAGAGAGAGAGAATGGGGTGAAAGAGAGAGAGAGAGAGAGAGAGAGAAGGTGGTGAAAGAGAGAGAGAGAGAAGTGGGTGAAAGAGAGAAGGTGTGAGGGGGTAAGAGAGATAGAGTGGGGGAGGTAAGAGAGAGAGAAGGGGGTGAAAGAGAGGGAGAGAAGGGGTGAAAGAGAGAGAGAGAAAGGGGGTGAAAGAGAGAGAAAGAGAGAAGGGGTGAAAGAGAGAGCGAGAGAAGGGGGTTAAAGAGAGAGAGAGAATGGGGTGAAAGAGAGAGAGGGTGGTGAAAGAGAGAGAGAGAAGGGGGTGAAAGAGAGAGAGAAGGGGGTGAAAGAGAAAGAGAGAAGGGATGAAAGAGAGAGAGAGAGAGAGGGAAAGGGTGAAAGAGAGAGGGAAAAGGGACGAAAGAGAGAGAGAAGGGGGTGAAAGAGAGAGAAGGGGTGAAAGAGAGAGAGAGAGAGAGAGATGGGGGTGAAAGAGAGAGAAGGGGGTGAAAGAGAGAGAGAGAAGGGGGTGAAAGAGAGAGAGAGAAGGGGGTGAAAGAGAGAGAGAAGGGGTGAAAGAGAGAGAGAGAATGGGGTAAAAGAGAGAGAGAGAGAAGGGGCTGAAAGAGAGAAGGTGTGAGGGGGTAAGAGAGATAGAGTGGGGGAGGTAAGAGAGAGAGAAGGGGTGAAAGAGAGGGAGAGAGAGAAGGGGTGAAAGAGAGAGAGAGAAGGGGGTTAAAGAGAGAGAGAGATAGAGAGAGAGAGTGGGGTGAAAGAGAGAGAGGGGGGTGAAAGAGAGAGAGAGAGAGAGAAGGGGTGAAAGAGAGAGAGAAGGGGGTGAAAGAGAGAGAGCGAGAGAGAGAGAGAATGGGGTGAAAAAGAGAGAGGGGGTGAAGGAGAGAGATAGAGAGAGAAGGGGGTGAAAGAGAGAGAGAGAGAGAAGGGGGTGAAAGAGAGAGAGAGAGAGAGAAGGGATGAAAGAGAGAGAGAGAGAATGGATGAAAGAGAGAGGGAAAGGGGATGAAAGAGAGAGAGAGAAAGAGAGAGATGGGGGTGAAAGAGAGAGAAGGGGTGAAAGAGAGAGAGAAGGGGTGAAAGAGAGAGAGAGAGAGAGAGAGAGAGAAAGAGAGAGATGGGGGTGAAAGAGAGAGAAGGGGTGAAAGAGAGAGAGAGAGAGAGAGAGAGAGAAGGGGTGAAAGAGAGAGAGAGAGAGAGAGAGAGAGAGAGAGAGAGAGAGAGAGAGAAGGGGTGAAAGAGAGAGAGAGAGAGAGAGAGAGAGAGAGAGAGAGAGAGAGAGATGGGGGTGAAAGAGAGAAAAGGGGTGAAAGAGAGAGAGAGAAGGTGGTGAAAGACAGAGAGAAGAGAAGGGGGTGAAAGAGAGAAGGTGTGAGGGGGTAAGAGAGATAGAGTGGGGGAGGTAAGAGAGAGAGAAGGGGGTGAATGAGAGAAGAAAGGTAAAAGGGGGTAAAAGAGAGAGGGGGTGAGGGGAGTAGGAGTGATATGGATTACTCTGGGTGTGTGACAGGGCACAATGGGTCCCCCTTCCCCTGGGTCCCATTTGCCCCGCATATTTCTGTACACTGGATGGCACAGTGGATGGCACTAGTATATACACCTGGCACCAGCACTGTGCACGGTCACCTATGAATAATATTGGATAGTGTATGTTCAGCTTGGCTGTGTCATAGAAAGATGCCTTTTCTAGTCATTATAAACTTGCTCCATGAAAACTCTTCTCTCCGGTTATTCGTTCTCCCCGAGCCTGGAACCGCCGCCGCTCGGTCAGGGAAGAGTTGCGCGAGGATCCCTTACTTCCACATTACAACTTGGCGTCGGTTTCAAGGCTCCTCCCTCCCAGCCAAGAGGCGGGCAGCGGGGAGCCTGGAAACAGCCCAGACGAGTTGAAGGATTGACACAAATGGTCAGAGTGAGTTGCGCTCCGCTCCGGTCTGCAGTCCGCGGGAGAGAAGGAGAGCGAACACCGGACCGTCCGCCCCGGGCCAGCTTCATGCTGCTGCACTGTCCTGGCGAGGGATCATCCCGGCATGGCACGGCGGGACTCCTCTAAACTTTGCAGCCTGCTGGCGTTCTTGCTGCCGCTGGTGGTGTCGGCTCAGTATAATGGGGAGAAAGGCATCTCCATCCCGGATCACGGCTACTGCCAAGCCATCTCCATCCCTCTGTGCACTGACATCGCCTACAACCAGACCATCATGCCCAACCTTCTGGGGCACACCAACCAGGAGGACGCCGGGCTGGAGGTGCACCAGTTCTACCCCCTGGTGAAGGTCCAATGTTCCCCAGAACTCAAGTTCTTCCTGTGCTCCATGTACGCCCCGGTGTGCACCGTGCTGGAGCAGGCTCTGCCGCCCTGCCGGTCCTTGTGTGAACGGGCCAGGCAGGGCTGCGAAGCCCTCATGAACAAATTCGGCTTCCAGTGGCCCGAGAGCCTGCGCTGCGAAAAGTTTCCGGTGAACGGCGCCGGCGAGCTGTGCGTGGGGCAGAACACGTCCGACAAGGGCACCCCCACCCCGGCGCTGCCCGAGCTCTGGACCAGCAACCCTAACATCAGATCCCCCTACCGGGACAAGTTCAGCTGCCCCAGGGCCCTCAAAGTGCCCGCCTACGTCAACTACCACTTCCTGGGGGAGAAGGACTGCGGCGCCCCCTGCGAGGCCGGAAAAGTCCACGGGCTCATGTACTTCGCCCCCGAGGAGCTGCGATTCGCCCGCATCTGGATCGGCATCTGGTCGGTGCTATGCTGCGCCTCCACGCTCTTCACCGTGCTGACCTACTTGGTGGACATGAAGCGCTTCAGTTACCCCGAGCGGCCCATCATCTTCCTGTCCGGGTGCTACACCATGGTGGCCATCGCCTACATTGCGGGTTTCTTGCTGGAGGACAAGGTGGTCTGCAACGACCGTTTTTCCGAGGACGGCTACAAGACGTTGGCCCAGGGCACCAAGAAAGAGGGCTGCACCTTCCTCTTCATGATGCTCTACTTCTTCAGTATGGCCAGCTCCATTTGGTGGGTTATACTGTCCCTGACTTGGTTCCTAGCGGCCGGGATGAAATGGGGGCACGAAGCCATCGAGGCCAACTCCCAGTACTTTCACCTGGCCGCCTGGGCAGTACCAGCCATCAAAACCATCACCATCCTGGCGGTGGGGCAAGTTGACGGAGATATCCTAAGCGGAGTTTGCTTCGTTGGTATCAATAACGTGGATGCCCTGCGTGGATTTGTATTGGCCCCACTTTTTGTTTACTTGTTCATTGGCACGTCCTTCCTCCTGGCAGGCTTTGTGTCCCTCTTCAGGATTAGAACAATCATGAAACACGATGGTACCAAAACGGAAAAGCTGGAGAAGTTGATGGTGAGGATCGGAATCTTCAGCGTCCTCTACACCGTCCCCGCCACCATCGTTATCGCTTGTTATTTTTACGAACAAGCCTTCAGGGAACAATGGGAGAAAAGTTGGGTGAGCCTGACCTGCAAGACCTATGCCATCCCTTGCCCCAGTACCAACCACCCTCCCATGAGTCCGGATTTTACAGTATTTATGATAAAGTATCTCATGACTTTAATTGTCGGAATAACTTCTGGCTTCTGGATTTGGTCGGGCAAAACGCTCAACTCGTGGAGAAAGTTTTATACGAGACTCACCAACAGTAAACAGGGGGAGACTACAGTCTGAGGGGCCCCTGACCTTCGACTCTTCCTTTATTTTGTACAGTGTGTATGTTTTTTTTATTTTTTTCATGTAAATAATAGTTGTAACATTTTGTAAGTATATTTTGTATTTAAATGACTCCAGACCTTGCCTTTTTTTTTTAAGAGAAAAATAAAGAAAATGTAGAATGTTTTTAACTCTTCGGAGGTTCTAAGGCTTCCTGGGTCTTAGATTTAAAAAAAAAAAAAAAAAAACGATTTGGTTTGTTATGCCATCTGCTTAAAGATAAAAACGCTTTTATTTTTGGGAGGGGGCGGTTCTTCACAAACAAGGACTTTGATAGCACTTGTAAGCAGCTTTTTATCTTTTAGCCTAACAAAAAAAAAAAAATTTTGGCCTTCCACAAGCTTTTGCACCATGACCTTTTATCAAGTTCCATTTTTTTTTTTCTCTATTTTTTATTTTTTTTTTATTTTGGGCTCTTCACAATCCGACAGCTCCTTCTCCTTTTCATAAGCTTGAAATTTAAGGCTTCATAAAGCTTTGCCATCAGAATTTTTTTCTTTTTTTTTTAAAGAATAATTAAAATATTTTTTTTTATATTATTAAAAATCCTCAAATATTTGCATTATTTTTTAAGCTTAAAAAACTTGGAAGATATAATTTTGAAGTCAATATGGATTACAATTATTTCCTTTAAAAAAAAAAAAAATCTTCCTTGTAGAGCTCACTGTGTAAAAGCACTTTTCTCTGCCCCAATAAAACTAGTGACTCTCCATATTCTCATTCATTTCAAGCTTAAAGTTGATTCTTTTGTTAAAATTTCTCCGAGGTCCGCCTTTGTTTAACCTTGTCAGCTCCTGATACAAATCTTGGAATCCCCATTTGGCAGAGCACAGATTGATTTAACTAGGTAATTGCCAAAGCGGGCACAGTTAATTGTGCTGAGGGTTAATTAGACAGATAGATAACAATAGGCTAAATGAATGTATTATTTTGTCCCCCCTTTTTTTTTCTTTTCTTTTCTTTTCTTTCCCTTCCTGCATAGCAGCGTGTTTATAGCAACAGGGCGTGGAGCAAATTTTGCTGTGGAATGAATGCAATCTTGCTTTGTATGTGGTTAAAAGCTTGTAATGGATGCTTTAAATTGGCTGAGTTAATACAATTATTAAGAGCCATATAGTATACCACAAGGCTTTTATTTTTAATTTTTTTTTTTTTTTTAAATCCTACTTAGAACCACACATAAGCTAATCAACTGTCTTGCATATGATTTTTATTTCAATAGCTATTTTATTACAACCTCCTTTTTTTTATTTTTTTAAGCCTTTACATTTTTACTATAGATACCGACTTCAGGGTAATCCTCCACCCACACCACCACAAAACCCTTTTTTAATTCACCACCAAACGTCCTGCTTGCTTGGTCTCCAGATTTCAATATATATTGAGTATGTCTGATTTTTAGCTTCCTAAATGTATATTTTCATGGCCTGGAAAAATGCAGTGTTTTTTTTCCTTAATAAGTATAGATTTTGTTTTTTTTTGCTTTTCAGAAAATCATTTTATATTTATAGAGAAATAGTTTATATATGCATATATCATTTTTAATTTCTTTGCAATAAATACAAAATCAAGGACTGATTCAAAGTGCCTTCTTTTTACCTTCTGTTCTCACACACTCAGAACCCCCAATATTAATTTTGTGTTCTTAATTATTTTATTTTTTTTTAATCTGGCATAAAACAAATAAAAGTATGACATTCATTAGTTTACTTTTTTTTTTTTTCTTGCTTGAAAATGGAACGTTTGGTTTCTTGTTTACTCAAAAGCTTCCCTTTGCTTTTTCATGTGACAATAATAGAATGTTTATACTTTATAGGGCTGTTTGTCATTTTTATCCTTGAGTTACCTTTAAAAATACAGCCATCTATTTCAAAGGAAGATGTGTTTCTTCATGTGTTCCAATCCTGCATATCTCTGGATATTATTTTTTTTTAAATTAATATAACATTCTAAAAATTGGACCTCATAGTTTACAGGGCTGTTAATGGGGTTTTAATCCGTAAGTTACCTTTTAAAAACACTCCCATCTATTTCATAGAAAGATGTGTTTCTTCATGTGTTCCAATCCTGCATATCACTGGATATTCTTTTTTTTTTTATTGAATATAAAATTCTAAAAAATGAACCTTATACTTATACTTTAGAGGGCTGTTTATGGGGATTTTAATCCTTGAGTTACCTTTTAAAAAATACTCCCATCTATTTCATAGGAAAATGTTTTTCTTCATGTGTTCCATTCCTGCATATCTCTGGATATTCTTTTTTTACATTGTATTTAATATAACATTCTAAAAATTGAACCTCATACTTTACAGGGCTGTTTATGGGGTTTTAAATCCTTGAGTTACCTTTTAAATACACCAATCTATTTATTATGGAGATTTTTTTCTTCATGTGTACTAATCCAGGGTGACTATGGATATTCTTTTTAAAATTAGTATAGCATTATAAAATCCCCCCCCCCCCCCCCCAAAAAAAAATAAATAATAAATCCCCTTGTAAAATATTCCTTTCAACACATTATTATACCTACTCCCACATAAACTTGCTAGAAAACAAAAACACAAATGTTGAATGTCAGACTAAATATCAAAGTAGAAAATATAAACAAGCAGTTTGGTCAAGCTATCTATTGTGGGTATAATGATGTTTATTTAATGCTTTTTTAAAACTGATTTTTGTAAACCTCAACTGTGCAATTTGGAAACTGAACTGGCTTATTGAAGAGTTTTTAACTATTAAAAGCAGGCCTTTAAAAAAAAAAATATATATATATATATATATATATTCTATATAAAATTTACAGACCAAAAACACAAACAATAAATTAATATATAAATGTATTTATTGTTTTGTGTTTTTGGTCTGTAATATACATTATATATATATATATATATATATATATATATATATATATATATATATATATATATATAATTATTTTTTTATAGACCAAAAACACAAACGATAAATACATTTATATATTGATTAATTTATTGTTTGTGTTTTTGGTCTGTAATTACAGACCAAAAACACAAACAATAAATTAATCAATATATAAATGTATTTATCGTTTGTGTTTTTGGTCTGTAATTTTATATATATATATGTGTGTGTGTGTGTGTGTGTGTGTGTAATTTTTACAGACCACAAACAATATATAAATTAATATATAAATGTATTTATTTTTTGTGTTTTTGGTCCTCTAAAATTTTATTTTTTCAAATAATTATTTAAATCTGTAGCTGTTAATATAAGATATATTATTAACTGGTGTGGGAATGATTTTATTGCTAATAGAAGACAGTGGCACTCTATCTGACCTTTCCCTAAGGAAGGATAATGGAGTCTGTACCCTTGGTGGTTCCTATGATCAGCACCCTTGTTTTTTTGGCCCGGCTACATAAATGTGTTGCATCAATAACTACCTATGTTTACACGGTCTCTTCCAGCTGTGAGTAGTACGCTTCCTATACTCAAAATGGGCTTTTTGTGACTGGAGCTGCTGGAGGAGGCCTTTGGCCCATCCCTATAAGCTCTCTCCATCTCCTCCTCTATCTTGAAATCCCATCAGGCCTATAGAGTGAAAGTTTGGCTGTAGCACCGTGGCCTGGGGGGACAAGTGCCCCTCAGGCTAGTGCAATTTTAAGAAGTTTCAAAGCTCACAAATTGGAGGCTAGCTGGCAGTCACAAAGCTCATGACGGTAGGATATTTTTGGAATGGTGGTTGTCAGTCACGGCGCCGTCAACAGCGTCAGGGAAGCTTTTTTGTAACAGAAAAAATCTTCAGCAGTAAAATTCTATAAATTGATTTGTTACATATTTAAAAGAGAAATCTAAGATTATTTAATAATAGTGCAGAGAGCAGATGTGTGTAATAAGCAGTGGCATGTAAACAGAAATCTTTTACCTAATGTGTGTATTTTTAGAGAGTGTGCATCTTGCGTAACTATTGTAAAATTTAAAGTAATTTTTTATCCTTTTTTTTTATTATTTATTTTTTGTGTTAATGTGACTTAAGCTGGCCATGTATCTTTTTTTTATTATTATTTTATTTTCTCATCCTGCAGGCTGAACAAAAAAAAAAAGATCTGACAGATTTCTCCATCTCAATGTGGATAGACAAATCTGCAGTGCCAGTTACTGTTTCCTGACAGCCCTTGCCGCTGGCAGAAAACACTCCTGTGATCTGTTTTCAGCAGACAGCGGGCTGATCGAAGTCGGTTGTCAGCTGACGTCACAGAGCTGGAGCAGGCTTGGGCAAGATCGTGACAATGGAGTCAGGATCCGCACACATAGCCTCTCAGCGAACCGCTGAGAGCCTAAGCTGGCCGTTCCCGCCCTCTCCACAACCCAGTGCTCCAGTGAGCGAGGAGGGGGCAGAACAGAGAGTCGGTGACTCACAGCCAACAGATTTCTGCTTGGGGAGCTGTGAGAACCGAGCGATCTGTTAGATCTGTTAGATCGCTCGGTTCTCAGTCTTATGGGCCCTGAGGGAATGTCCAATGATTAAAGGGGTTGTAAAGCTTCATGTTCTTTCACCTTGGTGTATCCTATGCATTAAGGTGAAAAAACACCTTGCACTCTCGGCCCCCTAGACGCCCCCCCCCCCCCCCGTGTTTTACTTACCTGAGCCACGAAACTCTGTGAGCTCGTTCCCGCAATGGTTTCCTCAAGCATGAGGCGGCTCGTCATTGGAGATTGATAGCAGCGCAGCCATTGGCTTTTGCTGCTGTCAATCAAATCAATGATGCTGCACACTGGGGGGCGGGGCCGAGTGATACACTTGGCGGCTATAGCCGATGGCTGTATTACGGAAGAGCGCCTGCAAGTTAACCCCCTTGGGAGAGCGCTTCCCAAGAAGGGGGTTAGCTCTTGCAGGGAGGAGCCGAGACAGCCACTGAGGGACCCCAGAAGACAAGGATCGTGGCCACTCTGTGCAAAACAAACTGCACAGTGGAGGTAAGTATGACATGTTTGTTATTTAAAAATATATATATATATATATATATATATATATATATATATATATATATATATACAGTGCAGAAAATAAGTATTTGAACACCCTGCTATTTTGCAAGTTCTCCCACTTCGAAATCATGGAGGGGTCTGAAATTGTCATCGTAGGTGCATGTCCACTGTGAGAGACATAATCAAAAAAAAAAATTCCAGAAATCACAATGTATGATTTTTTTAACTATTTATTTGAATGATACAGCTGCAAATAAGTATTTGAACACCTGAGAAAATCAATGTTAATATTTGGTACAGTAGCCTTTGTTTGCAATTACAGAGGTCAAACGTTTTTTTGTAGTTTTTCACCAGGTTTGCACACACTGGAGAAGGGATTTTGGCCCACTCCTCCACAAAGATCTTCTCTAGATCAGTCAGGTTTCTGGGCTGTCGCTGAGAAACACGGAGTTTGAGCTCCCTCCATAGATTCTCTATTGGGTTTAGGTCTGGAGACTGGCTAGGCCACGCCAGAACCTTGATATGCTTCTTACAGAGCCACTCCTTGGTTATCCTGGCTGTGTGCTTCGGGTCATTGTCATGTTGGAAGACCCAGCCTCGACCCATCTTCAAAACTCTAACTGAGGGAAGGAGGTTGTTGCCCAAAATCTCGCAATACATGGCCCCGTTCATCCTCTCCTTAATACAGTGCAGTCGCCCTGTCCCATGTGCAGAAACACCCCCAAAGCATGATGCTACCACCCCCATGCTTCACAGTAGGGATGGTGTTCTTGGGATGGTACTCATCATTCTTCTTCCTCCAAACACGGTTAGTGGAATTATGACCAAAAAGTTCTATTTTGGTCTCATCTGACCACATGACTTTCTCCCATGACTCCTCTGGATCATCCAAATGGTCATTGGCAAACTTAAGACGGGCCTTGACATGTGCTGGTTTAAGCATGGGAACCTTCCGTGCCATGCATGATTTCAAACCATGACGTCTTAGTGTATTACCAACAGTAACCTTGGAAACGGTGGTCCCAGCTCTTTTCAGGTCATTGACCAGCTCCTCCCGTGTAGTCCTGGGCTGATTTCTCACCTTTCTTAGGATCATTGAGACCCCACGAGGTGAGATTTTGCATGGAGCCCCAGTCCGAGGGAGATTGACAGTCATGTTTAGCTTTTTCCATTTTCTAATGATTGCTCCAACAGTGGACCTTTTTTCACCAAGCTGCTTGACAATTTCCCCGTAGCCCTTTCCAGCCTTGTGGAGGTGTACAAATTTGTCTCTAGTGTCTTTGGACAGCTCTTTGGTCTTGGCCATGTTAGTAGTTGGATTCTTACTGATTGTATGGGGTGGACAGGTGTCTTTATGCAGCTAATGACCTCAAACAGGTGCATCTAATTTAGGATAATAAATGGAGTGGAGGTGGACATTTTAAAGGCAGACTAACAGGTCTTTGAGGGTCAGAATTCTAGCTGATAGACAGGTGTTCAAATACTTCTTTGCAGCTGTATCATACAAATAAATAGTTAAAAAATCATAAATTGTGATTTCTGGAATTTTTTTTTGGATTATGTCTCTCACAGTGGACATGCACCTACGATGACAATTTCAGACCCCTCCATGATTTCCAAGTGGGAGAACTTGCAAAATAGCAGGGTGTTCAAATACTTATTTTCTGCACTGTATATATATACGCGGGCCCTGCTCGTTAGAGCTTACAGTCTAGAAAGGAGGGTCAAGTGGAACAAAGGGTAGTTAGCTGTGGGGATGATCAGATGAACTCAAATGAAAGTACAGTTGTTATGTGTGGGTAGGATAGGCTTCTCTGAAGAGGAGGGTTTTCAGGGATCCTCTAAAAGCTAATAGAGAAGGAGATAGACGGACAGATTTGGGTAAGGAGTTCCATAGGCTTGGAGAGGCTCTGGAAAAGTCCTGGAGACAAGCATGGGAGCAGGTGATGAGAGAGCTAGAGAACAGGAAGTCTTGAGAAGAACAAAGAGAACAATTAGGTTGGTATTTAGAGACTAGGTCAGTGATGTAGCTGGGGGCAGAGTTGTGGATGGCTTTGTAGGTAAGTGTTAGTAGTTTAAATTTAATTCATTGGGTGAGCGGAAGCCAGTGGAGGGATTGATAGAGAGAAGCAGCAGAGACAGAGTGATTGGTAACGTGGATGAGTCTGGCAGCAGCATTCATGATGGACTAAAGGGGAGTTAGAGTATGCAGAGGTAAGCCAATGAGGAGGGAGTTACAGTAATCGAGGCGAGAGGGAGGGAATTAATAGTTTTGTGGTGTCATTGGTTAGTAAGGGGCGTATTTTGGAGTTGTTGTGAAGGTTGAGGCGGCACTATTTGGTCAGTGATTGGACGTAAGGCTTAAAGGGAGAGTTCAGAGTCTAGGACTACTCCTAGGACCTTGGCATGTGGGGGATGGGCTGATAGTTATGCCATCGATTTTGACAGAGAAATCAGGGGAAGAGGCATTGGTCCTATTATAAGTATGTAGGCATGTGAGATGGTGACCTGCAGTAAGTAAAGCGCTGTGTAAATTGTTGGCTCTATATAAATACCTGTAAAAAAGAATGGTTAATAGTCTTATGATTTTTAAAGGATAATTGCACTTAAAGGGGATCTTCAAACCCCTCTAGCATTTCTGGCTGCAGTCATCTTGAGTTATGCCGTGTACACACGGTCGTTTTTTGCGATGAAAAAAAACGACGTTTTTTAAAACGTCATTTAAATTGATCGTGTGTGGGCAAAACGTAGTTTTTTGTCTTAAAAAAAACGACCAAAAAAAAATTCCAACATGCTTGAATTTTTTGTGTCGTTTTTCAAAACGTCGTTTTTTGTTTCACAAAAAGTCACCGTGTGTAGCAAAAACGTCTTTTAAAACGACGTTTTTCAACCCGCGCATGCCCAGAAGCTAGTTATGAAGAGAGCTTCAATGGAAAAGTGTGGTGAACGTAACCTCGTTTTTTGTGAAAAAACGATGGTGTGTATGCAACATCGTCTTTGAAAGTGACGTTTCAAAAACGTCGTTTTTTACTTCACAAAAAACGTCGTTTTTTTTTCATCGCAAAAAACGACCGTGTGTACGCGGCATAAGGGCTAATGATCCATGTAGCAATTACTTCCTGGAATCCATCTGCCCTTACTTAAATCGTGCATGCAGGAGAGTGTGCTTAGCTGAGAAAACCCCTCCTCCTCTCCTTCTGAAAACCCATGGGATGTGTGACATAATTTGCCTAGGCAAGAAGCCAGGAAGTATCTGAAAGAAATAGAAAAAAATATATAAAAGTTTCAGGCTGGGTTCAAACTGAACAGCTCCCAGCAGGGGTCCGGTGCGTCCCCGTTTATCCTTTCAGGTCTGATTTTGGTCTAAATTTCTGGCTGAATTCAGACCTGAAACAGACCAGAAGACGCATGTGGCTCCTGTGCAATTCGCACCGAAGCCGCTCCGGAGACGTGTGAATTGGCTTCATAGAGAGCAGATCACAATCTACTGACATGCAAATTGGATGCCGTGAAATCCATATCCAATTCGCAATAGTGTGAACCCAGCCCAAAATAAGTAAATATGAAATACAGTACTTGCCTATCTATTAGTGCTAGCAGCATGAGGATTACAAATAATCAATGTTGATGGGGAGAGTAATGTTCCACTTTAAAAGCCAAAGTGCATTTATCTTCCCATAAAATATGGGAATAAAATATCTCATACCGTGGAATCTTGGATTAAAGGATCACGAAAGGAATTTTTATTAAGCTAAATAGCTTCCTTTACCTTACTGCAGTCCTGGTTTCATGTCCTCATTGTTTGTTTTTGCTTTGAAGTTGCTGTAATTCTGCTCTGATCTCCACACTTCCTGCGTGTCTGGCTCCTTATGAAAAATCTCATGGCAGCTTTTCACTGTGGTCCAAGCTGTCATTGCTGTGTGTCTAAAACTCCTCAGAACCAATCAGATTAATTTTAAAAACAAAACACTGCCCTGTATTTGTTTGTTTTTGTTCTGTGTGTCTCTTTACATCACAGAAACATAAAACTAGTTTAAAAGTGAAACTAACCTGCAGATACATTATATGATTGATTTTTTTTATCTATTTTTAATCATTTTTAAAAGGAATCAGTTAGCTATTATGTCTCTATAACCTGTAAACAGTCATTTCAGCAAAAAAATGTTTTTTTCTTTTAGTGACCCTTTAAGAGCATAATCCGTTCCAGAGCAATCCAAAGCACTCACATATCAAAGCGAGTTTCCCCATAGAAGTCAGTGGAAATTAAAATAATTTGTTCCACATTAACTTCTATGGCATGGAATACCGCATGTGGCCAGAGGTGGGATGGGGGGGTGTCGGAGAGACTCGGAAATACTCGGAGATTGTTCGGCTGCCCTCAGAAGCCCCCGGAAAGGCTCGGGAACTGAGTATTTCCAAGTGTTTCTGAGTATATCCTAACGGCTCTGATTGGTTCCGGCGCCCCCGCACCTCTGGCCAAATGTGGTACTGCACACCGCAGAGGCTTGAATCCTGCTTGTGTTGCGAGACAACACTCACAAACCAAGTCAGGATTAAAAAAAAAAAAATCTTCGTATTGCGAAACGCTTGTTATCCGCGTTACTCGCAATCCGAGGTTCCTTTGTATTTGGTGAAGTGGCTCTGTAGCTCACGCATGTTTTTGGAAATATGTGCAAATTAAGCCCCTGTTTTTAACACATACTGTTATGCCGCGTACACACGATCACTTTTTGTGATGTAAAAAAACGTTGTTTTATCTCACGAAACAAAACAACGTTTTTCAAACTTCATTTTAAAAAATGATGTTGCCTACACACCATCGTTTTCTGAAAAAGCTCTAGCAAAGCACGGTGACGTACACCACGTTCGACGGCACTCTGTTCCATTCAAGCTCCTGTCTCATAACTTGCTTCTGAGCATGCGCGGGTTTAAAAACATCGTTTTAAAAGTCGTTTTGCCCACACACGATCATTTTTGGTGAAACAAAAAACGACATTCTGAAAAACGACATAAAAAAGCATGTTCGAATTTTTTTTTTTGGTCGTTTTTCAGAAGACATAAAACAACGTTTTGCCCACACGCGATCATTTTAAATGACGTTTTTTAAAACGTCGTTTTATTTCATCACAAAAAACGACCGTGTGTATGCGGCATTAGACAGGATAATTCAGTTGGTTGCAGGCTGGTCGATAAGTTGAGCTGGGAATTTTCTTTGGTTTTGTTTCACATGCGTTGCCCTTCCATGTGCTCCTTCCTGTAAAGGCCAGTTATAGATGTGGGCAGTGGCCATTTGTTAATAGTGCGCAAAATCAAAACTTACTTCAAGTAAAAGCTGGCCATACACGTTTTAAATGTTTGCTGGTTAGGCAGGCCATACACGGTGCAAATTTCTTTCCTGCAATCATGGGTTGCAGGAAAGAAATTTGCTTGATTTCCCCATCAACACGGACAGTGCTAACAGGGAAATCCCTCCTACCGAGCCATTGTCTGCTCAAGAACGGGGGCAGGCGGCTAAAGAAATCCCAGCTGGGAGAAGGCATTGATTATCCTTCGCGGTTATAGCAGCTGCTAGTGATAATTGCAAGAGAGACCGGCAGGCTGGTTGTACCCAAGTTGATTGACCAACTTGGTACGTTTAGCCTGCCCGTTAATGGTCCGAATCTCGGAAAGTTTCTGCTGAACTGTCTGAAATATGAAGAGTGTATGGCCGGCCTTACCGATGAAGAGGCAGGCATTTGCTCAGAGGGTTGCCTCCCATCTGATAACCCTCGATTGAAAAGCCAGGGGGAAAATTGTCTTCCGAACATTGGCAGCCTCCAATCAGATGCAGCTTTTATTTGAGTATTTTGATAGCTAGCAGGGCCACCTGTCAAAATACAGTAGGCTCGGTGGAAGATTCTTCAATTGGATTGTGTAGTTGGTAAAAAAATAGATTTTGTTTAGCCAACAAGCTCGCTATGCAAGTTGTAGTCTATACCAAAACTAGGTCTTAGGCTAGTCCCCCATCAACACAGACAGTGCTATTAGGCTTAATTGGCTGTTTGTGATGTTTTTGGCACCCCAAGGGAACCCACTTGGCACCCTGGTTGGGGAATGTTGCTCTAGTCCATGACAAATTCTTCTGGATGCTACTATTATCCTAGAGGAGCGATAGTGATCAATAAATAACATGTATATCCATTCTAAATAGGGGTGAGCTTTGTCTAATATTTGAGCTAATATTTGAGCTCATGTCCGACAAACCAACATTGTCCGAAGGTACCCATGTTTATCATCCAGTCAATTCCCGATGGAACCCCTGAATTTCATACCCAGGTAATGCACAGGTTCTTGACGTTTCTACAAATCGGGAGAAATCCCCGCCCCCTACCCTTTAATAGTAATTAATAATTCAGTCTCTGCCCCAATCTTACAGCGCAGGCCAATAAAATGAATATATAAGGAATGTAAGTTGCTCACAAACCTGGGCAATAAAAAAATAAAAAAATCCCAGCTCAACTTACCGAGTAGCCTGCAATCAACCAAATTATCCTGTCTAACAGTATGCGTTAAAAAAAGGGATTTAATTTGCAAACATTTACAAATACATGCATAAGCTGCAGAGCCACTTCACGACACCCCAGTATTTTCTGTAGTTCTAACTCTAAATTTTGAGAGCCTCCATAATAGAAGCACATAAAAGCTGAGTCTATGATGGGATTGTACATAAAGGTTACTTTCATTCAAAATGATCAGTACTGATAAATCACATTGCTATAATATAGGGTTGCACCGATACTGATACTAGTATTGATATCAGTGTCGATACCGAGCATTTGCAGGAGTACTTGTATATGGTACCCCTACCCATTCACCAAAAACCACTAAAATGTAAAAAAAACAAGAGCCGGTTTTTGAGAAGTCCTTTATTTAAAAAACTAGCTTTGGGCCATCTTCTCCCCGAGCTTTATTCTTCCACCGCCATTTCTCCCGGTGCCGTCTTCTTCCGGTGCCGTCTCTCCCAGAGCTGTCTTCTTCCGCTGTCGGTTACCCGCTAAAAAACAAAAAAGGCTGCTCTTGTCCTGAGGCTGTCTTCCTCCGTTGTGACGCCCCCCACTGTCTGACATCTCTTATATAGCCATGGGGCGTGGCCATCCGATAACATCACCCGGAGAGCCCACCCTTTGTGCTATTTTTTTAAGGACTTGTCAAAAACTGGCTCTTATTCTTTTTTACATTTCACTTGCTTTTTTGGTGAATCCGTGGGGGTATGTGCCCTATACCCATTCACATGGGGGGGGGGCAGAATCTGGGGCTCCCCTTGTTAAAGGGGGCTTCCATATTCCCATAATCCCCTTGCCCGCAGACCCTGACAAACACCGGCAAAGGTTGTCGGAAAGAGGCCCTTGTCCCCATCAACACAAGAGCACCTACCCCCCTCCATGTTGAGGGCATGTGGCCTAGTATGGTTTAGAAGGGGGGGCACTCGTTCCTCCCCTCCCTGACCTACCAGGCTGCATGCTCAGATAAGAGCCTGGTATGGATGTTGGGGGGGACCCCACGCCATTTTTTTATGTTGGAATGGGGGTTTTCCCTCCTAATCCATACCAAACCGAAGGGTCTGGTATGGTCTTTGGGGTCTAGTATAGTCTTTGGGGTCTGGTATGGTCTTTGGGGGGGAGCCCACACTCGTGAATTTTTTTAGTCAGCAATTTTTTTGTTACATTCAGCTGTTGGCTGGGAAGCACGCTGACAGCTGATGACTCATCTGTTGTTAAGGAAGCGGCGACCAGCTTCCTGGTCTGCTCCTTAGCAACTAGCTATATACAGTGAATGACAGTGAAAAAAAACTCAAATCGCAAAATGCAAATCATGGCAAAATTGTGGTAAAAATGTTTTGGATTCAGGTCCATTAAAATCTATTACATGCAAAACGCTGCATTCTGTGAGGAAAAAAAAGTCCCAGACCCTTTCCAGAAGCGCAGAGGCACAAAAATGCATTAATGTGAACGTGTTCCATAGGAACCCATGTTAAAAAAATTCCCTGTATTTCTGCAAAAGGCAAAAAGCTTAAAAAAAAACGCATTAGTGTGAATCAAGCCTTAAAGGACTGCTCCCCTTTATAGTACATATTTAGACGTTTTCATAGCTGACTTATTATGGCAGAATTCTGTGTATTGTTAAAAAAATAAAATAAAGGGTAAATTAGTAAAACAATTTGGGAATGAGCAGGAAAATCAAAAGTTGCGTAGATTAAAAATCTGGCCACACTCGCACTGGCACCAAATATATCCCCTGCATCAATCCATATATCTAAGCTATACTGAGTAGGAACTGCCCGTTACTGTCCCTTTAAGCATCCAGACCCAGAGAAGAGGCCGATGAGTCAGAGGCGGCCAATGTGCTTCTAATTATGGGATAACCCTAATTTGCAGGGGTTTCCTCCACTGGGGAGATTCTCCAGTGAGATCATAATCGGATAATAGAACATTTACCAGGTTCTCCAGTAGCTGAGAGGCAAAATGGCATTGAATCAAATTCAGAAAATGGAAGCCCTGACTATTATTCCTGTTTGCTACTCTTCTGGAATTGGATGTGCTCAAGGAATGCAGGGTGTCCGGCCGTGATCAGTCACTGAGCAATTTACAAGGATGTGCAATGAAAAAAAAAAATGATAAGCAACAATCTGAAAAGAAAATATAACAAATCATGAGGATGCCTAATTCACGGTAGATTCACAGAATGTAGTTGTAAACCCTTACATATACCCAGTGAAGTGATTGGTTTCAGGTGATACACAGAGAGAAGACATCACATTACATGGTAAGACCTACCCCGAAAATAAGCCCTACTGTGTCTTTTGTTGTCAAAATTAATATAAGACCCAAGCTTATTTTCGGGGAAACACGGTACATATCAGGAATATGAAATGTTCACTTTAAGATGTTGTGATGTGTCCTGCACTGTACAGGATTGAAAAATCAAAGTCTCCCAGCAGCACTCTGCTGTCAGTGTGGCAGCCGCTCGCTCTGTATTAGGAGCTATGCCCTCTCAGCTATCAGCTGCCATGGACTTCTGCTGCATTCTCCCTGTGTAATCTGCAGGACTGAGATATCAGTTTGCTGGGTTTTGCTCTCCATTCATTTATGAACAAATACTGTAGCTTTTATCCATAATTAACTGGTATATGTGTAGCTCTTTATTTATCCACAGTGGACTCTAATTATTTTTATTAAAGTGGAAACAAAGGCAAAAAATAACTCATTCTAAACCTACTCCCATCCACATTCTAAAGCTACTGTAATCTATCTAACCCTGGAAAGAAAAGATTGTGATACTTACCTGTTTTGAAGCTGTTCCAGTCCGATCTCCAGCGGCACCTTTTCTGTGCAGGAGAAAGATGACAATGGCTGAGAAATGACTGGGAAGTGACGTCACCCATAGACTTACTATGGGACTTCCGTTATTGGCTGTGGCGCCGTACACACAACCGAGTTTCTCGGCAGAATCCACCAAGAACCTCGATGGGAGACGTATTCTGCCGAGAAAACCGGTCGTGTGTACACTTTTCGCCGAGCAACCCGTCGAGGAACTCGTCGAGCCAAAAAGAGAGCAGGTTCTCTCTTTCCTCTTTGTTCAATGGGAAAATTACTAGGAACTCGACGGGCGGAACCATGAGTTTCGCCCAACGAGTTTCTCGGTCGTGTGTACGCGGCCTGTCTCTTCTACACACCGAGCAGCTCAGCCTGGGACCAGACCACAGCGAATTCAGAATAGGTAAGTATTAGGTAAGTATTGCTCTGGACATCTAGTCTAACAGATACAACGCACCCTTTGAGGGCAACCATAATGCTGATCCGACCCACAATGAAATTAAGTTTGACGCCCCTGCTTAGATAGATTAGGCCTAGAATGGGGGTGGGAATAGTTTTATAGTTAGTTAGGTTTTGCCTTTACTTCCACTTTAACTTTCTGACCTTCTTTCCTTTGTTTTTTTGCAGATTTTTCTTAAATCAATGTTTATGTAAACTTTTTCAATTTGTGTTTGTTCATGTTTTCAGCACCATAAAAAAATTGTATGAAAAACATAATTCTAGTGTTTTTATAAAAGGGACAAACCACAGAATAAAATGTGTTAACTTTAATTACTGTTTTTAACTCTATTTTATTATTTTTGGAAATTGGAAAACTTTCCAAATTCAAAAAGTATTCGAAATGGATTTAAAAACTTTTGGAACCGATTTGAAAATGAATAAACAAAACGTATCCTGAAAACAAATGAAACTAATGAAACTTATGTAAATAACAAATCAAAACAAAACACATTTATATCGATGTTTATGTAAACTTTTTCAATTTGTGTTTGTTCATGTTCGCAGCACCATAAAAAAATGGTATCAAAAACATAATTCTAGTTTCTTTATAAAAGGGATAAATCACAGAATAAAATTTGCTAACCTTAACCACTTCAACCCCGGAGGATTTGGCTGCCCAATGACCGGGCCTTTTTTTGCGATTCGGCACTGCGTCGCTTTAACTGACAATTGTGCTGTCGTGCGACTTTGTACCCAAACAAAATTGACGTCCTTTTTTCCCCACAAATAGAGCGTTCTTTTGGTGGTAACTGATCACCTCTGTGGTTTTTATTTTTTGCGCTTTAAACAAAAAAAAGAGCTACAGTTTTGAAAAAAATATATATTTTTTTAACTTTTTGCTATAATAAATATCACAAAAAATATAAAAAAAAACAAATTTTTTCCTCAGTTTATGGCGATACGTATTCTTCTACATAATTTTGGTAAACAAAAATCACAATAAGCGTTTATTGATTGGTTATAGCGTCTACAAAATAGGGGATGTTTTTATGGCATTTTTATTATTTTTTTTTTTACTAATAATGGCGGCGATCTGCGATTATTATCGTGACTGCGACATTACTCTTTTGATGCTATTTTGGGACCATTGTCATTTATACAGCGATCAGTGCTATAAAAAATGCACTGATTACTGTGTAAATGACACAGGCAGGGAAGGGGTTAACCACTAGGGGGCGAGGAAGGGTTTAAGTGTGTCCTAGGGAGTGATTCTAACTGTGTGGGGGCTGGGCTATGAGTGACATGACACTGATCACTGTTGACAGGGAGTAGTAGATCAATGTCTAGACAGAACTCCCTGTTTACAAAGGCATCTTCCCGTTCTGCCTCTCCTTGACACGATTGCGGGACACCGGCAAACACTGAGTCCACGGGTCCCACGGTCACGGTCACGGCGGACGCCAGCACAGCGGGATTTTGTAAGCAATATACAGGTACGTTGCTTTGCCTACACGAGCCATTCTGCCAATGTATATGTGCGTGAGCTGGACGGCAAGCGGTTAATTACCGTATATACGCGAGTTTAAGCCGACCCGAATATAAGCTGAGGCACCTAATTTTACCACAAAAAAATGGGAAAACGTATTGACTCGAGTATAAGCCCAGGGTGTCCATCTGCGTGCCTCACTGTGCCTTACTTTTCCTCACTGTGTCCATGTGCATGCCTCAATGTGTCCATGTCTCACTGTGCCCATGACTAGACTGACGTTTAACATGGGAGTCTGTGGAAGGGGTGCCCGGCTTTGAAAAATCGGTGCTCCCCAGCCGTAGGTCCTTTAGACAATAAACTTTGCACACTTGTAAAGGAGAAATCGGGCTACATGTGTGTAAAGCTCCAGGTCCAGGGGACATACAACCGGCCGGTACCGGGTCCCCAAATCACTGGAGAAATGACAGTTTAACATGGGAGTCTATGGAAGGGGTGCGCCTGAATTTGAAGAATCGGTGCTCCCCGGCCGCAGGTCCCCTGGACAACAAACTTTACATACTTGTAGAGGAAGAGTGGGGCTACATGTGTCCCAAGTTTGGGGTCCAGAGGACCTACGGCCGGCCGGTACCAGGTCCCCAAAATCCGGGAGATCAGGTGCAAAAAGGTGACTCGAGTATAAGCCAATTTGGCTTATACTTGATTATTTACGGTACTGTTTTTAACTCACAGGCCGCGTACACACGACCAAATAAATCGGATCAAATCGGTCTGACAGACCGTTTTGATCGGATTTGTCAGCTGGGGTATATTGGTTTGATCATGTACACATGGTCAAACCAAAATCCCCGCCCGCAGACGTCACCGTCACCAGGAAGTAAAACACTTTCGCGCATGCGTCGAATCCATTCGACGCATGCGCGGGCAGATATGTCTGCTGGTTAGCGTCGGACGGACGGGTTCCCAGCAGACAGATTTTAAAGCATGCTTTAAAATCTGTCTGCTGGAAAAACCTGTCTGTCCGCCCGTACATACGATCGAATTTGTCTGCTGAAACGGTCCGTCAGACCCTTTCCAGCAGATAGATTCGATCGTGTGTATGCAGCCTAACATTTGTCATTAGAATTTTAGTTGACCTTTTTACTATTTATTTTCCCTTTTCTTTCTTTAAAACCATTTAAACTTGTGTGTTAGATTTTGTAGCACCAAATGTATCTTTGGGAGTGCACTTTGCCATTCTCGCCTTGGATACCAAAGGACCTTATACAGGCACTGCCCATCAGGGATGACTGCCCCAAACTAATTGCATGAGCCTAACAATCAAGGACTAGAAGCAGTATTGTGACACAAAGTGTCTTTTATTGTCCTGTCTGTGTTGTGGATTTAGGTCTAGTTGAAAATTCCGTTGTTCCAAATTCCTGAAGATTGACACTCCTGAGTTTGCTGCGTCTTGCCCGGACTGGTTTTATTGCCAGTTTTTGTGACTCACATTTTCTGCAGTCATACAATATTAACTTTCTTCTCGTCTTCTCAACATTCTGCTCTGTACAACATGCCCTAAATATGACAGCGACGGGGAGATGAACGTTTAAATGCAAACTTCCAGATTTTATCAACTTTGCCTGCTATAGCACAAGATTCATAAACAAGAAACTTTGGAAGATGACATACAGCTAGCAAGTCTGAGAAATGTTTTATTTATGGTGGAGAACTTTTGTTTTATTAACCACTAGAGGGCCGCGCTATAGACAAAAGACGTCCACAGCGCGGCTCTCAAGTGCCGGGTGGACGTCTTTTGACGTCCTGTTGTTTACATTCCCCGTGCACGCCGCTGGGGGGCGCGCAGCCGGGAAAACTGTGCCTGGCGCATCGCTGGGTAGCCGATGCGTGTGCCTGGCGGCCGCGGTGTCCGACGGGTACTCGCGATCGGCGGTGACACAGCAGGGACGTGGAGCTCTGTGAGTAAACACAGGGCTCCACATCCTGTCAGGGAGAGAAGACAGATGCTGTGTCCCTTGTACATAGGGACACAGATCAGTCACCTCCCCCAGTCAGTCCCCTCCCCCCACAGTAAGAACACACCCAGGGAATACATTTAACCCCTTCCATGCCCCCTAGTGTTAACCCCTTCACTGCCAATCACATTTATACAGTAAATAGTGCATTTTTATAGCACTGATCGCTGTATAAATGTGAATGGTCCCAAAATTGTGTCAAAAGTGTCCGATATGTCCGCCGCAATATCGCAGGCCTGACAAAAAAAATCGCAGATCGCCGCTATTACTAGTAAAAAAAAATATATAAATAAAAATCATATATCTATCCCCTATTTTGTAAACGCAATAACTTTTGCACAAAACAATCAGTATACACTTATTGCGATTTTTTTTAACAAAAATATGTAGAAGAATACATATATCAGCCTAAACCGAGGAACATTTTTATAAAAAAATAAAAATAAATTGGGATATAATAACAAAAAGTATAAAATGTTGTGTTTTTTTCAAAATTTTCTGTCTTTGTTTGTTTATAGCGCAAAAAATAAAAATCGCAGAGATGATCAAATACCACCAAAAGAAAGCTCTATTTGTGGGAGAAAAATAATAAAAATATAATTTGGGTACAGTGTTGTATGACCTCGCAATTGTCATTCAAAATGCGTCAGCACTGAAAGCTGAAAATTGGTCTGGGCATGAAGGGGGTTTAAGTGCCCAGTAATGAAGTGGTTAATTGGACACCCCTAGGCCTGAATGAATTATCCATGGTCATCCTGAATGAGCATTGATAATCTGTGATCTGGAAGTATCTGGAGGGCAATTTCCTTATACAATAATGTAATATATTGCAGCTTACCAGTCCTTAAATTAGGTACAGTGGAACCTCGGATTACGAGCATAATCCGTTCCAGGAGAATGCTTGCAATCCAAAGCACTCGAATATCAAACCGAGTTTCCCCATAGAAGTCAATGGAAACGAAAATAATTTGTTCCACATTGACTTCTATGGCATGCAATACCACATGTGGCGCCAGAGAGACTCGGAAATACTTGGAAATCATTCGGCTGCCCTCAAAGACCTCCGGAAAGGCTCGGAAACACTCGGCACTGAGTATTTCCAAGTATTTCTGAATGGCTCCGATCAGCTCCAGCGCTCCCGCACCTTTGGCCAAATGCGGTACTGCACACCACAGAGGCTTGTATCCTGCTCGTTTTGAGAAACAACTCTAGCGAACTGAGTCAGGATTTAAAAAAAATTGAGGTTCCACTGTAGCTGCATTCGTTGTTTTTTATTTTTTTTACTTTTCCTCTTTATTTATGTGGATGAGCCTGCCAGTCCCAGGGAGACAACAATTATCCTACTGTAACTAAAGGAACAGCGTTGGTCACCCTAGGACAGGACTACAGAATACAATATATTGTAAAAAGTATTTGGACGCCTGTCTTTACACTCACATTAACTTTTTTTTTTCAATTAAATAATTTTTATTTATTTTTTCCATCAAATATCAAAACAGGTTAGTTACAGCATCTTGAAAATTTTATGTAGTGACATTCATACAGTGCTTAAAACAAATCTTGCTTTACCATCCCCTACTCAGCCTCCTTCCCTCACATCGTTATTTGTTCATGTATTACCAATAATTGCAAGATCACAGAGGAAAAGGAGTAGGAAAGCACCACTGTGGTTGACAACGAAAGAAAAAAAAAAAGGGGGGGGGGGGAAGAATAAATAAATAGTACAAGCAATGATAAGACTTCCCGGATCCCGTAGAGATGGGGAGAGCGAAGGTGGAGGGGGTGGCCGGGAGCGGGGGGAAAATTCCCTTATGCTCTGCACCGTCCCACTACAGAGGGCACCCCATCTCATCCAGCCAAGGCCTCCACATTCTCTTGAATTTCCCAAAATTATCCTGCCTGATAAATACCACTCTCTCGCTCCAAACCATTGAGTTAATAGTCTCAACCCAACTTTCCCCTGACGGGGGGGATTTGTGCCTGCCAGTTCCGTGCAATTAGCTTTCACGCTTGAAATAGGCATCTCAGCACTACTTCAATAGTGCCGGTCGGGATTCTACTTTCCTCCATGCACACACACAGTCCCGCTTCCACCACCGGCATTGGACCAGTGTTCTATCAATCACAGGAGCTGCTCCAATGCCGATGGCGGAGGCGGGACTGTGTATGTGACTGCCGCCGAATGAACAGGAAATGATGGCTCGTGATTCCCTCACTCCACGAGAGACGGTGAGGCTGCAAATGGGCACATAGGCGTCACCTGGGCAAACTTAAATAACACATAGGCTGCATCTAGGCTGAAGATGGGCGCATAGGCGGAACATAGACTGGAGATGGGCACATAGACTGAAGCTGGGCACATAGACTGAAGCTGGGCACATAGACTGGAGATGGGCACATAGGCTGCATTTAGGCACAGATTAGGCTGCATTAAGGCTGCAGATGGACACTGACAACATTTAAAAACAATTATTTTTTCCTGAAACTTCCCTCTGAAATTGGGATGCGCGTTATACGCCGATAAATACGGTAGCTTTGGGCACTTCCAAAACATGTGTATAAAATCTCCTGTCGCCTTGCACCTGGGGCATTCGTCATTTTGTCTCTACACGAGTTTAAACATTTTTTTAGGGGTATGACTATGGTGCCAGATTCAGCAAGACTTGCGCTGGAGTAATTCGATATGCGCCGCGTAACTGTGAATATGCGCCGTCGTTTCTATGTGGCCGTACCCACCAAACTAGATGCGACAGAAAACGGGCCATTTCCGATCGGCTTAACTTTCCGACGCCAGAGTCTCGTCAGCGCATAATTTCGTTTGGCGCATCAGTCGCGCCTATTGATTTCCCCTGCAAATATGCAAATGAGGGAGATTTCCCGATTCGCGAACGGATTAGCACCATATGCTGGCTACATGCGCCGCGCGTATCTCGTCCGTCCGGCGCAAAGTTATTTCTACAAATAGCTGCTTTATCTTTACTCCAGACGGCCACAGGTCAGCAGGAGAGCAGCTACAGCAGCGTTACCGACGATAAGAGCTAGCTGAGCACCCCCACTTGCAGGACAACACCTCTGTCCATGCTTGTCTGTCAACTTTTACAGCCATGGAGGAAGACATCATATGTCTCCATAGCCGAGATGACGGCTGACAGCTCCTGGCCTTTAGAGTTCAGCTTTCTCCTGTGTGTTTGCGGGGAATGGGAGCAGCCATCTCAGAACAAAAGTAACATCACTGCGGGGAGGGGGAACAGGATATACTTTAGTGCCGGAATGGCGCATATACGGGCGCATTTAAACGCCCAACGGAACGCATTGCGCTGAAGTTTCCCGTGAAGTGGTGCCGACGGAAGTTGTGAGCATGTGCACAAGGGGGCCGAGTGAAGCCTCACTTACTGCGCATGCTCCGTGGATGATGCGCTGAACGTAAGCCTCTGCGCTGGGCTCCGCCCATCATTTACATATGATCACACCCACTTCCACTAGCGTCGGGTTACGCCAGCGCATTATCGTTACTCTGGCGCAAGTTTACGCGCAACTGCTATGTGAATAACAGTACTTGCGCCGAAAGTGTCGGCAGAGTAACGTAAATGAGAAACGTTACTCCAAAGTAAAGAAGCGCCCATCTACCTGAATCTGGCCCTATGTATTAAAAACAGGTAGGATGAATTTTAATGGCATCCCAATCTTAGTCCATAGGGTTCAATATTAAATTGGCCCTCCCTTTGCAGATTTAACAGCTTCAACTCTTCTGGGAAGGCTGCCCACAAGATTTAGGAGTGTGTCTATGGGAATGTTGGTCAGGCACAGATTTTGGATGAGAAGGCCTGGCTCGTAGTCTCCACTCTAATTCATCCCAAAGGTGTTCTGTCGGGTTGAGGTCAAGTCAAGTCAGGCTCAGTCAAGTTCTTCCACCCCAAACTCGCTCATCCATGTCTTCATGGACCTTGCTTTTGTGTACTGGTCCAAATCATTTGGTGGAGGGGGGATTAGGATGTGGAGTTATTTTTCAGGGGCTGGGCTTGGCTCCTTAGTACCAGTGAAAGGAACTCTTAGGGCATCGGCATTATTTATAGAATCACTTGGTAACACAAGATTCATTTTTCAGCGCTACACTTATTGGGTTAGATTCAGGATGGAGAGCGTATCTTTGTGCGGGCGTAGCGTATCCGATTTACGCTACGCCTCCACAACTTTTACAGGCAAGTGCTGTATTCACAAAGCACTTGCTCCGTAAGTTGTGGCGGCGTAGCGTAAATGGGCCGCCGTATCCCCGCGTAATTCAAATAGGGCAGGTAGGGGGCGTGTTGTAAATGACGCGCCGAACGTACTGCACATGCGCCGGCCGTGAACGTATCCCAGTGCGCATGCTCCAAATCACGCCGCAAATAGTCAATGAAAACGACGTGAACGTAACTTACGCCCAGCCCCATTCTGAATCGACTTACGCAAACGACGTAAACGACGTACAATACGACGCTGTCCTGACGTCCATACTTAACATTGGCTGCGCCTCATATAGCAGGGGTAACTTTACGCCGGGCATAAGCCTAACATAAACGACGCAAATGGATACGCCTGCCGCAACTATGTTCGTGAATCGGCGTATCTAGCTCATTTGCATATTCAACGCATAAATCGATGGAAGCGCCACCTAAATTCCGGCGTATCTTGTTTTCTGAATACAGAAAAAAGATACGCAGGCGCATCTTAGAAGTTTTGCGACGTACCTCGAGATACGCCGACGTATCTTCTTACTGAATCTAGCCCATTGTATTTATTTTTTGTTGTGCCTTATATCCAGGTTATAGTGTTTAGCAGCAGAATCTATCAAAGACACATTTATTCATTTATGTATAATTTTTGTACCTAGCGCAAATTTTTCTCTTTATACCTATCACCATTTTCTGTTGCAGCTATGGGACAGGAAATGAAGGGAAATCTCCCCAATGATACTATTTCCCTCATGTTGGATGGGTTTACTCTCATTTCCTGTTGCAGCTATAGGACAGGATGTGGAGGGACATCTCCCTAATAGAAACAAAGATAAGGATTATAATCCTTTTACGCTCTATACAGAATGAAAAAAAATTCCTTCAATTCTACTTAACCACTTGCCGACCGCCGCACGAACATTTACGTCGGCAGAATGTCGGGCAGGCAAATGGGCGTACATGTACGTCCCTTGAAATTTGCCGCCGTTGGGGCCCCCTGCCGCGAGCTCCATGACTGTGCCCACGGGACCCACGGACTTAAAGTCCACTGGTGTCCCCGCGATTGTGTCACGAAGCTGCAGAACGGGGGGATGCCTGTGTAAACAAGTCATCTCCTTGTTCTGCCTTGTGACAGGACACTGATTGTCTGCTCCCTGTCATCGGGAGCTGTGATTAGTGTTGTGTCACAGGTAGCCCAGCCCCCACACAGTTAAAATCACTCAATAGGACACACTTAAACCCTTCATCGCCCCCTAGTGGTTAACCCCCTCCCTGCCAGTGTCATTTACACAGTAATCAGTGCATTGTTATAGGACTGGTCGCTGTATAAATGACAATGGTCCCAAAATAGCGTCAAAGGTGTCTGATGTGTCCGCCATAATGTCGCAGTCACACAAAAAATTGCTGATTGCCACTGCCCATTGATTTACTAGTTAAAAAAAAAATACTAATAAAAATGCAATAAAACTATCCCCCACAAAATAGGCTTTTTGCAAGTTTTTTTTTTTTTTACCAAAAATATGTAGAACAATACATATCGGCCTAAACCGAGAAAAAAAATGTTTTTTTATATATTTTTGGGGGATATTTATTATAGAAAAAAGTAAAATATATAGCTTTTTTTTTAAAAAAATTGTCGCCCTATTTTTGTTAATAGCACAAAAAATAAGAAAGCTCTATTTGTGGGGAAAAAAAGGACATCAATTTTGTTTGGGAGCCACGCCGCAATTGTCAGTTAAAGCGACATCGCAATCACAGTGTTAAACTGTACCCGATTCTATCCTAAACGAAAAAATTGGGATGGAATTAGGCTATACTATACTATATTTTACTCCAGTACAGGGAGAAACATTTCAAGTTGCACTTGTTATATAGGCTAAGAATGTGAAAATAATTGGAGTAAGATTATTTTTCTCTCTGTAACAGCAGACAGTTCGGTGATCTTTGGGTTTACTCTGTCATATTTTGTTAAGCAAGACACACGGAAATATCTATAGCGTGATCTGGACAACAAGAATGAGAAGAATGAAGAGAATGAAGAAATATTACATATTGCATACATACTTTCCCTTTTCTGATATATGTGTGTGTTTCCAGTGGAAAAGGCTTGGTCTACATCCAACTTTTAATTATCCTGAGGATTTTCATGAGTACATGTGAACCCCATATTATCACCATTTCGACCCCTAACCTAACACTTCCGATATGAATAACCCGATTATCTGCTATGAATAAGTGTTCATGGAGGAACATTTCCTTTTTTCTGACCTCACATTACTATTATAGCCTACAATGATATTAGAATCGAATTGAGGATCCAGTGAGAGCTGTGGGGGGAGGGGGGGGTGCTTTGGGGATACACGTCCCTTGAATCACAGCAGGGTTGATTGGCACAGGGAGCAGAAGCAGTATTAAGCCTCAGGTAGTGGCTTTTCCTTAAAATATTTGATCACATTACAGGGTCTTCTTAAATTGGGTACATGGGGGGATGTACAGGTACAGATGGGTATGGAGGGGTGTATACAGGTACATCTGGATAAAGAGGAGGATATAAAGGTACAGTCGGGTATAAAGGGGGTACCATCTTAGACAGGAGGTCTATTCTCCTCCTATTCTATCCAAATGTGCAACAAAAAAGTTTTGCCTTTAAAGTGGTTCTAAAGGCAGAAGGTTTTTTACCTAATGCATTCTCTGCATTAAAGTGGAGTTCCACCCAAAATTGGAACTTCCGCGTTAAGCACCCCTCGCCTCCTTACATACCATATTTGGCATGTAATTTTTTTTTGGGAGGAGGGCTTCGGTAGGAGTGGGACTTCTTATGGACACACAGAGCCAGCTCAGGATTAGCCCTGGTTCACACTGGGCTGCGGGAGTGAAATTGCGCGATTTCAGCTGAAATCACGCGATTTCACTCCCTCTGGCAGTCCCGATTTTGGCGCGATTTATGAGACATCTGTGCAGGTTTCTGCACAGATGTCAATGTAAATCGCGTCCTGAAATTGCAAAAAGTAGTACAGGAACTACTTTTTGAAATCTGTGCAGCGCCGCAGATGCGGCGTCGCACCGATTAGGACGGTGTCATTGCCGGAAATTGCCGCCGATTTGAGATGCGATTTCACATGTGAAATCGCATCTCAAATCGAACTAAATCGTACCCAGTGTGAACCTGGGCTTAAACCCACATGAATGCCTCCATAGCAAGCGGCGTCCTATCCCCAATGAACATAAATGAACATAAATACCCAATACGTGACAGATATTGGAATTCGTGACAGCCTTTAATTATCAAAATGTATAAATAACAGAGTTTAGACAAATAAAATATACTGTATATACTTGAGTATAAGCCAAGTTTTTCAGCAAATTTTTTGGTGCTGAAAATGCCCCCCTCGGCTTATACTCGAGTTACCTTTTTGCGCCTGATCTCCCGGACTTTGGGGACCCAGTACCGGTCGGCCGTAGGTCTCCTGGACACATGTAGCCCCACTCTTCCTCTACAAGTGTGCAAAGTTTGTGCTCTGGGGGACCTACGACCGGGGAGCACCGATTTTCCAAAGCCGGGCACCCCTTCCATAGACTCCCATGTTAAAAATCAGTCTAGTCATGGACACAGTGAGGCATGGTCAAAGTGAGGCATGGACACAGTGAGGCATGCACATGGACACAGTGAGGCATGGGCACAGTGAGGAGGCATGCAGATGGACACCCTAGGCTTATACTCAAGTCAATAAGATTTTTTTTTCATTTTTGTGGTAAAATTAGATGCCTCGGCTTATATTCGGGTCGGCTTATACTCGAGTATATACGGTAACTGGATTTCAAGGTTCTTTTGAGGCACTTTACATAAATTCAGTATCTAGGTAATCCCCAATAAAAGGCCTCCAGATTTACATTACTGACTTGGAGACAATCACACTGTTAGCCACAGATATACAAATATGAGTAAACCACTAGTCCAAGATCTTAACCACACATAATACGGGGTGCCATAACTAAGAATAATCCCTACCCATTTTACATTTGACCATAATGACCGCCTTCAAGGACCTTGTGACCCCACCTGCTTTGATTACCTTATAGCCACATGTATGCCACAAAACTAGGCAACAAGTAAAACCAAAGAGGTTGGGCATTTGCTTGATGCCAGATTGCTCCCAACTGAAGACAGCTTGATCCCTTCTCTGTAGCTTTTCCTGAAGCCCTTCATGTTCCTCTCGGCCCCAACAACTAGATAAGTACCACCTCTTTATATTATATATTCATTATTTTTTTTAACCAATTAAGGACCAGGCCTATCCTGACACTTTTTGTTTACTATTAAAAAGTACTGGTATTTTTTGCTAGAAAATTACTTAGAACCCCCAAACATTTTATGTATACCATTTGCCATATATATATATATATATATATATATATATATATATATATATATATATATATATATATATATATATATATATATATATAGCAGAGGCCCTGGAGTATAAAATGGTGGGTTTTTTTATGATGTATTTGCGCCATAGTTTTTCAAATGCAGTATTTTTGGAAAGAATATACTTTAGTGATTTAAAAAAAAATACAATATATAACCCAATTATTTGTACAATATCAAAGAAAATGTTACAACGAGTAAATAAATACGTAACATGTCATGCTTTAATATTGCGCACGCTCGTGGAAATGCGCCAAATTATGGTACTTAAAAATCTCAATTTTTTTACAGGTCACCAGTTACAGAGGAGGTCTAGCACTAGAATTATTGCTTTCGCTCTGTTGCCACGCTCCTATCCAGGCATACAGGGGGGGCATGTGTGCTGTGAACACCGTTTACATATCTGCATTCACCACTGTATTTTATTGCAATTTTTTCTTTTTTTTTTGGTCCCTTTTTTTTTTTTTTTTTCTACAGTATCTCTTTAATTGCTGTAACAATAAATCTAAACATCCCTTGTGATAACAATAAAGCATAACTGGTCCCTTATTAGGAAGAGATGTGGAGTCAATAAGACTCCACATCTCTCCTCTACAAAGGAAAGCATTCGATCAAAAACAAAAAACAAAACATTGATTTAATGATTTTAAAAAACTGGCCTTGTTTACATCGGCCCTGAACCGGAAGTGACGTCATGACCTCCTAGGCCATAGAGAGGAGCAGAGGCCATCTTTCCTCTATTCATCTCCTGTGACCTTTAGCAGAAAGACCGGCACCAAAGGAAAATTTTAATACCAGGGTTATGACATCTAGCTGCAGCTATAGCCCCAGTGTTAAGCATCAAAATAATGATGTATTTTCCCAGTTATGCTTTCAGCATGTGGTCTGTTTAGCCCTCTAGGCTGAACTCCTTTAAGCCTGGCCATATAAGCCCTGAGCCTATGCTTCTAGCTTCCTGCTCCAGGTAATGTATGGTAGATGTCATAAGTGCTTGAAAATGCAAACAAAATTGTAAGCAGGCAATTGCATCAATCCCGACAGGATTGTGGGTATTATAAAAGATTTGTTGTCTTATAAAGTAGATGGCTAGATCAAGAAATGTTATAGAGTCCAGGCATTTCTTAGCAGTCTAGGTCCACATTTGGGAGAAAGTCATATCCCCTTGTATCTTTATCTTGTACAGGAAACAGGAAGTTCTGACAGAGATATAAGAAATGGTGATTTACCTGTTTTACAGCTTGTCAACTGTCTTTACAGGAATTTGTACTGAGCAGTTAGATAGCTGCACAGTAAGCATATATGTTAGTGATTGACAAGTATCCTTTACTACAGAGGTTTCCAAACTTTCTAAACAAAGTGCCAGTTAATTGTCCTTCAGACCTCAGGGGGCGGCAGACTGTGGCAAGGGGGAGTAGAAAATGTCTTGGCATCAGTGGGAGTAAACAATGCCCCTTCTTTGTTATTAGGGAAGGAATAGTGCCCCATCATTGTAGCCAGTGGGAGGAATTGTGCCCCTGCGCTTGGGGGTGTGATAGATTATTCTAAAATTCCTATTTCTTTCCCATATTCCTTATACTGTTTATTTGTTTTTATACGCATTATGCATATGTATGTATGGGTATGTAACAATACTGCTTATTTTCCTTGAGGATTTTATATCAGATATTGTTTTAAAGTTATGAACCATTGAAAATATGAAGATACAGATATTAAGTTGTAAAAGTTACCATTTGAAATGGAAGATACAAAGTACTATTATTAAGAGCAGCTCTGTGTCCCCCCTCACCCCTGATTCTAGACTCCTCATTCCAAGGAACAAGAGGAAGTCACCCCTCCCCCTACTGCATTCCTAAATGGACTTCAGCCTCCCCCTCCTCCTCACTCTGAGACTTTGAAAGGCACTTTGAATCTTTTAACAAGAAGGGCTGATTTCAAATATGGACTTCAAAGCCCTGCCCCTTGCTCCTAGACAGCTCCTCCTTCTACCCCATCCCATCGAGAAAGGAATGTTGCTCCTGTGGACTTCAGTGGCAAACCCCTGTGATTGAGCATTAAACAAAGGTTTTTACATGTGCTCACAAGGGGGTGTATGAGGGGTGGGTCAGTGGGTGATTGGGAGGGTAGAATGGGTGTGAATGTATAATGTGAACCAATCAGTATGCATATGTTTTGTGATGTCATCTGGCAATACAATTAGACCCTCGGCTGAAGTTCAGACTCTTTTTTTTACACTTTGGCAACCAAGGAAACCAGTCTCTGTGCATTCTTGCTATAGTATCTGAGCCAGTAAAGCAGTACAGGTTATCCTGTCTTGTGTCAGGAAATTAGTTTCTTTCAGGGGCTTAGTCTATAGGTAAGTGGTGTAGCCAAGCTTCTGGATAAAACAATGCCTGCGGTCTTGCTGCCCTCCTCAGAACAATGGGTATCCTTATAACTGTAACATAAAAAGAGGAAAGGAGGGTGCACCGACCTTGTGCATTACCAATGGTAAGATTTATTAAAAAACTGTAACAGCAGTGATCATACTCACAAACGAGCATGGATAAAAGAGCTTATCGGTCCGCCAGCAAATAAGGTGGCATCTCAGTCTGGACACCTGCAACCTAGACTGGAAATTGGAGGGGTCCGATGCCATTGTCGGTGCGCCCTCCTTTCCTCTTTTTATGTTTCAGGAATTGTGCCCCATCATTGATGTTGGTGGAAGAAATAGTGCCCCATTGCTGGTGTTAGTGGGAGGAATTGTGCCCCATTGTTGGCATAATTGCGAGGAATTGTGTCCCATCATTGGTATCAGTAGGAGAAATAGTGAACCCATCATTGGTGTCACTGGGAGGAATAGTGCCATTTTGTTGGTGTCAGTGGGAGTGCCTTATTGTTGGTGTCACTGACAGGAATTGTAGGCCATTCCCCCAAGGGCCAGATAAAGGCTTGCAAAGGGCCACAGTCTGGAGATAACTGCTTTTATACATTGGCAACATCTAAATCTATTTCTCTACTCTTGAGCTCACCCCCTCAGTCTCCTTGCATATTACTAACAGACATATCAATATAAATATCACAGCACTTTCTAAAACTCAATCTTTCCAAAACTGAAACAGAGAATCTTCGGATCGGCAGCACACCCACACAGAGAGTAAAGTAGAAAGTCTTTATTGAAGCATAAGTATTAAAAGCACTGGATGAGTACAGACAAGGGAAATGCAAAACTTTCCAAAACTGAGCTCATAATATTTCACCCCCAGGCTTCAATGCCCCCTCCCAACATTTCCTTAGATCAATAGTACAACTATCAGTCTCTCCTCTCATGCCAAGGTGTTGGGTTTATTCCTAAACTCTGAAATCTCTCTCAGGCCCCATATCCCAAAACTGTCCAAAACTTTGCCTTGTCTCAACTATGCCCCTCCTTACCCAATGACATTACCAGGCTATTTATTCACTTTCCTGTTATCTGTCACCTCAACTATTTCAACTCCATCCCCATTGGCATAATTATACACAGGTTATACCCCCTTCAGTCCATCATGAATGTGGTGCCAGGCTCATTCACCTCACCAACCACTCAGTGTCTTCCCCCCTACTCTGCCAATCCCTTCACTGGCTTTTAATCACCCAACAAATACAATTCAAAATACTAACAGCAATATACAAAGCCATCCACATCTCTGCTCTGACCTACATTACCAACCTCATCTCAAAATATTACCTGAACCGTCTTCTTCTATTCTCCCAAGACCTCCTGTTCTATCGTTCTTTTGTCACCTCTCTACATGTTCTCCTCTACGACTTCTCCAGAGCTTCTTCCATTCCTACCCCAGTCTGTCAAGCTATCTCCTACTCTGTCTTTAAGTGATCCCTGAAAACGCATCTCTTTAGGTAAGCCTATCCCACCTCTACCTATCGAATGATCGTTTAGCTTCTCTATCAACTCATTTCTTAGTTATTACCTTTTTTATCACTTGCCCCTCATTATTAGATTGTAAGCTCTAGGCAAGGCCCTCCTAATACTCTTGTCTAGCATTGCATTGCAACTGTACTGTCTCCCCTCAATTATATGAACTGTTGGGCTAAATCCTGTATAATATTAAAGTGATCGTAAAGGCTGAAAATTATTTACCTTCATGTATTCTATGCATGAAGGTAAAATATATTTAATTGTGCAGCTTCCCCTGCAGCCCCCCTATATACATACCTGAACCCAATCCTGGTACGCAAGAGCTGCCGCTGTACTGGGTCTTTGCCTACTCATTGGCTAAGACAGAGCTCCCACTACTGTCACTCACAGCCAAGGACACAGGAGCCTGGGTGCAGAAATATTTTTGGTGCCCTCACATGGGCGTGGTCATTATACTAACTCCACCCCTTTACAAATGTTTCTATGGCAATGACTCAACCACAGAGATGCTCCCCCACAAAGTCTTCATTCCCCTGGGATCCATACATGATCTCTTAACAATAAACAAAATACAGGAAGAGAAGCTAATTGGGACCCGAAGGGGGGCCTCTCTGATGGACACAGAGAGGGCTTCTGTTAGAAAGTCTGTTAGAAAGAGCCCCCAGACTTACTACAGACATGATACAGGAGATGGTCAGAGACTGCAGACATAGTAAAGGAGATGGTCAGAGACACATCAGTTCTGGACAGACACACACCTATGCTCAGAACACTAGTTATGGACGTACACAAACAGGCGCCTGGGTGCAATGAACCCTGTGCACCCTGCCTAGGATCGGCCCTGCTTACAGCCAGTGAGGAGGGACTGGTGGGCGGGGCTAAGCTCTATCCCATCCTGTGTGTTTTATGTGTCTAAACTCCCCTGAATTGTATCCTATGTGTCCATGCACACATATGCTTTTAGCAGCGTTTAGTGGCAGGAGAGTTTAGAGGCCTGAAAAAAAATCACTGCCAGTGCGTCCGAAAGCAGCATAGTTTTGGCTGAAAAAATTATTAACACTGCTTAACATCTAAATATGCCTAAACGCTATGCACAATTAGCACTTCAGAATTTATTAATTTCAGTGATTATTGATAGTGGCTATATCAGTCCCTATGGATAATCGCAGGTAAAACTCAGCAGGCCCATTGCACCCAAGTTGATCAATCGTTAACAGTGTGATACATTCGGTTTGGATTTGAACCATGTAGCCTTAGTTATAAGGTTTGAGGAGGGACACACTTTTTTTTCTGCCTATGCAACTGTTTCACTATCAGCCATAATAAGCAATATGCCCAAGCAATTCCAGCAAGACACAAATGACAACATCACAAGCAACCAGAGAAAATAAGTCATGAATACTTAGGGGGATTTTTAGGGGTGCCAGCAAAACAAAGTATTTGAAATACTACAATGATATAAAATAACAAAGATTTTATTACTACATATAAGACATAGCTAAAAAGTTGGCTATGAGTTATGTGCACATATACAGAAAAACATCTTGACTTAAAAACAGATGGAAATTAATCACTGAACAATAGCATTGGAGTGATTGTCCCGACTTGTTTCGCCACTTGGGGCTTCCTCAGGGGATGTTTTAAAGACAATTATATGTAGCACTGCATAGAACAGAACACAGTTAAAAACAATGCAATCATTTTTTATACACCGCAATAGAATAAAATAAGATATGCTGTTGACTGCCATACCAACCCGCCCGTTGCTCACTCATATAAAGATCTTTTTGCCTGTGGCTCGTTATCAAATAGAAGGAATTACCGTCACTGGACGACGCACATACAGTACATAAGGCAATCAAAACCCGAAAGAATATTTGACTGGAATTTATCCAACAGAGTGTTATAGAGATTGATTGTTAATTTAGCCCAGGAAAGGGGTGTAATTCATTAGTTGCTATGACAAGGGAGAATTTAAGTGAAAGTGGTAGAAAGGGGAAGGGGAGGGAGTAAGGAAAGTGGGGAGGAAGGAGAGGAGAAAGAAAGGGGAGGGAAGGGGGGGAAGAAAGGGGGAAGGAGAAATGATAGTGGTGAGGAAGTGAAAAAGTAAAAGCAAAATAGTTTTTATATTATAAGGTGATTTACAATGGTGTTTTATACAAGGTGTAAATATGAACCACGTAAAAACATGGAATACTTACATCAAAAAATACTGAGTTAAAGATGGACCAAGGGTGCCTAGGTTACAGACCTAGGTCTGTTTTATAGAAGCATGGGTGAGCGACGGGCGGGTTGGCATGACAGTGAACAGCATATCTTATTTTATTTTATTGTGGTGTATAAAAAGTTATTGCAATGTTTTTAAATGTGTTCTGTTCTATGAAGTGCTACATCTAATTGTCTTTAAAACACCCCTGAGGAAGCCCCAAGTGACGAAACATGTCGGGACAATCACTCCAATGCTATTTTTGAGTGACTAATTTCCATCTGTTTTGAAGTCAAGATGTTTTTCTGTATTTGTGCACATAACGCAATGTCTTGTATGTCGTAATAAAATCTTTGTTATTTTCTATCATTGTAGTATTTCAAATACTTTATTTTGCTGGCACCCCTAAAAATCCCCCTAAAAAAACTTCCTATCTATTTACAGGGATGTTGGTGCCATTTTTCTGACATTGTCACCTATCCATATCACCCCTTTCTACAAGTCATGAATAATAGTTACTAACTTTCTAATTTCAATTTCAAAACTTTTTTTTCCTATATCCAATGTAACAGAAGGATTGGGCGAAACTTTAAAGTGTTTTTTTTTTTCAGGTCATCTGAGAAATGATTTCCTGTCATTTGGCAATTAGTTTCACTTTAAAGAGGTTTCTTCAGCCTGCCTAAACAGCGTATACATTGAGCCGTATGGTTTGTGAGGGCTTCTTGTTACTAAGACTTATTTTCAAACATGTTTTTGAAAGTCAACTAGTGCCAGCTTACAAAACGAAATGCTTTGCAAATAAGAATTATCCAAATTAAATAAATACGAGCGTCTTAACGGAAGCATTCAGTCAGCTCGGAAATTACAGTGTGTAGACATGACCTGGTTAACCGAAAGGAGTCACTTTCAAACATAAATATATATTTTGTGAGGAGACGTGGGTCAGCAGATTTGTACTTTGCCCGTGAATGTACAGTATATGGTTATTATCAACAAATATGATATGTGGAAACAGTAACTGTAGGAGTTTAAATAAACATGAGATTTAAAGAGGACCTTCATCGTGATCACATTAGTGCCGAACTCCAGGAAAATCGCTAAATACACAAATAAAATACATACATAGGAGCTGTTTTCCAAAGAATTAGTATTTTTGTCCATCAAGCCTTGAAGTTTAACACAGCAAGACTATGTCTGGGATCCCAGTACATGCTTCTGCCTCAGAGCAGCTGGTGACTCGGGCCTGGGCTGCCTCTCATTGTGAGGACCGGAGGTGATGTCAGGTTCAATTCAGGAGTGAGCCCCCCTTGGGGAGGAGGAGCAATGGAATCTTGTACCATGCTCATTCCTCTATCATTTGTAAGGATCCACGAGGAAGACATTTGATTTTACCCTGTGGCCGTGTACACACGGCAGAGAACCTCGACGGGCAGAACACATCGTTCCGCCCGTCGAGGTTCTCTGCCAGCCGTCGAAATCGGCGACCCGCCCGTCGGGAATGGCAACCAGCCGACGGGAAGCTCGCCGAGAGCGTACACACGGCCAAGGTCCTCGCTGGAATGCAGCTTCCAGCGAGGTTCTCGCTGGTTTCCAGCGAGAACCTCGGTCGTGTGTACGCCGCCTAAGACAGGTGGATCCAAGAGATGTCCTCTAAAAGCTTCAGGAGCATCAGTGGCGGCTGGTGCTCAAAATTTTTAGGGGGGAGCAAACAAACAGAAAAAAAAACATAAATTGCAGCCTCACTGTGCCCATCAAACGCAGCTACTGTGCCCATCAAACGCAGCCACTGTGCCATCAAACGCAGCCACTTTCCCTCAAATACAGACACTGTGCCCCATCAAACGCAGCCAATGTGCCATCAAACACAGCCTATGTGCCATCAAACGCAGCCACTGTGCCCCATCAAATGCAGCCACTATGCCCCATCAAACACAGCCACTGTGCCCCATCAAACGAAGCCAGTTTGCCCCTTTAAAGCCAGGCAGTTTTCCCCATCAAATGCAGCCAGTTTGCCCCATCAAATGCAGCCAGTTTGCCCCATCAAACGCAGCCACTGTGCCATCAAATGCAGCCACTGTGCCCCATCAAACGCAGCCACTGTGCCCCATCAAATGATAAAAGCTTATTACGATTTGTTTTTACCAAAAATAGGTAGAAGAATACGTATCGGCCTAAACTGAGGAAAAAAAATGTTTTTTTTTACCTTAATATCTACCTTAAATCACATTGCTATTTGCCTAGCGTACTTGTTTGTAGCCTAAATACTTTTGTGAAATGCCAGTAAAAACGTGGCTGCACCAGTACATTTCGGGTATCGTGCCAGTAAATTTCAATCTGGCAGGTTGGCAACACTGGCGGAATTACACCTAAAGATAGGGGGCCAGATTCTCATAGCAGTTAGGTCGGCATATCTCGAGATACGCCGCGTAACTTCAAAGATTCGCCGGCGTATCTATTTTCTGTATTCAAAAAACAAGATACGCTGGAATTTTGCTTAGATACGAGCAGCGTAAGTCTCCTAAGCCGTCGTATCTAAGTTGCATATTTACGCTGGCCGCTAGGTGGTGCTTCCGTCGATTTACGCGTCGAATATGCAAATGAGCTAGATACGCCGATTCACGAAAGGACTTGCGCCCGGTCGTCGTATTTTAAGTCATTTGCGTAAGCGTAAGTTCTGTGTAAAGTTACCCCTGCTATATGAGGCGTAGGTGAGGCGTACGCAATGTTAAGTATGGACGTCGGGACAGCGTAGAATTTTGCATCGTTTACGTCGTTTGCGTAAATCGTTTGCGAATAGGGCTTTGCGTAAGTTACGTTCACGTCGAAACCAATGAGTACTTGCGTAATTTTGAGCATGCACACTGGGATACGTCCACGGACGGCGCATGCGCCATTCGGAAAGAGCGTCTATTACGTGGGGTCACGATTCATTTACATGGATCACGCCCCCTACCTGCCTATTTTGATTTAGACGTGGTTACGCCGGCCCATTTATGCTACGCCGCCGTAACTTTGGGTGCAACTTCTTTGTGAATACGGCACCTGCCTCTTAAAGTTGCGGCGGCGTATCGTAAATCAGATACGCTACGCCCGCACAAAGATAGGCGTCCCTACGAGAATCTGGCCCAGGATTTCTAAAGTATTAAATGTCAGTTTTACCCAAGATTCCTCCTACATTAGTGCAGGTGGTGTGATTTGGGTATAAAGTTGGAGGAGACTGATATGATTTGGCATTTAATGACCCACTAAAGGCCTTATAATCAAGTGATAATTCACTATTGACACTAAGAAGACTCGATCAGTTTCCTCATTTAGGCTAGGTTCACACTGTGCAGCGCGGGGGGCAGCATTCGACCAAAGACGTACAGGACCCTTCTGCTGTGTGCTCCACAGCCGCCCTGGAGCTGTGTGGACCTCCATTAGGAGCCAGTCACACTCTCCTGTCATGCAAATTGGATGCGGGGAAACCCAGTCTTAAGGTCTTAAGGTCCCAGTCTTAAGGTCTTTTATTGTCCTAATCCCAACCCACTGATACTCATTTTTTATGGATTCACTTGCACTCGTTTCTTCTTGTAGTCAAACCCTGTCTAAACTCCATGCTGGACGGTGCCAGAGCTGTCACAGAGTTATTCACGTTTTCTTTCTCTTCAGGTGACAAAGTTCAGGCCTGGTGATTGATCGGACCACAAACCCAAACTCTGCACCCCTGAAGGAGGCCACATGCATTCCCCAGAAGCACAGTTTTTTTTTTTTTTAATAGCTGCAATGGGGGATCACAGTTAAGATCTGCAGATCTTTTTTTTTTCTTAGTACATGCTAAATCCAGTATTATTCACATCAGTTAGGAAGGAACTGAATGCCCTGATTTAAAGAATTTGTTTAATGGTGGAGCTACAGATTGCAGGTCAACACTAGTGTTGAGCGGAATACGCCATATTCGATTTCGCGATATTTCACGAATATATAGAAGAATATTCGTGAAATATTCGCTAATATCGAATATTCGTGATATTTTATCAAAAAAACAATATTGCGAAATTTCGCTAATGCGAATGCGAAATTTCGCTAATGCGAATGGACATTGATTGCGAAATTCTTGTCAACACGCGAAAACGGAGATCATTTCCTGGATTACTAAACTAATATGCACTAAACACTAACTCTACTTACACAAACTTATATGACTAAACTAAAGCAAATTTTTTTTTTTTTTTTTTATACACAAAACACAGAAGGGCAGAGAAAGTATTTGCGAATATTCGGCAACATAAAAGGATCGCCTCAGCTACTCGGCCCAGGGTCTCTAATCATACCAGCAATGCTTTTAGACGTCGATGGAGATCACTAGGATGTGATCTGTTTTAAAAATAAATTTGAAAAAATACGAATATTCGCAATATCGAATATTCACCGCGATATTCGATTTATTCGCGAATACTCGAATATGCAATATTCGTTACGAATATTCGCAATGCGAATATTCGTGAGCAACACTAGTCAACACTAGAGCATACCCATCTAAGTATAGCATTGTATGAACTCACTGTCAGCCTGTATTAGGGAAACAATAGCAATAAGATGGAAAATTCGAAATAAGGCAACTGACTATTCACTATTTCCGCCCCCAAGCATAATTTTCTAGGGCGTGCCAATACATACCAACTACAAGAGGTGACAGAATCCAAAGAACATGTAATAGTTATCTTTTCATGCTGCATCATCAAGAGCAGAGAATAACAAGCGCTGAGTGAAATCAGCAGCTCATACCGTCTTATTAGGGCTTTAGTGCCGGCAGGACTAAGGACTGTAGAATCCAACACAAATGCATCGATTCTCTCCATCTGCTGCATCAGCAAGAGAAAATAATGATAAACAGCAGAGTTAGTGGCTCACATAAACTATATTGCCAAAAGTTTGTAGAAAGCCTGACCATCACGCCCCCACACTATATGGCCAAAACTTTTTGGAAAGCCTGACCATCACACCCACACTATATGGCCAAAACTTTGGGGAAAGCCTGACCATCACACCCACACTATATGGCCAAAAGTTTGTAGAAAGCCTGACCATCACGCCCACACTATATGGCCAAAAGTTTGTAGAAAGCCTGACCATCACGCCCACACTATATGGCCAAAACTTTGGGGAAAGCCTGACCATCACACCCACACTATATGGCCAAAACTTTGTGGAAAGCCTGACCATCACACCCACACTATATGGCCAAAAGTTTGTAGAAAGCCTGACCATCACGCCCACACTATATGGCCAAAAGTTTGTAGAAAGCCTGACCATCACGCCCACACTATATGGTCAAACGTTTGTGGAAAGCCTGACCATCACGCCCACACTATATGGCCAAAAGTTTGTAGAAAGCCTGACCATCACGCCCACACTATATGGCCAAAAGTTTGTAGAAAGCCTGACCATCACGCCCACACTATATGGCCAAAACTTTGGGGAAAGCCTGACCATCACACCCACACTATATGGCCAAAACTTTGTGGAAAGCCTGACCATCACACCCACACTATATGGCCAAAAGTTTGTGGAAAGCCTGACCCTCATGCCGCGTACACACGATCACTTTTTGTGATGTAAAAAACGTTGTTTTATCTCATGAAACAAAACGATGTTTTTCAAACTTCATTTTAAAAAACGATGTTGCATACACACCATTTTTTTCTGAAAATGCTCTTGCAAAGCACGGTTACGTAAGACACTTTCGACGGCACTCTGTTCCATTGAAGCTCCCGTCTCATAACTTGCTTCTGGGCATGCGCGGATTTAAAAACGTAGTTTTAAACATCGTTTTGCCTACACACACGATCATTTTTTGTGAAACAAAAGATGACATTCTGAAAAACGACATAAAAAATTCAAGCATGTTCGAATTTTTTTTTGGTCGTTTTTTTGAAGACATAAAACAAAGTTTTGCCCACACACAATTATTTTAAATGACTTTTTTTAAAACTTTGTTTTGTTTCATCACAAAAAAACGACCGTGTGTACGCGGCATCACACCTACAGTATATGGCCAAAAGTTTGTGGAATGCCTGACCATCACACCCACACTATATGGTCAAACGTTTGTGGAAAGCCTGACCATCACACCTACACTACATGGTCAAAAGTTTGTGGAAAGCCTGACCATCACACCTAAACTATATGGTCAAAAGTTTGTGGAAAGCCTGACCATCACACCCACACTATATGGTCAAACGTTTGTGGAATGCCTAACCATCACACCTAAACTATATGGTCAAAAGTTTGTGGAAAGCCTGACCATCACACCTAAACTATATGGTCAAAAGTTTGTGGAAAGCCTGACCATCACACCTACACTATATGGCCAAAAGTTTGTGGAAAGACTGACCATCACATCCGCACTATATGGCCAAAACTTTGTGGAAAGCCTATCCACCACACATATCACTATATGGCCAAAACGTTGTGGAAAGCCTAACCATCACACCCACACTATATGGCCAACAGTTTGTGGAAAGCCTGACCATCACACCTACACTATATGGCCAAAAGTTTGTGGAAAGCCTGACCATCACACCCACACTATTTGGCCAAAAGTTTGTGGAAAGCCTGACCATCACACCTACACTATATGTCCAAAAGTTTGTGGAAAGACTGACCATCACATCCGCACTATATGGCCAAAACTTTGTGGAAAGCCTATTCACCACACCTATCACTATATGGCCAAAAGTTTGTGGAAAGCCTGACCATCACACCCACACTATATGGCCAAAAGTTTGTGGAAAGCCTGACCATCACACCTACACTATATGGTCAAAAGTTTGTGGAAAGCCTGACCATCACACCCACACTATTTGGCCAAAAGTTTGTGGAAAGCCTGACCATCACACCCACACTATATGGCCAAAAGTTTGTGGAAAGACTGACCATCACATCCGCACTATATGGCCAAAACTTTGTGGAAAGCCTATTCACCACACCTATCACTATATGGCCAAAAGTTTGTGGAAAGCCTGACCATTACACCCACACTATATGGCCAAACGTTTGTGTAAATCCTGACCATCACACTTACACTTGTAGCGGGGACAGTTTTTGCCTCTCCAAAGACATATTGATGTTTTACAATGTTATTCTATGGACTGGTGTTGTAAATAGGTGTTTGGCACCATCCAGTGGTGAAAATGTGGAATGGACTGCACCATCTTTTGTTTTTCCAAGAAGCATGGGAGGAGTGATGTGAAGGACTTACCCATGAACACTCGGGGCTGCAAGGCATGCTGGGAAGGGGATAAAAGGTTTGGTGGTGGCCATTTTAGCTCTCTCTGGTTCCTGGGACATACGCCCTGGAGGAGCTCTCTCTCTCTCTCTCCCTCTTTCGGTGCGATCTACGGAATTCCGGCCTACTTTCTGCAGAAGCAAGCCATCGATCTCAAGAAGGGTGACGGAGGACTTCCGATCGGCTCTGGAGGAGAATCAGACAACCGGATGATTGCTAGAGACCGGACTGAGGCCGTGAGGAGTGAAGGCATCCATCCGCCTGGACCTCGTATGGAGTGAAGACATCCATCCGCCTGGACCTCGTGTGGTGAGAGGGCTCATGCCCAAAGTCTTGTACTGTTTGACACACATCTAGGCTGCCTTGGTAGTGTTGCTGGCACTGATAGTTCCACGCTGTCGCGGTGTGCCATAAAGCCACACGTGCAAAGGCCTCAAGCCTAAACCAACTGTTGGTGCCGGTCATTGGAGTTGTGCTCCCAGGAGAGAGTGTACAGGTACCTCTCACAGTTAGACTACAGTTTCAGTTTATTTCACACCACTCATTAACCAGAGAGCCCTTGGATTACAAATCTTTCTCTTAAATTGCTAGCAGAAGAAAAGAAGATCAGAGACTAGACTGTTCTCATTGCAAGGCCTTGCAGTACTGCTACCATTTACCAGACACTGTCTGAGGTGGGAACATTAAGTCCATTACACGCTGTGATCTTATTCTTGTTAGATGTTGTACGTTGCATAGCGTGTTTACTGATTTTTGTATGGTGTGCTGGAAGTGGGAAGGTGCGCAGTGTTGAGTTGTGGCCTGCGCACTAGTCCCACTTGGAGACGCCAAAGTCCTGCTGATAGGGGAGGACATTAGGGGATTGCTGCCTATAATTTCCTGTAATATTTGTTGCCCACCAAATGTGTTCTCATGGTTAAGTACAGAATCTATTTCAGTAAAACTAACTGTTGTTTCAGCACAGCCTGTGTATGATTATTTTCCCCTTCAACACCAAAGCTTTATATCTGTATTGCACCACAGCTGTGTCAAGGGGAGTGAGACCAAAAATACTCGGGGGTGTCAAGGCAGAGTACAGGCCCAAATTTACAATCAGCCGCTCCTTCGGGGGTCAGCGCTACACACTATATGGCCAAAAGTTTGTGGAAAGCCTGACCCTCACACCCACACTATATGGCCAAAAGTTTGTGGAAAGCCTGACCATCACACCCACACTATATGGGCAAACGTTTGTGGAAATCCCCCATGCCCCCATGTAGTGTACGCTTGTGCTTTTACTATATTAGATTCTTTAAATATGTGTACCATATCAGAGTTTTGTTGCCATTCCATGCTGGTTTATGAAACAGATTTGTTACTCGCAGCTGCTGAGAAAACTGAACTATTTCCATCATCCCGCTTCTTCCTCGCAATCATTTTTTAAACTGAGCATCTGGGATCTCCTTTTCATCTCTCAGTAAGCTCAGTGTGATTCTCAACCCATCTGTCCTAGCGCACATTAAAACCATCACCTCAAACAATGTTTCCTACACCGAATGGCTTCAAATTAATTTCAAACAAGGGAAACTATTGCATCTTCGACTTTTTATGTCTATTTTTATTTTGGTATATTGACTTCTGGTGCATTTTTGGAACGCGCTGAGTTGTATACAAACATTTATGTTTTGAAGTTTGAACTCCTCTGCTCCTTCTCTCCTTCATATGCCAATATCCTTACAAACTTTGAATCGTTGGTCTTTTAATATTTTTTTTTTTCAGCTGTCGCTAAATACAGTTATCAGTGTTTATACGGAAAAACCTTGTTTCTGTGTAGAGTTTGTAATTATGTCTGTACAGGATCTGCAGCAATATTTGCTTATCACTTATGTAAGCTGTACTTTCTGCCAGCTCAGGCTGTAAATAATGGGCTCTCTTTGTTGCTTATTCTAAAATATCTCAGTGGTTGTTTAGCAGGGATGTTGACTTGCTGTCTAATATATTTATTGCTAAATCGGCCATAAAAGGCCCAGCACAGTACTGTTGCCACTTTTTTAGAACTGTACGCCCCAGTTGGGAAATTCCACTTTTTAAAATTGTAAAATTAAACATTTTAAAGTTTAAGAATCAGTCCACCAATAAATTGTATTATGCTGGGAAGTCTATTAACGATATTTCTGCTCTGAGTTTCTGGCATACCTCCCGACTGTCCCTGATTTTGAGGGACTGTCCCTCATTCGGAACAAAGTCCCCCTGACCCTCTTTCCACCTCATTTGTCCCTCATTTTGGTCTGATCTATATAGTTGTAAATAAAATTCACTTTTTATCTTTCAAAAAGTGTTTCCCAGAGCTAAACCCTTTGATCCAATTTCTAAATTGCTGCATTTCTACATTTTAAAAGCCAATATAAAGGAATAGTAGTGAACAAAAAAAAACCTTGTGGATTTAAAGCGGAGCTCCACCCTAAAGTGGAACTCCTGCTGATCGGAACCCTCCCTACCTCCGGTGTCACATTTGACACCTTTCAGGGGGGAGGGGGGTGCAGCCACTCTCGGCAACTGTCTGCACAGGAATCTGTAGGGTCTTCTGCAGCACATTAGGAAAGCAGGGAAGTGTGAAAAGGTAACATAGAGACTCCGGGGCTTGATATCAAGCAGAGCATTTACTTTGCATAGTTCAGAAAAGTACAGGTTCACTTTAAAAAAAAAACATAAATGCTATGAATTATAATTTAATATACACGCAAATCCATCAAAAACCCATAACAGATAGCGAAGTTCTATAAAAGCCACTCGGGGCTGAAAGAAGATCACTTTAGCTTAGAGTAACTTAAATTCCTGTTGAAAATGTTCCTTTTCTGAGCTTAAGCCGGGCTGTACAGTTCCAGGAAATGGATATCCCATTAAAAGCTATTTTTGCATTGTGAGGTAGCAGTCCAGGGAACAGAATTCTGTATTTATATTAACCCCTGTATGCCGCAATAGAAAGCCATCAGGTTATTAGGAATTCTACAGAAAATGCAGTTCCTCTGAGCTGGGATAAGGATTTAGGTATTGTACCTTAAAGCAGTGGTCATCGACCATTCCTGCAGGGCCCACTAACAGGCCAGGTTTTATGTATCACCTTGGGGAGATGCAGACTGGAATACGGCAATCACTGAGCAGCAAATGATATCACCTGTGATGTATTTCAGTTATCTTGCAAACCTGGCCTGTTAGTGGGCCCTGCAGGACAAGGTTGATGACCACTGCCTTAAAGGACCTACCACCAAAAATGGATTGCTGAAGGACTTACATTTAATCAAAGCCAAAAGGAAGGGTTATCAACCATTTCAAGGGCAGATTTACCCCCTCTACTCGTCTACTTGTCCCAATGACCAATGTGCAAACCCAAAAGGTCCTAGTTCCACCAGAACAGGAATAGAGGATAAATCTTCCAAAGGACATACTTGTTGTGGTGACAACTGTCTAAGAGCAATTCCCATTATATTCTGGTGTCTACAGGACAGGAAGTGAAATCTCCCCAATGGGAAACAGATTGGGTTTTAACTGCTTTTTAACTCCGGGCAACTGTAGACTGGGTCATTCCATGGCCCACAGCACACGTCAACAAAGGTGTGGGATGCTGGTGACCAGAGGCATAGCTAGTATCCTCAGGCCCTGGTGCAAGAAACCAGGAAGGGTCCCCTGACTCCCCCACAGACCCTTTCTATTGGTCCTGGATCTCTTCCCACTGATCTCAGGGTCCTTTATTAAAATGTTTCAATTTGATGCAGTGTGTGGCGTATGGTCTCAAGAAGTTCAGGCTGACTACCCCCCCCCCCCCTTCAACCTCTTCAGCAATGCTGACAGCAGTCATGCATTTATTTCCCAAAGACAACCTCTTGCTGAGCACGTTGACTCAACTTCTTTTGTTGACCATGGAGAGGCCTGTTCTGAGTGGAACCTGTCCTGTTATACCGCTGTATGGTCTTTGCCACTGTGCTGAAGCTCAGTTTCAGGGTCTTGGCATTCTTCTTATAGCCTAGGCCATCTTTATGTAGAGCAACAATTCTTTTTTTTCAGATTCTCAGGGAGTTCTTTGCCATGGGGTGCCATGTTGAATGTTCAGTGACCAGTATGAGGGAGTGAGAGCGATAACACCAAATGTAACTCACCCGCTCCCCATTCACACCTGAGACCTTGTAACACCAATGAGTCAAATGACACCGGGAAGGGGAAATGGCGAAATTGGCCCAATTTGGACATTTTCACTCAGGGGTGTACTCACTTTTGTTGCCAGCGGTTTAGACATTAATGGCTGTGTGTTGAGTTATTTTGAGGGGACACCAAATGTACACTGTTATACAAGCTGTACACTCACTACTTTACATTGTAGCAAAGTGTCATTTCTTCAGTGTTGTCACATGAAAAGATAGAATAAAATATTTGCAAAACTTTGAGGGGTGTACTCACTTTTGTAAAGGAAAGTTGTACAAGAAGATTGGTGTATGGCCAGCCTAAGATAATAACTTCTGCGTATCACCAGTTTTTTCTTAGCATGGGAGGGGATGAAATTTGCTTTGGGCCCCATATCACTATACCTACCCCACAAGGCCAATGGACTGTTATGGCATGGGCAAGTGTACCGGTCCTACAAACAGATATGCATTAGAAAAAAAAATCTAACAATAAGTCATAAAATAGCAATCATTTATCTTACGGTAAAAGTCACAATAAAAACTCAGTAAGTAAAGAGTTGAAAAAGTCTGAACAATGGTTTAAATACTGAGCCAGAGAGCACGTTTATCTAATTCTCTTCCGTAATATCAGATAATTGAAAGTAATTAGGCTTGGCATCTATAGATAACTATTTACCTAATTGCTTGCTATTAGCGATCTGGAATGTGTCCACCATTTTTATCACCTTTTCACTCAAGAGTCTATTTTTTCCGGGTCATCAAGGTATTTCAATTTTATTAAAATGACTGCGTAACTGCGGTTACGTTTTTTCTGGAATGATCATAATTTTTTTTCAATTATTTGTTAAAATATATATAAACTGAATCCCTCAAATCTCATATAACCTTTAAACACGTTGGTAACATTTCAAAGGTAATTTTCAATATTTTTTACGTTTTTTTTTTTAAGGATACCCGGAGATCCTGCCATTAAGGCCCTTGTTCAGGTATTTCCTGTTATAGGGTGACAACACTCTGTCCCTGTCTCCTGTTGCACTTACAGCTGTAAGTCTATTTGGGGATGTCTCCACCAGCTGTGTGCATCTAGAGTAGTGGCGGCTGGTGCTCCAAATTTTTAGGGGGGTGCAAATAAACTGAAAAAAAAACATCAATTGCAGCCACTGTGCCAGTCAAACGCAGCCACTGTGCCCCATCATTTGTCGCCACTGTGCCTTCAAACGCAGCCACTATGCCCATCAAACGCAACCACTGTGCCCATCAAACGCAGCCACTGTGCCATCAATTGCCTCAATTGCTGCCACTGTGCCATCAAACGCAGCCACTGTACCCATAAATTGCAGCCACTGTGCCGTCAAACGTAGCTACTGTACCCATGAATTGCTGACACTGTGCCCATCAATTGCTGCCAGTGTGCCCATCAATTGCCGTGCAGCATGGAGCCCACTGTTCACCTTTTTGGACACTTATTAGAGCCAGGTGCTTCCAAAAAATACCCCGCCACTGTAATTCAGGTGCTTATCGCCCGTAAAGGAGGTTGGGCACATGGGGGTGTGGCAGCGGTGACGGCGACGTGCAACACATGAATCTGTCTATGGTGAGAGAGAGGTGGCAGGAGAGATGGGGCGGCGCCCGTGCGCCCTTTGAGGATGCACCGCCACTGATCTAAAGAGAGATTGTTAAATATCTCAAGCTCTGTCAGATTGGATGGAGAGCATCTATGAACAGCAATTTTCAAGTCTTGCCACAGATTCTCAATTGGATTTAGGTCTGGACTTTGACTGGGCCATTCTAATGCCATTCTGTGCCGCGTACACACGACCATTAAACAACGTTTTTCTCAACGTGATTCCTCTCAAGCCTGCCTTGCCTTCACACGTTCGTGAAAAAAAATGCTCAAGCAAAGTGCGGCGACGTACAAGACGTACGACGGCACTATAAAAGGGAAGTTCCATTCGAATGGCGCCTCCCTTTGGGCTTTCCCTATCTCATAACTTGCTTTAGAGCATCCTTGGGCCATTGTCATCGCAGCAATGGAAAAGTACGATTCCAGGCTCCATGGTGCTGACAGTGCCCGGACCAGCAAGTCCCGGAGGGTGCTTTGAGGGTATATGTAGCTGTCATGGCTGGATCCGGGGTCTTTGGCACGGACGTGCCATATGAGGTATTTGGCATCAGCTATCACCTGTACGTCGATGGAATGCCAGTGCTTCCGATTGCGGTAAATGTGCTCTGTGGCACTGGGGGGGCTGTAGTGCCACATGTGTGCAATCAATGGCCCTGATGGTGCGTGGGAATCTGGCAAGTCTGTAGAAATCTGTCATTGCCTTCAGCCGCAGGTCCTCAGTGGTGGGTCTGATGATGTGGTGGGACATGCGTCTGAGGATTGCGGGGATAACCTGGTGCACACATCTGCTCATGCTGGTTTGTGACATCCCAGCCACCACTCCACTTGTACGCTGGAATGAACCACTGGCCAGGAAATGGAGTGTTGCCAGTACCTTGACCAGTGGCTGCAGTGCATGTGAGCGGTGTGTTGGGCTGGTGATGTCCTCCTGCAGGGCTGTGGTTATTTCCAGGATGGCAGCAGGGGTGAATCTGAAGATGCGATACACCTCCTCCTCACCCATGCCAAAGAGGCTCATGCGCGTGCGGTAGATCCTCTCACGTGCCCCCCTCCTCCTCCTTCTATGCGCCTCTTCCTCTGCATACATTAGTAGTGATAAGACCATGGCTGCTCCTGGCATGTTGGCATACGAATGTGTTGTCCAGTAAGTGTGATTGCTCAGCTTGTCCGTTATGGTGCTGCTGTAGTTGCTCTCCAGCTGACTTGCACACGGTCTTGAGCAAAGTTACCCGTGCTTTCATGAGGGGTATGTTTACTCAAGGCTTTCCTGTTACGCGCACCACGCGTAGCCTACGCCGAACGCGCGTAGTTTCGGGAATCCGAGCATCTCCCTCATTTGCATATTTGCATGCTAATTCAATGGGAACTGAATATGCGCGATGCGTAACTATGCGCCTACGCCGCACTAGCTTAAAGCATTTTCGCCGCTCAGACAAAAAAAATTATCAGAAAAGGAAGAGTAACACCAGGCCTAGTGTCACCACTCAGCGCCTCAGTGCGTATTATCTTCTGAATATAGAACAAACTGGTCGCAGAAGAACCTGTTAATTATGCAGCAAAATTAGATAGCAGAAAAAATGCAAAATTATATTTCTAGAATCCAATTTATATCAAAAGGAAACAGATTAGCAGCTATTTAAAACCTAACCAGTCAGAGCCAGTTAGATAAATATATAAAATAAAGATCATAAAAAGAACAAAAATGTCCAAAATTATAAACAGCGCTGGGATGTTGGTTTAAATGTCCAACTTCATGAATGGCAATTGTATGATGGCAGAAGATCTCATCAATAAGTGAAGATAAAAGCAGGAGGGTCCTACACCTCTTCCCAGAAAAAAGACACCACAAGTGGGACACACTCCCCTTCGGGGTACTCACTCACCAGAGGATCTAATAATCAAGGCAATAATGGGTATATTTCACTCGATCTCCCGTCTCTATAGCTGGGCTCAGTAGGTTTGGTGTTCCACATATATTGGATAAAGCACAGAGAAAGCCCCAAATAGTGCAATATCGTTTATTGATGTAACATAAAAACCCACATGTAGTAATACTGCCCCCGCTCTAAATGCACGTACCAAATAGTTAATAAACACAGGCACTTAATAGTGTAGCGTTGCCTTCCTACCGTTTCCGATTCCCCAGGAGATAGCGTTTACAGCACGATGTGCAGATCTCCTTCCTCCTTCCTGGATGAACCACCCGTGGAACGCAGGCGTCACTTCCGGATCGTCGTATAGATCCGCCCTGACCGGTTTCGTCCAATGACTTCAACTGAGGGCGTGAAATAAAAAATTATCAGGCGTATGTGGTTCTGTGTTTACGGCGCCGGCGCACATTTACAATAACGCCGCGCATATCCATTTACGCGGGCGTAGCGCCTCTGAGAATCTGGCCCTGTGTGCCTAAAACTCCTCAGAACCAATCAGATTCATTTTAAAAACAAAACACTGCCCTGTATTTGTTTGTTTTTGTTCTGTGTCTCTCTCTACTTCACAGAAACATGAAACCAGTTTAAAAATGAAAACTAACCTGCAGGCACATTATATGATTGATTTTTATCTATTTTTAATCATTTTTAAAAGGAATAAGTTAACTATTATGTCTCTATACCCTGTAAACAGTCATTTCAGCAAATACATTTTTTTTCTTTAGTGACCCTTTAAAGGAGTTGTAAAGGAAATTATTTTTTTGCCTAAAATTAATGTCTGCAAGGTAGACAGACAGAATAGTGTAATGATTCTGTTAAACGAGTAAATACCTATTAAATTCCTTCATCTATATCACCTCCGGCGTTCTAGTTTCTGTTCTCTCATTCACTTCCTGGTTTGCGGCTCTCGTTCATGTAAGAACTACATTTCCCAGTATGCATTGCGGCACGCCCAGTAAGTCACACCTCCTTGAAGTCTCTAACACGTAGAGACCTTCCTGCCACACAGATGTAGTTCCCAGGAGGGAGCGAGCACGTCACTGACCACCGCAGTAAAGCCTCCCTTCACGGTGGTAAGTAACAATCAGACAAGAAGGAAGTAAACAGAACAGAGAAGAAATAGAGCAACTTCTGAGCAAAAACAAACAATGAGGAAGTGAAAAGAGGAATGTCTGCAGGTAAAGGATGCTTATTATGAAAAAAAAATTACTTTACAGCCCATTTAAGACCCAATATTTTTTTTTTATTATTTGTATTATTATTATTTTCCAAGAAAGTAATATAAGCAGTTTTTTAAAATATTTTTTTATTTTTAAACAAGAGTTTATTATCACTTTAATGTGTATAGATAATTGGTTAAGCCCACAGGCGCATCTTTTCACCACTGCTATTCATTATACCGGTTTTTCCACCTCACTTAGCATGTCCGCATTTAAAGTGGTGATTCATATAAACAATATATGAGCTTACTTTACAAAAATAGATTGAAGACTTGAATAGACTCATTTGAAAGGCTAAACAAAAAAATCTGTATTAAAATTATTGTAAACCCGTACATAGAGCTAGTGAAGTGACTGGCTTCAGGTGATGCACAGAGATGAAACAAATCCTCCTACATAACATGGACCTGTTTATCTGCAGTCTTTTCTCCTCTATAGCCTTCTGAAACATAGGATCTCTGATCGTCAGAAGGCAGGGGGCATGAATTTGATGTCACACACTGCACAGTATAGAGAGGAGAGCTGAGTGTAATCTGAAACCTGAGTGAAGGGACAACACCCCCCCCCTCCACTGTCCAGTCTCATGGGGAAATGTGAACAGCTGAGGCTATGAAACACAGGTTGTGTGCTGAAGCTTCCCTCCCCGGTCTCCCTGGATCCCTTGGAGTCTGCATCACCAGTCAAAAGTGACTCATGAACATAGTAGAAGAATGAGAGAGAGGACAGAAATCACACACTTTGGATTGAGACAAGTACACACCATAGAAGGATATGTTTAACCACTTGCCAACTGCCTAATGTGGATATATACGTTGGCAGAATGGCTCGGGCAGGCAAAATAACGTACCTGTACGTTGCTTTGAATCAGCCGCGTAGCGGGCGCGCACGTGTGCCCAGCAAGCTCCATGACTGTGGCCACGGGACCCACAGACTCGATGTCTACTGGTGTCCCACGATCGTGTTACGGAGTGGCAGAACGGAGATCTGTAAACAAGACATCTCCCTCTTCTGCCTAGTGACAGGGCAGCTATCTACTGCTCCCTGTCATCGGAAGCTGTGATTACTGTCATGTCACACAGTTAGAATATCTCCCTAGGACACACTTTACCCCTTCCTCGCCCCTACTGGTTAACCCCTTCCCTGCCAGTGTCATTTAAACAGTAACCAGTGCATTTTTATAGCACTGATCCCTGTATAAATGACAATGGTCCCAAAATAGCATCAAAAGTGTCCAATGTGTTCGCCATAATATCGCAGTCGCGCTAAAAATCGCAGATCGCCACCATTACTTGTAAAAAAAAATTATAATAAGAATGCCATAATTCTATCTCCTTTTTTGTAGACGCTATAACTTTCGCGCAAACCAATCATATATTGTGTAGGCTCCTTGCTCTCTATGTTGCAGATAGAGAAAGGAGCTGTGTGTTAGTGGGCATCCTGAGTCCTGACTCTCCTGTAGTCTAAGGGAGGGGGCGAGCATGACACTCCACACCACGGAGAAAGCCTTGCATTACGGTGGTGAGTTACAGACAGAAGGAAGTGAGGATTTCTCAGAAGAAATAAGGACATTTAAAAGCAAAATGGAAGGATGAGGTAAGTGAAGGAGGACTGCACTAAGGTAAAGGAAGATATTTAGGGGGAAAATTGTATCTTTACATCCCCTTTAAAAGTGATAACCAGTGCAAATGAAGTATACACAATGTAATAACAGAGAATTTTTATTTGATATATGATTACCTCCACAGATACCGGGAACAAGTCATTGTCCTCTCACCATGGCGTAATACAATGCGCTTCTGTAGATTGGTTACCAATTTCAGAGATAAGGAAGAAATGTTAGATGCAATAAAATGGACCCAGCATCACATACATGGTATGCATTGTGTAACTCTTCCAAGTAGTTATTACTTCTCACAGAGATAACAGCACTTCCCCCAACAATGCCTTCATCTGCTTTTCTCCCCAGAAGGATGCTACCATCTTTGTTCAGGCATCAGCCAGGGCCACAATTTACTTTTTACAGATGCAAGCTCAGAGATGACACAATCTCTGGGAGGTTATCAACTGGCCCAGGGAAGAGGTATAGAGTGAGAATAGGAGGGGCCCAAGGACAGAGCCTTGGGGTACCCCAGCAGAAAGAGGAAGAGGAGCGGAGGAGATAGAGTTGTAAGTGACCCTGAAAGTGCGCTAAGATAATTAGGAGGGAACATCAGAAGTTTCCTGTGCCGCTTGCCATGCTAACTGCGCATGCGCAAGAACAGGCAGTGCATGCTGGTAATACAGCAGCGCCGTATCCTGGAAAGTGTATGCTTGTGGGCTTCTCCTGCCCACAAGTAAGATGGAAATTCACTAACAGCAAAAATCTAAGGTAATGTTTCTTCTAAAATATGTAAAAAGCAATGCTAATAATGAAACTTTCCATTAGTAATTATACTTTGGATGCTATATATGTGTATATTTAAATCATACATGTGGGTGGAACTCCGCTTTAAGTCTCATGCGCGTACACACAATTGGAATTTCCAATGAAAAAAGTCTGATGGACTTTTTTCATCGGAAATTACGATCGCGTGTGGGCCCCATCTGACTTTTTTCCGCCGGTGTTTATAAATAGAACATGTTTTATACGTCGGCAGAATGGCATGGCTGGGCACATGGACGTATACAGTGGGTGACCGCGAAATTGTGTCAATCTCGCTTCCTTTCTCGGCGAGATTGACCACCTGCGAGCCCCATCACGGGAGTCAGCGCCGAGCTGGCTTGCCGCGATGGAGACAAAGCCGTCATAGAAGCGACGGGTATCCGACGTGGATTCCTGCCAATTCTACACGTGGGCGGCGTTTGTTATGAATCCTGAAGGGGAAGTCCCCGCCGGATTTTAAATAAAAATCCGGCATGGGTCCCCCCCTCAGCGGTATACTGGGCCCTTAGGTCTGTTATGGGTTGTAAGGAGACCCCCCCTACCAGACCGGTATCCAAAGCACGCCAGCCGGCCGGTCAGGAGGAGAGTGGAGGCGAGCGAGCGCCCCCCCCCCCCTCCTGAGCTGTACCGGGCAGCATGCCCTCAACATGGGGGGGTCAGGTGCTCTGGGGCAGGGGGGCGGGGGGCTTATCGGAATCTGGGAGCCCCCTTTAATAAGGAGGCCCCCAGATACCAGCCCCCCACCCTAAGTGAATGAGTATGGGGTACATCGTACCCCTACCCATTCACCTGCAAGAAAAGTGTAAACACAAATAAACCACACAGGGTATTGAAATATTTTATTAGTTGGCCGCCGGGGGGGTGTGGTCGCTTTTATAAAAGAGCCCCCCTCCGGCGGGCTTCTTCCGACATCTTTGGCGGGGGTGGGTCTTCTCCACTCTCCAGGGGGTCTTTTCCGCTCTCCGGGGGTCTTCTCCGCTCTCCGGGGGGTCTTCTCCGCTCTCCGGGGGTCTTCTCCGCTCTCCGGGGTCTTCTCCCGCTCTCCGCTCTTGATTCGGCGCTCTCCGGTGCCTTCTTTCTCTGGCTGCCGCTTCTGTCACGTCGTCTTCTTCTTCTTCTCCAGATGTTGACGCGACGCTTCCTCCCGCTCTTATGGCTGGCGCGCGGCTCCCAGCAACTTATATAGGCCTATCTTGTGACGTCGCAGTCCCATCATGCTCCGGTAGGTACCACGTGGTACCTACCCACGTGCTACCTACCCACGTGGTACTTACCGGACCCCCCCATGTTGAGGGCATGCTGCCCGGTACGGCTCAGGAGGGGGGGACGCTCGCTCGCCCCCACTCCCCTCCTGACCGGCCGGCTGGCGTGCTTTGGATACCGGTCTGGTATAGATTGTGGGGGGACCCCCACACCATTTTTTCGGCATAGGGGGGGTCTCCTTACAACCCATAACAGACCTAAGGGCCCGGTATACTCCTGAGGGGGGACCCATGCCGGATTTTTATTTTAAATTCGGCGGGGACTTCCCCTTCAGGATTCATAACAAACGCCGCCCACGTGTAGAATTGGCGGGAATCCACATCGGATCCCCGTAGCTTCTATGACACGCTCGCTGGAATGTGCTTTTACTATTCCAGGGAGTGCGAGATGTTGGCAGCCTGTCGCCGAGAATCAGCGAGATGCTGTCGTGCTAAAAACACATTCTCGGCGGCAGGCCTAATACGATAGGCTGCGCACACCTATGGATGTATATAATCCATAGGTGTGCGCAGCCTATCGTATTAGGGTGTGCACCCCAAAGCTCAAACAAACTACAAATCACTCACAATGTTTATTCAGAAAGGGAAGGGGTCGGTGAATTACATATTTACCGGCCCCTTCCCCCCACTCATTCTAAAACATCCCCACAGCAACAGCCGGTGGGAGAGGAGAGAAGGGAGCCAGTAGCACTGCTGGTGGAGGGGGGAGGAGCCCGAGAAGTAGGGGCAATCTGTGCTGCACAGGGTAATAAGGGTGTGCCTGGGCACACCTGGCACACCCTGTGTGCACGCTTAGATATACATCCCTTTTAAGAGCCCAGCCGTGGGTCGCAAGCGCGCGGAAGGCGGGGTGCTCGCGACTCGTTCCGAAGCTCTGTAACCACGCCTGCGGGATCCGCGCACCCGATCGCCGTGGGTGTCCCGTGATTGGGTCACAGGACCTGAAGAACGGGGAGAGGTGAGTGTAAACAAACCTTTCCCGTTTATCTCTGTGGCAATGTCAGTGATCGTCTGTTCCCTGATATAGGGAACGACGATTACTGACGTCACACGTCCAGTCCCGCCCCCCTACAGTTAGAAACATACATGGGGTCACACTTAACCCCTACAGCGCCCCCTAGTGGCCCTTCACTGCCATTGTCATTTTCACAGTAATCAGTGCATTTTTATAGCACTTTTCGCTGTGAAAATTACAATGGTCCCAAAAATGTGTCAAAAGTGTCCGATGTGTCCGCCATAATGTCGCAGTCATGAAAAAAACGCTGATCGCTGCCATTACTAGTAAAAAAAAAAAAAAGCATTATTAATAAAAATGCCATAAAACTATATATATTGTAAACGCTATAAATTTTGCGCAAACCAATCGATAAACTCTTATTGTGATTTTTTTTTTACAAAAATAAGTAGAAGAATACGTATCGGCCTAAACTGAGGATAAAAAAATGTATATCTTTTTGGGGGATTTTTATTATAGCAAAAAGTAAAAAATATAAAAAAAAATCAAAATTGTCGCTCTATTTTTGTTTATAGCGCCAAAAATAAAAACCGCAGAGGTGATGAAATACCACCAAAAGAAATCTCTATTTGGGAGCCACGTCACACGACCGCACAATTGTCAGTTAAAGCGACGCAGTGCCGAATCTCAAAAAGTGGCCTAAGCAATATGCGGGCCACGTCAGACCGCACAATTGTCAGTTAAAGCGACGCAGTGCCGAATCTCAAAAAGGGGCCAGGTCTTTAACCTAAGGTGACCAGATTTTTTCTTTGCTAGTAATGGCAACAATCAGCAACTCTCTGCCCATCGCTGCCCGCCTCACAGACTCTCAAGTCTTACTCTTCGGGCCCCGACTACTACTGGATGTGGAGCGGAGGAAGATCACTCCACCAGGGAAGGCAAGGAGATAGGAAGGTGACTGGCCAGGACTTGAGCCAAGGCAGAATAACATGCGAGTGAAGCTGAATGGGCATGCGCCCAAAACTGAAGAAATATTCCCTCCGCTCCGACCAGCACGATCATCAGAAAGGGGCACAGATAATGGGAAAAATACAACCCCCCTATGCTAGTAGGCACGGCAGAAAGGGGGTGTGTAATTCTATTTTTTTTATTTTAATTCTGCACTGACTTTCTTTGAAATTGCCCCTGCCCCTATTAAATCCAATCTGGGGACAAAACCAGGGACAGACTTGGTCCAGGGACAGTGTCCTCAATCAGGGAACTGTCCCCTGAAACTGGGGATGTCTGGTCACCCTACCTTAACCTGTATATTAGTCCGGGTCTTAACCGCTTAATTTAAAATCTAATGGACTGGACAGACCCATCTCTGTAGTATGGAAGAGTACTGGGGCCATTAGAAAAAAAATATATACAAAATTCTGAGTTTCAAAGTCTTAGGCCACGTACACACGATCAAATTTATCTGCTGAAACCGGTCCGGTGGACCGTTTCAGCAGACAAGTTTGATCGTGTGTACGGGCGAACAGACAGGTTTTTCCAGCAGACAAATTTTAAAGCATGCTTTAAAATCTGTCTGCTGAAACCCGTCCGTCCGACATGTCCGCTGGTTAGTACACTAACCAACGGACATATCTGTCCGCACATGCCTCAAATGGATTCGACGCATGCGTGGAAGTATTTTACTTCTTGAAGTGGTGACGTGGCGGTGTCAACGTCACCGCCACGTCACCGCGCTGCCTGCCAGCGGGGATTTTGGTTTGATCGTGTGTACACGATCAAACCAACATATCCCAGGAGACAAATCCGATCAAAACGGTCTGTCAGACCGATTTGATCGGGTTTGTTTAGTTGTGTGTACGCGGCCTTAAAGTTTTAAATGTCAGAATTCTGAGTTCCAAAGTCATAATTCTGAGTTCCAAAGTCATAATTCTGAGTTCCAAAGTCATAATTCTGAGTTCCAAAGTGAGAATTCTGAGTTTCAAAGGCAGAATTCTGAGTTTCAAAGGCAGAATTCTGAGTTTCAAAGGCAGAATTCTGAGTTTCAAAGGCAGAATTCTGAGTTCCAAAGTCAGAATTCTGAGATTAAGCCTACGTTCACATTGGAGCGATTTGTCATGCGATTTGAGAGATCAAATCGCATGACAAGTCGCAGCCTATTGCCGGCAATGGCACTGTTCCAATCGGTGCGACACCGATTTTGCAGCGCGGCACCGATTTGCAAAAGTAGTTCCTGCACTACTTTTGCCGATTTCAGGTGCGATTTCTATAGACATCTGTGCATGAAGCCACACAAATGTCTATCAAGTAGCACCTGAAATCGCGCTGACCTTGCTACTTTGAAATCGTGCTACTTCAAGTAAAGTAGTGTGATTTCAAAGTAGCATCAGTGTGAACTAGGGCTAAATGTCAGAATTCTGAGATTCAAAGTCAGAATTCTGAGATTAAATGTCAGAATTCTGACTTTTCTAAATATAGTAATCTATATTCGGAGGATTTTAGGAGCAATTAGCAATAATGTAGTATCACCCATAGACCATGATTCTGCAGACATACAAGTCTTGTGCTCTATATATGGATCTGTAAATCTATTTTAGTTACAGCACACAGTATGGGGAAGCAGGTATTGCTGGGCTCTCTGGTTCCTGTACTGAATTAATACTTCCTCAGTTTGCTGTCATTTGCTCTAACATAAAGAGAGATGCTGAAAACGAGTGTATTGTGTGTGTGTGTGAGTGTGGGGGGGGGGGGGGTAACACAGCTTCCATAGATAACAGAACACAATGCACCCCAACTTTTAGGAAACATTGCACTGTTGCCCCAACATGAGGGAATTGTGAGCACAATGATGGCCCCAGGGCTCTTCCATACTGTAGGAACGTCGGTCGGTGTATGTACTGTATTTCAATTTTGTTAACCTGAGCAACAAGTCTCAATTAAGGCGGTGCATTATTGTTACAGATGAATGGCGCCGTATACAATGCAGTCCCCTGTGTTTTAATAATTTTTTTTTTTATTTATCGCTCTGCTGTCAATACCGCTGCTGCTTCTCAATCCGAGGACACAATCTTTCCTGCTCAATAATAGATGTGCGGCAGAAGCCCACTGTGATGTAATAGAGCTGTTGCATGAAGCTGTTTTCATCACAGGTAGGTGTCAGTTCAATTTTGGAGAGCAGTGTGTGCTGCTCTCACCGCCGCTCCGATCCGGCATCTCCATTGTGTTCTATAGGCTGTGTACACAGAAGGAGAGCGCTGCACAATTGTCAGCGCGTGTTCTGATTCATCTATTCACCGCTTCACACTGTGATAAATCAATGGCACTCGCAGAATTACTCCTGAATCTGCCGCCAACAATTCTCTAGCCTGCACATAAGCAAAGCAGCTTCTCAACTCATAGCCAACCCCCATCTGTAAGACACATTCGAGAACTCGGGGCCTTTCTCTGCATGGCAGGTCTGAACCAGGAAAAACATATGATTTATTTATTTGTCTTATTATTATGATGCCATTTATTCAAAAAATCTGTGCAAAATACATGAAAACTATAAAAGCTTAGAATCGAATGTCCTCACAAAAAGCATATAACATTTGGATTAATATATTTATTGATTGTGGTAGCTAACACAGAGGAGGCCTGCAGAAATTTAGAACCTCTACGTCAGGGGTCCCCAAACTTTCTAAACGAAGGGCCAGTTTACGGTCCTTCAGACTTTAGGGGGGCCAGACTAGGGCCATTGGGAGTAAAAAATGTCCAGGTGTCCAGTGGGAGTAAATAATACCATATCTTTGGTGACAGTGGGGGGACTAGTGCCCCATCGTTGGTGTTAATGGAAAGAATTGATGATGTCAGTTGGAGGAATCAGGCACAATTGGTGTCGGCAACAAGAATTATGCCCCATTTAAATTGGATGGAATAATGCCCCAAGGGCCGCATTAAGGCAAGCAAAGGGCCACATCCGGCCCCAGGGCCGCAGTTTGGAGACCCCTGCTTTACGTTGATAGAATCCTGGGGAAAGAAAGGTAGCTGCTCCAGGTGGAAGCCTTGGTGGTGATCCACCCCACAGAGATCTCAGGTGCAGGCAATGCAATCAGCAAGGATGTATTTCTGGACAGCACTAGATACAGTGTGAAACGCGTCAGTATATCCAAGTTTTGTTTGCCGTGGCTTGTAGTGTTGTCCGAATTTTAATTAAGGCTACTATTGGTCAGAGTGCGGCTGTCCAGAAATACATTCTTGATAGAATCCTGATGGAAGCTGAACTTGGGACCCTAAAAACCATATGAATAAGGAGCCTGAAGACAATTAAAGGGGTTGCAAAGGACATTTTTTTTTTCCCTAAATAGCTTCCTTTACCTTAGTGCAGTCCTCCTTCACTTACCTCATCCTTCAATGTTGCTTTTCAATGTCCCCGAGCGGGGAGCGGGGATGTGGCGCGGCTGTGGCATCTGTAATTTCTGCCTTCTGGAGCTTGCAGCGCCTATGAAGGATTCTTCTGAGAAATCCTCACTTCCTGTTCTTCTGTCTGTAACTCCACACAGTAATGCAAGGCTTTCTCCCTGGTGTGGAGAAAGTCTCCTGAGGCGGTAAGGGGCGAGCAGGAGTGTCAGGACGCCCACTAACACACAGCTCCTTTCTCTATCTGCAAAGTAGAAAGTGTCTTGACTTGGCTGCTCGCCTCCTCCCCCCTCAAGAGGCTTTCTCCACACCAGGGAGAAAGCCTTGCATTACGGTGGTGAGTTACAGACAGAAGAACAGGAAGTGAGGATTTCTCAGAAGAATCCATCAAAGACGCTGCAAGCTCTAGAAGGTAGAAATTACAATGCCACAGCCGCGCCACATCCCTGCTCGGCGCTCGGGCAGGCGACTCTCCTCTCCTCCGGCTCCTCCTCTGGCTGCAGCTCTGTGATGATGGGCATTGGGTGCGCCGGCACCGCACACCACACACTACGGCTGAGCTGAGGTAGGTCAGTGAGTGTATGTAGGTTAGGTCAGTCATGTATGTAGGTCAGTGTATGTAGGTCAGTATATGAAGGTCAGTGTATGTAGGGTAGGTCAATGTATGTAGGCCAGGCAGGTCAGTGTATGTAAGTCAGGTCAGTGTATGTAGGTCAGGTCAGTGTATGTAGGCCAGGCAGGTCAGTGTATGTAGGTCAGGCAGGTCAGTGTATGTAGGTCAGGCAGGTCAGTGTATGTAGGTCAGGCAGGTCAGTGTATGTAGGTCAGGCAGGTCAGTGTATGTAAGTCAGGCAGGTCAGTGTATGTAGGTCAGGCAGGTCAGTGTATGTAGGTCAGGCAGGTCAGTGTATGTAGGTCAGGCAGGTCAGTGTATGTAGGTCAGGTCAGTGTATGTAGGTCAGGCAGGTCAGTGTATGTAGGTCAGGCAGGTCAGTGTATGTAGGTCAGGCAGGTCAGTGTATGTAGGTCAGGCAGGTCAGTGTATGTAGGTCAGGTCAGTGTATGTAGGTCAGGCAGGTCAGTGTATGTAGGTCAGGCAGGTCAGTGTATGTAGGTCAGGCAGGTCAGTGTATGTAGGTCAGGCAGGTCAGTGTATGTAAGTCAGGCAGGTCAGTGTATGTAGGTCAGGTCAGTGTATGTAGGTCAGGCAGGTCAGTGTATGTAGGTCAGGCAGGTCAGTGTATGTAGGTCAGGTCAGTGTATGTAGGTCAGGCAGGTCAGTGTATGTAGGTCAGGCAGGTCAGTGTATGTAGGTCAGGCAGGTCAGTGTATGTAGGTCAGGTCAGTGTATGTAGGTCAGGCAGGTCAGTGTATGTAGGTCAGGCAGGTCAGTGTATGTAGGTCAGTAGGTCAGTATGTAGGTCAGGCAGGTCAGTGTATGTAGGTCAGGTCAGTGTATGTAGGTCAGGCAGGTCAGTGTATGTAGGTCAGGCAGGTCAGTGTATGTAGGTCAGGTCAGTGTATGTAGGTCAGGCAGGTCAGTGTATGTAGGTCAGGTCAGTGTATGTAGGTCAGGCAGGTCAGTGTATGTAGGTCAGGCAGGTCAGTGTATGTAGGTCAGGTCAGTGTATGTAGGTCAGGCAGGTCAGTGTATGTAGGTCAGGCAGGTCAGTGTATGTAGGTCAGGTCAGTGTATGTAGGTCAGGCAGGTCAGTGTATGTGGGTCAGGCAGGTCAGTGTATGTAGGTCAGGCAGGTCAGTGTATGTAGGTCAGGCAGGTCAGTGTATGTAGGTCAGGCAGGTCAGTGTATGTAAGTCAGGCAGGTCAGTGTATGTAGGTCAGGTCAGTGTATGTAGGTCAGGCAGGTCAGTGTATGTAGGTCAGGCAGGTCAGTGTATGTAGGTCAGGCAGGTCAGTGTAATGGTCAGTGTGTCAGGCAGGTTTAGTGGTTAGCATTGACGGGCACTGGTAAGCCACAAAATCCCACCCCCCAGCCCAAAAAAAAACCTGCACAATATATACCACCCCCCCCCCCTCCCCCCCCAGCCTTGGACTTCGGGCTAAAGCCCTTGGTCTTTTTGGCACCTAGCAAAGTCCCTGGTAGGAAGAAAGGCAAAGAGGGAGAGGGAGAAGAATGAGAGAGAGAGAGAGAGAGAAAAAGACAGAAATAGAGATGTAGCACCTTCTACCATAGGTGGGTGCTAGAGGTAAGGATTTCCGGCTTGCCTGCTTGTTTTTAACTGGGGGCAGGGAATGGTTAGTGTAGCAGTGGGTGTGACCACCTGTACTTCAGTTCTTGGGTGCCTCCCCTGCTGGAGAAGTGATTGGAACACATGTCCAGTTAAGTTCTTCATCATGGACTCAGGGCAGGAGAAGGTGGTTGGTGAGTGAGGCACAGTGGATATCTGGAGAAGGCATGCCAGGGGAGCTGGGTGTAGGGTGACCACGTGTCCCGGATTGCCCGGGACAGTCCCGCATTTTGCCGATACAGATACACAATACAGTGTCCCGGAATGAAACTGACACAAACACCTCCCAGGCCAATCTGATACCCCCAAAAAAGGCCGCCACATCACCGCTTTACTCACTGACAGTACTTGTCCTGGCCAGGAATGCCTGGAGGAGCAGAATCCCGCCCCCTGCTTGTGATTGGAAAAATCATAAATCCCGCCTCTTGTGTCTAATCACTGTGCTGTGATTCGTTACAGCACAAGCTGATTTTTGGGATGGGAGGGTGTCCCTAAATGGTAGTTTGGAAATGTGGTCACCCTAGCTGGGTGTGAGGTCAGAGGAGAGACTGTGGGGTTTTGTGTCAAATCGATGTGGCCTGCAGGCACAGGATTTGCAAGTCGGGCTAGCTGAGATCTTCCACCAACTAATACAAGCTGTTAAACTACTAGGCCGCAAGGAGGGGTACTGCAGGCCTCTGGCCTATCAACACTTCAGCAAGTCAGCAAGCATATAGGACTATTTAGAGTAATCCTTGGTGTAAAGTAAAGATAATGAGGTGTAAAGACTAATAGTTCACAGTGGAAGTTTTGTGCAGGAGGAGAGAAGTCCTGGGAGTAACAGTCTGCAGGAGATGATGATGCAGAGGTAGGGTTGCCACCTTTTCTTTAAGCCAAACCCCAACACTTTAGCGGCACAGGGCCCTTTTTTTCGTGCTATACACTATAGGATTATAAAAGACCCGGGATACATTTGGGTGCTCCAGGGAGAGTAGTAACTATGTGCACTGTGGTGAAAAGTGGGTGTGGCCAAACTGCTCTTGCTGACATCATTGCCCCCCATTGATGCCCCCACACAGCCACCCACAGCACCCGTACAGCAACAGATTTGTGTGTGACTATCTCGGTTACTTGGGGAGCCACAGCCTCGTCTGAATAATGTGTCCAGGTTTCAGACAGACTGAAGCCCGAACATTTAAAACCCGGACTGTCCAGGTGAATCCTGGACAGGTGGCAACCCTATGCAGAGGAGATCAATGGTCTGCAGGAGTTTATGCAGGGGAAGTGACTGTGAATATTAGAGTCCATCAGTTCTTCAAAAGTTCAATTCATTTAACAAATTCCGTAACCATGATGGCAAAGTGATCTGTTCTATGGGCATCCCGTATCCCCTTTCCCCAACCAAGTTATATGCCCCAAATAAACAAAAACAAAACAAAGCAAATGACTGTTCATTGTCTCTGAGAGTGATAGATGGAGGTCTGGCAGCGGGGTGATATAGTGAAAGTTAGTAACTAGTAGCAACCATCCGCTACAGAGAAATAGAGGGAGAAAGACAAAAAAGAAGAGAGAGTGGAGAACAGAAAGAGAGACAAAGTGAGGGGGAGATGGAAGGAGAAAAGCGGAGAGAGAAAGAGAGACAAGGAGAAGGAATTCGAGAGAGCGAGAGAGAGAGAGGCACAGATAAGACACAGGGAGAGAAAAATAGGGAACGAGAGAGAGAAATAGAGAGAGAGCGATCAAGAATACATAACAGATATATAGTGGAACCTCGGATTATGAGCATAATCCATTCCAGGAGAATGCTTGTAATCCAAAGCACTCGCATATCAAAGCGAGTTTCCCAATTCAAGTTCATGGAAACAAAAATAATTTGTTCTGCATTAACTTCAATGGCATGCAATACCGCATGTGGCCAGAGGTGGGGGGGCACCGGAGTGCCTCGGAATCACTCAGGAAAGGCCTCGGCTGAACTCGGAAAACCTCGGAAAGGCTTGGGTACGGAGTATTTCCGAGATTTTCCAAGCTTTTCTGGACGGCTCTGAATGGCGAGTTTCCCCATAGAAGTCAATAGAAACGAAAATAATTTGTTCCGCATTGACTTCTATGGCGAGCAATACCGCATGTGGCCAGAGGTGGGGGGTGCCAGAGAGCCCTGGAAATAAAGAAAGGCTCAGGGACAGCTCAGCTGAACTCCGAGTATTTCTGAATGGCTCCAAACAGCGTCAATCAGTTCCGCTCAGCTCTGCTTGGCTTTGGCACCCCCCCCCCCCATTTCAGGCCAAACGCACACCGATTTGGCTTGAATCCTGCTAGTTTTGCGATACAACACTCGCAAACCGAGTTAGGATTTTTTTAATTATAGTGCTCATATTGTGAAGCGCTCGTTAGCCGCATTACTTGTGTAGCGCTACCCCATTCAGGAGCCGCTGGTTAGATGAGGGATCGGCATAAGTTAAGTTGCCTTTGATGTGTCTAGGGAAATTGATGGTAGCAACTGTTATGCCGCGTACACACGATCACTTTTTGTGATGAAAAAAAACATCATTTTATCTGACGAAACAAAACAACGTTTTTCAAACTTCATTTTCAAAAACGACATTGCATACACACCATCGTCTCATAACTTGCTTCTAAGCATGCGCGGGTTTAAAAACGTCGTTTTAAACAACGTTTTGCCCACACACGGTCACTTTTTATGACACAAAAAACGACATTTTGAAAAACGACACAAAAAATTCAAGGATGTTGGAATTTTTTTTGGTAGTTTTTTTGAAGACATAAAACAACGTTTTGCCCACACACGATCATTTTAAATGACGTTTTTTAAAACGTCGTTTTTTTTCATCACAAAAAGTGATCGTGTGTATGCGGCATTAGAGCAGTAACAGAATGCCAAAGCAAATGATCAACGTTTTCTAAGTGCTTTATTTTCAGTCCAACACGACCAACAGTCAACTTGAGGTAGACAGGATAGGTTGTGAAAGAAATAACTTTGCAGATTCAGGCTGTGGATAACGGGACAGAAGCAGTCCTGCCTCTAGAGTGTATTCTTTTCTCCCGTCGCCACTCCCGCCTGGCAGCCAGAGTGTCACTGAGAATGCTGAGAAGGAACAAGTCTCTGCCACCGACTTGGCTCTAGAAAATTTGTACCGGCCTCTGCGACAGGTCCGATACTTGAGAGCAATAGAGCGTATCCTTTCAGTCAATTTCTCAGTCACTGGGGCCCCTCGGCAACTTTAGTTGCTCTAAACCAGGGGTCCTCAAACTACGGCCCTCCAGTTGTTCAGGAACTACATTTCCCATCATGCTCAGTCTCATGTCTGTGAATGTCAGAGTTTCACAATGCGATTTGTAGTTCCGCAACAGCTGGAGGACCGTAGTTTGAGGATGCCTGCTCTAAACCATGAGGGCCCAGAGAAAGGAACTCCGCGTAGTACGGGCCCCAGCCAGGTAGGCCATAGTGATGGGGCTCGTGATGTGCGCACACCCTAAAGGTGGGTGCCGCACCTGGAACCAGGAACCCTGAAAAATGGCGTCTGCCACAGATATACCCTCCCCCAGCATGCCCCGCGAGGGAAACACTCCTCCAATTGGCTGGTGGGGAAAAGTGGCTCTGCCTGAATCCCTTTGGCGCCACCTGCCACCCAGAGATGGAACTGCATCCCTGGAGCACAGAATGACCCACAGGATAATTCAGGGCTGGCAGCAGCCTAATTTAGCATAAATCAACCCGGGTGAGAGCAAATAAGTCTCTCACCCTACTAAATTTGAACAGCGTCCCTTACTGACACTGGCAATCCGAGGTTCCACTGTACTGTACTGTATATACCATCACAGTCATAATTTATTTTTTTATATTTTATTGTTACAAATGAATAATAATGTAACTTTAGAAACAAGAGAACGATGCTGTGTAAACAAGCCCCAATGACCCCCTGCTCAAGCACATACATATATGTAAAGTCTAGAAACAAAAGTGCATTTCTTCCCCGTGATTTTTTATTCCCCATCACGAGCACTTCCTGTTATCCACTTTTCTATAATGTACTTGAGAATGCTAATTCACGGTGATGGGCCCGACTGCTCGGAGACTTTAAGAACACACCATTATCCAATATTGATTTCATTGTCTGCCAGTAACGCAGTCCAAATATTTGCTCTCTCTCTCTTCTCCATCGCGCCGTCCCCGCAGGTTGGGAGAACAGACAGATCAGGCTCTCCGAACATCTGGACAACATTTGGATCCGTTCTCACAAGGACAAGGCCTGTGCTCCTCTGGTGGATTTAAACTTTCAACATCTCCCTGCCTCTAATCCATATTTTATACCTCCTGACTGTCAGGAAGAAGAACATCTAGCTACCTACTGGGTTAGAATAAGAATAAAAAAAAAAAAAAAGAAGAAAAGACGACCAGCGTAGAGAATATTTGTCTTGATTTAAGCGCACACCAGTGAAATGCATGTGACAGATACGTTCCCCGGAGATCAGCAACTTAGTTTGTGCTGCCACAGGGATAATTAGGCTTCATAATTACTAGGCCGGCACAAGCCGAGGTCTCCGTTCTGTCACCGGTGGCATGTCAGTCATGGGCAAGATTGTCCCGGCGGTCCCCGAGTGCCCTTTATACATTACCATATTGTCACCATTCTATTAGCCTGTATTGTTCTGGATGTAAATGAGCGAGCGATCGTTTGTAAGCTTTGCCCTCTCATATAAACATGTGGTGTAGGTTTTTTTTTTTTCCTTTCGCTCGCCTGTCAAAAACCGCCATAGGGCGTTCTCACACTGAAAATAATTAAATCTCTGCCATATGGACTCATTTATATTCCATTACAGATTACGTTAATAGGGTGTAAGATTACGCCTCTAAGGCAGGCAATGCCAATTCACAATCAACTACAAGTTCCAGCCTATCTAGGGCTTGTGGTTCCTCAGAGACTTGACGCTTAACCACTTCAATACCGGGCTTTTATACCACCTCCATACCGGGTCTATTCTGGCACTTCTCTCCTACATGTACAAATCATATTTTTTTTGCTAGAAAATTACGCAGTACCCCCAAACATTATATATGTTTTTTTAGCAGGCACCCTAGGGAATAAAACGACGGTCATTGCAACGTTTTATCTTGCGCAATAATTTTTCAAATGCCTTTTTTTTGGAAAAAAAATAGTTTCATGAATTAAAAAATAACAAAACAGTAAAATTATCCCAATTTTTTTGTATTATGTGAAAGATTATGTTACACCGAGTAAATAGATACCCAACATGTCACGCTTTAATTATGCGCACACTCATGGAATGGCGGCAAACTTCGTTACTTAAAAATCTCCATAGGCAACGCTTTAATTTTTTTTTACAGGTTACCAGTTTTAATTTACAGAGGAGATCTAGTGCTAGATTCGTTGCTGGCACTCTAACGCACGCGGCGATACCTCACATATGTGGTTTAAACAGCATTTACATATGTCGGTGGGACTTACGTGTGCGTTCGCTTCTGCAAGTGAGTTCCCAGGGACAGGGGCGTTTTAATTTTTTTTTTCACTTTTATTAATTTTTTTACTTATTTTTTTATTTTTTTACACTTTTTTTCAATTTTTTTTTTTTCTCATTTTTTTTCCTATTACAAGGAATGTAAACATCCCTTGTAATAGGAAATGTGTGTGACAGGTCCTCTTTAAGGAGAGATGTGGGGTCAATAAGACCTCGCATCTCTCCTCCAGGCTGGAAACCATGAGATTGGTGAAAAAAATTCACTGATCTCATGAATTGTTGCTTACAGCCGCAATCGCGGCTTTGTTTACTTACGAGGACCCGGGCGTGATGTCATCTGGTCACCAGTCATCTCTATGCTTCCTGCCGACGCCGGACGATTCGTTCTCCGGGCCCCCGAAGGCACGGGAGAGCCTGGAGAAGCACCGGATGGCGGCGGGAGGGACCGCCGCTCTGATCATTCTTATGTCGTGCAGAATCGCAGGCTTAACAAGAGGATATCTAGATGATGCCTCTGGCTGCAGGCATCATTCAGATATTCACCCGCAAAGCCCAGGCCGTCATTTGATGTCCATTTAGGATGGGAGATCCCATCTCTGGACGTCAAATGACAATGGGCTGGTATTGAAGTGGTTAACAGCGGTCACATTTTTTGCCTAGAGGAAGAGTTAAAGGGGTTGTAAAGGTTAGTTTTGGCAAGTGGCAGTTGGAAAGTGGTTAAAGTTATTCTTAAAGGGGTTGTAATGGTTTGTTTTTTGTTTTCTAAATAGGTTCCTTTTAAGCTAGTGCATTGTTGGTTCACTTTCTTTTTCCTTTAATTTCCCTTCTAAATGTTTTTTTTCTTTGTTTTCTTTGTCTGAATTTCTCACTTCCTGTTCCTCCTCAGTAAGCTGTTCAGTAAGCTGTTAAGTAAGCTGTTCTAAATGACTTTCCACCGCTCGGATGATGGTGGAAAGTCATTTAGATTGAGGAGAAACAGGAAGTGAGAAATTCAAACAAAGAAAAAAAACATTTAGAGGGAAATCGAAAGAAAAAGTAAGTAAACCAACAATGCACTAGCTTAAAGGAACCTATTTAGAAAATAAAAAATGAACCTTTACAACCCCTTTAAAGCCGAGTTCCTACTAAAATTAAAATATTAAGAGTCAGCAGCTGCAAATACTGCGGCTGCTGACTTTTAATAATTGGACACTCACCTCTCCCAGGGTCCAGTGATGCGGGGGCAGTGTTGCCAACCATCAGTATTTTTACTGGCAGCCAGTAAAAAACGGGTGCTTTTTTCCAGCCAGTAAATGCCAGTAAGAGGAAAAGGTTGCCAGTAAAAAAAATATGGCTGTGACGCTTGGCTCGGAACTGGGCATGCGCAGTTCGGGGCTGGAGCCAGGCCAGGACCATCCAAGTACACAGCGTGTTCAGGTGGTACGGGCGGGGGGCGTGTCTGACCGGGCATGGCGTGTGATGTCATAGTGCAAGGGAGCCGAGCGGAGCAGCCAGAGCCTCGTGTGCGGGTCTGCGGGACGGGAGTATGGCAAGCCAGGAGCAGGACTGTCGGTGCTGTTTGGACTGGAGGGGACTGAGAGGACCACCTGGCATGGAGAGAGACTGTCACTGTGACTCAGGAGGGGACTTGTCAGTGATCTGTGCTGCTGCACAGTCCTGTCCCTGAGCCAATTATTTACTATATTAAAAAGAAAGAAATACATTTTTTTGTGTTAATATCTACTTTAAATCACATTGCTAATTGCATATTGTACTTATTTGTAGCCTAAATACTGAAATTTGCACTTTGCGCAATTTGCACAACCGGAATTTTGTAACTTTTGGAAATGCCAGTAAAAACATGGCCGTGCCAGTAAACTTTGGGTGTTGTGTCAGTAAATTTTAATCTAGTAGGTTGGCAAAACTGTGCGGGGGAACAAAGCCCCACTCATCTCCCCTCCTCTCCACGGCGCCAGCATCACTACTGTGGTCTCCCGGCCGTGGCTTCACAAACGGGCACGCACTATGCATGCACGAGCCACGCTGTGCACCGTGATTGGCCGAGCAATCATCTGGGACCTGTGACGTGTCCCAGATGATTGCCAAGAGGGAGGAGAGGTGACCTTCCCTCCGGTGCATCGGTGCCCAGGGAGGAAGTTGTAGCTGAAACCCTCTAAAAACAGGGTCCCACCCCTCCAAAAAATTACATGCCAATTGTGGCATGTCAGGGGGTCACCTTCCCTTAAAGCGGAAGTTACATTTTTGTGTGGAACTTCACTTTAAAATTTCTGTGACTCCTTTTGGGCTCTTTCACGCCAGCAGCTAGTGGGGTAAACCCCAGAACTGAGGTGCACATTTACTACATCTTCCCCCTTTTAGCTGCAGAGGCAAAGTTTTTCTTTCTGGCCGCAGCAAGAATTATACTCCTCCAGTTGCTTTTGGCGGGAGTAGCCCCCTCCAAATTTGACCTATTCAAGTAAATGGGTCCGGTGTTCAATGCATGCAGTAGTGATGTGCTAGTGCATTACTGTATAAATGTCACTGTCTGGGAAGGGGTTAAATGTGTTCCCTGGGAGTTGTTTCTCACTGGGAGGATGGGACTGACTGGAGGAGGAGAGAGATCTCTGTTTCTACTCACTAGGAACAGCAGATCTGTCTCTCCTCCCCTGTCAGAATGGGGATCTCTCTGTTTACATACACAGATCCCTGTTCTGGCTCTCTGTGGAGCGATCACGGGTGGCCAGCTGACATTGCGGTCGCCGCCCATGCACGGGTCCTTTTATACTCCTATATACATGTATAGCGCCTTGACAGGTCCTCTTTTTACTCCTACATACATGTATAGAGCCATGATCGGTCACCTTTGTATTCCTACATACATATATAGCGCCATGACAGGTCCTCTTTACACTTCTATATACATGTATAGAGCCATGACAGGTCCTTTTTTATATTGCTACAAACATGTATTGATGTATTGATCATGACACTTTTACACTCCTATACACATGTATAGAGCCATCACAAGTCCTCTTTATACTCCTACACAGAGGTGTATTTAGGTTTTGTGCTGCCCTAGGCCTAACTAAACTCGTGCACCCCCTAATTTAAATATGACCCACCCCTTCCTGTCACGGCCACACCCTGTGTTGTTTAAGACCCACCCTTAAATTTTCGAGTGAGGACACTTTACTTAGATGTCCTCTTACTTTCTGGTTGCCCATAGAGCAGGAAGTGAAGGGAAATCTTCACAATGAAACAGGGATGTTAAAAGTGTTGCCTATAGTTCTACTTTAAGTAGATGGTGCAGCAGAAACATATAGCACAGTGAGGAAGGTTTGTGGTTCAGGATGACAAAACAGTCAAAATTGGAAGCACAGTTGTGGAATGCAGGCCGACCGCATACTAGAAGCAGCGCGGCCACTTTATGGGGGCGCTAGACTACTTTTCCTAACAGTGTAGCGCAAGCAGGAGGGAAGGGAAGGGAAGGAAGAGGGAATGTGGACAGGTTTGAACCTAGGGAGTGGTCGGGGATGAAAACTCACCACAACAATTGTATCCACGGATGCATGGGGGGCCAAGGTGGTGGCAAAGGATAGGTCCCGATGGTGGGGGGAAGCGAGTGGGCTGGCTGAGGACAGGGCAAGGAGCAGATACAGGCATATGAGCGGGGCCAGTAAGGGGACAGGGTCCAGTGTAACTGGTGAGTAACCAGTATGCTGTCACTCATGGAGGTATCCATGTAAGTGGCTAGATGCACGGAAATGCATGGACAAATATGGCTCCCATAAGGATCCCCGCTTTGCCGTCGGCAGCAGCCTAGCTAGGTCTCTCTCAAAAGCCAGCCTGTGTAAGATCCGCGCTGGCTTATCCAACAGGCCGGAGCCCATTAAATGAGCATCCCCAACCGGGACACGCCTCGACGCCGTCGGAACGGCGGCGTCTGACGTCACCAGGTCAGCTTCCCCACACCGCGTAGATGCGGAGTCCGCAATACTGAGCAGCCGAACCAGGCCAAGGGGCGGGGGGGCCCGGACGAGCAAGTGGGGACGGACTGCAAGAAAATCCCCGCTAGGGGAAGCACACGTCCGCCGCTAAGGGGGAAGGGGGGGCCCCAGGGTAATAAAGTTACAAAGGAAGAAACATGAAAATTAACATGATTAAAATGTACATTACAATAATGCAATAAGTGGGAAGATAATTCCCACAATTAGATTACTATGCAGTGGTAACTTGTTGCATGGAAACGTCCATTGGCGACTGCAAGGTGTCAGGAAAGGCTACGGCAGGGGGGGGGGGGGGGGGGTTACTCAAGGCAATGCATAAATATTGATAGAACTGAATAACAGGATTGGACAGTGAAGGTGATGAGGAAAGGTGGATGAGTGAACAGGGTAGATGTATGTTAGGAGGATGACAGAGAGCGAGCAAAGTGACATCACAAGCCTCCCTGAACTCAAGTAATAATGCAGCGGGATGAAAAGCTGCAAAGACTAGCAAGTGCCTATAGTATATGTAAAATTGGGGAAGGGTGTTGTATAAGGAAAGAAGAGGTGAGAGAGGTGATGGGGTATAAGAGGTGTGGGTAATCTAATAAGTGGATACTCCGCGGACCTGATAAAATGGAGTGGGAGTAGTGCCAAGGTGTGTAATAATACTAATTGCCGGGTGCCCCTATGTCATATATACTGAAGTCGGTGTCTAATTATATACACGGTTGAAAGAATAAGAATGTTTTAGAGATGATAATATTATGGGCACAGCCATAGATCAGAGTACCATAAAACAAAGAGGGGGGCACTAAGATGAGTGCAGCTGCAGTGGGTAATAGGAAGTGTGGGTAACACAAAATTCCAAGTGAGGAAGAAGGGAAGGCAAAGGGAGGGGGAGGGGAATGGGGAATCAATACTTGGATGATGGTACCCTATTACCCTTATTATTAATTCCTAATTGAGGCCAAACTCGCATTTTTTCATACATCTATAGAGCCATGACAGGTCCTCTTTATACTCCTACATACATCTATAGAGCCATGACAGGTCCTCTTTATACTCCTACATTCATGTATAGAGCCATGACAGGTCCTCTTTATACTCCTACATACATGTATATAGCAATGACAGGTCCACTTTAGTTCTCATGATATAAAATAATGGATGTGGGGGCATTTTGGTGGGCGTAATTTTTTTTTTGGAGGAGCAGCATTTCATTCTTGGTACCAGGCAGCATAATGTCTTGGGCTGGCCCAGACTGGGATGCCATTCTAGTTTATGTTCAATACTTTTGACAATACAGTCCAGCATCTCATCTTTGTTTTGGTCAATGTCTACCCCAATTTTTGTATTAATCGCTCTTTTAGTCGCACACTCCCGCCAGCCAGAAAAAGTTAAGTAATAGATTTGTTTGTCAGGCACACGCTGCGCTCTATCGTCGCATCATCCTCAATATCATCCGCTGGAGCCCCACCTCCGTCGCAGTCCACAGCGGCGTGCTGCATGTAGACTTTTGAAGGAAAGTTGGATAGAAGTCATTTACCTAATTCAAATACCTCGGTGTAATTATCTTACAGGACGTGTGGCTTTAATATGGAAGCCGTAATGAGAGGTTTTTTTCCCCCGAGTTTGTTTATCATTCTTACAAATTCACAATCAGCCTTATTTGGCGGGAGCACTGCTGTGAACGCCGGTAAGTTTTGCATAGATTAAAAATTGTTGTCAGGAATATAGCTTTTATTTAATCCTCTGTAATGTTTATTTGTACTGTGTGAGATTTGTTTTATTGCACTAATGGCTCGCTTATTTATGGCGGAAAAACACGATTTTGTCACTTTCCAGCTGGGCAGTAAACTTGAAAGAAAAGTCCATCCATGTGATTTTTTTTTACAGTAGAATGTAGGGAAAAGCTGGATATTATTTTATAAATGAGTCCCTGTTAGGAGAAGTAAGGTTTTGTCTCCCAGCAAGGAAAGTCAGAAATAAATGTTTGACAGATAAAAACAGAAAAAAAAGTGTAAGATCCCCCAAGCCCCCCACTGGAGAACTACTCCCCCTGGATCCCCCAACCTGATCCCCCACTGAAGCATTACTCCCCATGGATCCCCCACCTTGAGCCCCCACTGGAGAACTACTTTCCCTGTGGATCCCCCAGCCTGATCCCCCACTGAAGGATTACTCCTCCTGGAGCCCCCTTTTCTCACTTCTCTCCTGTACATACTGCCCGCTGTCATTCCCTCCTCTCCTGTACATACTACCCACTGCCATACCCTCTACACTTATTTCCTGTACATACAGCCCACTGTCATACCCTCCTTACTACTCTCCTGTACATACAGCCCACTGTCATACCCTCCTTACTACTCTCCTGTACATACTGCCCACTGTCATACCCTCCGCATTTCTCTTCTGTACATACTGCCCACTGTCATACCCTCCTTACTACTCTCCTGTACATACTGCCCACTGTCATACCCTCCTCACTCCTCTCCTGTACATACTGCCCACTGCTATACCCTCTACACTTCTTTCCTGTACATACTACCCACTGCCATACATTGTCATACCCTCCACACTTCTTTCCTGTACATACTGCCCACTGTCATACCCTCCTTACTACTCTTCTGTACATAATACCCACTACCCTAATTCCTCACCTGTACATACTGCCCACTGTCATACCCTCCATATTCCTCTCCTGTACACACTGCCCACTGTCATACCCTCCACATTCCTTTCCTGTACATACTGCCCACTGTCATATCCTCCACATTCCTCTCCTGTACATACTGCCCACTGTCATATCCTCCACATTCCTCTCCTGTACACACTGCCCATGGTCATATCCTCCACATTCCTCTTCTGTACGTACAGCCCACTGTCATACCCTCTTCACTCCTCTCCTGTACATACTGCCCACTGTCATACCCTCCACATTCCTCTAGTGTACATACTGCCCACTGTCATACCCTCCACACTCCTCTAGTGTACATACTGCCCAATGTCATACCCTCCACATTCCTCTCCTGTACATACTGCCCACTGTCATATCCTCCACATTCCTCTGCTGTACATACAGTCCACTGTCATACCCTCCTTACTACTCTCCTGTACATACTACCCACTGTTATACCCTCCAGACTCCTCTCCTGTACATACTGCCCACTGTCATACCCTTCGCATTTCTCTCCTGTACATACTGCCCACTGTCATACCCTCCTTACTACTCTCCTGTACATACAGCCCACTGTCATACCCTCCTTACTACTCTCCTGTACATACTGCCCACTGTCATACCCTCCGCATTCCTCTCCTGTACATACTGCCCACTGTCATATCCTCCACATTCCTCTGCTGTACATACAGTCCACTGTCATACCCTCCTTACTACTCTCCTGTACATACTACCCACTGTCATACCCTCCAGACTCCTCTCCTGTACATACTGCCCACTGTCATACCCTTCGCATTTCTCTCCTGTACATACTGCCCACTGTCATACCCTCCTTACTACTCTCCTGTACATACAGCCCACTGTCATACCCTCCTTACTAATCTCCTGTACATACAGCCCACTGTCATACCCTCCTTACTACTCTCCTGTACATATTGCCCACTGTCATACCCTCCGCATTTCTCTCCTGTACATACTGCCCACTGTCATACCCTCCTTACTACTCTCCTGTACATACTGCCCACTGTCATACCCTCCACATTCCTCACCTGTACCCATCATTTGACGGTGGGCTGGCAGGAAGTGGTTAAACACCATTGAAAATCTGTGTAATAACTTTAATGCTGCGTACACACGACCGTTTTTCATGATGAGAAAACTGCAATTTTTTAGATTGATCGTGTGAAGGCTCCATAGCAATTTTCTCGATGAGGAAACTGCGCGCAAAAAAATTAGAACCTGCTCTATTTTTTCTCGACGTTTTTCCCATTGTTCTATTTCTTGTCGCGAAAACCACCAGTGTGTATGCTTTTCCGAGGGAAAAAAACATGCATGCTCAGAATCAAGTATGAGACAGGAGCACTCATTCTGGTTAAACTAGCGTTCGTAATGGAGATAGCACGAGGATCAGCAGAAGCAGCCCAAAAGGTGGCGCCATTTGAATGGAACTACCCCTTTATAGTGCCGTCGTACGTGTTGTACGCCACCGCGCTTTGCTCAAGCGTTTTTTTTTTTCATGAACATGTATATGGAAGGCAGGCTTTAGGGGAATCACGATGAATCATGTCGAGAAAAATTCCGTTTTTTTGCATGAGATGAAAAGCGGTCGTGTGTACGCGCCATTAGACTGTAGTCCGCAAACGGTCAAAAACGTATAGGGCCAGATTCAGAAAGAATCGGCTATCTTTAGGCGGGCGTAGCGTATCTCAGATACACTACGCCCCCGTAACTGAGAACTTGCGCCCTAAGTTACGGCGGCGTAGCGTATCTGGTCCGGCGTTAGCCCGCGTAATTCAAAATAGGTAGGAGGTGGGCGTGTGGTATTTAAATGTGCGGTGACCCCACGTAATTGAAGCGTCTAACGAACGGCGCATGCACCGACCATGGACGTATCCCAGTGCGCATGCGCGAAAATCTCGTCGCAAATAGTCAATGCTTTCGACGTGTACGTAACTTACGCCCAGCCCCATTCCCGAACGACTTACGCAAACAATGTAATCGAAGTACAATACGACGCTGTTCCGACGTCCATACTTAACATGGGTTGCGCCTCATATAGCAGGGTTAACTTTACGCCGGTCGAACGCCTACGTAAACGACGTATATCAATACGCCGGGCGCACGTACGTTCGTGAATCTGCTTATCTAGCTCATTTGCATATTTGTAATGGGAAAGTCTAATGCGTCCAGCGTAACTATGCGCCCACAATACGCCGGCATAGGCAAGTTACGCCGCACGACTGAAGCCATGTTTTTCGGCGTAACTTGCTTTCTGAATCGGCATAAAGATGCGACGGCGCACATTTGAATTTACGGCGGCGTATCAGTAGATACACCTGCATAGATTCTTTCTGAATCTGGCCCATAGAATGCATAAAGTTTATTATACAAATAATAAAAACACATATACGTGTCCTATATAAAAGCTGGGTTGACCCATACATTTCAGACAGTGATGATTCATACCACAATATAGCTCAACGTGTTTTGAACATTGTAATATCTTCATCAGGAGAATTTGTGGAAACACATGAACAAAGACTTTATGGAAGGATTACCAGGTATCACTTTGTTTAAAGCTGCAGATTTTTTTTTTTGTAAATGAGTTTGAAAGGACTTTAGCTTATATGAGACTTTAGTGATTGGGCTTACATATACTTTAATAAACAAATAGGCGTGCTGTCTCTCTGCTTATATCATTTCCTCCCATAACCCTTAATCATTGTGGCAAATAATTGCTTGGCTTCTGACAAAATTGGCCCCAAAGTAGGCGTATGTCTCTGTAAGAAAATTAGACTGTAAGCCGATGTAGGTCAGGGGTGGATAGAAACAGTCGGCCTGTGCATATTCTGACATTTTATGAATTAGCAATACATGAATTAGTGGCATAGAAAAATAATAAAGCTTAAAAAAGAATCATTTTAAAAAATGTAGATCATTAGATTTGTTGACACTTGTAAATGAACTATAAATTTAAAAAATAAAGGTTTTAAATGTCTTAATGTTTGCGGATTTCGTCGGTCATCATTATCTCTTCGTGGCTTCTTGGGCTGTCCAGGGGCAATTAGGTAGAACCTGCTTAAAACTTTTCCTGTTGCGATGTTTAGGATAATGAGAAACCACAAAGAGCAAGAATAACGGGAAAGACAAACGACAGACCGACACGTGATTTAGGAGTAAACACATCAGAAGAGTCGAGGGGCTCGAGGAGAGTCAGCTGGAACGATTAGAAATTAATAACGGCTCGTTGGCAGCATGAAACTGGCAATGTAATTATTTTATTCCCATATTTCCAGTGGTCTTAATGTGGTCATTAAGTTCTATTCTGATGCTGTACGAAAAATGACTTCTTGTGATGTATTGATCAGCATGGTATTTGGGGATATTGTTTCAGTGCTTAATTATGTTGCCCTTAAAGCGGTATTAAACCTAAAATCAAAACTAAAATATATTGCTGCTTATAAATCATTAGATGATGGACGACTGCATTAGTATTCTTTCTTTTTTTGGCTTTTTTCTCTCTGTTTTCACCTGGTGATCTGGCCAGTAACATCATACTGTAATGTGCGCCTGTATTAGAGCGCCCAGCACACTCCTCTTTCTTTCTGAAAGAGTGACTCCTCCCCAGGGCCAGAGCTCCAGTAGTAATCGGCGTGCGCTCCTAGCAGTAGGACGTACGGCTCCTGGAGCCAGACAGGCAGGGCTTTCCTCCCCCAGCCTCTGCTGTCAGACTCACTCTGACCCAGGATCCACCTCCCCTGGTTCTCCCTTCCACCAGAGCCTCAAGGTAAGCCCCTGACACAGGGCACGGGGCATTTCTTCCACCCCCTAAAACACCATTGGCGGCTGTCCTTTTCAGCCCTTGCGCTCCGTACCCCCTCTTCTGGACCCTTATACCACCATCCCTACCCAAGGCATCCCTCCACCACCTCTCCCCTCAGTTTCCACCGCTTCTGGGCGTTTTTTTTTATTTGCACAACCGCGCCGGCCTGGTCAAAATCGTGGCAGATGCAAACTAGGAAAGGCCGCGGCTTCACCCGCGGCCTAGCGGCGCGCCGCTCCACACCCCCCGCAATCACCACTAAATATCCTAAACTGCCCAGCAAGCCCCCCCCTACCCCAGAAGAGCACCTACCTTCCCCAACCTCCGTCCCTGTCTTCCCCAGCAGCACCGATCCACTTAGGATCACAGCCCCCATCCTGGATCCTGCTGCAGGATTGGCAGCCATCTTGCTGCACCCAGCCCCACTCTCCCCCTTCCCAATACTATGAGTACTTGATCCAGGGTTCGTCCGATCGCCTTTCAAGGGGTCAGGAATAATTTTTTACCCTGCCGCAGCATATTGGCGTAGCACTGCCAGGGTTTTTTGCCTTCCTCTGGACCAAGCCAAGAGAGAGGATTCAGCGAATCCTTGAATACCCCCCCTCCCACCCCCCTGGTGTTTGGCGACCATGGTTAATCTGCAATATTCTGCGGAAACCATTAGGGATCTGAGGCGATTTGTCGCAATTTTGCTAGCCATCACCAAAAAAGTCCTAAGAATTGAGCGACTATTGAGAAGCGATCGTCGATCGACTATCAAAAATCGTGCTTACCCCAGCTTACCCCAGCCTAAGCACATATCATGTGCTTTGATCAACACTAGATCGGCAGTAAAACACCGACTAGAAATCCATGATTTCATCCTACAATACGATTTAGACTGCCTCTTTATTACAGAAAGCTGGCTCACAGCGGACTGTAACACCATTCTAGGAGAACTGGTGCCAGAACACTACCGTATTATAACGGAAAACAGAATAGGGCAAAGAGGCGGAGGTCTGGCGGTGATCCACAAGACTCACCTTGCGATCACTAAACCAGTCCTTCAAAACCCTGTTCCATTCATGGAAACCCTTACTCTGCAACTGCAAGTAAACTCCCAGGAGACCGTCCGTATTCTACTCTGCTATAGACCACCTGGCCCAAAATCGCAGCTGCTACCATCATTGACGGAGTTTCTCCACTTATACCCTTAACAGCAAACATCTTTTGCTGCTCGGGGACTTCAATCTCTGGGCCAACTCCTCACAAGACCCCGTTGCCGACGCCTGTATTGACCACATGGAAGGATTAGGGCTACGACAACTAGTATGTGGGCCCACACATGCTTCAGGTCACACGCTCAATCTTATTTTCAGACAAAATCTGGAAATAAAAATTCTGGAAAATGAACTATTGCCATGGACAGACCACCATGCAATTAAATTCATTATTTCCAATATCCCCCCTTAACAAAAACATCAAAACCAGTGACAACACACTGGACTAGATGTCAGAAGAAGCTCCATTCGAATCTCTTCAAAACCACGTTAATGAAAAAAATACAAACAATTCAGCCGCATCAAACGACCGTAGAGACACTGGATGCCATAAACACAGCCCTATTACAGTCAGCTGACTTAGTAGCGCCGAAACGTAAAACCTGCACCCGGAAAAACAACTCCAGCTGGTTCAACAACCTGGCGTTACTGAAGCAAGAGCGCAGAAGGGCGGAAGCCGCCAGGAAAAGAAGCTCTTCAGAGTTAAACCTCTCCATCTACAAGGCAATAACAAGAAAATACCATAAAGAAATCTTCCAAGCCAAGAAAAATTACTTTTCTGAGGCTATCAACAGCGCCCTAAACCGCCCCCGCGAACTCTTCAAGATGGTCACTCAGACCATGAATCCAGGATGTCTTGAAGCCCCTAATTCGGATACCCAAGAATTTTGCAATGAATTATCAGATTACTTCATTAATAAAGTCGAGGGAATCCGTGAAAGCATTCGGCAAAACCATTCCCCCCTCAGCCCCCCCCGCAATTTTTCACACAATACCCACAGTAATTCACCACAATCAGGTAAGTTCACCCTGGAGCCCATCACCATCGACGCCACAAAAAATATCATTGGTACTTTGCGTAATGGCACAGCGCCAAATGATATCATCCCCACTAAACTGCTGAAGGAATGCGCCGACATCCTGGCACCTCCTATCACGCTGCTTATTAACCAATCTTTCAGGGAGGGCATAGTGCCCTCCCAGTTGAAGGAGGGCATAATCCAACCCATCCTGAAGAAACCCACTCTAGACCCCAAGGACCCAGTCCACCGCCGTCCCATAACAGGCCTAAATGTATTCTCAAAGGTAATGGAGAAAGTAGTGGTACAACAGCTGCAACAGCATCTAGATACCCACAACCTACTTGATCCATTTCAATCGGATTTCCGTCCCGGACACGCGACGGAAACCGCATTGCTTAAAATATGGGACGACGATCTCGAGGCCGCAGACGAAGGAGAATCTTGTCTTCTGGTTCTGTTGGACCTAAGCGCAGCTTTCGACACTGTAGACCACAAATTATTATTGACACGGCTAGCTGAAGTAGCCTGAGTCGCAGAAGGCGATTTATCCTGGTTCTCCTCTTTTTTGGAAAACCGATCGCAAACAGTGAAGTTAGGACCTTTCACTTCTGAGAAACGCACAGTATCATGCGGAGTCCCTCAAGGATCGCCGCTCTCACCGGTGCTGTTTAAGATTATCAGCAGCCAAAAACTGCTTTACCACTTTATGCAGACGATACGCAACTGTATTTCCGCATTGGCAACAAAAAGGATCACCACCTCAATCTAGAGACATGCCTCTCTTTGATAGAGGAATGGATGACAAAGAGTTATCTTAAACTCAACGGAGCGAAAACAGAACTTCTCCTGTTTCACACCAAGCAGAGAAATCAACCTGCAACAACCTGGACCCCCCGCCCATTCTGAGCAAAATCATCACCCCTAGCGCCAAAGTCAAAAGTCTAGGGGTCACATTTGACTCCTATATGACTATGGACGCACAAATAGGGTCAGACTCCTTTCATCCCCAAAGAAGACATAGCGGTCGTGGTGGGAGCAATTGTTAACTCCAGACTGGACTATGCAAATGCCCTTTACCTCAGACTCCCCAAGTACCAAATCGCTCGTCTGCAGGTCGTTCAAAACACGGCCGCCAGACTTGTGACGGGGAAAAAACCCTGGGAATCAATCTCACCTTCACTGAGAGCCCTTCACTGGCTGCCAGTAAAAGACAGAATCACTTTTAAAGCACTCTGTCTAACGCATAGATGTATCCATGGGAATGCTCCCCATTATCTATGCGAAAAAATAAAAGCTCGTAATCCCAATCGTGTTCTGCGATCCACCAATCAAAACCTGCTCCAGATTCCGAAAGCCAACTACAAGTCCAAAGGAGAAAGAAGATTTGCGGTCCAAGGTCCCAGACTATGGAACGCTTTACCAACCAGAATTCGGTTGGAGGAGAATCACTTAGCGTTCAGGAGAAAGATCAAGACTCATCTTTTTTGATATCAAAGGAGACAGGAACAACAAGCGCCCAGAGGCGATTTAGTTCGCATGTGCCGCGCTATATAAGTTTTCATTCATTCATTCATTCATTTGTCCTGTTGCACTCACTCCCTCAGCTTTTTCCCAGGCTGCAGTCTCTCAATCGCTCTCTTGATCGAACTATAGCCTCCTCCCTGTGGAAAATGGGGCCACCAGTCTTTGAGACGACATGTCCCACGGTGCGCTCATTTCCTAGTCCCATTTGATTGGCCCTCAGTTATGGCCTATGGGGAAGGAATGGAGTGGGCAGGAAGCTGGGCGAGGAATCTAGTGGGAGTCGCCGTCTCTTCTCCCTGACAGGAAAAAGGGGGCGAGTGGGCCCACACCCCTATAGCGACGCCACTGTGCTGAATTTAACAGTGCCAAGCCGATTCCAGGTGGGGCACTTGGCCCCCCTTGCCCTTATCTGTGGATGCCCATGGCTTCTAATACACCTTCTGAGAAGCTGACAGAGTGCAGTGATATCAAAGTAAGCTGTTTCAGTACAGGGGAGAAACCTGTAGAACTGTACAAGGCAGATCTTTGTCTGCCTCTAGTTCTCCCTTACCTGTGTGTAGGTGTCTAGTTTAGCTCAAAATGACTTCCAGAATTTTTTAATGTTGCTTGGCTCTACGTTCTGTGCAGCTGTAGGTGGGGTGGAGAAGACAGCTGGTTTATATTTTTTAAGCATAGATTCTGCATGTCACTTCATTCGTCATCCTGGAATAAACTGTGTGATGTATGTCAGACTGAGGACACAGAGGAGGACTGTTAGATATAAAGTTACAGCTGGGAGCAGCTGCATCTCATTAGTAATTGGAGATACAGCAGAGCAGTATATACCTCCTCTGTACACCATTGGCCATATTGCTTGAACTACAGGAAAACATTTTTTTTTTTCATTTTGGATAGAGTATTGGAGGGTAAGGTTTATTTTTGCCATCTGTGCCCCATTGGGGAGATTGCCCTTCATTTCCTGTCCCACAGCCAAAACAGGAAGTCAGAGGAAATCCCCTCAAATTAAGGTAATCTCTAGGCGATCCCCAGGTTACCAGAACTAATGTCCCCATTGGAAGATTTCACCTCTATTACTTTTCTGGAGACAACCCCAAATTTGGGATTTTCTTTTCCTTTAATTACAATGCTAAAAGGGATAAATAGAAAGTGTGAATCTCCCCAATGAGGACCCAGACAGCAATACAAACTGACAGATGTTCTAATTCATCTCCACTGTTTCCAGAACGAAAAAAAAAAGTTTTGCCTTTAGTTATACTTTAACCAGTGACCCCAGACTGCAATCAGAATTAGGGAACCAGTAATGCAAAGCCCAATCTTGCAGCCCAAACATGCAGGACTACAGCCTCTTTCCAGTGATTCCAGGCTGTGCAAGCCTCTAAAGCTGGCCAAGTGGCTATAGATAGAATTTTGAAGGAAAATTCTTAGAAAAAAATATACGAAAATTGTCAAAACATTTGAATGTTATTTGAAAGATTTTGGAATGAATGGACTTTACCGAACGAAAACCACATCTACTGTTAGAAATGTAATTGTTCGAGAAACATTTTCCATCCTTCGATTGTTCTTGTCATTCTTGTCAAAAATGAATGTTGATTTGACCCCACTAATGATTGGAAAAATGAATAAACCTTCTTAGAACCTTTGTTCAAAATCTACCCATCTATAGACCAGTTTATTTGGTAAAAGTAATCAAAACACCGCACATCACAGCAAAAATAGGGGCATACAGCTGACGTTTCATCTGAGTAAGCACTGATTGATAGTGCGAAACGTCAGCTGTATGCCCTTATTTTTGCTGTGATGTGCAGTGTTTTGATTACTTTTACCATATAAAGGCAACCGAGAAGTTTTTTCCAGAGTGCGGCTGTCCAAACATTTTCTTTCTACTTCTTCTGCTTCGTGCATTGCCGGCACCTGGGTTTCTCTGAGAGGAAACGGATCCATCCCTATACCTTATTGGAGCGGTGACTATCATCCCTATAGACCAGTTTAGGAACCCATCTTTAGTATGTCCTGTAAAGGATAGGAGTTGGGTCAGGGTGCAAGTAATTTTTGTCTCAGTGATCAGAGGAGGGCATGGTTTGACTTTGGGTAGACTGGTAGGCGGAGTTGGGAATCCTTGACCTGCAGAAATTTGGGGAAGTCTAGGAGCCCAGTGTAATGGGTTGACCCGTGATGCCCAGAGACTTTTGAGGGATGGGGGATACTCCTGTGCCAGCGGCACTAAGGACTCTTGGGTCTAAGGTCACCCTGTGTCCCTTTTGGGCATAGGGTGGCTAATAAATGATAAATCATGTATACAGGATATCTTGAGATATTACAAGTTGTTGGTTTATTCTGACTATACCTGTCAATAAGAGTGACTCATTCCTCTGTATAACAGGCTGTTGAGGTGTTAAGTGAGGCTGGCTCCTGAAAGACATTCCATTGTCTATTGTGTGATGCCAATACTGTGTTGTATCTATTGTAACTGATTAAGTCAAAAAGGTCAGATGTCTCCTTTCAGGGGTAGGGAATTAGCATGTCAATTATGTTTAGTAAAGGAATGTGACTTGTCAAGCTGTATGCGGAGACAGAACGACTGTCTAAAGATGTGGAATGTGACTTCTCAGGTGTAGTAATTAGGTCATGCTAAAAATGTCAGCCCGGTGCCGAAATGTCTGGATACTGATTAGTAATGAGCCCATCTGAAGGTGTATTGAAGCCCCAGTGTGTGATAAGGGGGGTGGATAGTTTATTTGTTGCCTTTGTTCATTCCTTTTGAAACCACAGGATAGAGCTGTGAGTCTCATTTTCTGTGGAATTGATATGGATCATGTCTGCTGGTTTGTCGGTGTGTCGGATAAGCTGTCTTGGGGGGATGGAAGATTGTAAACGGTGGTGACCGTTACACCCAGATAGAAAGAAGTTAAGTTCATTGTTTAGAGCAGCCTTTCTCAAACACAGAGGAACCCTTGAAATAACTTTCTGGTCTCAGGGAACTCATGGGAAAAAATTACTATATCTACAACTCCTGATACATTAGTGTGATGGTCAGTGAGACGAATGTTTCTTACACTTGTGGTCATTGAGAAGAATTCCACCTTACAGATAGCTAAAAAGATCAATGGTGTCAGGCCTCGTACACACGACTGAGGAACTCGTCGTAAATAAAACATTGTTTTCCTTGACGAGTTCCTTGTCAGGCTTGTCGAAAAACTTGACAAGCTTTCTTTGCGTACACACTGTCAAGACCAAATCTCGTTGTTCTCAAACGCAGTGACGTACAACACGTATGACGGCACTATAAAGTTTGATTCCACTTTTGCCACCCTTCCGAGCATGTGCGGGTTTCTAAGCATACACACGAATGTGTTTCTCGTCGAAAACCAGCCCGACGAGGAACACAACAAGGAATTTGAGACTCCTGATAAGGAAAAAGAGAAATTGTTCTCTTTTTTTCTCATCGCTGCAAGAGGAAGGAAGGGGGAACCTAGGCAGTAGGGAGAATTTGTGCTGCATAGGGTTTTTAGAGTGTGCCTGGGCACATCTGGGACACCCTGTGCGCATGCCTATGCTCTGACCCATCAGCTTACATGACCAGTGTATTCAAGATATCCCCAACTTTCCAATACAGCCCATTTACTCCTTCAAAGCCCAGTTTTACACCTCCCCTTTTCCTTGCCCCTTTTACCAATAATAGACCACACAGGAGTTGGAGTATAACTGGCCAAAGCAGCCTTTTTATTAACAAAATATTACATCCAATATTAAATCACTCTCATTTAACATCTCTACAACATTTGTAACAACAATTTTAACTCCCAGTCTGTTGGTCTTTGACGGCACCCCGAACTTTAATACTTTCCACCACTACACTGCGGGGCCATATTTTACTATACCAGGCCTACAGCCTTATCACCAGCTCAGAGACAACCCCCTTCCATTACCGTATTCCAGCATACCGTTCCACAGGAATGCACCAGATGGGCACATACCACCAATGAGCCCCCCATCAAATCTGTTTTTTGCCACCATCAAAGACCAAAGACACCACCGTTACACCACTTCTATGACGACCCGAAATCCATGGATCCTGCAAAAAAAAAGAAAACGAACACAACAAAGACACACAACAAAAAAATTCTACTCTCTGTCTAACTTCCCCAAACTGTTCCCGTAAGTCCCCGCCTACCCCCTTTATACCGCTCCTTCCCTGCAGTTCATTCTCCATCCTGCCTCCTCCCCTTAAGCCTTCCCTAATTTTAACCCCTTAGTTGCCTCTCTTCTCTACCTCGTCATGCCCCGCCCTTCATTACTGTTTTTGCTGTCTCTCCATTCCAGGCCTCACTGAGCAGATACTTAGGGCCCACTCACACCATTTATGCTGGAATGCTCTTGGCGGTGTTTCTTAGGCTGCAGACCAGTTTCATCGGACCAGTTCGATGGTGTGTATGGCCTATCGGACCGTTGTCCGTCGGACAAAGGTTTTAAAACTTGCTTTAAAACCTGTCTGATGGAACATGTCCGTCGGACAGGTTCAATGGTTAGTACACAAAAGCATCGGACCAAAAACCCACGCATGCTCAGAATCAAGTCAACGCATGCTTGGAAGCATTGAACTTCGTTTTTTCATCACGTCGTTGTGTTCTACGTCACCGCGTTCTGGTCTGATCGGATTTTGGTCCCATGGTGTGTACGCACATCAGACCAACAGACAAGTTCAGAGTTGTCTGATGAAAACGGTCCGTCAGGCAAGTCTCATCAGACATGTCTGATCGTGTGTACGCGGCCTCAGTGTTGTCCCAATGCCACAACAAGGAAACTTGCATTGTTTCCTATAGTGTCAGTTTACACCACCGTGTTGTTGTGGTGTGCGATGAAAAAAGAACTGCATAGTGCATGCACGTTGGCTTGCAACAGAAACCACTGCATCCCAATACAACTTTGGTGAATAAAACTTAAAGTGACACTAAACGATAACCTCATTCTCCAAAAAATAATTCATACACATTCATTACTAAATGGCCTTGTAATTTGTTTTTTATGGAATTGTTTCCTTAGACTCATTCACACCTGCAGCTAGGGGGCGGTAAAACCAGGAGGTTAAAAATCAGAGCATGTAGGTGTATAGGGATGTACACAAAATGTAAACAGCATGTTGTATTTGGTGGGTATTACCACCTTTGTACATGTCGAATGGCAGTCTGCAGGTCTGTGCCACAACCACTGGCAATGCACATGACTTGTAGGGTCAAACGACCTCTGAAAAGCAATCTACCATAGATAGTGGTGGCAAAGGATGCCGTGCAAATGAATGAGCCCTCACTGTCTATTTCTGCCTCCTTGTGATGACCTCACAAATCTCTCTTCCCCCCCCTCACTTCCATTTGTTGTGGTTTTGTGCACATTAAAAATTCCATCATCCATAATCCATTAGGAACAAATGTAGCCACACTCTAACAGGAAGTCAAATCACAGCAGCAGCAAAAAAGAATTTGGAAATTTAGAGGAGGCTGAGAGCAAAATTATGAGTTAAAGTGTTACTAAACCAAGGACTCTGCATTCACTATATCTGGTCCCCCACAGTATCCAGGACATGGAAATGCAAACATGTTAGTAAATATAAACTGCTAAATACCTTTTCTCATTAGCAGTATAGAGCAGTCTTGTGACTTCTATCAGTGCCCGGTTAAAGCTTGTAGGAGGAATTTTCATACTTGCACTGGGTGTCAAATCAGGACCTCTGACCCTCTGTCTGGACAGTGCTGATTGGCCCTATGCTGACCACATGCACTGTCTCAAGAAAAAAAAAAGCTCTCTAGCAATACACAACAAACTGAGCATGTGCAGCCTAATTCCAAAGACTCTGTCCTATTCGGACATGTTTTGGAGTCAGTGAAAGAAAAGGAGGATCTGTGTATACAGGATCAAACATCCTACACAATGCAGAGGATTAACCCCTTAGGTTCCACAGTATAACAAGCATGCTTTACTGCATATAGAGAGTGTTTTTACTGTTGTGGGTTAAGTAACACTTCAAGTGTGACATTTCAAGTTCTAACAATTAAAAAAAAAAAAGTTTGGCTCTTGAACACCGTGTCCTCCCAGGCTACTGGTGTAAATCAGCCCTTACTCTGCAAGTCTTATTTCAACTTCCAACTGGTGTGTGTAAAAACTTTAAACATTCGATTTTGGATTTGAACTAAAAAAATAATTCCATAACTTTACTGGGAACTGAACGGTCTCTCTAAATTTGGCCAGAGCTGTGGTGGCAGAACAGCTGAACAATGATCAATCACCTGTAAGGCGCGGGCTACCCATGTAATAAATTCATTAAAGGACTTTTTAATTCATCATGCCCATTCACGCTGGCACCAGATGAGTCTAAACAGATGGTCCTGGCGATTATTTCTCATTGCAGACCTGCGGATCAGATTAATAGCGTGTGAGTTCCCCTTCCACGCTGCCAAACCTTCAGCGCTCGCGTCGATGGATCTTCTGAGGCTTCGGCGGAATGTTCAGCTGGAGGAGAGACTCGCGGGACTCTGAGAAATCGAGTAACAAGTCTGATAATGAACACGGCCGGCATACCCCGGAGTGTAGGAATTGATTCGATTTTCTTTGATCTACTTCACCTTACAGGTAAAGAAAAAAAAATAAAAGAGCTTAGAGGGTCAGTCCACCCTGAAGTGAGGATTGAAGTGCTACTAAATCCAAATGATGGAAATCAATATAATTTGCATTATCTGCTCATGTTCACAAATATGAGTCCGGTTTCCCCTAATAATTTGCTCCTTAGGCCTCGTACACACGAGCGGTTTCCTCGGCAGAATCCAGCAAGAAACTTGTTGGGAGACGTGTTTTGCCGAGGAAACCGGTCGTGTGTACGTTATTCGACAAGGAAACTGTCGAGGAACTCGATGAGCCAAAAAGAGAGCAAGTTCTCCTTTTCCTCGACGGGAATGGAGAAAATTGGCTCGTCAAGTTCCTCGGTCGTGTGTACAAGGCCTGAGACTCTGTTCACATGCAGGTGTGAAGGGGCGCACTCTTGTTCCCATGTGTTGCGTGTAGCATGTAGGGCAGCCCTATCATTTTAATGGGCTGCCCTACACCGGAGAAACGTGGAAAAGAAGTCTCTGACCCTTTTTCGAAAACGCACCACAGTGAGCTGCAGTGCTGGGCACAAACATTCACGTGTTAGCAGATGCATAGGGATTCCATTAACAACTCATGACACTCTGTGGCTGTGCGTCCATAAGGGGGCACGGGCGCCCCCCCCCCCCTCTCTCCCGCCACCCCCTCTATGCCCAATGGATAGATTCATGCATAGCATATCTATGGAACCATAGGTTGTAGGAGCCCCAAATATGGGAGTTGTGCTACTGGCCAGATCACCAGGTGAAAACAGAGGGGGAAAAGCCAAAGAAAAGAAAACGAATGCAGCCACCAAATCTAATGATTGGTAAGCTGCAGTATAATACATTTTTAGTTCTGGGTTTAATACCGATTTAAGTTGTTTAGTTTCAGAGCTGACATTTTATTATCTAAGACGCTCCAATTTCCTGCAGCATCTCCATTTGCATATGTACCAGTAGTTTTATTTATCTTAAATAACTCCTTTGAGTCTGACATTTGTATAAATTGAATACCCAAATAAAATTCTGTGTAGCAATCCATATTACTTTTTTTTTCATAGGCTTTGACGTGTTCTGTGAACCGTCGGTGGCATGGAAAGGTTAGCCGCAATAATTTGTTGTGACCAGACAAAAGTCAACTGCTTAATTTTATTTTCCAGAAGTAGATGCAGTTTGAAACGGAGTCGGAGGAGACTTTGAACTGTATTTACTAATTCTGTTTAGAAGGACAATATTGCGTAAAAAGGAAAATCATGTTTATTTCTCGTGGTAGAACATCAAATGAGAATTACCTCATCGAGAATAATAACTGATATCCTTTGCCACCACACACTGAGGGAATAACAAAATAAGTGTGACGTATCTACTGAAGGTCTTATAGCAGCACCATGTTAGATGTATAATATTTTTAGGGTGTGCCCCCCAAGTATGTTTTTGTATTTTGTATAGACTCTGACCAGGCCTCTTGGGCTGGAGCACCCCTCCCCCCTCTTCATTACCTCACATTAGTGGCCACCAGTGCATAGGAGGAATCCCTTCAGTTCTCCCATATAGAGGAGTTTATCTCCCATGGTTGGGACACTAGGTTCTTTTATTCTATTAACAGGTTAGGACCCACTAATTCGGGGTACTTTGTCGCAGTAAGTGGGCTTAGCAGTTAGCACTATATGACCATATAGTGTGACCACTATATTTTTGAATATGCTCAGGTCTTTTTAACTAGCCTTGCAGGATAAATTTCATTTTTTCATGTGTGTGTGCTATAATCTGTTTTGTACTGAAGAGCCCACATACGCCAGGGCGTAGTATAGCTGGTTGATCAGAGACTTCTTACTTTACCACAGTGCAGTGGTGTATTTTGGTTTTGTGCTGCCCTAGGTAGACATGTGCATTCGTTTTGGTTAGAATGCATTTTCGTCCGAAAATCAGGTTTTTTCGTTAACAAACAATAACGAAAGCGCAAGAAACGAAAACCGAAAGATCCGGCATAAAAAATGCTTTATTTTCATTTTCGTTGCAGTAAAAATTCGATAGAGAGATTCGACATTATAGGGAAAAGATTTGACATTATAGGGAAAAGATTCGACATTATAGAGAAAAGAATCGACACTATAGAAATAATAGATTCGACATTACAGAGATTAGATTTCGATTTATGAGAAAATAGATTTGACATTATTACTAGTCATACAACATTAGAGATCTTGTAGGCGGAATATTCGAACGGAAATGTACAATTCGACGTAAAGATTCGACGTTCCGTCGAATATTCTTTTGACCATTCGACAGAAACCAAGTATTATTGGATTTTCGGACGAAAGCTATTCCCCAACGAAAAACGAAATAAATCAAAACGTTTTTCGGGAGTAACTAAATAAATTTATTTTCCAAACGAAAACAAAAAAACGAAACAAAATATTCCAGTCTGCACATGTCTAGCCCTAGGCAAGACATGTGAGTTACGAAAAAACGAAACAAAATATTCCAGTCTGCACATGTCTAGCCCTAGGCAAGACTAAAATCGGGCAAATTTATCCCACCCTTAGCCGCGGTATACCGCTCTTGTTTTAGGGCCTGAAGCTGCAGCCATTTATTATATCCCACGTTTGTACAAACTCAATTTATGAGGGAAAAAATACACTTCTTTTTATTTTTATTTTAATGCAACAAAAAAACACAATACATAACCATTTTTTTTTAGGCCTCGTACACACGAGCGGAGATGTCTGCTGAAACGGTCCATCGGACCGTTTTCAGCGGACAAATTCGATCGTGTGTACGCGGCCTTACATGTATAAAAGATGACGTAAAATAGCTACCAAACACGTCACGCTTTAAAATTGCACACACCTGTGTAACGGCGACAAAAAAATAAAATTTTACTATCCATAGGCAATTGGTTGAATTATCAATTTATTTATTATGCCATGTTACTATTTCATACACTCTTGGGTATTCTGCTGACAATTACATCAATCATGTACTATATTGCCTACCATGCTATCAAATTTTATGATTATATTGTTATTTACCGATTATGTTTTATTTTATTTTGTACTCTATTTATTGATGTAACATATATCTATGTCATTAGATGCATTATGCTCTAGTCTGTCATGAATAAACTGGCCGTTTACTATATATTGAGTGTCTCATCCAACCCAAGTGTTGTTTCATTTAAAGTCCCAATGTCCCCTTGTCCCTATCTGCCCCTTCTTGTTCACATTATCAGGGATGGAGACCTGTATGCTATATAAGCCATGGTCTCATTCAAAGTCCCAGCAACAATCTTTTCTTTTCACTATCCATAGGCGATGGTTTTAAATCATTATTTTTATTATTATTATACAGGATAGCCCCAAAAGTTTGTGCACTTTACAATATAAAGGGAGACACTGCAGCATCAATACACTTCAATACAAGAGGGTTAGGAGGGCCCTGCTCCTGCAAGCTTACAATCTAATAGGGAGGGGCTGGTGAAACAAAAGGTAGTAACTGTGAGGGGTGAACTGATGATAGAATTACAAGATTTGGTTGTTAGCTGAAGGCAGGATAGACCTCCATGAAGGGGTGAGTTTTCCGTTATCCCCTAAATGTGGACAGAGTAGATAATCAGATAGATTTAGTGTAGTAAGTTACAGAGGATGGGAGAGGCTATGAAAAAATTCCTGGAGAGGAGCATGGAAGGAGGCGACAAAAGCCTTTACAGGTTGTAACAAGAGGTTAGGTACGGGACTTTAAATGAGGTGTGTGATGGAATTAACACACGCCTCCATCCCTAATAATTGATAAAAGGAAGGGGGTGAGGACTTTGAGTGAGATGTATGTTTGTACAATTGAAAACTGTTGCACAATAATATTTAAATAAAAGTTTATTCATATATTGCACATGTAGCGCCCCCTTGTTTTTGTGGGGGCGTTATGCTAAAGTTAGTGGGGAATGGGAGAGATACATGGCTCCTATTCGCAATTTGTAAAATTGGGCTGCTGCCAATTCCAGAACTATCCTGTGGGCCGGTCTGTGCTCCAGGGGTGTGTGTTCACCCCTTGGCGGCAGTTGGGCTAGAGGGGTTCTGGCAGACTCGTTTTCCTCAGCAGCCAATCAGAGGGTTTGGTTCCCTCGCCGGGGCATGCTGAGGGAGGCTATATCTGGGGCAGTCACTTTGGCCTGAGGGCCGTTCTTGTTTCCTGTGGGGTCCGAGTTCCAGGTGTGGCAATCACCTTCAGGGTGCGCGCATCCATGGACCCCGCAGCCATGGCCTACCTGGCCGAAGTTGCGCACCATGCAGAGCTTCACTCTAATGTGGAGAGGGATCCCAGAAGCTGCTGGGTCCCAAACCTTTTCTAAGAGGATCCCAGGCTGGAAGCTGTATTGTGGGGGATTGGCTTGAGGAGAACCCGGAGGCAGGTAATCCAATAGGGATTGAACGAACCATCGGGGATCCAGTGACTCTAACTAAATTTCTTGGGAGGACTCGCTCACTTCAATTTCATGCTCATTCAACTACTAGGCCTGTGGCAGAGGACCGAGCCAGGCCTGTGGCAGAGGCCTGGTCCTCCCAGCATTTGCAAGTGGAGTTCCGGCTGCCAAGCCTGTGGCAGGGGTCTGTCCGGGAGCACATTACCCACTCCAATTGGAGTGGCGACGAACTGAGTTCATTACTACTGAGAGTAAGATTGCTCTCTCACTTTGCAATATCCAAGGCCTGATACTCAAGCTCTCTCTCTCTCTCCTCATCAACCTGTTCCTATCCTATACTACGTTGATGGAGGCCATGTTGGGCCTTGGAATAAAGCATTGAAGAAAACCCAACTAAAGACTGGACATTCGCTCTCTTCTCCTCAACTCACAAGTATCACCCCTAGACACCTGCCAGGTAACACAACACGCCGATCCCACTTATACTCAGCGGCTCCTGAATGGGGTAGCGCTACACACATGAGACATGATACATTACATTTATGAAGGGCTGATGTACATGATAAACAACCATTAGAATTCCCTCTTTGCACACAATAAGTGAACTTCCTATAAGATGAAATGTAAACGCATATGAAACTGCATTTCAAAGCTTGACGCGTTTCGTGGATAGAATTCCACTACTTCAGAAGAAAATGCAGGATGCATATCTACAAAAATATATGGAAGATATTCAAGATAAATTGAATCAATAGGTAAGGACACAAGGGGAGGAAGACAGACATCACCAAAAAAAATGTATTACTTACATATCAGCCCTGTAATGGGTCATGAAATACTGAGAACTGGAAGTTGAGGAAGGCTGGAAATTGTCCTTGTTGGGAGCCGAGGGGACTCCAAAGCTTAGAAAGGGAGGGGAACTCTGCTGACGACTATCATCCAAACATGTGCAGGCAAAAACGCATTTTTTATTTTTTTTTATTGCATGTGAATGGGTATTCTTTGCCAAGTGAAGCTTCACCTGTAAAGTGCACAGTCTGTTTGCCCTTAGTAAATCAATCACAATGGGGGAGATTTACTAACACTGGAGCACTCAGAGTCTGGTGCAGCTGTGCATGTTAGCCAATCAGCTTCTAACTTCCAGCTTGTTTAGGTAGGCTTTGACTTTAAACCCTGGAAGCTGATTGGTTTATATGCCGACCTGCACTAGATTATCCACTCTCCAGTTTTACTAAATCACAGTATGTTCTTCTGATGTACAGAGCAGTCCTGGTTTCCTGTATTCCCGTATGTCCGGTATTATTGCTACGACCTGTCACCCTCCCTATAACACCGTATTACCAAATGAACCAAAAGACCTTTATACTGTGCCTCATTGCTTTTGTTTTCTTTGACTTTTATTAAACTGTTTCTGACTTCAGTTCATATGGCTTGGAGCAATTCTCTTCTTTGCAAAAACCCTGAACAGAAGGTTAACTCTCTTATTTATTTTTTTTTTATCAATCAATGCTTACAGCCAGTCTGTAATATCTAATGCTCACTGGATAAATAAAGGTGATAGTACTATGAGCGCGGCATCCTTTCATCTTTTCTTCTACGTAAAAAATCTATATTGTTAGCCCCTCCTAACATGTTCTACAATTCTCACTGATTACCATCCTCCTGTGTGTTATATAGGTCACAGGCTGTGTCTCCAGCATTTGTATATGAGAATGGAAAGTACAGGTTTATAGAGGCAGAAAAGGAAGGACGAAATGGGAGGAAGGAGGGAATGAAGAGAGTAAAGGAAAAGAGGAAAAAATTAAGATAGAGAGGGAAGAAAGAAAAAGTGGGCAGAAGGAAGGATTAATAGGGAAGAAGGAAAAAGGGGGAAGAGAACGTGTGAGGAAGGAAGAGAAGAAAAGAAGGAAGAGATGGAGGGAAGAATTGAGGAAAGTAAAGAAGGAAGGAAGACGAGAGGGAGGTAGGGAGAAACGGATGGAGGGAAGGAGAAAATGAGGAAAGGAATGAAGAGCAAAAGAGAGAAAAAAGAAAGAGTGGGCGGAAGGAAGGAAAAGGTAGAAGAGAGCAAGTGAGGAAGGACGAGAAGAAAAAAAGGAAGAGATGGAGGGAAGAAATTAGGAAATAAAATAAGGAAGGAATGAAGATGAGAGGGAGGAAGGAAGGAAGCATGAGAGAGAGGGAAGGAAGAAAGAGTGAGCAGAAGGAAGGATGAATAGGGAGGAAGGAAAGGGGGGAAGAGAATGAGTGAGGAAGGAAGAGAAGAAAAGAAGGAAGAGATGGAAGGAAGAAATGAGGAAAGAAAATAAGGAGGGAGGGAAGAAAGTAAGGAAGGAAGAAGAGAGGGAGGAAAGAAGAAAGGAATTAAGAGAGGAAAGGAAAAAAGAGTGGGCGGAAGGAAGGATGAATAGGCGGGAAGAAAAAAGGGGAAAAGAGTGAGGAAGGAAGAGAAGAAAAGATGGAGGGTGAAATGAGGAAAGAAAAAAGGAAGGAAGGAAAGAAGGAGGGGAGGGAGGAAGGAAAGGAATGATGAAAGAGATGGAAGGAAGAAAGAGTGGGCAGAGGGAAGAATAAGTAGGGAGGAAGGAAAATGTCAAAGAGAGAAATTGAGTAAGGAAGAGAAGAAAAGAAGGAAGAGATGGAGGGAAGAAATGAGGTAAGAAAGAAGATGAGAGGGAAGAAGGAAGGAAGCAAGAGAGAGAGAGGGAAGGAAGAAAGAGTGGGCGGAAGGAAGGATAAGTAGGGAGGAAGGAAAAGGTGGAAGAGAGCAAGTGAGGAAGGAAGAGAAAAAATGAGGAAAGAAAATATGTAAGGGAGGAAGAACAAATGTTAATATATGTAGAAGGCTCAGGCACAGTGGAATGGGTAGTGGATACAGTATAGGTGTAGAGGAGTGGTTGACAACCACCGGGCTGCTGCCTTTATAATGCCAGGCCTCAGCTACTTGCTTTCCTGTAAAAGTGAACCAAGTGAACAGTCCTCCCCAACTACCTGGCAGGAGAAAGAGGAGCTGCTTGGCTTGTCCATTGACCATCTGATTGCCCAAGCTGACAGTAAAAGCATCATAAAATAAGGACATGGCAATAGTAAACATATGAACAATATAAACAGTATTGGGCACTTCTAAATGGTCAATAGATAGGTTTCAGTGGGTCCGTGAGGGTCTGATAAAAATATATATCTGGTGTGTATTGACACAAGTCTGCCCTTGGCTTGGTAGAACAAGATATGAATGCATTGATTGCCTTTACTACTTCATACCTTTGCGAATCAGGGTTTTCAGCACTTGTTTATATCAAAACAAAAAGTTGAAATAGATTGGATGTCAAAGATTACATGTGTGTCACCTTGCAGAAGATCATTCCACAGTTTCATATAGTTATGCAAGGCAAAGAAGAACAACTTTCTCATTGAAAGAACCTACATAACAAGGGTAGTGGGTAAGGGAGAGAGAGATAGAGAGAGAGTAGTAGTAGTAACGGTAGTAAAAAATATACTGTAGTGAGTAGTAGAAGTAGTAGTAGATTTGAGTGTAATTAAAGTTGTTTTTCTTTAGACTCGGTTCACACTCCTGCAACTTAGGATCCGACTGGTGATACCCAAAGTCCCAGGACATATGAAATGCCATGTACTGTATCTCTATGAGAGCCGTTCTAATTGACACTACTGAAGTCGTTGAGACTTCGGAAAAGGTTCCTGTATTCCTTTGATCCAACTTTGACCCGGGTTGCCAGAGAGTGTAAGGCCTCGTACATACGATCAAATCTGTCCGCTGGAAACGGTCCGCTGGACCGTTTCAGCAGACAGGTTCGATCGTGTGTACGGCCGAGCCGACGGATTTGGCCACCCGACAGATTTCAAAGCATGCTTTGAAATCTATCGGGTGGGAATCCGTCCGCCCGACATGTCTGCTGGTTAGTACACTTACCAGCAGACATGTCGTCCCGCACCGCCGCCGCACCACCGCCGAATGGATTTGGCGCATGCGCGGAAGTGTTTTACTTCCTGGTGCGGTGACGTGGCGGCGTCAACGTCACCGCCACGTCACCGACACGTCAGCGTGCTCTCTGCTGGCGGGGATTTTGGTTTGCTCGTGTGTACAAGCGAGCAAACCAAAATCCCAGCAGACAGATTTGTTCAAATCTGTCGGACGGACAGATTTGAACAAATCTGTCTGCTCGTGTGTATGGGGCCTAAAAGTCGTATCAAACTCACTTTAAAGTCATATTAAAATCAGACTCCAAAGTTACACAATTTTCAGTGGCTAGTCGGCTAGTGTGAAACGAGTCTAATATGCACAAGATGAGTGTAGTTCATTTTTGTAATGAGTGGCCACTGGCCATTACTTTTTGCATGAAAAGGAGTTATTTTTTAAGATTGTTAATTTAATCAAACGTTGTGTATGTCATATTTTTGTGAGGCAATCAAATTTTAATAAAATAGAATAAACCTATTTATTGCTTGCAAGTATGTGACTATTTCTGGGATGGGGGTCCATAGCTTTCATCAGAATCTTAACCGTTTGCCGACCAGCTCACAAACATTTACAGTGGCAGAATGTGTAAATAAATATATATAGTAGAGGACATTGTTTAGAAGGGTAAGCACAGTTCATATATGCAGAGTATTTAGTAGACACAGATATATATATATATATATATATATATATATATATATATATATATATATATATATATGGGGGTTATTTACGAAAGTCAAATCCACTTCGCACTAGAAGTGCAAACTACAAGTGGAAGTGCAGTTGCTGTAGATCTGAGGGCAGGCCCGGATTGGGACAAAAAATAGACCCGGGCATTTTAGACTGAGCAGCCATTACACAGCACCCTGAACCTCTGGGCCCCTTTACATTATCCTGCACCTCTGGACCCCTTTACAGTACACAGCACCCTGCACCTCGGGACCCTTTTACATTACACAGCAACCTGCACCTCTGGACCCTTTTACATTACACAACACCCTGCGCCTCTGGACGCCTCTGGACGCCTTTACATTACATAGCACCGCACCTCTGGACCCCTTTACATTTTGTTACACAGACACCCCCTAAGGCCGCGTACACACGATCAAATCTATCTGCTGGAAACGGTCTGCCAGACCGTCCCAGCAGACAGATTCGATCGTGTGTATGGGCGAGCAGACGGATTTGGCCAGCCGACAGATTTTAAAGCATGCTTTAAAATCTGTCGGCTGGGAATCCGTCCGCCCGACATGTCTGCTGGTTAGTACGCAAACCAGCAGACATATCTTCTCGCACATGCGTCGAATTTATTCGACGCATGCGCGGAAGTAATTTACTACGCTGTCTGCTGGCGGGGATTTTGGTTTGATCGTGTGTACAGCGATCAAACCAAAACGGCCAGCAGACAGATTTGTTCAAATCGGTCTGTCCGACCGATTTGAACAAATCTATTTGCTCGTGTGTACGGGGCCTAACAGTTCTGGACTCCCTGCATGTTACACAGACCTCCCTACAGTACAGACCCCCTCCCTACAGTTCAGACCCCATCTACAATACAGACCATACAGCCCTACCTACATTACAGAGACGTGACCTGCGGCCCACCGGGCATATGCCCGGTATGCCCTATGGCCAGTCTGGGCCTGTCTGAGGGGGACATGCAAGGAAAAAAAACAGCATTTTAGCTTGCACATGATTGGATAATAAAATCTGCAGAGCTTTCCCTCATTTCAGATCTGCCCCTCAGATTTACAGCGATTGCACTTCCAAGAGCACTTTCAGTGCAATTTCAAGTGCACTTTGCACTTGTAGTTTGCACTTATAGTGCAATTTAATTTGCCTTTTCGTAAATAACCCCCATAGTGTATATATAAATATAGAAGGTAGGTGGGTATTGTATAGACAGATGAGCATAGTGCATATATAGAATTAGCAGTGGGAACAATATATTGAATATATAGCATGAATCAAATACATAGAAAATGGCAGGCATTGTATGGACTCCAGCTTGGCAATGGGGATGAAGGTCGTCCTTGTAGACGTGTTCCTGGCTAAACACTGAACACACGTGTTCTCTGTACTTTGGGTTTATTTACATTCAGAGTCCCTCCAGCTCTCATCACTCATCACTATCAGAGCTAAAGACGTCCTTAGAAAGTTCACATTACACCCACCCACCACACTGTCCCTGGCTTCATATCCTCTCCAGGCCACAGAAGCATTTATGATGCCAAAGCCAATAGACATCATGTCCAGCTTATAGACTCCTAGGAAGAGGCCTCTTTATTCCTCTTAATGAATTTCATCTCCCAGTAAGTTGTGTAAGAAGTGTTAATGGCAGCCAGCCTGCTGACAGGAAAGGCTCACTGGAAGGACCAATAAATGTAAAATAAAACAAGGTTTGTATAAATAGGTATGCTTTGTAAGCGTGCAACCCACATTTATGTTCAGGTGCTGATTTTCTGGGTTACTGTTGCAAATTATCCTAACTTGATACATTTCTATTGACAAGCAAAATGTGTGGTCCTAAAACAATGACAAACTGACCACTGAGGTCCTACCTAGATAATGGTATATTCACACATGAGGCCACAGTAGAAGCATAGCTGAGTTTGGTGGGGTCCTGCTTGCTCCTGACATTGCTCATGGAACACAGCCCCCCCTCTCTCTCTCTCTCTCTCTCTCTCTCTCACTCTCTCTGTCTCTCTCTAATTCCCCTTTGGGGTCTCCAAACTTTCCAAAGATAGGGCTAGTATACCGTCCTTCAGACTCTGAGGGGACAGGATTGTGGACAGTGAGAGTATTAAATGCTCTGGTGTCCATAGGTGTAAACAATGCCCCATCATTGGTATCAGCGGGAGGAATATTGTGCCTTTGTTGGTTTCATAGTTTCATATTTGGTAAGGTTGAATAAAAACACTAGTTCATCCAGTCCAACCTGTGTAATTGGTGAATGTGTGTTCATATTATATGAAAGTCCAGTTAAAGAGGAGGTTCACCCTAAATATACGCTTTTCCATGTGATCCGCCAGTATGCTGTTTTTTTTTTTTTTTTTAATGCCCCACTTACTGTCTAATCTTTCATTTTGATTTATCTCCCCAGCGGGGGATGGCGCCTGTATAGCCCGTCAGGGGTTCCGAAAATACCCGATTTAGGACTCGGGTGTTTCCGGCGCAATACGGCGCCTGCGCACAGACCTAGGAGCTGACTGCGCAGGTGCCGTATTTCTCCGAGTCCTACGGCTATGGCGCGTCACGCCCTCCGAAAAAAGCCGAAATAGGACTCGGAGAAATACGGCGCCTGCGCAGTCAGCTACTAGGTCTGTGCGCAGGCGCCGTATTGCGCCGGAAATACCCGAGTCCTAAATCGGGTATTTTCGGAAACCAGTGACAGGCTATACAGGCGCCATCCACTGCGGGTGAGCTAAATCAAAATTGAAGATTAGACAGTAAGTGGGGCATTAAAAAAAAAAAAAAAAAACAGCATACTGGCGCTGATGCCAGTATGCTGGATCACATGGAAAAAGACTATATTTAGGGTGAACCTCCGCTTTAAGGATGGTAATGGGACTATAAAGGTGCTAGTGTAGGGTGACCAGACGTTCCCAGTTTCAGGGGACAGTCCCCTGATTCAGGGCTCTGTCCCCGGACCAAGTCTGTCCCTGGTTTTGTCCCCAGATTGGATTTTATAGGGGGCAGGGGCAATTTCAAAGACAGTCAGTGCAGAATTAAAATAAAAACATTAGAATTACACCCCCCCGCTCCGCCTACTAGCATGGGGAGGTTGCATTTTTCCCATTATCTGTGCCCCTTTCTGATGATCATGTGCTGGTCGGAGCGGAGGGAATATTTCTTCAGTTTCGGGTGCATGCCCATTCAGCTCCACTCACATGTTCTTCTGCCTTGGCTCAAATCCTGGCCAACCACCTGCCTATCTCCTTGCCTTCCCTGGTGGAGAGATCTTCCTCCGCTTCCCATCCAGTAGTACCTGGGGCGCAGAGAGTAAGACATGAGAGGCTGTGAGGCGGGCAGTGACGGGCAGAGAGTCGCTGATTGTTGCCATTACTAGTAAAGAAAAAATATGTCCCCGGATTTCATTAAAAAATCTGGTCACCTTATGCTAGTGATAAATCAAGATACAGGTGTTCTATAAAAATATATGTAGCACTTCCCCCGAAGGAGCTGCTGGATATTTTCGGGCGGCATGTTACCTCTATTTCTTTGCTGTTCAGGGTAATGGATGAGAGTTGAAAAAGTTCAATGTCCACACTTTACACTTCCTTTTTTAAGATTTATTTGCTGAACTTGGTAAAGAAATAAAGAGTAGGTGGAAGGGTAACAGGTAAATAGGTTCTGCAAGGCGGAAGATGCCCATACATAAGAGCAGTTAAGCAAGCTTGAACATTTTTTGGCAGGTAAAGCAGCTTGCTTATATGTATTTTAGTTGCATTGCTAGAGTTCCACTTCAATGAGAGAAGTTTGTTATAACGATAAAAACTGAAGTTTAGCCCTAGCAGTTACAGATAGCTGGCCAGGTCCCGTCTTCTAAGGACTGTGTATGCCTCTTATCTCCCTCTTTCAGAAGCCCAGCTGATACAATAAATTTGCTTTGTGCTGAGCCTAGTAACCTTGTCTGGCTGATTGCTGCTAATTTCTATTACTTTACATTACCAAGAATAACTAATTTGTTTTTGACCAAGTGTCTGAGCCCATTGAGAGATAATTAGATCAGATAATTCCAGCCTTTGTGCCTGTTTACAGACCGGCTGACCTTGTTAAACAAACAGATAGCTAATCTGCTGGTTATTAAATGGCCTGGTATCTCTGGATATGCTAAAAAATCATTAATGCATGCAGTAAATAACTATATAATGACACAATGACCTAAAAATGTATTACAAAAAAAATATATCTAAAGCTAAAAAAGAAAAATCTGTTTTGTTTTGGATAGAGTAGGGAAGTGTTAAAGCCCCTGGCAGGTTTTATTGCCGTCTATGTCACCTCTGTGGAAATTCATCCTCTTCATTTACAGTGGAACCTCAGATTGCGAGTAACGCGATTAACAAGTGATTCGCAATATAAGCGCTGTATTTTGAAAAATCTTAACTCGGTTTGCTAGCAGAATTCAGGCCAAAGCGGTGGGCAGTACCGCGTTTGGCCTGGGGCGCCAAAGCCGAGTGGAGCCGTTTGGAAATGCTCTGAAATACTCAGTTCCCGAGCATATTTTCTGAGGTTTGCTGAGGTCAGCCGAGCTGTCCTTGGGCCTTTCAGGGTGTTTCCAAGGCTCTCCGGTGCCCCCCCACCTCTGGCCACATGCGGTATTGCATGCCATTGAAGTCAACGTGGAACAAATTATTTTAGTTTCTAATGACTTCAATGAGGAAACTCTCTTTGATATGTGAGTACTGATAGGTTCCATTGTATCCTGATGATCATTGTCAAGTGATGGGAAATTCTAAATGTTACAGTTGCCCCCAGTATGAGACGTGAAGGGACATCTTCCAAAAAGGACACCTGTTCTGGTGGGGAGACAGCGCAACCACTCTACTGTAGTAAGTTCCAACCAAGGAAAAGGAAGGTCCCTCGAAATGCGTTCTTTGACCCTGAACAACAGGTGGATTACACCATCCATCAGCCATCCATCCTGGGAGTGAGGAAACCAAGGCACATCATGTATTTTAGATTGTCAGAGCAGCTCCCAATCTTGCAGCCAGTGTCACAGTGATCCGGACTTTGTGTCTTTAGCAGCTTATCCATCCATAAGAAGGACTACTTTGACACAGTTGGCCAGCTTAAACATGTATTATAATATGTGCGAACTAAAAACCCCTGTTTTTTACTGCAAAGTTTGCTACAAAAAGTATATATCCAGTCATATAGTATATACCTCTCAGGCAATCAGTAGATTATTGACAGCTGCAGGTGCTCACCCTGGCTCGCCACCGCAAATACACATAAAGAAAAGAAGATGATGGCACACCACAAACAAAGTCAAATTCTTAGAAGTCCTGTAATGTCACCATGTCAAAGACAAACAGGGAAAGGTTGACGCGTTTCACAAGAACCACTCATGCTTACTCATAACGAAAGGGTATATAGCAGTGTACAGAGGGTTATCCAGAATTTAAACTTTTATTAAACAAACTCAAAGTTCACAAAACAGTTGGATACACAGGGTATTTTTACCATCAAAACAGGCAACGGAAAATAGTGAGTCACCTGCCTCTCTATTTAACAGCACTGCTGCTTCAGCTTTAACCATGGTTTTTGGCTGGTCCCTCAGACTGTCTCTTAAAGTACCTCTGTGTTTCATTCAGCTTTCCCGGCTCCTCTGGCTCTCTTGTCCTTTTTGGTTGCAGCCCCCTGTTGCATGGGTCTACTCCCTGGCTTCTCGATAGGGGTTCTCCTGACACCCTGGGCTCTCTCACTCCTCCCAGACCTCCAGATTCCTTCAGTCAACCGGACTCGTCAAGTCATCCTGGCTCTTTCAGTCTATCAGACTTGCTTAGCCTCCTTGACTCTCCTAGCCCTATGGACCCAGAACTTCTCCTCATACATGGAGCACTGTCTATTGTGTGGAGCACACCTGTCTCCTAAAGGGGGCCAACACCTGTCTCCTGACAAGAGATCTGAGCTATTATGCCCAAGTCCTTCATTTTAATCGGTGTACACACCTGCACACGCAGACAGCTGGCCTTCTGCAGGACCTAGACACAGGGTTAGAGATTTCGCCCCACCAAGCTCTTTGAAATCTCTGAACTCTAGAACCCAATCCGGGAATACCAAAACCCAGAGAAAGTTGAAAAACCACCTTTCTATGTTCGGAATTAATATTCTGGAGCCCTGCACTCTGCAGCAACAATCGACAGTCCAAGATAAAGTGCAACCTAATATCCCTAGTCCCTAACTATAAGCTTGAAGCTACCGCAGCATAACTGTTAAAGTAAAAGTCCAATATTGGTTGAGTCCCTAACTGGAGTTTAGCTCTGATTTCGACAGGAAACAAGCCAGCCAGAGTCCAGTAACGTCAGGTAGAACATCTCTCTGTGTGCATGGAATTCCCCCCACCCAGGACCTGAGCCCTCGTCCTTTTTATAGCACACTGGACCTGAGGGTCAAAGCTAAGAAAACCCACCAAGAAAAACCCAGTTACCCTTACCCCTTACCTTCCCGCTGGGGCAGCAGTAACCCCTACCTGCCTACAAGCATAGGGACCTGGAACTTCTACTTTGCCAGGGGAGGACTGAGAACTCATGGAGCCCCCAGGCAATAGGAGATTATGACGCCCCCAGGCAATAGGAGATTATGGGGCCCCCAGGGAATAGGAGATTATGGGGCCCCCAGGCAATAGATTATGGGGCCAAACAGTACTGTATATACACACACACATACATACAGTGTACATATACACAGAATACACATACAGATACACACAGTATACATACACACACTGAAAAGATACTGGAGAGGTGGGGCAGCTATAATCTTGGAATTTTTAGACCAAAAGGATGTCAGTAAAGAACATTTCAGGGACAGATGTAAAAAAACACAGATTTTTACATACTGTCCCTGGTTTTACTGAGGCTGGCAACCCTGATGGGGCCACCTAGTGGCAGTGCCCGAGGGCCTGGATGGTCAGTCTGCCCCTGCACTTGGCCCTAGGTTTCTGCCTAAGTTGCCTTGTAGATGATCTAGCTTTGGCTGACCCTAGTATTTTCAGGAGTGGTCAGTGTTGACCACCTTCAAACATATTCACTACAGTTCTTCTCATGGACAGTAAAGTTTATTTATTAAAAGAATATAGCAAGCTCGCTTTTAATTAAAGCCCAAGCTCCTTTAGTAAATCAACCACAGTGTGTCAGTACACATAGACAGGCATGAACTAATATATGCACGCATGTCTATAAGCACAAAACCAATTGCTTGATAGTCAATCTACCAACATCCGCCCAAAGATCAGTTTTGGGCGGCCTGACCCTTTGATGCGTTCTGTGGGTTGAACACAAGGGTTCAAACCAAAAAAGAGAAGACGTTTATAGTTTCATCCTGAAACATTTAACACATATGCAAAAAAAAAGCCATATCATATCAAAGAAAACAGGAACATGAAAGAAAACTGAAAGAAATAAAAAGAAAATGCAATGTCTTCCCCATTAAACGTTACATAGGGTTTCTGACTACACGGCAGAAATTCTATTTTTTTTTTTTTTGATGTGCCTTAATTTGAAATAGCTTATTATTATTATAATGTAAGGCTATGTATTAAAAAAAAACAAAAAAAAAACATTTGCCATGTGAAAGAGGGGAAAAAAGCAATTATACCAAATGAAGTGTTTCCCTGACCTACATACACCAAGACACTTTTTTATTCTATATTTTTTGTCTTCATGTCTTAGGGTGGTCTGATGTATTGTACAAATTAATTGAGTCCTACGCTGTAATTAAATAATTTATTCATAGCATTTGTACACATCTCTGCAGGGTGTTGTTTTTTTAACATAATGCTTTTTTTTTTTTTTTTATAAAGAAGAAGAGAAGTACAAAGTCATTCTGGTTTATGAACATTAATCTATGAATTTAGATCAGCTTGTTCATTCAGTGTCAGCAGTTAAAAAAAAAAAAGGCAAATTTAGGTAGAATCTATCTCATAATGAGGCTGGATCATTTATATGGATTGAAGATGCAAGGCGGTTTTGTATTTCACCTAGTTAGAGTTCGACTTAAATTGGCACTTGATACCTGTCGGGCACATGCAAGGGTAACAGTTTTTTTCTTTGCATGCTTATTATGAATTTTTGTTAGGATAATGAACGCAACTAAGTGAAGGTATAATATTTTGAAACAATAAAGTGTTTCTAAAACCTTAGATATGGTAGCTGCATTAATTTTCTTTTTTAAGGCTTTTTTTTTCTTTTCTTTTCACTGGTGATCTTGCCAGTAACACGCTTCCTGTCCTAGGGTGACAGTGCTACTACTGAATCTATGGAGCATTGTCACCCTAGAACAGAAGTACATGACATTTATTCTACACGGGCAGAGAGCACAGGATGTCACCAACCAGTTTCTGTCAGGATTAGTGCCGGGACAAGGTCATCCAGCACCCAAGGCAAAGACGCCAAACTGCGCCCCCCTCCCTCCCTTAGGGTTAGGGTCAGGGCACCCTCATCCTTGCAATAAACCATTGTGACCAGGGCAGACAATTTTTTTTTCATTTATTAAAGCGGAACTCCATTTAAAAAGAGAGAAGTTCCACTTGTTTCAACACTCCACTGCCACTTTTGGAAATGTTATGGGGGGCGTGTACCTGGTTTTGACAAATTCCTACTCCCACTTCCAGGTCTCACATGGCCGTGGCGGTCTGAGACAGAAGATTTGCTCCCCCCTCCTTTCTTTCACACATTACAGGTCCCAGAAGACTGCGGGACCATTCACAAAATGAAGCACAGCTCGCATATGTGCAGTTGGAAGCGGATTGTGAAGCCGCAAGGTTTCCCTTAGTCAAGATGCCGGGGCCTGCACCCAAAGCCAATTAAAGAGTCAGCTCAGGTAAGGACACTGCTGGATCCCTGAATAGGTAAATGTCCTTATATTAAAAGTCAGCAGCTTCAAATACTGTAGCTGCTGACTTTTAATATAAGGACATTTACCTATTCAGGGATCCAGCGGTGTCCTCACCTGAGCTGATTCTTAATTGGCTTTGGGTGCAAGCCTCTTGACTAAGGGAAACTGGCAGTGAAGCCTTGTGTGACGAACCCTCGTCCTCAACAGGATTATGTCCGCCGTAAATCCTTCCTCTGTCCAGAACCAGCACTATCCAAGACTCTTTAGCCCACCCAGTCACCAGCCGTACTTCAGTGTAGGGTAAAAACCAGCAGACTAACTTTATTCAAGCACATGGTACAACAGATAAATAACTCAGAGACACTCCTTGGATTCAGGGCGGGTTAAACCGTCCAATGACAATAGACTCACAGGTCAGGTGTATTCAACTTCTCATCAGCGAACAGTCTTATCAGCAGGGGGGCTACACAGCAAACACACTTACACATCCCATAATATTTGAGGCAGACAGACACAATAGAACAATAGAATACAGTCACACCACAAACGATCACAGCAAAGAGTACACAACAAAATGAGACAAAATACAATATATATAGATAAGTCAGGGTGACTGGGCTCACTCTGTCATGCTGTTGGGGACCTGGACCATCTGCCCAGCATCCCTGGAGTATACATATGGAGACTGAAATCCCATCCACCTTCACAGGATATCTGTTCTCTGTTAGTCCTGCTGGCCTCTGCTCTGTTGCCAGCCCTTCTGCTGGGTTGCTGCGAGTGGAGATCGCAGTCCCATCCACCAATATTGGCTCAAGCTGCAGTTGTATGCAGAGGCCAGTAGAATTCTGTCCTGTTAGCACTTCAGCTAATGACCCCACATCATCCACTCTGGCTAACTGTTGGGGAGTGACTGTCACCTTCTCACCATAGGCCCCTGGAACTGCCGCAGGTGGGGGCAGAGGTCTTGGACCCTCTTTCCGATGACCAGAGCTTCAGCTAGAGGAGTCTCTTGTAACTCCACAGATGCTGCTGTTGGTGCTGGGCAGAGCCCAGTGAAGTTTGGCCCAGATACCACCTCTTCTGCTGGAGGCTCACTGGGTTGTTCTTCCTCAGCAGAACAGTCTATCAAATCCCCAATCTCTATAACTGGTGTCTGGGGATAGAGATTCACCATTTCCTGTCCATTGAACGAAGAAGAGGTTACTGGTGCTGGGCAGAGCTCAGTGATATCTGGTCCTGGTGTCATCTCTCCTGTGGGTTGGTGGCATCATTCTGGGGTGCCATCTGCTGCTGGGTAGGGACTATATCTTTCTCACCCTGGGCCTCCAGAACTGCCGCAGGTGTGGGGCAGAGGTTTTGGACCCTCTGTTCAGTTGTCAGCGCTTCAGCTGCAGAAGTTCCTGTTAGTATTGTAAGAGACAACTGCCTTTTCGCTCAGGGAGGCTGAACCTGCTGTTGGTGTTGGCTAGTAGAGCTCTGCCCTGTTGTCTGCACTTCCGCTTTGGAGATGGCAATCTCCAGAGTTTCCACTGCCTATTCTCTGGCATGCTTCTGAACACATTCTAGTTTCCTGTATGCCCTTTCCAGATGCTCTTCCTTCCTTAGCAAATAGTCCAGATCAGGTTTAAGCTCTGAGACCCCTACAAGACCGAGCATTGTCTCTCTGTATTCTTTCAGGTCCTCAAGGGTAGGTTCCCCTACATCGCCAAACACAAAACAATCTGTAATGCTCTCTCACAGCAATCCAGGGCCACCAAAGTCATATCCCTCTGGAGAGCATTTTGTTGTCTCCCCTAAATATTCCTCCTCCGCATGCCATTGCAGAGCCTGATACCAATTGTCCAGCTCTATCTCCTGCTGGACCAGCCTGTCCAACTCAGTCACCCATGGTTTCGGGGCCGCTCTCCCAAGAATTGCATCCGTAACTCCCATTGTTCACTGGCCTGCTGCTGTGGGGTAGGAAAGTACTTTCCCTGTTGCATACCAGCAATCTGGAGGACTATAATCCAGAGCCCTACCCGAATCTCCTGCCTGAACTCCAGGTATTCATCCGCAGACACAGACCTGGTGTATGCTGAAAGGACGATCCGCAGCAGGAATTCTGATGCCAGATCCATATCTTCGTGGGGTGACTGAAGTCTGCTATCCCGATCTTGGATCCGTGTGGAGGTTTGGACGTGTTCACAGCTAGAAGGCACCATCCCACTGCTGCCACCAGTTGTGATGAACCCTCGTCCTCAACAGGACTATGTCCACCATAAATGCTTCCTCTGTTTAGAACCAGCACTATCCAAGACTCTTAAGCAATGCTGTATCCTGGCCTAGGCCAACAAGGCCCAGGCCTAGGGCAGCACTTTGCAGGGGGGCAGCACGAAAAGAATCCCTGTCGGCTTGCGCTACACTGTTAGGCACATTCCTGCGACTGTTGGGGGGGGGGGGTGCCGCTTCTAATTTTGACTGTCCTATCATCCTGGACCACAAACCTTCCTCACTGTGCTATATGTTTCTGCTGCACCATTGGCATGATTATATCTTCTTAGTCATCTCCATAAAATTATCAGAAATTTGTGCTTAAAGTAGAACTATAGATAACACTTTTTTTTTTCATTTTGGATAGAGTAGGGAAGGGTTATAGCCCCTGTCAGTTTATTTTTTACCATCACTGTCCCATTGCAGAGATTTCCCTTCACTTCCTGCCCCATATCCAAAGAGGAAGTGAGAGGAAGTTTATACAAATTAAGGGAATCCACCCCCCCAGGCCCTCAGAACTAGTGTCCCCACTCGAAAATTTCAGGGCGGGTCTTAAACAGCAAGGGGTGTGGCCTTGACAGGAAGGGGTGGGTCATATTTAAATTAGAGGGTCCACAAGTTTAGTCAGGCCTAGGGCGGCACAAAATCTAAATACACTACTGCTCTTTAGCCCACCCAGTCAGCAGCCCTACTTCAGTGTAGGGTAAAAACCAGCAGAATAACTTTATTCAAGCACATGGTACAACAGATAAATAACTCTGACACACTTCCTCCCACCATTGGATTCAGGGCGGGTTAAACTGTCCAATGACAATAGACACACAGGTCAGGTGTATTCAACTTCTCATAAATAAACAGTCTTATCAGCGGGGGGCTGCTGGAGCAGTCCCCCTCCCTCTTTCATTACAGCAAACACACTTACACATCCCATAATATTTGAGGCAGATAGTCATATTAATAAAACAATAGAATAGAATCACATCCCAAACGATCACAGCAAACAGTACACAACAAAATAATCAATATATATATATACACACACACAACAATTCAATGCGGCTGTACAGTCAGTCCGATTAGAACAGATCAGACTGGATTTCTTGGTCACCCCTATTAGAGACACAGGGTGATTTACACTTAATAGAGCCTGGGGAAGCTTGACACAAAGGGCCAGATTCAGATAGCGTTTACGTCGGCGTATCTAGAGATACGCCGCGTAACTTCTAAGAATAGCCGACGTACCTTTTTTCTGTATTCAGAAAACAAGATACGCCAGAATTCTGCTAAGATACGAGCGGGGTAAGTCTGTTACACCATCGTATCTTAGTTTCTTAGTTGCATATTTACGCTGGCCGCTAGGTGGCGCTTCCGTCGATTTACGCGTCGAATATGTAAATTAGGGAGATACACCGATTCACGAACGTATTTGCGGCCGGGCGCCGTATTTTACATTGTTTGCGTAAGCGTTAGTCCGGCGTAAAGTTACTCCTGCTATAGTGAGGCGCAGCCAATGTTAAGTATGGACGTCGTGACAGCGTCAAATTGTACGTTGTTTACGTCGTTTGTGTAAATCGTTCGGGAAGGGGGCTGGCGTAAATTACTTTCAGGTCGTTTACTTTGACTACTTGCGACGTGATTTCACGCATGCACACTGGGATACGTCCAAGGACAGCGCATGCGTCGTTCAGAAAAAAATGTAAATTACGTGGGGTCATGATTCATTTACATGAATCACGCCCCCTACATGTCTATTTTGAATTAGGTGCCCTTACGCCGTGCAATTTAAGCTACACCGCCGCAACTTACAGAGCAAGTGCTTTCTAAATAAGGCACTTGCCTGTAAAAGTTGCGGAGGCGTAGCATAAATAGCATACGCTACGCCGCCGGAAAGATACACGATTGTATCTGAATCCAGCCCAAAGTTTCAAGAGCTCTCCAAGGTAAGCTGAGTTGTACAAACCCCCCACCCAAAGTGACTCCTGCCACATCTTGCTTTTCATTGTTTAGGGAGAGCCTGGAGCTCCTCTTTAAACAGATATAACAAAACACATTCAGTAGTATATTTAACAAACTAAAATGGAGCAAATAATAGTAGAAGTTACCTTCACTCACTTGTTCTTCTTTCTTATAACTTACTGAACCTTCCCCCCCCCCCCCCCCCCAGAATTTGTATTTATTTATTTTTGGCGGGTGAGATACCAATTTTTAGTAGAGCACAGTCTAGACAATGATAACATCACCTGTTCTGTCCCTAGATATAGGTCCAGTTGTTTGTGTGTTTATCAGTTGACATTGCATTTTTTGTAATTCATGTGCATTACATTGTGTGGTAACAGCACCATCTACTGACCAATTAATGTATTTCATTCAGCCTGTTTTCTCTGTGCATTATGGGAGTCCCAGTGTATTCTGGGTAGGTCTTGGTCCTTGGTAGGCTTGTGCTGTACAGCAAGCAGTCACCATCTTGTGTCTCAGGAGCCAAACATTCTCACTGGGTTCCTGCCCCATCATCTGCTATTTAGCCTGTTTTCAAGCATAGTCGGTAAGAGCACTATCTTGTGACATTTACCATAGCTTATATGTGTTACTTGTTTTATAGCTCATTGCTATCATTTGTATTACCCCATGTACTGCATTTATAGCAGATAATTCTGTGTCTTAGGCCATGTACCATGGATTTTATGTTCTAAATGCTATTATTTTATTCTGTAGTTTCATCTTTCCTGTCAATCTACTATCAATAAAAGAGAAAGTTAAAGCAGTACAGTTTTCTCTTCTTCAAGACAGAAGGTTTAGCTACATGTCAGATTACACACCGTGCTAACGTGTATGAGGACAGTATGTCACCCCGTGCCAAAAGCCTCCTGGGATAGGCACGTCATGCAATCCTGGAAACAATACACTGCATGTGCAGAGAAGCATCATCCGGAGGTGACTTCTAGATCCGGAAGAGACAACTGGCCTTCCGATGATGTCACAAACAAGATGGCAGCAAGTGACCAAGCACGCAGTGATTTTTGGCGAGTTACAGCTGGACAGAGGTGGAGTCACTGGGTGGCCAAAATTCTATTATAATTCAACCCAGAGGACAAGGTAAGTAGGGGTTAATATTACCCTGATACCCAGTACCACTTAGTAAGGATTTCAGCCCTGTCCAGCCAAAGTCTGCCTCAGACTTTGGCAGAATGCCTTCAGCAGGGCTGGGCGCTGCACCTGTCCAACCCGAATGCACCGACGGATGGCCCCACATACAAAGGGCCAAAAAGAGATACAAAATAACATTTTTATTTTTGTATTTACTCTAGTTCCTTCATCTATATATCAAAGGGATATGCGTTGGTCAGCAGATCATTTATAATATAAAGCAATCTGACAAGTTAAAATGTATTTTTTAAGTAAAATGTATTCCTAATTAATCTCTTATTAAACCTCAGTTTGCCCTATTCAGCCCTAATCAAATTATTTACCCTTCTCCTCGTGACTATTATTTTTTGCTAGTTTTCTTAACCATTACACCTTATTTTTTTTTTATTATTATTTGTTTAGTTTGTAAAAATGTTGCATTAAAAACAACGAAAATTAAACCAAGGCTTTTATTTGTTACATTGGTACCAGAATCATATTTTTTCGTGTCATTTTAATTTAATAACTGATATTAAAGAATAAAATTACTACTTTTCATCTGAAAACCACAATTTTATTTAAACTAACAATGATTAAAGTAGAAAAAAATATTTGTCTAGGGGAGGCATAAAAAATAAAATCATTTTTGCAAGACAATATCATTAAAAAAAAAGACTTGTTCTAAAAAATATATATATATGTTTTACTTTGTTATTTAAAGTAATGGCAAAGTTATTGCCGAATTCATAGGCACATTACAGAAATGTACAAATTGCTCTGGTCCATAGGGGGTGTACAGGGGTGAGAGCTGAAAGGGTTAATAGAAGTTGCAGATTTAGAAATATTGAAACTGTTTTTTGAAAATGGAATATTAAAGCTTGTATGAGATTTTAGTGATCGAATTTTCATCTTTAGGGTGCCTTTAATTTGCCACAATGTTTAGCTTGTATGATTATTTTTTATAGTCTTTAAAATACTTTAGTATATATAACTGTGAAAGAGATTGGTTCATTCTAATTACTTTTATCAATGTGTGGTACTGTTTTAAATCATTGCATTGCAGTACTACACAATTAGGTGCGCTTCGCAATGTAAGTCTATAATACAGCTGACTCACTGAAAACAATGCACTCCCCTTGTAGCTGAGATTTCCACGGTTGTTTAGAAAGAAGGTAGAGTAATTGCAAACTGAGCGTGAGCCCACTCTGGCAACATTCTATAAATTACTTTAAATATTACTATAACAAAACTATGAAAAAAACATGTACGTATAATAACATTAAATTAAAAAAAAAATACTTTAAAATCATTGCAGCTCTGTTTTAATTAATTCATCATTAAACGTGTTTTTTTTTAAATACAACTTGCGTGAGTACCTGAGTTTAACTCATTATCATCCTGTTGAAATCCCCCTGTACATGCAGATAGAGCATAGAGCACAGTGAGCAGGGAAATGACTTCATCTGTATTCCGCTACTCTTTCACTGTCCAAATAGTGGACTGGAGAGAGGACAGTGCTCTGGCAGGACATGTAAATCTGAGGACTGGGTGGACAGAAACACAATGTCCTTGGGAGGTAAATAACTCAGTCGCTGTAAATCTGAGGGGTAGATCTGAAATGATGTGCAAGCTAAAATGCTGTTTTTTATTTTTCTTGCCTGTCCCCCTCAGATCTACAGCGACTGCACTTCCAAGTGCACTTTCAGTGCAATTTCAAGTGCACTTTCCACTTGTAGTTTGCACTTGTAATGCAAAGTGGATTTGCCTTTCGTAAATGTGTTTTATAGTATCTTTAGCACCCTCTATGGATGGTTCTACTTCACAATTCCATCTGAATAAAATAGGAAAAATTATGGTGCATTATGTAGATACTGTATGCTGCACTTGGCACTCAAGTTGAAGCACCCTAAAACCTTGCCAGCATTACCCCACTCTCTTGGTAAACTCTAGCCATAACCACATGTGAAAATCTGTTGCCCTCTACTGTCAGCTACTAGTATCATACTGTAATGTTTAATTATATATGTCACTTCCTGACAACTGGGGGTTGTTGGGAACATTTTCTGAAAAGAGAATGTGGGGAGACAGAAAGTTTCAGCCACATGTCCTGTCCATGCTACTAATCGATCAGAAGAAACAATTATGCAATGCCAGATAACTAGGACTGTATTCCATGCTGGTTGGGTAACAGCGGGAAGGTCTTCTGATCACAATAGATCTTGTCTCCAGACATAAAGACAGAAGCTGCATTATCCTCAGTGGCCCCTGCACAAAGACAATGGGTGGCGTAATGTAAAAGAAAGAAGACAAATTCCCCCTTGACATCAATGAATACATTTCCCAGAATCCTTGATCTAGAGAGGTCAAAGTGAATGGGTTGTCAATCCATTTACCCCACAGTTTATCAAATGGCTTGGGTTTTTTCCTGAGTTCAAAAGTAAGTTTATATAAAAGTAAAGTGTTAATAATTAATTCAAGCCAAGAATTTAAGTTAGGGGCAGACGTTCCTTTCCAGGATAGTAGGATTCATTTTTTTTGCATAGAAATACAATATACGTAACAAGTGTTTAGCATAGTTGGACTTAGAAAGTTCACCAAACACTTCCAATGTTTTCAATTACTTTGATTAGATTACTGGTTAATTTCCCAGGAAGGTAATGCCCTGTCCTGGGTGGAGGCACTGCCAACTTCATTAGCAATTCCACTCTTCCGCCTAGCAAAATTTCTGGTTCTCACATTTACATTCAGGTATGTCTTATTTGAGGAGGGCCATTTCTCAAACCACCCCCCCCCCCCCCCAAAAGAAGGCTACACACATATGTCGGGTGGCACATTCGATAAACCTGCTTTTTACGCTGGTACTGCTTAATACTGGACAGGAGTTACCCTTTAATGCCCTTTAATCTTCATTTCAGAATTGCAATTTTTTTTATTTTTTTTTAATCCTATGCATGAGCAAACACTTTTTTTTCTTAATGTGTTCATAAAACCTTTCTTTGTTTCTTGTGATTTCCAATTTTGTGGGGTTCTTTCACTCTTCTTGTTCATTGTCTTGATCAACAATAGATTTCCCCACTGGCACATTTAGAAGTAAATACACAGTGCAGAGCGCTTTGAAGAGGAAGACATCCCTTAAGGTAAGAATGTCTTGCCAATTATTTGTGACTGAAGCATTCTACTCAAATAAAGTATTGGCACACACTGCGCTCAATTCAAAAGAAGTTTGCCGTGTATCCAGAGAAGCAAAATAAACATTTGCCTTTTTTTTTCAAACAATATATAGAAGGAGCTGGGAGCTGTTGTATCTGTATTGGACGTATATATTTATTCTTATCAGGTTTATTAGGTTAAGTTAGCTTGTAATGTGCTAATATGATGAGCTTTTATACCAGATTCCGAAGATATTTGGTTGTTGGTGTCCACCCCGGTATAAGATGAGTGGGGATTAGAGGTAGGTGTGCCATATCTTCCCAGCGCTGATAAATAATTAATGATTATTGGGAGTCAGTGGGAACCATGCCATGCCTACCCCTATTGAAGGTCATTGGGAGTCACTGGGTCATTGGAAGGTGTGCCATGTTTGTGCCAACCTTGATTTAAGGTCAGTGGGAGTCAATAGGAGGCATGCTCAGTGTTGTGCCCACCCTGATTTAAGGTCTTTTGGAGTCAGTAGGAGGTATGCTGCGTCATAATTTAAGGTCATTGTGCCCATTCCTGATTTAAGGTCATTGGGAGGTGTGCTGGGTTTGTGCCCATTTTCATGTAGGTCCTTGAGAGTCAGTGGGACACATACCATGTTTGTGACCCCCCCTCCCTCTCCCTCTCCCTCCCCATCCCCATCTTAAGGTCATTGAAAGTCAGTGGGAGGCACGCTGTGTTTGTGTCTACCTTCATGTAGGTCATTGGGAGTCAGTAGGAGGCATGCCGTGTTTGTGCCCATCCTAATTTAAGGTAAGTGGGAGGTGTGCCGTGTTTGTGCCCTGCCTGACTTAAGAGACGTGTGCCGTGTTTGTGCCCTCCCTGAGTTAAGAGACGTGTGCCATGTTTGTGCCCACCCTGAGTTAAGAGACGTGGTTTTTTTTTGCCCTCCCTGTGTTAAGGGAGGTATGCCATGTTTGTGCACACCTTCCCCCACTACTAGAAGTGAGTGGGAGGCGAACTGTGTTTTTGCCCACCTTTATTTAGGTAATTTGGAGCTGGTGGGAGGCATGATGTTTTTGTGTCCATTCTAATTTAAGTGGAAGTTATTGGAAACTGTATGGTTTATGCCTATGGAGGCTGCAGCTTTAGGAAGAAATCAGCAGTGGAAGCTACCATACTTTTATCCCCTAAAGCAGGGGTGCCCAACCTTTTGAAGGCCGAGGGCCACTTAAGCGACTTAACCTCTTAAGCCCCGCACCAATATGCTGCTAAATGCCCAAAAGGTGTTTTTACAATTTGGCACTGCACTGCTTTAACTGGTAATTGCGCGGTCATGCAATGTTGTATCGAAACAAAATGTACGTCCTTTTCTTCCCACAAATAGAGCTTTCTTTTGATGGTATTTGATTACCTCTGCGATTTTTATTTTTTGCGATATAAACGGAAAAAGACCGAAAATTTTGAAAAAAAATGATATTTCCTACTTTTTGTTATAAGAAAAATCGAATAAACTAAATTGTAGTCAAACATTTAGGCCAAAATGTATTCAGCCACATGTCTTGAGTAAAAAAAAATCGCAATATAAAAAAAAACTAGCTACCTAGCGGCAACAGTGACACTAATACAGCGATCAGAAAACCGATCGCTTAGTGACACTGGCAATAGGGGGTGAAAGGGTTAACTAGGGCGGTGATCAAGGGGTTAAACCTTTATTAGGGAGAGTAGGGGGCTACCCTGGACCTAACACTAACTGCCTGTCACACTAACTGTCACACTGACACTAAATGCAGTGATCAGTAAATATATGATCACTGCAATCAGTGACACTGTGATAGGGGGCTGGGGGGGGGTGATCTGAGGGGGTTAAGTGTGCCTATGTGTATTGGTGTCAGTGTGCTGTTGTGCAACTCACGTGTGATGTCTTCTCTCTTCTCGCCGGAACGAAAATACCGCCGAGAGGAGAGGTGACATCACTTCCTCTGCCTGTGTTTACATTACACAGGCAGAGGGCGGGCAGAGAGGGGGAAAGCGGATTCGCTGGGAGCGATCGCGAGGGGGCGGACAGAAACGAACAGCCGCCCCCTTATCCCGGATCGCTCCCAGAGGCTTACCGACCACGGCATGTAGCGCGGGGGGGTCCCGATCGGACCCCCGACCCGCGGGAAGGCAGGGACGTGCCGGCATGTCCATCTGCCTGTACGCGCCATTCTGTGGACGCATGTTTACATGCGGCGGTTGTTAAGCGGTTGATAACCAGTTGTGGGCCACAATGAGTGGAGTGGGCAGATGACAGGTCTGTGTTCAGTCTGCATATGCAAAGCAGACACAGACTAATCTACTCTATGGGCCCTCTGATCCAATCAGATAGAAGGGGGCAGATCCAGTTCTGTTTTTTTTAGCAGATTGGATTGAAGGTAGGCGGGTGTAAACGGACAAAAGTCTGTTTACATCTGCCGCTCGATAGAGGTGAAAAAGGCGTCCGATTGGGTTGGATCGATCATGTGAAAGGGGCCTAAGGCTGCTTTTACACTGATGGTCTGCGGTCTATTGCGGCGCAGTGTAGCTGTGGTTTTCCCGCCGGTTAGCTGCACTTTGCCATAGATGTCTATTATATCCTACAGGTGTGGTGCTCTTTCTAAAAAGCCACTTGCTTCCTCTACCGCTAGCTTCATTTACAACACTGATGCTCTCGGTTGGCAGGTCGGCAACTTGCAATCTGGGCTTTCCAACCAGCCATTCCAGAGCAGGAGGTCGCGGGCCACATCAGAGGGCTCCGCGGGCCACATGTGGCCCCCCCGGGTCACTGGTTGGGCACCCCTGCCTTAAAGAATACATGTCAATATAATTTTAGTACTAATCTGGCAATAGAAATAAAGTAAAGCATTATGAAGAACTTACCCGCCCCCCCAACTTTCTATTTACCGTAAGGATACCATTCATAGCAAAGGGCTAGAAAAATGTTGTAGATGAAAGGGACTGGGCTATCTCTCTGCATAGCTAGGAAGTAAAGAAATGAGCATTTTAGAGTTCCTTGGGAGATGTTCCAGGTCTCTCAAAAAGACCTCATAGGATCTGTTTGTTAAAGTACTGTTATTTCTAGGCCTGTATTGTAGTCCTGGGGCAAGTTTACTACTATTATGATACTGACAGGTGCACTTTAAGAAAAGTATTAAAATAATTATTGTTCCAGTGAATTGTGACTGTTCTTTCCCATGTGTTGCAGAATGTAGGTCATCACTGTATTGTTGTGAGCCTGCAAGAAGAGTACACAGGGAAAACTGCCGTTCTCGAGGTCCAGAGGAATAAGACAAATAAGACAATGCTAAGCTATTCTAGGCTGTGTCAGCACACATACAGGTCACAGATGACTTCTGAGGTCTCCCAGTTACCCAGTTTACACTGATAACACCAATAAAATGAAATAGTTTCCCTGAAAATAGAGATGTAACATTTTGCTACACTAGAAGCTAGAAGTATTATTGCAAGCACTATTAAAGAGACAGGAATACATTATATAAATAGTCTATATACGTATAGATAATGCCCAAAAAATCCTTGAATATTTTTGTCTCCCTGTAGAGAGATTTCTCGTCTCTTTCTGTCTTGGAGACACAGCAGGAAGTTAGATAATATCCCCTCTTGGACAATTGCCACCAGTATTAGTGTCTCCCACTCATGCCGCGTACACACGGCAGAGAACCTCGACGGGCAGAAGACATCGTTCCGCCCGTCGAGGTTCTCTGCCGGCCGTCAGATTCGGCGACCCGCCCGTCGAGAAAGGCAACCAGCCATTCATCCCGACGGGCGGGGCTCGCTGAGAGCGTACACACGGCCAAGGTTCTCGGCAGAATGCAGCTCCCAGCGAGGCTCTCGCTGGTTTCTGCCGAGAACCTCGGCCGTGTGTATGGGGCTTCAGTGTTGTCAACCGTTAGTATTTTTACTGGCAGCCCCTTAAAAAACGGGCACTTTCCTTCTGCCAGTAAATGCCAATAAGAGGAAAAGGTTGTCAGTAAAAAATATGTCTGTGACACGTAGGTCAGAACTGCGATTGCACAGCTGGAGTCCGGAGCCAGCCGAGAAAATCCAAGTGCCTAATGTCTACCTTAAATCACATTGCTAATTGCATATTGTACTTGCTTGTAGCCTAAATACTGAAATTTGCACTTAAAATAGTAATTTTGTAACTTTTGAAAATGCCAGTAAAAACTTGGCGGTGCCAGTAAATTTTGGGTGTCATGTCAGTAAATTTCAATCTGGTAGGTTGGCAACACTGCTCCCACTGGAAAACCTCCATTACAGTTGACCACTTGCTGGCAAATCACGTACCTGTCTGTAGATCTATCACTTGTAAACACAGAAACCAGACTTCTGTGTTTACAAGTGATTGTGGTGAGTAGGCCCCGCCAGGGTCTGAACCAGAGGTGGTGGAACTGAGTTCCACAAAGTTCCCCCTGAAAAAATGCCCTTGCTGTAGTAAGGGCAGCACAGTGGTGTGGTGGTTAGCACTTCCACCCAGCAGCAAAAGATATCACTTCCGTAAAAAAAAAACACAGTATTCAAAACCGCAGATCTTGGCGTTTTGACCCCAGATCCTGACACGTGCCTATTGCTGTCACAGTGATGTTTATAATCCTTGTGACAGCTATAAAAGTGATAAAACAAAAAAAAAAATTAAAGCCACAGTATAAAAAAAAAAAAATTGTATAATAATTAAAATTAAATAAATAAAGTGCCCCTGCCCACCACGTGCTAGCGCGCAAAGGCAAATGCGTGCATTGGTCCTGAACGCACAGAAACCGTGATCGTCCCACACATGTGAGGTATCACCATAAACGTCAAATTATGGGCAGTAATTCTAGCACCAGACCTCCTCTGTACATCTAAAGTGGTAACCTGTAAAGGCTTTTAAAGTGTCACCTATGGATTGTAAAATGTATGATGTTTGTAGCTGTTATGCGGGCACGCGCAGTTTCAAGAGTGACATGTTTGGTATCTATTTACTAGACACATGTGCACACTGAAATATTTTGTTTTCGTCCGAAAAATACATTTATCTAGTTACTTCCGAAATTCGTTTTTGGTTATTTAGTTTAGTTAAAAAATGCATTAGTTTGAAAATCCAAATTAATTCAGGTCGAATCTGTCAGTGAAGGCTTAGGTAGCACCTAAACTGTACGACGCCGCAATCGTACATTTCCGGTCAAATGTTCCACCTACAAGCTATTGAGGAATTCTAATGTTGTATGACACTAGTAATAATTATATTTATAAATTATTATTACTAGTCAACCAACATTCAAATTTTTCTATGGCCTATGGGCCGAGCATTTAACCGGAAATGTACGATTGCGGCGTTGTACAGTTTAGCTGCTTGTCGAATCTTCTTAGAACTTTCGTCAGACATCATAAGCCTTCAATGACAGATTCAACGTTTGTATGTTTTTCGCTGCTTTGTCAAATCTTTGTCGTTCATGTCGAATGGTCTACCCCAACACTGTCTCTATAATGTCGAATCTTTTCTCTCTACGTCAAATCTTTTCTCTCTACGTCAAATCTTTTTTCTCTATGTAGAATAATCTTGGACTAATAAAGTTAAGGTTAGGCACATTCGACCGCAGATTCTATAGACACACGTTGCTCTTGACAGCGTCATCTTGAATCTCCTATGTATATCGAACTGTTGTAGCAACGAAAACAATGCATTTTTTTAATCGTTCGGATTTCGGATTCGTTTGTTGAAACAATAACGAAAAAACCCGAAATTAGGACGAAAATGCATTCGGACGAAAACAAATGCACATGTCTACTATTTACTTGGCATGACATCATCTTTTATATTTTCCAAAAAAAAAATAATGGTTATGTATTGTGTTTGTTTGCATTAAAATGGAAAAAAAAAGTTTTTATATTTATTTCCCCAAAACTGTGTTTGAAAAAACCCTGTGCAAATACTGTGGGAAATAAACAATTGCAAAACCCACCAATCTATTATCTAGGGTCTCTTTCATATAATGTAACTAATTTTCTAGCCAAAAATTTATATTTTCACATGTAAACAAAAAGTGACAGAAAATGCCTGGTCTTCAACTGGTTTTAAAGCCAACCATGGTTTGAATCTTGGCTGTATTAGTAGGGACTTGCCGAGATTCGAACCATCTATGGGCAGGCTGATTGTACCCAAGTTGATCCTTCTATTGACTTGGGTACAATCAGCATGTCAGAATTTTCATGCAATTATTGTCAGCGTCTATAGTCACTAGCCATAATCACTGTGTGTTCTCCCAGCAGGTACAGCTCCCTGCGCCCCCGCAGGGAGAACACAATAGTCTGTGGGACAGATTCCCCATCAACAATGCAATGACTGTGTTGATGGGGGAATCAAGTGATTTTGTTTCTTGCAACCCAACTGCATATGACCAGCTTTTGACTGTGCATTTTGCTATGTATATTACTGCTTGTTAAACTAGCACGCCTTTGTGATGATGATGATGAGGTCTAATGAATCCCGAACTGAGGAGAATTAGGTGTTGTACTGAACGCAGTGCCAGACACTTTTTTCCAAAGTGTGCAAATCAGTTACAGATGATTAGATTTGAATTATTGTGTGTGAGACACATCTCATAGCACACCCTAGGACTTCTCCAGAACTTCTCCCATCCTCTGGAACTCTCTACCCCAGTATGCCTGGTTAATTATTACTCTGCCTGCCTTTGGGGGATCCTTGAAAACTGTACTTCAGCCACCTCCATTAGGTCATCTCCCGCAACTAGTATCTCTTGTTCCACCTCCCCTTCCTTTAGATTGTAACCTCCTATTCCTCCTATATTGAACTGTATTGTAATTGAATTGTCTTCCTTTACTGTAAAGCACTGTGCAAATTGTTGGCACTAGATAAATCCTAGATAAATCCTAGATAAATTCTGTATAATAAAAATATCAAAAATAATGAAAAATACAAGCAGTACTAATTGCTGTCGTAAGACTTTTAATGAGGCGATGTCGTAAAAACTGCCATCTCATAAGACCACGAGCAGAGCACTCCACAGGCACTGGGTATCCTGGGGGTCATTACCCTCCAAAGCAAGAGACTTTTAATTAAGTCCCATCATAAAATAGTTGTTAAAACAATCCTTGGTCTGAAGTTTTCATAAATGGCTAATTAAATGTCGTAAAACTCATTAGCGTGATGTTCCTTACTCCAGTGACTGCTAAAAGACATAGGGCCGGATTCAGATACAAATGTGTATCTTTCCGGCGGCTTAGTGTTTCCTCTTTACGCTACACTTCCGCAAATATTATGGGCAAGTGCCTTATGCAGAAAGCACTTGCTCTATAAGTTGCGGCGGCGTAGCGCAAAGTGCCCGGCGTAAGGCCGCGCAATTCAAATGTTGAGGATGGGGGCGTGATTCATGTAAATGAATCATGACCCCACTCTCATGACGTTCTTTCTGAACGGCGAATCCGCTGTCCGTGGACGAATCCCAGTGCGCATTTGTCAAATCACGTCGCTATTTGCCAATGTAAACGACGTTAACGTAACTTACGTCGAGCCCCTTTCCCGAACGATTTACACAAACTACGTAACCGACGTACAATTCAACGCTGTCCCGACGTCCATACTTAACATTGGCTACGCCTCCTATAGCAAGGGTAAATTTACGCAGGAAAAAGCCTTACGCAAACGACGTAAACTACGACGCCCGGCCGCAAGTACGTTCGGGAATTGCCGTAACTCCCTAATTTGCATATTCAACACAAAAAACGATGGAAGCGCCACCTAGTGGCCAGCGTAAAACTGCAACTAATATACGACGGTGTAACAGACTTACGCCGCTCGTATATTAGCAGAATTCTGGCGTATGTTCTTTTCTGAAGAATCTGATAGAATACACATTGATAAGTCTAGCTTGCATTACTTGACCTAAAAAGAAGATTTACTTAAAGCCAGCGCTGGAAGCCAACCATATGACCAGGCCAGATCTGCATCAGAATTAGTAAGTATAGGCATCTCTACTTTTATAGGATAGATAGAATAAGCTTAGTTTTGACTTGCCTTCCACGTCATGGTAAAAAAATAACATTTTGTCACTTGCTGTGCCCCCCCCCCCCCCCTCCAATACTTCCTGTATTGATCCAACGCTGTCCCTTGGCTTTTTCATCTTAAAGGAGGATCAGGAAGCTCACTTCTCCATAAACCCATGCTGGTTCTCCTCACTTCATCCAGGCTAAGTCCCTAGGTACCACATGCCTTGAAGTCAATCTCCCAGTATGTAGGGAACCGGTCTCTAGAGAAAGGGCCAAGCATCAAAACCTTTCACTACCAGAGTCTCTATCACCCTGCCATGTCACCCACTTCCTGGCTGGTTGGCTACATGGCTGCACATGACAAAAGTACAGTAGTCATGAGCAATGGCAATATAGCCTCCTTGGGACAGCTCTCTGCTCGTTAGACTTCTGTGCTGTATCCTCTGTACTGTATCCTCTTCCAACATCCCTTGTCCCCATAATAAGCCTGTTTTTTGATACGCCATCCATGCATCTCTTTTAAGACTTTAGACCAAGCATTTTAGCTTAACATTCCCTAAATAGCTTCCTTTACCTTAGTGCAGTCCTCCTTCACTTACCTCATCCTTTCATTTTGCTTTTAAATGTCCTTATTTTTTCTGAGAAATCCTCACTTCCTGTTCTTCTGTCTGTAACTACATACCGTACTGCGAGGCTTTCTCTCTGGTGTGGAGAAATCCTCTTAGGCCACGTACACACGACCGAGTTTCTCGGCAGAATCCAGCGAGAACCTCGATGGGAGACGTATTCTGCCGAGAAAACCGGTCGTGTGTACACTTTCGACGAGCATCCCATCGGGAAGCTCGTCGAGCCAAAAAGAGAGCATGCTCCCTATTTCCTCGTTGTTCTATCGGGAAATTTGGCTCGACTAGCTTTTCGACAGCTGAACTGGAACCTCGACGGGCGGAACGATGAGTTTAGCCCGACGAGTTTCTCGGTTGTGTGTACGCGGCCTAAGGGGGGCAGGGGGCCAGCAGGAGGGTCAGGACACTCTCTACTTTGCAGATAGAGAAAGGAGCTGTGTGTTAGTGGGCGTCCTGACCCTCCTGCTCGCCCCTCCCCCTCAAGAGGCTTTCTCCACACCAAGGAGAAAGTCTTGCATTGTGGTGTGTAGTTACAGACAAAAGAACAGGAAGTGAGGATTTCTCAGAAGAAATAAGGACATTTAAAAGCAAAATGGAAGGATGAGGTAAGTGAAGGAGGACTGCACTAAGGTAAAGGAAGCTATTTAGGGAAAACATTTTTTTTTCCTTTACAACTACTTTAAAAGCAGCAAATTAACATTTCTCAAAAGACTTCTTCTGCACACAGTCCTGTACAAAGTCCTCTAAGTGCCCTTTTAGTCATGCCCATGGTGCACCCTTGGGTGGGAAATCCTGTCCTTTAGGATCCACCAGCTCAGCAGGGCAACCACAAATAGCAGAATTATAACCTTACACTGGAATATGTTTTTTTTTTTTTGCAAAGACAAGCAAACAAAATAACCAAAAACCCACAAGGACAGTACATGCAAGAAAAACATTTACTACAGGGATCACTCTGGGAGCACCTTCTTACATGGTGGTAACAGTGTGGTTTGATAGTAACAAGTCCGCATGGGGATTAAACTGTACAGTTTTATGGTGCTCTAAACAAACAGTGCTGATTTAACAACAATAAATAGGGCATTCCTGATGATACAGTTTGGCTGAGCAACCCTAGACTAATCCTGCTGAGGCAGCAGTTAGTGATTTGTTGATGAGTTTTTCACTCATTTCTATTTTCTCACCATAATGCAATAATCTGCATTTCAATTAATAGTAAAGTAACAGTTATTTTTTTTTTATGTTTTCATCCTTTTCGGACTGTAAAATATTTCAAGGAAATTCTCTGTTTAAGATTTCAAAATGCTACACACAAACCCTTGCACATACCAGCAGAGGCGGCGCTTTAATTAGGCAACTTAGGTGCTTGCCTAAGGCCACGCACTCACAGGGGCCTCACGGCCACCTAACTTACCCATTGCATTACCCCAGTTTTGAGGGACAGGGGACCTTAACGCTGCTGTACTCAGGCAGCGTTAAGAGCCCTAACTCAGAAACAGAGCTGCCAGCATCCGTAACAACCAGTGAATATCGGTGATACCACCCCTTGTGACGTCAATGACCCAGCATGCCCGCAGTCAATGACATCACAAGGGGGCAGGTTCACCAGGTGACATCACGGGTGGCCCCCGCCCCTTAGTTATTAAAAAAGAAGGATTGTTAAAAGGTGGCTTCCAGATTGCGATAAGCCCCCTGCCCGCAGTCACCGGCCAGGGTTGTGGGGAAGAGGCTCTTGTCCTTGAATTCTTTTTCCCCATGTCAAGTTTTGCCTAAGGCCTCACAAAGGCTAGAGCCGCCTCTGCATACCAGAGACATGCTATGCTCGCCATGACACCTGTTAGCAGGCCCCACCATTAGTCCATCAGATACATTATGGTGAGCTCCAGAATGCCAGCTATGACCCTAGACAGTAGGGAGCCTCCTGACAGTAGCCATTTGTAGTCCCCCTACTTGCCAGTAAAGGCAGAGACCCCACCCCCCTGGCATAATTTCTTCGTTTTTTCTCTATAAAGAAGCTGGGAGATGCAGCAACATCCTTCTTCCCAGTGTAGTGAGCAGGCTTCACTCTGCCAATTGAATAAAGCCAAGTGGCTGCACACCATTTTATATTGGTTTGGTGCTTCCAGGGCTGATTGCAGAGAGGAAGAATAGAGGTGCTAATCTGAATCTCTGGCAATCTCACTTATTAGTCCAGGGGATCCAGCCAAAATCCATAAAGTGCCCAGGTATGAAGATGATGCCCATTTGCCTTTGCCCTGCACTATGGTCCTATTCATTCATGGCAGCCCAAAGCACCTTGCAAATGCATCTCAATGCACATGTGTTTCAGCACACCACAAATGACAGACGAGAAGAACCACTCATAAGCTGATGCAATGTTTTGAAGAAAAGCTTTGAGGAAGAGAGCATGAGCCTCGAAACGCGTCCCACTCCGATGGACTTTTGTTCTGCAGGACTGTGTTTATTTACCGTATTTATCGGGGTATTGCGCGCTCCCGCACCCCTAAAGTTGCCCCGAAATTCCTGTAAAAAAAAAAGTTATAACATTTTATTACTTACAGTTTTGGTGTCTTGCCCGGCGTCCATCATCCGGTCCGGCATCCGTCTGCGGCCTTGGTGGTGTCCTTCCGGCTTCTCCAGCGCTGTCTCGAGTCGAATCCCGGCTTCCCGAGCTCAGTTTGAACGCCTCCGCCGACATATACCGAGTGCAGTACACTCGGGTACATTCGGCAAGGCTCGGCTTCGCTCGTGCTCACGCTCTGTGATGTTTATGCGTGAGCACGAGCGTAGCCGAGCCTAGCCGAATGTACCTGAGTGTACTGCACTCGATATATGTCGGCGGCTCACTTTAAACTGAGCGCGGGAAGCGGGTATCGGCGTATATCGCGCACCCACGATTTTCCCCTTATTTTAAGGGGAAAAAAGTGTGCGGTATACGCCGATAAATACGGTATGTCTGTATCATTCTCCTTTTTTGTGAGTATATTGGATTTCTTTTTAATTTATTAAACACAGCATAACACAGCAAGTCACTAGACTGGCACACCTTCTTCTTTTGTTTGTGTTCTAGCTTTGGTGTCCCTGGACAAAAGAGTGCAGCAAGGCATCTCTTCATATCTTCATGGTTACAATCAGTTGTTTTCCACAGTAGCACAATAGATGGTTCAAGATTCAAAATGTATCCTTTGTGGTTCTATGTGGACTGGTCTGCCAGGAAGAGTATCTAACCTGTTGCGTTGTCTTTTGTAGTTTGTTTCCTATTCACTCATGGCAGCCCAAAGCACCCTGCAAATGCCTCTCAATGCACATGCATTTCAGCGCACCACAATACATAAATGAGAACATAGGTGTGTGCAGGGAGTGTGCCAGGTGTGCCTGGGCACACCCTAATCACTATGTGCAGTGGGTGGTTTCCCTACTGCCCAGGCTTCCCTTCCCCTCTTTTTGGCCCTGAATTCCTGCTGGCTTCATTCCTTTCTTGTAAAGAGGAACAGCTGCGCTTAAGATAGTCTGATGGAGGGTAATAGGACTAATAAAGATGTGTGACTGCAGCCCCCCCTAAATATAACTCCCCAAAGGGGGTATATGAGAAAACAGAAGAAGTGGTGGGGGTGATGGCGCTGTCACTGATATGTTGTTTGCTGGGCCAGTAACCGAACCCAAATGGGTAAGTATAGGCTTCAATGGGACAACATTCCCCAAAAAGTACACATGCATGCAAAACACCGCGCAGGCAAAAAGATAATAGTAATAATGGATGTGTGTAAAGCCTGGTGGTAGTGCCTATATAAACCACCGGGGGTGTAATAATATGATATACAGCTGTAGCAGGTTGAGCAATCCGTGCTAAATGCTAATATGAAGTTTACAGTAAATACACAAGATATATATACACATCATCCTAAATGGTACAAAGAAAAAAACATATAATATAAATTAAAAGTCCATATAGTATAAAGCAGGTGACATGGGTGGTAAAGGTGCTCCTATATGAATGGATGGTAGACAGTATAGCCAGTGACTTTCGCAGTGGGTCCGGTGTGCCCCCTTGTGGATCCCCACTCACCAGAAGCACTCACCCCTGCTGGGGTAAAATGCGTATTAATCAGCGTGTTGCTCCAAACTGCCGTGGGTCCTTTCCTTGGGTTGCGCCAATCCTTGGTAGGTCACCTGGACTCCTGCAGTGTGTCCTTAGTATGTGTGCTTGGTAGTATGAGGTTCAGTGGATATTCTGATTTCCTCCAAAGCAAGAAAGAAAAGCTTCCATAGCGTGATACGTTTAAAAAACAAATTTTATTGGCACTGTAAACCAATATAAGTAGGTACAAGTGCAATAGTACAAAAAATGTGTACAAAAGGAGCTTAAAATATATAAAAATAAAAATAAGAATAAAAATAAAAATAAAAGTGACACCGAGCTGGACAGAAAACTGGCGCAGCTGATAATCACAATGTCAATGACAAAGATGTACAAACTGTTGTTTGCAGCCTATGCCCAGATGGATAGTGGGCTCTAGGAAACACTGCACTAAAGATGTCCAAATGCTAATAGCACCAGCATGGGAACGGCGTGCGTTCCAAATACAAACAGCTGGTTAGGACCGGAAGTGCGTGTAGGTGTGCGTGTGGCCGCTTTACGTACGTTTTGTGTGCTTACGTCTTCGGAAGCGGGCGAAGACGTAAGCACACGAAACGTACGTAAAGCGGCCACACGCACACCTACACGCACTTCCGGTCCTAACCAGCTGTTTGTATTTGGAACGCACGCCGTTCCCATGCTGGTGCTATTAGCATTTGGACATCTTTAGTGCAGTGTTTCCTAGAGCCCACTATCCATCTGGGCATAGGCTGCAAACAACAGTTTGTACATCTTTGTCATTGACATTGTGATTATCAGCTGCGCCAGTTTTCTGTCCCAGCTCGGTGTCACTTTTATTTTTATTTTTATTCTTATTTTTATTTTTATATATTTTAAGCTCCTTTTGTACACATTTTTTGTACTATTGCACTTGTACCTACTTATATTGGTTTACAGTGCCAATAAAATTTGTTTTTTAAACGTATCACGCTATGGAAGCTTTTCTTTCTTGCTTTGGAGGAAATCAGAATATCCACTGAACCTCATACTACCAAGCACACATACTAAGGACACACTGCAGGAGTCCAGGTGACCTACCAAGGATTGGCGCAACCCAAGGAAAGGACCCACGGCAGTTTGGAGCAACACGCTGATTAATACGCATTTTACCCCAGCAGGGGTGAGTGCTTCTGGTGAGTGGGGATCCACAAGGGGGCACACCGGACCCACTGCGAAAGTCACTGGCTATACTGTCTACCATCCATTCATATAGGAGCACCTTTACCACCCATGTCACCTGCTTTATACTATATGGACTTTTAATTTATATTATATGTTTTTTTCTTTGTACCATTTAGGATGATGTGTATATATATCTTGTGTATTTACTGTAAACTTCATATTAGCATTTAGCACGGATTGCTCAACCTGCTACAGCTGTATATCATATTATTACACCCCCAGTGGTTTATATAGGCACTACCACCAGGCTTTACACACATCCATTATTACTATTATCTTTTTGCCTGCGCGGTGTTTTGCATGCATGTGTACTTTTTGGGGAATGTTGTCCCATTGAAGCCTATACTTACCCATTTGGGTTCGGTTACTGGCCCAGCAAACAACATATCAGTGACAGCGCCATCACCCCCACCACTTCTTCTGTTCATTCCTTTCTTCTCCCCTGAGATGCTGTGGGGGATGTTTCAGGATGGAGAGCAGGGGAAGGGGTTAGTAAATATGCAATTTACCAAACCTTTCTTTTTCTAAATGAACACACTTGCACACTGTGGCCATTCATAACTGAAGCATAGTAAACTGGGTTTACTATGCCTCATTTTGTGAATGAACAGGAAGCCACTCAGCGCAGAGCACTTCCCATTAGCTGAGGCTGCAGAGAAAGAAATGTGACCCGGCCTGCCTGACTACTCTCACTGTGTTCCAGTCTGTTCCTGGTTCCAGTCCAGTACTTCAGCTCCAGCCTGCTAACCTGTCAGCTGTCCTGTTCCTGGTTTCTGTCCAGCACTCCATTTCCAGCCTGCTATCCTATCAGTGGTTCCTGTTCCTGGTTTCTGTCCAGTACTTCTGTTCCGGTCTGCCCTCCTGTTCCTGTCTCCTACCTCCTGCAAGGGATTCCTGGACTTTTGGACGGACTTCCTCTGCTGTTGATCCTGCCAGGCACTCATACCACTCCTCACTCCCGTGCCTCCTGTTACTTTACCAGGGGTCACGAGTAGGAGCTGCTGTAAGGGAGGCCTCCTTTTGCAATTCGGGCTCAAGCCACTAGGTACGTGACACATGTTTTATGAAGATGGCTACCCTAGTTCAGCATAAGCAAGCAGTAGCAATACCACCTCTTGAGTACCCAGCAGGCAATAAGAGATTTGAAAAAAAGGGGTAGTCTCTTTGCCTGCTAATGTTGGGGCTTTGTTGGTGCATTATGGATGATAGCTATATCCTATAGACAGCCAAGGTGTAATCTAGTTCTCTTTCCACTATGTGATGTAACAACTATGCACTATGCATGTGGGTTGCTTAGTAGACTGTAGCCAGAGTGACCCCAAGGGAGGTAATATGTCTATGTGTCTGTTGAGGCCAAAGAATGAGGAGAGCTGCAACAATAAGGAACTGGTTCTGCCAGATGATGTCAATTGACAATCTGCCAACAGAAATACATCAGATTCTAGTAGCAACACCGGCCAGGGTTGTCGGGAAGAGGCCCTTGTCCCAATCAACATTGGGATAAGGTGCTTTGGGGGGCACCCCAAAGCACCCTCCCCATGTTGAGGGAAATTATGTAGTCTTTGCGATGAATGGGGGTCCCACCTTAGCAGGCAGCTTTCAGGACGATGCTTCCAGCAGAGCAGTGTGATGTGCAGTTAGGGTGGTTAGCTAAAAGGGTGGTATTATTTAGTTTTGGAGGAAGGTCCTTGGCCAGAATTCAGATGATACACAATAAAAGGAGAGAGAGAAAATTGCACAGCACCCAGAAGCAGACCCTCTTTGGACAGTGAATCAGCATCATCATTATTGTACAATTACAAGGAGGCTGACCCAGGAAGCAGTAAGGCTGAACCAGGAGTCATCTTCTTGGCTTTTAAAGGTTTGGTTAGTGTTCCACCTTAAATACACATAGCCAGATTTAGTAAGACTTACGACGGCGTATCAGTAGATAGATATCAGTAGATACGCTGTCGTAAGTCCGAATCCACGCCGTCGTATCTTTAAGCGTATTTTCAAACTGAGATACGCTTAACTGTTGCTAAGATACGACCAGCGTAAGTCTCCTACGCCGTCGTATCTTAGCTGCATATTTACGCTGGGCGCTAGGGGATTTACTCCTAGAATATGTAAATTAGCTAGATACGCCTATTCACGAACGTACGTACGCCCGTCGCAGTAAGCTACGCCGTTTACGTAAGGCGTTTTTCAGCCGTAAAGATAAACCACCAAAAAGATGGCGCAGCCAATGTTAAGTATGGATGTCGGAACAAGCGTATCTTTTTACGTCGTTTACGTAAGTCGTACGGGAATGGGGCTGTGCGTAGGTTACGTTCACGTCACAGGCATTGAGCCGGCGTAACTTAGGTAAAAAATTTGACGTGATGCTGAGCATGCGCGCATGCGCCGTACCAACGGCCCTTTATTTACATGGGGTCATGGCTACTTTACATGTAGCACGCCCACTACTTGCCTATTTTGAATTAGGCGGGGTTACGCCGGGCCATTTGCACTACGCCGACGTAACTTAGGGAGCAAAATGCTTTGTGAATAAAGTACCTGCCTCACTATGTTACGTCGGCGTAGTGCAAATGGGATGCGCTACGCCGAACTAAAGATGCGCCCCTCTTACTGAATCTGGCTAACAGACTTTGTTGAAGAACTATTACACTATTATTTTATATTAATATTTCTATTTTTGTGTTCAGTATCCTATAGCTCTTCCCGAATTCCTCGGTGGCCACCAATGCTCTTCTATATAAAGAAGATGGAGTTGAGGGTCTTATTAATATGCTTCTTCTGTTCAATAAAGAAAGAAGGGGAGAACAACAGGTTTAAGCTGTATGGCGTGTCACGGGGTTTGTCAAGAAAAAAACATATAGGCATATTAGAATTAATTGGGGGCCCATGAGGAATAACCTTATGAATAAGTAAATTCTGCTCATGATCTGGTACATTAAATTATTGCATATAATATGTTAAATTCATGCCTATAAATATTCATGTATACATTGTGATGGCAGTTTTATCATTTAAAGAGCAGTAGAATTGTTAGTGATTCTTGAATATAAAAAAAAAAAACAAGATTTATAGTGAGTAACTAATGAGATCCCATTTAAAGCTGAACTATAGGATAGAAAAGACAGCTCTGTAAATGTTAAAGCGGAGTTCCACCCAAAAATGGAACTTCCGTTTAACCCACTCCTCACCCCCTTACATGCCACATTTGGCATGTCATTTTTTTGGGGGGGGGGAGTGGGGGCTTCAGGAGGAGTGGGACTTCCTGTCCCACTTCCTCCTTCCACCAAGGGGCTGGTAAGGCGATTAGCTTAATCGCCTTACTGTAGCCCCTCCCTGTAGGCGATCGCCTAGGACACGTCACAGGTCCCAGGGATCGCCTGTCCAATGGGACGGCGCAGCGCCGTTCGCGCATGTGCAGTGGGTGCCCACACTTGGAATGAAGACGCCGGCCGGGGAGGCGGGAGAGGAGCGGAGACCCGGCCGGCGTGTCGCTGGAACCGCGGAGAAGGTAAGTGTCTGTTTATTAAAAGCCAGCAGCTACACTTTTTGTACACATAAAAAAAGGCTGGAACACCCCTTTAATGCATCATAAATGTATTTTTTAAATGTAAGCAGTGTAAATACCTGAATTTGACCTGACATCGGCCACTTGTAGTCTCTGTACAGCAAACTTTCAGTGTCAGAGAAAGAAGCAGCACATGACGTCGGAAGGGGCGGGATCACTTGGTTACGTCACCTGGTAGACCCGCTCTTACCTATATAACAGCTGTCAAAGCCAAGAGACACCAGTCACCCGGGAGGCCTCCCATGGAGGCGGAGCTTTGTAAAAAAATTCTACTTGTCAGGTCCATCAGGCGGCGTGATTGACGATGTATGTACATCGCGGGACTACTTTTTTCTTCTTTTTAATAAAGGAATTGTCAAAAAACTGTCTGTTGTGGTTTTCACTTTATGACACTTTTTTCATTTTATCAGTCCCTTTCTCTGCAACCTCAGCTGCACAAATGAATGAACAGGAAGTGCACTGAGACTTCCTGTTCATTTACAAACTAAAGCATAGTAGTAAATACAGTACTTAGGCGCAGTTCTTGAACTGTATTTGGCGCTTTACAAATAATAAAATCAATCAATCAATGCTTTGAATGGACACATGAGTGATTGGTACTGGTCACTCACAAGCAAAATGGAAATTGCCTGTATCAGATATTATAAGTACTTCTTTGCCACAAAAACGGTTAGCGGATATTTGCAGAATCCAAACAAGTGAGTATACCTTTGTATTGTAAAACCCCATTAAATGCTCAAAAAAAAAAAAAAAAAAGATTGTCAGCCGAACCCCCCGCTTTAAAAAAGCTTTTAAAAGACCACACTTTTCCTTCACAATATGTAAGAATAGGATCTAATTGGAACTAAACAATACAGTGGAACCTTGGATTATGAGCATAATTCGTTCCAGCTAAATGCTTGTAATCCAAAGTACTCGCATATCAAAGTAAGTTTCCCCATAGAAGTCAATGGAAACGAAGATAATTCGTTCCGCATTGACTTCTATGGCATGCAATACCACATGTGGCCAGAAGTGGACACCCCAGGGACAGCTTGGCTGATCTCGGAAACACACTCAGGGAATTGAGTATTTCCGAGTGTTTCCGAGTATTTCCAAACGGCTCCGAACCATTCCGACTTTCACCGGTGCCCCCGTACCACTGGCCAAATGCGGTACTGCACACCCAAATTTAGCCAACAAGACTGTCCGTCCCGGGAGCTGAGGTGGCAGGGATTCAAACAAACTAGCAGGACGCAAAGGCATCACCACCAGGCAACAGGTCGCCATAGATGTCATGGAGTCAGGTATTTCCTCATAGTGCAGTATAGAACTCTGTAATGGATAAATAAATCCATCAGGAATGATCCATAGTATGAAAGGAGTAGTGAAATGAGGGCTACATGATGGGTGACAGTAGTTACCTTATGTGTGTGCTGGGAAACAGCAACTGACAAGTGCTGGAGTGCCTGCAAACAAATGGCAACAAGCTGATTGCCTGGGGAGACACCTACCAACCTCACGTTAGCTCGACAATGCGGGAAGCGGAGCTCACACCCGGGCGGCATTAAGGCCTGCCCTGATGTGACGCCGCACATCCCAGCTGAGTCGGCTGAAGATGGATTATACTCGCCAACAGACGGCGCGACGCCCCCAAGCACGTCGCCCGAGTAGGCGGGACGTGACGCCGATGCGCTGATTGAATTGAACAACTCATTGTTATGTGTTAACATTTGTATTATGGATGTAATTTTGGTCATGCTATGTGTCACTGTACAATGGTTCTTTTCATTCTTTATCCCCATTAGCCCACTGTTTCACTCAAAGTCCCAATTTTCCTTTGTTTTCAATTGAACCTGGGATGTAGATACATTGTATATGGAATCTCATTCAAAGTCCCAAAACACCAATCCGTGTCCCCCTTTTCTTTCTACTGACTTTTAATAAGGACACTTACCTGTCCTAGTCGCCCACAATGTCGGCCCCCATCGCTCGGTCCTGGCACCTCCATCCTCACTAAAGGAAACAGGCAGTGAAGCCTCTGGTGAGTATTAATTTTATTTTATTTTCTATTTTTTTATCTATTTTTGGGGGGGAAAAAACAGGGTGGAACTCCACTTTAATCTCTGTGTATCATCTGAGGCTGTTAACTTCACTGGGTGTATGGGGGGTTTACATCCACTTTAACCACTTGCTTACTGGGCACATATACCCCCTTCCTGCCCAGGCGAAATTTCATCTTTCAGCACTGCGTCGCTTTAAATTAAAATTGCGCGGTCGTGCGACGTGCCTCCAAAACAAAATTGACGTCCTTTTTTTCCCCACAAATAGAGCTTTCCTTTGGTGGTATTTGATCACCTCTACGGTTTTTATTTTTTGCGCTATAAACAAAAAAAAGCGAACATTTTGAAAAAAAAACACAATATTTTTTACTTTTTGCTATAATAAATCTCCATTTTTTTTTTTTATTTTTTTTTACATTTCTCAGTTTAGGCCGATATGTATTCTACATATTTTTGGTAAAAAAAATAAAAATCGCAATAAGCGTATAGTAATTGGTTTGAGCATAGGTTATAGTGGCTACAAAATAAGGAATAGCATTCTGACAATATTTTTATTATCTTATTTTTTTTTTACTAGTAATATCTGCAAATTTTGTCAGAACTGCGATATTGCGACGGACACTTTTGACACATTTTTGGGACCATTCACATTAATACAGCGAACAGTGCTATAAAAACGCACTAATTACTGTATAAATGTGACTGGCAGGGAAGGGTTTAACACTAGGGGGCAAGGAAGGGGTTAAATATGTATCCTGGGTGTGTTCTAACTGTGTGGGGGGAGGGGACTGATTGAGGAGGTGACTGATGCTGTGTCCCTATGTACAAGGGACACAGCATCTGTCTCCTCTCCCTGACAGGACGTGGAGCTCTGTGTTTACACACAGAGCTCTACGTCCCTGCTCTAATACTGCCGATCGGCGGGTACCTGGCGAACATCGCGACCGCCAGGCACGCGCATCGGCATCTCGGGGACGCGCCAGGTGCGCGGCTGGGATTTTTAGAGCCACTTTGCCGCCGTCATTTGACAATAGGCAGGGACTCAAGTGGTTAAATATACCCATGTGCGTGTAAAAGTGGGTGTCCCAATACTTTTGACAATATAGTGTGTATAAACAAGAAAAAAGGTATATACCGTAGTATATATATCACCGCGCTGTTCAAACGTCACAAATGTAAGCAGCCAACACTACAAAATAGATCAATTTTGAAAACATACAAACAAAGAATAAGTGTAGCGCTAAAAATAAGAAAGGCTAATATTTGATATAGTCCTTTTAACAAATGAAATGTCCAAAATGTGAAAAAAAGTTCATATTGTCAATCCAAAAACTTTTAATCACCCCAAGTAGTGACTCAATAAATAACGAGGTGAGTGTTAGAGGATCCGCCACCAGTGTAGTGAAACATTTGAGGCTTACCGGAAGACAAGGATCTGAGTAAGCATATACTCATCAGATCAAATAGGGCTTCAAACGATATCCGGGATCAGGATATAGTTATGGATGTTATATATTCAAATGGAACTCCTGGGATATCCTCATAGATGATACGATGAATCCACGGAAACCATTGGATTGATTACAAACGTGTAAACTCAAGTAAAGTGATTACCATGAGTGGTAATAGGTTAAGTTGCCAAAGGAAAAAATAAAAAGTGCACATAGCGTGATTCTGTATTACAAAATTTACCAATTTTAATAAAAATAATTGCACTTACATTTATGTAGGATACAACAAGCGCTTAATAGTAAAGTAGAGCAGTGGGGTCAGTGGGGTCTTCCGACGCGTTTCGTTCCCTTAGAACGTCATCTGGGGCACTGACACACTGCTAGAAGACCCTCTTTATATACAAAATACCCCCATACCTTAATTATGGCTCCAGTGTGCGGAGAGAAGACTCGCAATGGTTACTTCCAGTTTGTGACTACCATCGAGATGGGCGTGAGTTCCAAGCCTCGTTCTAAAAAGACTAATTGGAACCTAGCGCCTATGTCATCTCCACCGAATGCGCTTCAAGCCTCGGAATGAATCACGGGGCTAAGACGCAACGTACGCAACGTCCGCAATATCGGTAAACACACTAAGCCTTGTGGACGCATCATCCACAATACAACCAGGATATGACGTCATGCGTTCCAGGGTAACCAAGAGGTTGGAACGCAGTGTCCGCAATAGCATAGGAACCATGCCAATACAAATGTATGCAGTGACCGGATCCCTGCTGCCGCGAAAACAAGAAACATGTCAAATATCTGAGGTTTAATGGACCGCCATCTGATATTAACATGTTGATTAACTAAACTTGATTTTAAAACTTAAACTTTGATTTATTAGATTTTAGATCTAATAAATCACTGGTTGAATAAAAAGGGGGGGGGGTTTAATTAAAATATACTATTATAAAACATGGATAAACAATTAGTGATGGATCAATTTTAATTATAATTAAAATTAATTTTGAGTTCAATAAAAAATGTCAAAATTATTAAAATTAATAATATTCAAATGACATGAATAAAATTAAAATTAATATTAAAATTACCTAAGTGAAAGAGGCTAAGATATAGGAGCCATAATTGGATATGGTGTATTTAGGGAAATCTAGGATGCATTAATGAAGGCATTTATATCCCATTCTACATTCAACCCGTAGGGTACATATGTCTGTAGTTCATAAATCCAATAGGTCTCTAACCTCGATACACCCCTAGTCTTAGCCCCACCTCTCCAGGGTGGCACATATTTGTCGATGGACTATAAAAGGACTATATCAAATATTAGCTTTTCTTATTTTTAGCGCTACACTTATTCTTTGTTAATATAGTGTGTATATACAGTATATATGTATATAATATCTCAGTACAAAAACGTGTACTGAGATTATATATATATATATATATATATATATATATATATATATATATACACTGTATATACATACACACTATTTGTGTACATTAGGCTGATTGTGAAGAGACATGTAAATTTTAGCTAGTCCTCTCTAAAAAAAAAGTATTAAAAAAAAAAAAAAAAGCTCCGACCTTTTTATCTGAAATAATTAATATGGCCATTTGGACAAAGCTTGTACAGTAGAGGGATAAAAAATGTAAATTTAAAAAACAAAACAAAAAAAAACAACAGATAATAATTTTGCAAAACAGAGGGTCATTGTACATTAATGTTAATAATTACACGTTTGAGATCTGGGATTGCGCATAACTGAATAATAACAAGTGTAACAGAATAATATCAATTTTTAATTGGAGTACGGTTAGGATTTGAGCATGACTGCATACCAATTAATTGTCAGCAAAAGGAGGGAAACGCAGACACAGGCAGAGATGTCTGGCTGACACAAAGCAGGTCAAACAGCTCTCGCCGAACTTCAGGATCTAAGAGGGGAAAAAAAAGGAAAAAAAAAATCAGATTAAAAAGAAAGGTTTGTTAACATTGACAAGCAGAAAACTCTACGAAACTGATTGCAAATTGAGACATATGAGACAAGGTGCCTATTGAAAGCTGCTGAAATCTGTGCTAAACTGTAACGCAGTGGGAAAATGATTTTACGATGCTTTATGAAAAAAATAAACAATTAAAATAAATTGATCACACATACCAACAGATGAGACTTGCCCGTGTTTAATCACAGCGGGATTTTTGGTATAATGACATAAATACAATTTTTACATACCGAATTTTCCTTGCATGAATTACAGTTTACCTGAAATTGAACCTCCGGTTTAAATCATCTAAATACATTTGAGGTGCATCAAAAATTGCAAAATACATTATGCATTTTGACTTTGTATTTGGCTGTTTACTTGCACACCTATTAAAGTTTATATAAATTCCAGATCCATTAAAAAAAAAAGTTTTACAGTTGGTTTTCTTTACCACTTGCCGACCAGCCGCCATCATTATACTGCGGCAGGTCGGCAAGATTCCATGAACCATCGTAGTTGTACGTCTGTCCCTTTAAGTGGCATAGTAGACAGGTGCACGCGCCCGGCTGCATCGCGAGGGTGCCGATGCTCGTGACTGGTGTTAATTTCATTGACCAAAACATTTTCACCATAATTTTCATCAACGTCATATGTCCAGTGACGAAAACCAAACGAAAATAACCCCACGTTTTTGTCAATTGATGAAAACTATGACAAAAAACAATTCCCATTTTACGCCAACAAACGAAAACGGAACGAAAATGTGAGGGAGGGACATTTACACGTGTGAACATCCGGTTTCCTCAGAAGCCCATGCGTTTTTCCCCTCCCAACAAATACGGTAGCAACCATGGCATGCTTAGTTGTGTGGCGTGCTAAGCGATGTGCAGCATTGCAGGCCTCCTCAGATGACTGTCCAGAGCACTGTGTACATTGCAGGCCTCCTCAGATGACCATCCAGTACACTGTGTGCATTACAGGCCTCTTCAGATAACCGTCCAGAGCACTGTGTGCATTATAGGCCTCCTCAGATGACCGTCCAGAGCACTGTGTGCATTACAGGCCTCCTCGGATGACCGTCCAGAGCACTGTGTGCATTACAGGCCTCTTCAGATGACCGTTCAGAGCACTGTGTGCATTACAGGCCTACTCAGATGATCGTCCAGAACACTGTGTGAATTACAGGCCTCCTCGGATGACCGTCCAAAGCACCGTGCAGCATTTACAGGCCTCCTGACTGTCCAGAGTAGTGGTCTCCAATCTTTGGACTGGAGGCCAGTTGCGGCTCTTTGCTTGCCCATATTCGGCCCTTGAGACACTTTTCCTTACCATTCATACCAACAACGAGGCACTATTTATCTTACTAAAACCAATGATGGGGCATTGTTAACTCCCACTAACACTGACAATTTCCACTCCTACTGGCCACATTTCGGCCCGCCCAAAGTCTAAAGGACAGTAAACTGGCCCTTTGTTTAGAAAGTTTGGAGACCCCTGGTCTAGAGCACTGTGTGCATTACAGGCTTCTTCCGACCACCATCCAGAGCACTGTGCAGCATTTACAGGCCTCTTGAGACTACCGTCTAGAGCACTGTCTGCATTACAGGCCTCCTTAGCATTACAGTTCCGTGTACATTCATCTGGTGCCAGGCTTTACCTCCTGTTCAAGCTGCGTGAGTTCCTACCAATCCGCCCTAAACCTAAGTGTTATTAAGCCTTTGCACCTGTGGCTTAGTTTTTGAGCAATGTGTTTCCACGCTGAAGCCGAACCCTCCTGTTCCTCTGGTGTTTGCTTGTTTGTAAGAATTCCCTTATTCTGTTTGTTGTTTGATCTTGTCTTTGTTCTAAGTGTTTCCCAGTATTTTCCCTTTGGTTTCTCTCAGTGGACCCCTTCAATCCCTGTTGCTGTGTCTCCCTCAGTATAGTCTCTGTGTGTACTTAAAGTCACCTCTATAGAGCAACAGATGTTTGTTTACATCCGCCTACCTCCAATCCGAAAAACAGAAGGGAATTTGTCCCCTTTCATCTGGGCAGATCGGAGGGCCTATAGAGTAGCCTTGACCTGTCATTCGCCCACTTCGCTCATTGTGGCCCTCGACTGGTTACCAAGGTCCTCGTTCTTCAAAAGGTTGGTCACCCCTGCCTTAGAACCTGTGGTCACACTGCTCCCACAACCTGTGAGGATCCTGGTACACCTGTTTAGTTGTTTCATTCCCAGGTGAACTTACCCTCTGACCGTGGCACTCAGATCACTGTAAAGAGCACTGTGCATTACAGGCCTCATCAGACCACCATCCAGAGCAATGTGCAATGCATTAAAGGCCTCCTCAGACCACCACCCAGAGCACTGTGGATTACAAGCCTCCTCAGACCACCATCCATAGTGTCTGTATATGATTGGAGACCATCTGGTCATCAGTCATCTCTATGCCTCTCTTCCGGCGCACAGTGATCATCTCTCCGGGCCCCAGATGGCACGGGAGACCCTGGAGAAGCACCGGATGGTGGCGGGAGGGGGGGGATGTCTCCTCCCGCCGCCTATAAGAATGATCATTCTTATGGTGCGCAGGATCGCCGCCAGAACAAAATGATATCTGAATGATGCCTCTAGGTGCAGGCATTATTAAGATATCACCGCACAAAGTACAGGATGTCATATGCCGTCCACCCGGGATAAGAGATCCCCTTTTTGGACGTCATATGACGGCGTGCGGTTTCGAAGTGGTTAAACCTCAATACTAGGGTTGTCCCGATACTGATACTAGTATCGGTATACCGATACCGAGTATTTGCGGGAGTACTTGTACTCCCGCAAATACCCCAGATATCTAAATAGAATACTCCCCCCCCCCCCCCGCCGCCACATACCGCATACCGCAGCGTTAATCCCTGTGCAATACAGTGCGCATTACAAGTATTCGTTTGTATACTTATAATGCCCGCCTCGCCATGTATAGACACTCCCCTTCTCGGGATTGGACGGATCTGTCCAATACCAAGAAGGGGAGTGTGTATACATGGCACGGCAGGCATTACAATACAAACAAAAGCTTGTAATGCAGGGGGATTAACGCGGCGGTATGCGGCGGCATCATATCAGGTATGGGGGACATACATGGCTGCAATATGGGGGACATACATGCCTGCAATAAGTGGGGGACATACATGGCTGCAATATGTGGGGGACATACATGGCTGCAATATGTGGGAGACATATATGGCTGCAATATGTGGGGGACATACATGGCTGCAATATGTGGGGGACATACATGGCTGCAATATGTGTGGGGGGACATGGCTGCATCTGTGGGGGGACATGGCTGCATTTGGGGACACATTTAAAAAAAGTATCGGTATTCGGTATCGGCGACTACTTGAAAAAAAGTATCGGTACTTGTACTCGGTCCTAAAAAAGAGGTATCGGGACAACCCTAGTTAATATCATAAATAATAACATGTTATTTAATTTTTTTACTCTAAGAGCATATAATGAGTATGGCAATTCTAGAGAAATGCTTAAATACTGCATTACAATTTAACTAAACCCATTAGATTTAAATCGACTAAAATGTACTGCGGATTTTAGTCGACTAAATACGACTTAAACAAAAACGGCATTTTAATAAAAAAAAAATATGACTAAAACTAGATCGAAATTTGACACCAAAATTAACACTGATTCTAAAAACAGGTTAATTTGAAAGGCTGTATTTACTCCTTCTCCTAAACCTCCAACATAAGTCCATTTCTAATACTTCAACACGATCAAATGTGGCAGTTCATAAGAGCCTTACTGCCACATTGACCGCAGCACAGAAAATAGCGAGGAGTTACTTTCCAGCAATATCCTTGATATAAAGGAGAATTGTATTTGGATTAGGTTAAGTCTTCTGCGCTTTTTTTTTTTTTTTTTACCTATAGCAGATCTTGCCAATCCTCCCTGTTCCCCCCATGGCCACGTTAACTCCTCTTCACAGGGCCGCATATCCAGAGATGCTTGCGGAATGAATCATTATTCCTGTGTTTAAGTTGGAAGAACGGCTTTTGTTTTAAGGAGGCAAAGGAGACTCATAAATGGAAATGATTCATTTTTCAAATGGCCGAATCCACTGCAATATTACATCTCATGGAATAGTGAAAATGGAGCTTGGATCAGATCCTCGGGGGGAGGGGGGAGCAATGAATTTACCTTGAAAGGGTTCACAAGTCATTAGGCACAAGAAATATGGAAACATCTGGGAAACATATATGTGCAGTATTTCAGTATTTATACAGTTTGGCCCAGAGAGTTGGGCGCACATTACTTCGCCGTAGCGCAAATGCTGTACGCCAAGCTGACCCAGCGCGGAGAGGCAAGCACTGCATTCAGCAAGCTATTGCTCCCAACACTCCGTCGGCGTGGCGTAAGTTTCGAAAGGCGCAGGCCGGCGTAGGTGGAAGTGGGAGTGAGCATGCAAATGATGGTCCAAACATGGTGCAGTGTTTTACACCTGGCGTAGCACAAACTACGCATGCGTCGTGACGTAGCCGTGACGTGAACGCATGAAACAGCACCCTTATGCGCATGCTTACAACCACGCCAGGATAAATGCTTAAGCTACGCCGGATCACCACGTACGCCGTTAACGTAACGTACGCCCACTATGCCGGCCTGTGTTCTCTGGTGCAGACCTTTGCATGTCTATTGCTGGGTTGTGCCTCATCTATGGGGAATAACTTTACGCCGGATGTATAACTTTAACGCACCTCGCGTAGCATGCGCAGGGGCACGTACGTTCGTGAATCCCCGTATTTCCCTCATTTGCATATTTGAATGGCTAATCAATGGGAGCAGTAACATGCGTCCAGACGAAAAGTGCGCCCACGCTACGCCAGCGTATGTAAGCTACGTCGACGTAGGGTGGCCAGTTTTTAGGCGTATGTTGGTTTGTGGGTCCGGCGCACAGATACGCTGGCGCACATTTGCACTTACGTCGGCGTAAGTGCTTTGTAAATCTGGGCCATTGTATATACAGTATATATATATATATATAAGGGGTGCTTGGGCAAACCGGAGGGTCTATTAATGCTGCTGACTGATGGGAGATCTATTTTTGCTGGGGAATGGAGTTGTTGCTAGGGGGGGTCTATTGTTGCTGGTGGAGGAGCTATCAATGCTGGGAAGGGTTTTATGATGCTGGAGGATCTACTGTTTTGGGAAGGTCTATTGTTGCTGGCTTACTGTAGGGTCTATTGAAGGAGAAGTCCAGCCTGAGCTTGTTTGGCTGGGCTTCCTCTAATGCCACATACACACGACCGTTTTTCATGACGTGAAAAATGAAATTTTTAAAATTGGTCTTTAAAAACGATCGTGTGTATGCTCCAGAGCATTTTAGTCGACGTGAAAAATGGCCATTAAAAATTTAGAACATGCTCTAATTTTTCACGTCGTTTTTCACGTCGTTTTTCACGTCATCGTTTTCCACGTTGTGAAAAATGGTTGTGTGTAGGCTTTAACAAAGGAAAAAAACACGCATGCTCAAAAGCAAGTTATGAGACGGGAGCATTCGTTCTGATAAAACTAGCATTTGTAATGGAGATAGCACATTCATCAGACTGTAACAGACTGAAAAGCACGAAGACTGAAAAGTGCGAATCGTCTCTCACCAAACTTTTACTAACACGAAATCAGCAAAAGCAGCCCCAAGGGTGGCGCCATCCAATGGAACTTCCGCTTTATAGTGCCGTTGTACGTGTTGTACGACGCCGCGCTTTGCTCGAGCATTTTTTTTTTCATGATCGTGTGTAGGCAAAAGCAGGCTTGAATCACGTCGAGAAAAATGTTGTTCCATGACATTAAAAACGGTCGTGTGTACGCGGCATAAAGGTCACAGGAGTGCAATTCGTTTTGCACTCCTGTGACCCATTTTCAGCAGAGAGTGGTCTGAAGTCTGACTCTGGGAGTCTGAAATCCACCAGGTGTCTGGACTGATGGCTGTCTCAGGCTCTCAGTAATCACAGAACAGGACTAAAGAACATCTCCCCTTCACCTCTTCTAAATAAAATAGTGGGGAGGAGCTCTGTGGTCCTCCGAGATAGTTGAAAACAATGTAACCAATAATGGTTTATTTGGGGCAGAAAGCACAGGTTGTTCACAAGATTTCTGGAACTACCGGGTATTTAGTGAACTTATTGAAGGGATATAACAAAAAGGTGCCAATGGCATAGCAAAAAAAAGACCAAAGGGAAACATAACAGTAAGAGCAAGTTTATTGAGTTATCGCATCGTTACTTCAAAAAAATGGCTTCTTTAATCCCCACGATCGAAATTGACGTTACGACCCGGACGATCACACATGCTATGAGCCTCATCGGTTGCTTGCGTGCATGAGGTTGACTATTGGTTCATATTTTTGCGTGATTGTACGTATAGCATAGATATATTTGGATGCGCTTATGCATTTTGGCTGCATGTGTTGTTTTTGGAGGCAGGGCTTTCCCCGATTCATAAGCTAATGAACTCATTGGACTGGTTTATGAGCTCAGTGCATGAAGTGATGCTACAGGAAGTAGAGAGAGGCAACACATTGCTTGAATTAGCCATGTGCTGATGGCACAAAGGAACTCATGGAAGCTTTGCAGGACTCTGAGAAGCAAAAGGCAGCCTGTAAGGTTCTGGCAGATGACTCCTTTATGAATAAAGACTGAAAATAATAACATTACCTGGGGATGACAATAAATCTACAACCCAAGTTTAAAAATGTTTACTGTAACCCTCTTGCATAAATTATCCATGATAATTTGCTGTGAAGCATAGATAGCTTGTGCATGTGTATATTGTTAGCATATTTTGTGATAGTTGGTATGCTATGAATTGTTTTTTTCTACAAGTGAATACAACATTATTGTTTAGTAAAGTAAATTAATATACACTAAAGAGGTTTTCATGCTCCCTTGCTTTTACTGCAATCCTTAAAAGATATAAAGCAACACAGGCACCCAGCAGAGAAGGGCAAATACATCAAAGTGATCCCTCTCTCCAGTCTCAGCCCACATTTATATATTATACATAGAGCTTACACAGTTAAAATACACATGTGAACTGTCTTGTCTGCCTATATGTTTGCAGTATTGCCACTTTTTTGCTTCATATATCCCTTCTTGTTAGCCCATCCAAGAGGGTGACACCACTTTCTTTGTTGGAGTTATTGGATTCAATTGTTTCACTTTCCTGCATGCGGCCTGCTGATTAGACAATGACAGAGCAACAATACACTGATAAGTTAGCAGTTATGTTCACTCTGCTCTCTCCTCCTGTCTGCATGATCCTTTTCAGCACATGTGAATGCATCAGAGTCTTATTGGCTCCTTGTGCAGCCCCTCCCTCTTGCAGTGCCGTTATGAGGGGGCGTGGGAAAACGTATTTCAACACAAATTCAGATGCCTTCACTAGTTGCATTTAAAATGTATTTAATGTTGTTAAATTAATACATAACTGCAATCATTGATGATTCTTTTATATCTGCCTGGAATTCAGTTTTATTTAGTTCACTCTTTTTTTTTTTTTTTTCAGTTATTTTTATTTCTTGCTCCCTTTTTTTAGTCCCAATAAAACAACTTGCCGTTGGCATTTCCAAGATGACATAGATTTTCAGAACTCTAAATCACTCATTACTTTCTTACTAATGACTTTACCTGTCTTCTTCAAGTTTTGAGTCATCCTTGCCTCTTCCAATGACACTCTTACAAAGACAGAAGCTCTCCCCTTTTATGAAAACTCCGCTCTGAAGTTATTCTATCACCAGGAAGCACAGCAGACATAATCAAAGTTATGAAGGCTTAAGACAATTAGAGGCAATTTCACGATGATTTCGTGTCTCCTACAGTTATAACAAGCCAGACAAGTTTTTATGACATCAAATTTATATAAAAAAGGTTTAAGGCTTGAAACGGAGGCATGTTTTTTTCATAAAAAAATAAATAATCAAAAACAGAGTTATAGGAAGGCTGAGAGAGGAGTGGCAAATCCTGCAAAGAAAGCAAGCATTGCACCCCTTAAAGTGAAGGTCCACTCTAAAAAATAAAAATGTCACCAAAATTCTACAAAAAAATAAAAATAAAAATGTGAAAAATTATTTTACTTACCAGAAATTGCAGTTGCTATGCAGATCTTCCTAGTATGCCCCTTCCTACTCCGCTGCGGGACTTCATCCTCGCGTTGTCTTCTTGGAATGGTGCGCGCTGCCTTCTGGGAACTGTGTGTATCCCAGAGAGCAGCCACCCATTAATACAGCGCTGCGAGACTCCCGCATGTGCAGTAGGAAGCGGACAGTGAAACCGCAATGCTCCACTGCCTGTTTCCCTTAGTGAGCATGGCGGGATTTGCAATGGTTAAGGGGGTTGGGCCTCGGGGTGGCCGACATCGTGGACCCCTAGGACAGGCAAGTGTCCATATTAAAAGTCAGCAGCTACAGTGCTTGTGGCTGCTGACTGTATGTGAATGCATGGAGGGCCGCATTGACCTGCTAATAAATGAAGATATGATAATCCTAACATAAGAATCTTGTCTCCTGGTTCTGTTGGACCTAAGTGCAGCTTTTGACACTGTAGACCACAATCTGTTACTGACTCGGCTTTCTGAAGTAGCCAGGGTCGCAGAAGGCGATTTATCTTGGTTCTCCTCTTTTTTGGAAAACCGATCGCAAACAGTGAAGCTAGGACCTTTTACGGCTGAAAAAGGGTTAATACCGCCCGCGTTGCGGGCGGTATTACCTACCTTCGCCTCTTTTTGCTATCACTCTTATGCAGATGACACGCAACTGTATTTCCGCATCTGTTTCCAATGACAGGATCACCACCTCAATCTAGAGCGCGCTTTGATAGGAGGACGGTGAACACACCGAGTTATCTCCTATACCAATGCGGTAAAACAGATTCTTCTGCGGCTAGCAGGACTCAACAGCGTTTGGAGCGTCATCCTGCTAGCGCACCGCTTCAGTGTGAAAGCCTTCGGGCTTTCACATTGAACACTACAGGGCATGATTTTTCATGCGGTATAGCAGCGCTATTTTTAGCGCTGTACCGCATGAAAAACGCCTCTGCAATGTTCAGAAAGGGCCGCCTAACTTGTGAGCATGGCGGGATTTCTCACCTTCAATGGAGCCCTTAAGGGGGTTGGGCCTCGGGGTGGCCGAAAGACATCGTGGACCCCTAGGACAGGCAAGTGTCCTTATTATGCGAAAATAAAAGCGCATCAAATCGCGTTTTGCGATCCACGAATCAGAACCTACCAGTTCCGAAGCCAACTTCAAGTGGAGAAAGAAGATTGCGATCCAGGGTCCCAGACTGTATGTGAACGCTTTACCAACCAGCATTCGGTTGGAGGGCCACCTAGCATTTAGGAAAAAGGTCAAGACTTTTCTCTTTTGATATAAATGAACAGAACAACAAGCGCCCAGAGGCGATTCAGTTCGCATGTGCCGCGCTATATAAGTTCTCATTCATTCATTCATTCATTCAATAATACCAGTACAGGTTTGCTTTACTTTAACTGCTTCGGGACCAGCCGCCGGCAGGATGGCACTGCTGTTCGAGTCATCGTAGCTGTATGTTGGCTCTTTAAGACGCTTTAGCAGGCGTGTGCACGATGACCGCCAAACACACAAACACACAAATCCCGGTTCTCTCAGGGGAGAGGAGACAAATCATGTGCTCCTACTAAGTGGGAACACTGACCGGTCTCCTCCCCTAGTCAGTCCCATCCCCCCACAGTTAGAGAGACAATCAGGGAACACAGTTAACCCCTTGATCGCCTCTTAGTGTTAAACTCTTCCCTGCCAATTACATTTATACAGTAATCAGTGGCTATTTTTAATTCTGATCGCTGTATAAATGTCACTGGTCCCAAAAAAGTGGCAAAAGTGGCCGATCTTTTCCCTGCAATGTCGCAGTCATGATAAAAATCGCAGATCACCACCATTACTAGTAAAAAAAAAAAAAAATGCCATAAATCTATCCCCTATTTTGTAGACGCTATAACTCTTGCGCAAACCCATCAATATACATATATGCTGTGCTGGCTTTAAATGGGTCTAAGCTGTTCCTCTGTAGAATGCTAGCTGAGTATTCTCCTCCATAGGCTGTGGGGTATAGTGGTTGAAGCTACTCACTCAGTCCCTTTGAAAGTTTGTGGTGACTGTTCCAAAGTCTTCCTGCTTTACAGATCCCAATGGCTTCCAGGAAGACTCACAGTGGTGGGCCGTCCATTAGGAGCAGCCACCTATATGCAATGGATAGATTCATGCATAGCGTGAATCTATCCAAGGCTTTCATGGCCACCCCCTATTCATGTGTCCGGCCCCTTTCAGGGCACTAGGCGTGTAAATTACAGCAGCCAGTTTTTTTTTTAGGAACCTGATTAGAGCCGAGGCTCTAATAGTAGATAGTTGGGTATACACCATGTAACCATACACGAGTGTATAGTAAAATACGGACTTTCTAGGTGTAGTACAGTTAAAAATTGATTATTTATTACATAAAAAAAGGAAAAAAAAAAAAATATTAATTAAAACATAAACTGTCACAAAAAGTGGCAGTTGATTAGCATATGTCAGAGTGAGACAGACCACAAGAAAGTATTTGTACATATATATACACAAGGTAACCAAAATGTAGATGTTTCACATCTACTATAGTTATGTAGAATTTTGGGAACCGGTACAGTTTCTATAGGTGGGGTGTCGCACGATGGTTGGCCCAACAATGTTTCGCGTTTTTAACGCTTCTTCTGGAGCTTTTAAACACAGATATAAAATATTTAAAATATTATATATTTTTATATTTTTATATATTATAAAATAATATATATTTATAAAATATTTTATAGATCTGTGTTAAAAAGCTCCAGAAGAAGCGTTAAAAACGCGAAACATTGTTAAGCCAACCATCGTGCGACACCCCACCTATAGAAACTGTACCGGTTCCCAAAATTCTACATAACTATAGTAGATGTGAAACATCTACGTTTTGGTTACCTTGTGTATATATATATATATACAAATACTTTCTTGTGGTCTGTCTCACTCTCACATATGCTAATCAACTGCCACTTTTTGTGACAGTTTATGTTTTAATTAATATATACTTAGTTTTTTCCTTTTTTTATGTAATAAATAATCCATTTTTAACTGTACTACACCTAGAAAGTCCGTATTTTACTATACACTCGTGTATGGTTACATGGTGTATACCCAACTATCTAAAATTAATTTCGGGACGTGGCATACATATACCTTATTTGATCCACAGTTCCACTCTGTGAGGATCAAAATTTAATTATTCGCGGCTCTAATAGGCTTCAAAAAAATTAGGATGGGCTGGGGTCGCAGAGAATGTGCTCCAATCCTACCCAGGTGTTTAACAACAGCAAATGAATATTCTCTGTTGAAACACTGATCCCCAATCCGGCTAATCAGAAGTGGGTGTGGAAACAGAATCTGCCGAAATGACCCATGGAGAGCAGGGAAACAGGAGGCCGTTGAGCAGGGAAGGCAGCCTGTAATGGGGGTAAGCGCTACTGACCGGGGGGGGGGTGGCATACTGTCTGTATGCCTGAGGTTAAAAGGGAGAACAGAGCCCCCCAGCACATGGGTCCCCCTTCAGGCCACTGGACCCATAACTCTGTTTCAACATAGATAGTCTCCAGAATACTTATAGGCTATCTCTCTCTCTTCTGGGCCATCCTCACCCACAGATTGGAGGAGACCCCATACATTTTCAGGCCTCATCTCTGCCCCTCCACCTACTAAGTTCTAGAACTCTCCAGGAGCTTCTAGAAGCCAGGGGAAGGTGACAGATGTTTAGTCCTTGGATCTCTGCCAACATAACTGTAAACAAATTAACCCTGGTTTCTCTGACTAGAACAGGTGCCCAACTAAATTTGACTAATGCACACAGGGACTTCTACAAATAGTACCCTATCATTGGTGTCAGTGGGAGTAATATTGCCCCATTATTGATGTTAGTGGGAGAAATAGTGCCCCATCATTGGTGTCAGTGGGAGGAATAGTGCTCAATCCTTGTTGTCAGTGGGAGGAATAGTGCTCCATCCTTGTTGTCAGTGGGAGGGATAGTGGTCCATTGTTGGTATCAATAAAAGGAATGCACCCAATCTTTGGTGTTAGTGGGCAGAATAGTGCCTCATATTTGTGGGATGAATAGTACCTCAAGGCTAGCAATGGACCACATCTGGCCCACTTACTGGAGTTTGGAGAGAATTGCTCTATATTATAACGGGTGAAAAAGGCAGGGTGGAAGCACCGGAAGTGTTGATAAATAAGAGAACATGGGAAAGGAGAGTGTTGCATTTAAATGATAACTATATTTTTCCAAAGGTTTCTCTATTGCACTAACCTCTGCCCCCCTCCAGCACCCACCAACCTTTTATATATACCCACAATGTCCCTCATGTGTATGCATGTGCTAAAAATTTACATTTAGTGCTTCTTTTGTGAACTTTGAGGACAAATTGTTCAACAGTGTCTGCAGCTACAGAGGTCAGTGAGGGCTTGATTTAAAACAGCTGCATCTGAAGTGCTCATTAGGTAAATATTCGCATATAGACTGGCCATAGTTGTATTGTTCTTTTGTTGCAAGGAAAGGAAAAATGGTGTTAACTGAGCGGATGCAACATTTTCCCTTTTTTTAAGGCATCTCTTTGCTTTTCTATTACAATTCTATCAATTCTAGAGTTTTCCCCCAAAAATAAAGCCCACTATTTCTTCAAACCTGTGATAATACATTGCTTTTACTTCAAATCCCAAACTAGCTGAATGCAATTGGCAAGACAACAAGGCAACCTGGGAATTACAGCAGTGCCATTAAAATTTGATGGCCTTGACATGCCATAAAACTTTGATGATTGACGTTGGATGCAAAGGATTATGGGAAGCTATAGCCACACCAGTAACATTGTTTACATTCCCCCATCTGCTTGGGAATTCACTTTTCATGTGCTGTTTGAGCTGATAAGACGGCCTGTCAGCCCAGTAACATAATACAGAAATTTGTGTTTTATTATGCTCCAGCCTTTCCATAATCTCAGAGTAACCATCAGAATGGACCAGGCTGTGATTGATCTGGTGGACCTCTACAGTTCATTCCAATCGCTCTTGTAATCACAGCCTCCAAGGGCTAAAATGGAATGAAGGCTTCCTTGTACCTCACTGACTCTTCGTCTTTCATAAACGGCTGTGCTTAATCTGGCTCTTAAGCCTGGAAAATTGAGTAGGTGTAGGCTGAGATTACCTCACTGACCTCTGACACTGGCAAATGTACAATCACTTTCCCTCTAAGTGTTGTAAGAAATGTAGTCTATCAATTCATTTTTGACCCTTGACATGGAACTTAAGAGAAGACAGCCATGTTGTTTTCTGAACAAATATTTGCAACAGTGAAGCCTAATGATTCTCCAGATAATAATAGTAATAGTGCAGCTCAATAACGAGAGAGAGAAAAACAGATGGATAAAGGAAGAAAAGAAGGGTGGCTGGGTAGATGGGTAGATGGGTTGATGGATAGGTGGTGGATCCCAGACACTGACTCCAGGGTGCTTTCTATCCCTTTGTCCCCCGCCACCAGAGAAAGTGTATACATTGTATGCATTTATTACAAAAGATTTCCATACCTACATTTTTTATGCTATGTATTGGCATCTATATTGAACAGGAGGTAATGTATATAGGAAAAACTTTTTTTTAGTTTTGGATAGAGTAGTGAACAGTACTTTAATGTTTTATTTTATTTTTTGGGTTTGTTTTTCGCTGTTGTGTTGTTGAGGAAATTTCCCTTTTTTCCTGTTCTGGAAACACCACAGCAAGAGGTAAGAGTACATTTCTTAAAGTGAGGAAAAATGCGATCCCTTAATGTCGCGTACACACGATCGGTTAAACCGATGAGAACGGTCTGATGGACCGTTTTCATCAGTCCAAACCAATTGTGTGTGGGCGCCATCGTTTATTTAACCATGGGTTAAAAAAAGCCAACTTGTTTTATATTTAACCGATGGATACCTAACCGATAGCAAAAAAAACGATCGTTAGTAGGCACGACCATCGGTTAAAAATCCACGCATGCTCAGAATCAAGTCGACGCATGCTTGGAAGCATTGAACTTCATTTTTTTCAGCACGTCGTTGTGTTTTACATCACCGCGTTCTGACACGATCGTTTTTTTAACCGATGGTGTGTAGGCGCGACAGACCATCAGTCAGCTTCATCAGTTAACCAATGAAAACGGTCCATCAGATCGTTCTCATCGGATGGACTGATCGTGTGTACATGGCATTAACCCCTCTACAGCCCAAAGCTGGCTGTACACGATTCGATTTTTTATATTCAGCCTATGGGCTGAATAAAACAAATCTAACCGATTCCTCCAGATACAGTGTACCCTCTATACAGTGTGGATGGACAAATCCACCTGCTGGGCATTCTGCGAGAATACCCAAACTTGGCTGACGATTTCCCTCCCAAATCCTTTGATTCTTCAATCGAAAGGATGTCAGCCAAAAGGGGGCAAAAAGGACCACCCGCAAAGTGAATTTTGGTTGGTTTAAACAGTGTATGCATGGCCAGCTTAGTCAACTCTCTTCCACAGCTGAAGCAACTTCTTTCAGACTAAATGTTATTTTATGGTGCCTAAGGAGTGATAAAGGTCCACACAACTGTAGTTAACAATCAGACTTTCTCTACTGTAATGTTACATAGGAATATTTTCTGCTTGGCTCTTTATTGTGCACAGATAATTAAAGACTCTCTACTCGATGAAAGAGGCATGCTTGACAACCCAACACACAGAAATAATATGCCCATGGGACTTTTGGAGGATCAAGCCAAAGAAATGAAGACCAAACAAATCTACAAAAATAAATATATAATAGCATTATTGTTCACATCCAAATATGTAAAAGACACCAATAGTGATTTTTTTATTTATTTTTTGAAAAGCATTGATATGCATTACAACACACTAGATACGACTGCAAAGATAACAGGAGAAAGACAGATACTGTAGCATTGCTTCTCAACATGTTTCATGAAACACAGTTCACTTCATCAGGAGATATAGCAATTTTCTGTTTGATAATACACATCTGCAAGGAGACCATGTCATTAAACAACTGGTTGTGAAAAAAGTATACAGGCGGTCCCCGGGTTACAAACAAGATAGGGTCTGTAGGTTTATTCTTAAGTTGAATCTAGGCATGAGCTTCGAGTTCGAGTCAAACTCATGTTCGACTCGAACATTGCCTGTTCGCCGAACAGCGAACAATTTGGGGTGTTTGCGGCAAGTTCGTGTGAACTTTAGAACCCTGTTAAAGTCTATAGGACTCGAACGTTTGAAATCTAAAGTACTAATTTTAAAGGCTAATATACAAGTTATTGTCATAAAAAGTGTTTGGGGACCTCAGTCCTGCCCCTGGGGACATGTATCAATGCAAAAAAAGTTTTAAAAAATGCATTTTTTTCGGGATCAGTGATTTTAATAATGCTTAAAGTGAAACAATAAAAGTTAAATATTCCTTTAAATTTCGTACCTGGGGGGGTGTGTGTATAGTATGCCTGTAAAGTAGCGCTTGTTTCCCGTGCTTAGAACTGTCCCTGCACAAAGTGTCATTTCTGAAGGAAAAAAAGCCATTTAAAATCACTCGCGGCTATAATGAATTATCGTCTCCTGGCAATACAGAGAAAAGTCATACATAAAAAATAAAAAAATGCGTGGGGGTCCCCCCAAATTCAATTATTATGCCCTTCATGGATATTAAGGGGAACCCTGCGTCAAATTTAAAAAAAACAATGACGTGGGGTTCCACCCAAATATCCATTTCAGACCCTTCAGGCATTATTGAAATCACTGCTCCCGAAAAAACTGAAATTTTTTAACCTTTTTTTAGCATTGATACATGTCCCCTGGGGCAGGACCCGGGTCCCCATACACTTTTTAGGACAATAACTTGCATATTAGCCTTTAAAATTAGCAGACCTGTTTGTAACTCCACACAGTAATGCAAGGCTTTCTCCCTGGTGTGGAGTGTCATGCTCGCCCCCTCCCTTGGACTGCAGGAGAGTCAGGACGCCCACTAACACACAGCTCCTGCTCTGCAACATAGAGAGCGTCCTGACTCTCCTGTAGTCCAAGGGAGGGGGCGAGCATGACACTCCACACCAGGGAGAAAGCCTTGCATTACTGTGTGGAGTTACAGACAGAAGAACAGGAAGTGAGGATTTCTCAGAAGAAATAAGGACATTTAGAAAGAAAAATGGAAGGATGAGGTAAGTGAAGGAGGACTGCACTGAGGTAAAGGAAGCTGTAACAGTCACCACCGCTTACGACTTTCCATCCATCCACGACAAGCTTATCTGACACACTCCGACAATATTGCATACACGATCCATATCCTTTCCCAGAATAAGACGAGACAGAGCTCCGTTCTTGATTCCAAAGATATGACAATTTATTAGTTTCCTTAGCTTGCTTATATCCAGTACAGCATAATACAGTTAATCACAGGACAATGCAATCTCCACCCCCCTTCACACCATGGGGGGCTTCAATCACACTCTAAAAGGCATTCAGGTAAGCTAACCATGTAGACCGGTCGGCACCGCATCTTCAATAGGGTTCAATTAACCTTGAATAATAACACAGACATCTAGTTGAATAAGTTATCTATACAGCTTTATCACACAATGGCAGAGTCTTGTGAGAGTGGGTGCAATCCACACCTTCATATATTTCAATAGCCTATTATACAAAGGTATGACTCACTCTGGTCTTGTAGACCTGAATTAACACCTTTCAAAAGCATGTGTGCCCAGATTGCATAGCTAACAGCTTTTGATATTTGAAGACATCCTGCAAACATGAATTATTATTAATGTCCCTTAATAATGTCTTCTGTAATATATGAATTATGATTCTTTGTCACCCTATGGCCCTAGTGGACATAAGGTGACCCTAGACATAGGAATATCTCAGTCTGTCACGGGGCATTCCGTTACATCTCTCCCCTTTCGGTGGGAGGCGGACACAGGTGGTAACCCCAAACGGGTTGACTCCGAAGTCCGTCAGTAGTTCCCGTCCTCCAATGCTGGTATCCATACTGTACCCCAAATAAATGGCTCCAAACTGAGCATTACTCACCCCGCCAACCTCTGCCTCTCTCAGAGAACACGCCTGCCGCTGGGGAGAAGGCAGGGTAGCTGGGCTCAGTCCATCATGCTGTTGGGGGTCTGGGCCAACTGCCCCCCCTTCCTGGGGTATACCAGTGGAGACTGAAGTCCCATCCACTGGTGCTTGGTGAAAACCCCCCGGTGCTTGCAAAGCAAAGCAGACATCCTCCTGTCCCAGTCCTGTACCATTTTCTGGGGTTGTGCCAGTGGAGACTGAAGTCCCATCCACTACCCCAGGAACCCCCTCTTCTGTTAGTGAGGAGCAGAGGCCTATGACACTCTGCTCTGTTGCCAGCTCTTCCGCTGGGTTGCTGTGAGTGGAGACCATAGTCCCATCCACTACCACAGGATCCCCCTCTTCTGTTAGTGAGGAGCAGAGGCCTATGACACTCTGCTCTGTTGCCAGCTCTTCCGCTGGGTTGCTGTGAGTGGAGACCACAGTCCCATCCACTATCACAGGGTCCCCCTCTTCTGCTAGTTGGGAGCAGAGGCTTGGGGTACCCTGCTCTGTTGCCAGTGATTCAGCTGGGGGTAAAAGCTTTACCACCTCAGCTTGTTGCTGGAGAGGGGGGCCAACCGCCCCGGCTCCCTGGAACTCCACACCATCCGCTTCGGCTTTAGGGATGAAAATCTCCATATTTCCCCCTGCCGATTCATCAGCCAGGAGTTCACAGTTGTCATCTGAACTTTCCTCATAGTCCCTGGCAATGGGAGCCCCACCCTGCTGCTGAGCCGAGTCTAGCAGCTGTCTGTAGGCGACCTCCAGCTCCCATTACCGAATGGCCAGAAATTCCAAATCTTCCTGTGACCAGTGGCCTCCCGAGATATTTAATTTTTCCTCTCTGTGCTCCATTATGTCCTCCAAGCGCCACTCCCGATCATCCCCAAAGTCGGGATCACTGGACATCCTCCAATACAACAATCCCAGGCCATCATAGTCATAGCCTTCTGTGGGGCTGTCATCCGCTGACCACGGGCACTCTTGGGCTACATACCACCGGAGGGCTCTGTAGCTCTCATCCAGCTGCATCTCTGCCCGGATCAGCCTGCTTAACTCAGCTGTCCACTCCTGCTTCGGTTGTTTCCCCAACAACAGCATTCGTACATCATACTGCGGCCAGTACCTTGCATAGATGGAGGGCAGGACCTTTCCTTGGTTTTGCTGCTCCGAGCTAGTGCTTCCTTCCAGAGTTGGCACCGAATCACATCCGACCATCCCAACAGGACCTCCTCTGATACTGGTCCTCTATGCTGTATCCGCATCTCTTGTAACCTTCTTTGGAATTCCTCTTCCATGGAGACTGGTATCTGCACCTCCCCTCTCCCTTTAGCTGGTGCTGCTGTGACTTCAGCTCCTGCAGCACTTCTTCGCTGTAGCAAGGTGGCATTCAGAGCCGCAATAACACGGTCCCTGATCTCCGGTGGAGGGTTAGGACCATAATGTGCCAGTCTTAGGTTAACAGCCCGATCAAAACTTTCTTCCTCGGGTGTCCTGTCTGTTACGCTGGGCTTTTTAGCTCTATCCATTTCGACCAGTTCTGCGATAATGTCCCTTTTCTTACGGTTGCTGGCCGGTCTGCCCCGGCTCTCCAGTAAGTCCATGAGGGAAGAGAGCTTCATCCGTTCATACACCGTCTCCATTGTCCTGTGTCCTTGTAGCTGTCCTTCTGATGATGGAATCATCCCACTGCTGCCACCAATGTAACAGTCACCACCGCTTACGACCTTCCATCCAACCACGACAAGCTTATCTGACACACTCCGACAATATTGCATACACGATCCATATCCTTTCCCAGAATAAGACGAGACAGAGCTCCGTTCTTGCTTCCAAAGATATGACAATTTATTCGTTTCCTTAGCTTGCTTATATCCAGTACAGCATAATACAGTTAATCACAGGACAATGCAATCTCCACCCCCCTTCACACCATGGGGGGCTTCAATCACACTCTAAAAGGCATTCAGGTAAGCTAACCATGTAGACCGGTCGGCACCGCATCTTCAATAGGGTTCAATTAACCTTGAATAATAACACAGACATCTAGTTGAATAAGTTATCTATACAGCTTTATCACACAATGGCAGAGTCTTGTGAGAGTGGGTGCAATCCACACCTTCAGATATTTCAATAGCCTATTATACAAAGGTATGACTCACTCTGGTTTTGTAGACCTGAATTAACACCTTTCAAAAGCATGTGTGCCCAGATTGCATAGCTAACAGCTTTTGATATTTGAAGACATCCTGCAAACATGAATTATTATTAATGTCCCTTAATAATGTCTTCTGTAATATATGAATTATGATTCTTTGTCACCCTATGGCCCTAGTGGACATAAGGTGACCCTAGACATAGGAATATCTCAGTCTGTCACGGTGCATTCCGTTACAGAAGCTATTTAGGGAAACAAATTGTACCTTTACAACCCCTTTAAGCTAGGACATAGTTGTCCGAGGAAGGGAATGATGTGTGGCTAAAAAAAACATTGCATATCGATTGTGACTCAATAGCACGTGTTTAACCCCTTCCATACAGGGCATTTTCACCCCTTTCCTGCCTAGACCAATTATTAGTTTTCAGCGCTGTTGCACTTTGAATGACAATTGCGCGTTCATGCAACACTGTACCCAAATGAAATCTTTATGTCCCCCCCCCCCCCACAAATAGAGCTTTCGTTTGGTGGTATTTGATCATCTCTGCGGTTTTTATTTTTTGCGCTATAAACAAAAGAAGAGCAACAATTTTGAAAAAACACCATATTTTTTACGTTTTGATTTAATAAATATCATTTTTTTTTTTTTTTAAAACAACTTTTTTCTCAGTTTAGACCAATACGTATTCTTCTACTTATTTTTGGTAAAAAATAAATCGCAAATAAGCGTATATTGATTGGTTTGCGCAAAAGTTATAGCGTCTACAAAATAGGGGATAGATTTATGGAATTTTTTTATTATTTTTTTTTTACTAATAATGGCGGCGATCTGCGATTTTTATTGTGACCGTGACATTGCGGCAGAAATCTCGGACACTTTTGACACGTTTTTGGGACCATTCACATTAATACAACGATTAGTGCTATAAAACTGCACTGATTACTGTGAAAATGTCACTGGCAGGGAGGGGGTTACCACTAGGGGGCGTTGAAGGGGTTAATATGTTCCCTAAAGTGTGTTCTAACTGTAGGGGGAGGGGAATCACAAGGGGAGGAGACCGATGTGTGTTCCTCTGTACTGGGAACACACATCGGTCTCCTCACTTCTGAGGCCACGTACACACGATCGGACCAATTTGATGGTGTGTACGGCCCATCGGACCATTGTCTGTCGGACCAAAGTTTTAAAACTTGCTTTAAAATCTGTCTGACGGACGCCTGTCCGTCGGACCAAAACGATGGTTAGTACACAAAAGCATCGGACCAAAAACCTGTGCATGCTCAAAATCAAGTCGACGCATGCTTGGAAGCATTGAACTTCGTTTTTTCAGCACGTCGTTGTGTTCTACGTCATCACGTTCACACACACGGATCCACACTCCTGCCGTGATTGCCGGCAATCGCGGGTGCCCGGCGGACATTGCGCATCGGGTCTCGAGCGATGTCGCAAGCGCGCGGTGCCGGAGGCTCACATGCGCCCACTAGCGGTGGCGATGCAAAGGACGTCATATGACGTCCACTCTGCGGGAGAGGCAGTTCCTGCAGACTATGGCTCGGTAGGGAACTGGTTAATAAACCCCTTAGTGTACAGACAAGATTCCATAACTCATACTTGTGGAACGGCGCCATCCATTTTGATCTTCCAGCACCTGGGAGGGATTAGGTCTTGAGTGTGGCTGGAGTTTCTCTATACTCATTAAGAGAACCTGTCACTTTGACCTGAATGGTTTCTTTTAAGAGGGAAATTGTTGTCAGCCATGGGTGATATATTAAAATGAGGCCCAAGAAAGCTTAGCTACAAACCCCGTAAGAGGAAAAATAGAACTCTTTATAAATGTATAACAAAGTATGCGCCGTCTAAAATGTAGGTAGTGAAGTAAGACAGTATCATTGTGAAGAGTGATTCATGACAGGCAGGGACTGTATGTCTGGAATCTTCTCTGATTTAATGACTGCAGCAAGTGAATATGTCATGGAGATGGCGGTGGAGTGACAATCCATTGTCCGCTCTGATTCCCCTTAAGCAGTCCACATGTTGCTCATGTAGTGACTAGCCCTCCACCAGCCCGAAGACAGCTCACTCACTGTACAAATCCCCACATCTAAAAGTATTTCCTAAATTGTCAACTGTTGATGGATTGTGATTTCTCCAGTCCTTATTTCTTGATCCGTTCTATCTCCCTGTCATTTTTGACAGATAAACAAGAATGTAATGTGACATATATAAAGAGGCTATTCAAGGTTGTATTTAACAATCATGATGTTTGGGACATAAGTGAATGATAAAAACCCCTTTGTACGGACTCTGCCCCTTTTGTTAAACTCATGACATGGTGAGTAATGTGAAAATTAAAGCCCAGCATAGTCTAAACATTTTTGCTTGTTTTTTTTTTGTTTTTTTACAGTAGAGAATGGCAAATTATTTGACAGGGTCTGAAAAAGGGTCAGAAAATAATTTACAAAGGGAAAGGACACATGTGGGAGAGATATAAGCGCTGAGAACCCCGAAATAATGGAAAAATTGAAAGGTTCCCCAGTGGGGCTTTGGACAGCTGTGTACTATGGTTGAAATAATGACAAATGGATAGCAAAAAGGGGTACATACATTTATTATAAATATTCAGGTATCACAATAGATGAGATTACAACATTTAAAAGGCTGGCCAGTAGGTAAAATACATAATCCACAGTGTGGCTTATATTCAAGTTTACACAATACTGTGCACATTGTTAAATATCTGGTTTCTGAACATGGTAGAATCCCTGATGCGTTTCGACCTCTGTAGCAGTCATCATCAATGGGAAATTGGCTCGATAAAACACATTGGGTCAGATTCTCAAAAAATGGCGTATCTGGCGGCGTAGCGTATCGTATCGCATTAACACTACGTCTACGCAAATTACTGGAGCAAGTGCCATATTCTCCAAGCACTTGCTCCGTAATTTTCCGTAGCGTAAATGCGGCGTCGTAAGGCCGCGTAATTCAAATACTGAAGGAGGGGGCGTGCTGTATTTAAATTAAGCGCGCCCCCGCATCAAACGAAGTGCGCATGCGCCGGCTGGGAAAAAAGCCCAGTGCGCATGCTCCAGCTCACGTCGGAAAGCGTCGTTGAAACCGACGTCAAAACGACGTGATCGTCACTTACGCAATTCCCTATTCGCGAACGACTTAGTAAAACGATGTAACCAACAGGAAAAAGACAACGCTGACCCGACGCCATACTTAACATACAGCAGGGGTAACCTTACGCGTACGCAACCTACGTAAACTACGTCGCCGCGTCGCAAAAACGTTCGGGAATCGACGTATTAGGCTCATTTGCATAGGCAAATGAGAAAACAACGTAAAGGCCACCTAGCGGCCAGCGTTGTCATTACATCTAAGATCCGACGGTGTAATTGCTTTACACCTGTCAGATCTTTAGTGTATCTATGCGTAAGTGATTCTAAGAATCACTTGCATAGATACCCATTGAAAAAAACTGCGATACGACGGTGTATCTGAGATACACCGTCGTATCTCTTTTGAGAATCTGACCCATTATATACTTCTTATATCTGAAATTATGTAATGTGTTTTATAGAGCCAATTTCCCCCTGATGATGACCGCTACAGAGGTCGAAACGCGTCAAGGGCTCTACCATGTTTAGCAACCTGATATGTAACAATGTGCACAGTTTTGTTTAAACTTGAATATAAGCTACACTGTGGATTATGTATTTTACCTACTGGCCAGCCTTTTAAATGTTGTAATCTCATCTATTGTGATACCTGAATATGTATAATGAATGTACCCCTTTTTGCTATCCATTTGCCATTTTTTCAACCGTAGTACACTGCTGTCCAAAGCCTCACTGGGGAACCTTTCCATTTTTCCAGAAAATAATTTACTGCCTGGAAAAATATGTTGGTGGTTAATTAAATTATAACTCCTCCTTGACAACGAATTGAGTATTTTAATGCAGAGCAGTGAAACAATAAACTTGTATTTTATTTTTATTACCAAAACTGTTTCAAGCGGAACTACACCCTCCTATCCTTTTCAGCCAAGGAAGTTGCCATCTTAGCCTCTGATTGATCTCACTGTCATGGTTCTGCACATGTGATCAGTTATTTGATGGTTTCACAGTTTGGTTAAGAGCACAAGTAAATGTGACAGTTAAGCTGGCCATACACGGTTCGATTTCTGAAAGAATTTTCTTTCGAAAATCGCATTAACCACTTAAGGACCCCTTCACGCCGATATACGTCACTTGCACGCGACCCGGTCCGAAGCTCCATGACCAGGACCTCAGGGCTGGAGTCCCGCGATCGTCACAGGAGCTGAAGAACGGGGAGAACCGGATATAAACACAGCTTCCCCGTTCTTCACTGTGGCGCCCGCATTGATTGTGTGTCCCCTTACATAGGGAATCACAATCAATGATGTCACACCCACAGCCACACCCCCCTACAGTTAATAACACAAATGAGGTCACACATAACCCCTTCAACGCCCCCTAGTGGTTAACTCCCAAACTGCAATTGTCATTTTCACAATAAACAATGCAATTTTAAATGCATTTTTTGCTGTGAAAATGACAATGGCCCCAAAAATGTGTCAAAATTGTCCGAAGTGTCCACCATAATGTCACAGTCCCAAAAAAAACGCTGATCGCCGCCATTAGTAGTAATTTTTTTTTATAAAAATGCAATAAAACTATCCTCTATTTTGTAAACGCTTTAAATTTTTACCAAAAATAGGTAAAAGAATACTTATAGGCCTAAACTGAGGAAAAATATATATTTTTTATATATTTTTGGGGGATATTTATTATTGCAACAAGTAAAAAATATTGCATTTTTTTCAAAATTGTTGCTCTATTTTTGTTTATAGCGCAAAAAATAAAAACCGCAGAGGTGATCAAATACCACCAAAATAAAGCTCTATTTGTGGGAAAAAAAGTGTTTGGGAGTCATGTCGCACGACCGCGCAATTGTCAGTTAAAGCGACGCAGTGCTGAATCGCAAAAACTGCCCAGGTCCTTTAGCTGCCTAAAGGTCCGGGTCTTAAGTGGTTAAAGAATGTTCGTACGAATTTCACACCGTCAGTGGGCTGCAGCAACAGCCGATTTTCGTGCGGCAATCAAATTTGAGGAATCCGACATGTTGGATTTTTTTTAAAAAACTAACGATTTTCTGATCAATGATGGGAGAATCGTGCGAAAAATGTAATAGAAAAAAAAATGCGCATGTGCAAGAAAAGAATATTCCGGGAGAGACAAGAAGATTCCCGGCCTCAAAAATTATTTTCTGTAGCAACATGAAGGTTTGGTCGGCCGAATTTCGAAAATCAATGGTGGCATCATCAGATCACAAAAAAGTTGTTCGAAATTCGACGTGTATGGCCTGCTTTAGCATTCCCAGCATGTCAAGAATGTAACAGTTTTTTAAAACTGTTAAATTGATTAAAAGAGGGAGAATGGGTGTTGGAAGTTTAGATATACCCCCATGTGCCCAAAAACATAGAAACAGATACTAATAACATACAATATGTCTAAAATAATTTTGATTTATTTTACACAATATAAAAAGCATATGTTGCTATCAATATAGTACATTACAAACGAGTCTGTGCATAAGTTCTGCTAGAAGAGTCAATGCATTTTGTGGATCATCCGATTCGACAGGACCACTAGAGTTAGGCACATAGGGCCAGATTCAGGTAGAGTTAGGCGGCGTACACACGATCGAGGTTCTCGCTGGAAACCAGCGAGAACCTCGCTGGAAGCTGCATTCCAGCGAGGACCTCGGCCGTGTGTACGCTTCTGGCTCGCCCCGCCCGTCGGGAATCCCGTTGAGCGAAAAGAGAGCACGCTCTCTTTTTGCTCGACGGCCCGCCTGGATAAATGGCTGGTTGCCATTCCCGACGGGCGGGTCGCCGATTTCGATGGCCGGCAGAGAACCTCGACGGGCGGAACGATGTGTTCTGCCCGTCGAGGTTCTCTGCCGTGTGTACACGGCCTTAGGCTGGAGTATCAGTGATACTCCAGCCTAACTCTCACTTTGAGCCGGCGTTTCTGTTTTCAGTAAGCAGAAAACAAGAAACGCCGGGTTGGAGTTCCTATACGAGCGGCGTAATTGTATTTCGCCGTCGTATCGGAATTGCAATTTTAAAAATGGCGCTCGGGTCGTTCCCGCTGATTAACGCCGAGAATATGTTAATCAGCGAGAATCGGCAATTCACGATCGTATTCGGGCCCGACGCAGTGACTTTCCGACGTTTCTGTAAGAGATACGTGGCGTAAAGAAAAACCAGCCCCCTAGTGGAGTATCCTATGTTAAGTATGGCCGTCGTCATTGCGTCGAATTTAAAAAATTTCGCGTTGTTTGCGTAAAACGTTCGTGAATGGGGATTGACGTCATTGACGTTCACTGACAGAATTTGGAGCATGCGCACTGACACTCGACGCATGCACAGTACGTTCGCCGCGGGATCGCGCCTAGTTATAATAATACACGCCCCCTACCCGCCCAATTTGAATTCCGCCGGCTCATTTTCGCTACGCCGCCGCAACTTTAGGAGCAAGTGCTTTGTGAATACAGTACTTGCTCCTAAAGTTTCGGCGGAGTAACGTAAATGAGAAACGTTACTCTAAAATAAAGATCCGCCCATCTACCTGAATCTGGCCCATTGAGATTGATAAATCAAACTATTTTAAAATATACCTATAACATCTAAAGAAATAAAATCATACATCATATAAGAAAATTCATATTATTAAAGTGTTGGTACAGGTCAGATTATAACATTATAACATTTTTGTCCAATAGCTATTCTTTCCATTCCTCATGGAAAAATTCAACTATCTGATTATTATCCCTTTCTTGTTCAAAACAGGTTATAATGTCATCGACATAGATAGGGATGTATATCCATCTGTCTTCTTGATTCTTGGAGTAGAGACAGGGGTCTTCTTTTCTTCTTGAGAATCCCTCTCTGTTAAGTACATCTTTCACGTTCTCATTCCATAGCCTAGATTGCTTAAGACTGTAGATGCTCTTCTGAAGTTTACAGAGTTCTTCCTTAATGTCTCCATCTTTCAGCAACTTATATACAGTACTCACTGAGTTGCAGAATTCTTTGCTCCAGTGTCTGCAAAGTGCCTGGGGTGACTGCTGGGGATGCCTGGGTTTGCTGGTGCATAACCTGTTGTGCAGACTATTGAAATTATGTGCTGGAAGCTTCTTGTATGCAGCAATACAGCTTTACTTTCATGGAGGATATCTTTATAATGGAACAGGAAGAAAACAACAAACATGTGCACATAACACAATAAGGATGGTACCTGCTCTGATTACATTCTATCATAGATACACACTATAATACCACAGCGCTACCTGCTGCATAGATAAGTATAATGCATACAGTATATAGTCCACAGTACTTTACATTACATGCTGTTGTCCATCTAACACTGAAGTCTGACTACATCCATGATGGTTCTAGGGCAAGCATGTCCAAAGTCTGGCCCAGGGGCCAAATGCAGCCCCCCCCCCGTTGATTTAATATGGCCCCCCTGGGGCCCCCCTAGGGCCACAAAAGATATATACTGTATTTATTGGCGCTGCCTTAGAGGGGACAGGGAGGGGGCAGGACGAGCGCCGTCAGATTACATGAAGAGAATCTGGTGTTTACTCAGCAGCGTCTCTATTGGAAGTCCTGTCTCCTGGGATGCCATTGGACGACTGTTCTGTCTATCATAGGTGGCAGGACTTTGTATTAAAGAGGCCACAGAGTAAACAAGAGATTCTCCTGTTTGTAATCTGTCGGCACTCGTCCCGCCCCCTTCCCTCTGCCCTCTGAGGCTGCAGATGGGCATTGTTCAGGCTGCACTAATGACAATGGTAAGGCTGCATTCATGGCACATGTGAGGCTGCATTTATGGCACAAGTGAGGCTGCATTGGTTGCAATGGTAAGGCTGCATTGATTGCAATGGTAAGGCTGCATTATTGGCACATGTAAGGCTGCATTCATGGCACATGTGAGGCTGCATTCATGGCACATGTGAGGCTGCATTTATGGCACATGTGAGGCTGCATTGGTTGCAATGGTAAGGCTGCATTCATGGCAATGGTAAGGCTGCATTCATGGCAATGGTGAGGCTGCATACATGCCAATGGTAAGCTAAATGGTAAGATAAATATGGTATATCCAAATAACATGCCCAAGCTCATCCTTAGTCCTAAGCAGCGCTCTGGTATTCGTTGGGGCCACAAAAGAAATATATACGGTATATCCGAATAACACATCCAAGCTCATCTCTTCACCACACACAGCCACAAGGGCAAGATAATTTTTGTTGGGCAGTGTATTAGTGCTCGGGAAAACACACTTAGACCGAATTTTAATGGTTCAAAGAATGTCAGGCAAAATGGTTGGCCCCTTACGCATGTTCACTTTATCAAATCTGGCATTCTTTGAAAAAAGTTTGGACACCCCTGTTCTAGGGCATTGCTAAGAGAGGCCTAGACATTACTGCTAACCTCCACCATCACAGGAGATACTTATAGACAGGCCCGGACTTGCCATAGGGCAAACCGGGCAAATGCCCGGTGGGCCGTGGCGGCCCGCGGGCCGACTGCGGCCCATGAACAGCCCTCGGCGGCCAGCAGGCCGTATGTCACGTCTCCCCAGGGGTGTACACCACCAACACAGTGCCAGATAGAGAGAGATCAGCTGGGGTATCAAAGCCAGCTCTGACACTTCTCCCCTCCCCTTGCTGCCCCCACGGCCAGTTAGAGGAGAGGAGCTGCTTCTACTCCTCCCCCTCCTCTCTTCTTCTCCTCCCGTGTCTGCCCCGCCCACTCTCCCGACAGACACTGTTCTGCTGCCTAAGGGATGTGGGCAGGAAGATTCAAGCTAAAGCCAAACAGAAAGGAAAGATGGAGTCTGTTATCCATCTATCCAGTCAGTCCCTCCTGCCTCTGAGTGAGTACTGTACACTGATGTAGGGGGTACCCTTCATTCCCTTCTCTCTCTCCCTCTTCACCTTTCTTTATTTCTCTCTCTCTTTTTTCTCTTTTTTTTCCGTTTGCACCCCCCCACCAGCTGCCACTGTAGATAGATAGCTAGATAGATAATAATCTATCTAGCTATCTATCTACAGTGGCGGCTTGTGCTCAAAATTTTTGGGGGGGCGCAAGTGAAAAAAAAAAACAATTGCAGCCTCACTGTGCCCATCAAACGCAGCCACTGGGCCCATCAATTGTCACCACTGTGCCATGCCATCAGACGCAGCCCCTGTGCCATCAATTGTCGCCACTGTGCCATGCCATCAAACGCAGCCACTGTGCCATCAATTGTCACCACTGCGCCATGCCATCAAACGTAGCCACTGTGCCAAGCCATCAAACACAGCTACTGTGCCATCAATTGTCACCTCTGTGCCATGCCATCAAACACAGCCACTGTGTCATCAAACACAGCCACTGTGCCATGCCATCAAACACAGCCACTGTGCCATCAATTGTCACCACTGTGCCATGCCATCAAACGCAGCCACTGTGCCATCAATAGTCACCACTGTGCCATGCCATCAAACACAGTCACTGTACCATCAAGTGTCACCACTGTGCTATGCCATCAAACGCAGCCACTGTGCCAATTGTTGCCACTGTGCCCTTTAATTGTTGCCACTGTGCCCATTGTCGCCACTGTGCCCATTGTCGCCACTATGCCCATTGTCACCACTGTGCCCATTGTTGTGGCTGAGCCAGAGGGGGCGGTGCTCCGGCGCCCTCTATAGACTCTATCTATCTATCTATCTATCTATCTATCTATCCATCCATCTATCTTCCCTTCTTGCTTTCTATCTTTATCTATCGATCTATCTTCCTTCCTTCCCTTCTTTCTTTCTATGGGCCAGATTCAGCAAGACTTGCGCTGGAGTATTTCGATATGCGCAGCGTAACTGTGAAGGTGCGCCGTTGTATCTATGTGGCCGTACCCACCAAACTAGATGCGACAGAAAACGGGCTTTCCCCGACCGACTTAACTTTCCGACGCCAGAGTATCGTCAGCGCATAATTTCGCTTGGCGCATCAGTCGCGCCTATTGATTTCCCCTGCAAATATGCAAATGAGGGAGATTTCCCAATTCGCGAACGGATTAGCACCATACGCTGGCTACATGCGACGCGCGTATGTGGCTCGGCTAGCGCAAAGTTATTCCTACAAATAGCTGCTTTATCTTTACTCCAGACGGCCACAGGTCAGCAGGAGAGCAGCTACAGCAGCGTTGCCGATGATAAGAGCTAGCTGAGCACCCCCACTTGCAGGACAACACCTCTGTCCCGGCTTGTCTGGCGACTTTTACAGCCATGGAGGAAGACATCATAGGTCTCCATAGCCGAGATGACGGCTGACAGCTCCTGGCCATTAAAGTTCAGCTTTCTCCTGTGTTTGCGGGGAACGAGAGCAGCCATCTCAGAACAAAAGTAACTTCACTGCGGGGAGGGGGAACAGGATATACTTTAGCGCCGGAATGGCACATCTACGGCCGCATTTTAACGCCCAACGGAACACATTGCGCTGACGTTTCCCGTGAAGTGGTGCCGACGGAAATTGTGAGCATGCGCACAGGGGGCCGAGTGAAGCCTCACTCACTGCGCATGCTCCGTGGATGATGCGCTGAACGTAAGCCTCTGCGCTGGGCTCCGCCCATCATTTACATATGATCACACCCACTTCCACTTGCGTCGGGTTGCGCCAACGCATCTTCGTTACTCCGTCGCAAAGTAACGGCCATGCGCTTGGTGAATACTGTACTTCACTCGCTAGTTTGCGTCAGCGCAGCGTATATGCGTTGCGCTACGCTGGCGAAAAAATGCGCGCATCTACCTGAATCTGGCCCCAACTATCTATCTCCCCCCCCCCCCCCCCCGGGCTGCTAAGTCTAAAATGCCCGGGCCTATTTTTTGTCCCAGTCCGGGCCTGCTTATAGATAATTGCAGGCTTTATATTTTTTGCAAACCTTTTTTTGTTTTGCTCCACATTCTTTTCATGTTGCCCATTTTCACTAAGATCAGATATATCCACCTCTATTTACTTCCTGGTACTCTTATTCTGCCCCATGGGTAGTGCAAAAATGCCCCAAAAGATTTCAGTTTACCAGCAAGATTTTTCCAGAACACACTGATGATGCAGCTTTCTCAGGATGCATCTGTGAGGCCCTGGTTACATCGCCAGTGCCTCACGCAACCAGGAAGTGGAAAAAACATAATTGTAAGTAAAAGCAAAAAATGTTGTTTAGTGAATGTAAAATGATTTTATATCAAAATGCAGAGCTGCATGATGATGTGATTTTAGTAAAAGGGGGTAAAGTTCCACTTTAATGCCATGAAGGAAGGAAGGAAGGGAAAGGACAATATAGGGGAGAGCAATTATACTGGTGACCCTATAGCTTGTAGAAGTTGTAGCAAAATCTGTAGAAAGGGAATAGTAATTGCATTATCGCATCAGCCAAACAGGCTGTCATTTACAGTAATATCCCTTATCACAGTCTACACTACCCTTCTCTATCCTCTACCCTGGGTTATATAGGGAGGGGACTTCCTGTTTGAGATTGCCAGTGTCCACACCTGAAGGTACTCCATATAACCCATATAGTAATGAATATGCCGCTCTGTGTCCCGTGATGTACTCCAAGAAAAGGATTTTACAGGTAAGCTGTATTTAAAAATCCCTTTATTTCCGATAATTCATAACTTCAGATAAATTCGTATTTGTTACCTTCACTAACAGCCAAATTTAAAACGAATTTCCAATAGTTATAATTTAATAGTTAGTTATTACCGTATACTGTATACTCAAGTATAAGCCGACCCGAATATAAGCCGAGGCACCTAATTTTACAACAACAAAAAATGGGAAATTTACTTGAGTATAAGCCTAGGGTCAGGTGTCCATCTGCATGCCTTAATGTGCCTCACTTTTCCTCACTGTGTCCATGTGCATGGATCACTGTGCCCATGCCTCACTGTGTCCATGCCTCACTGTGCCCATGCTTCACTGTGTCCATGCCTCACTGTGCCCATGCCTCACTCTGTCCATGACTAGACTGACAATTAACATGGGAGTCTATAAAAGGGGTGCCCAGGTTTTAAAAAATTGGTGCTCCCCAGCCGTAGGACCCCTAGACAAAAAACTTTGCACACTTATATAGGAGAAATGGAGCTACATGTGTACCAAGTTTCGGGTCCAAATTGCACACTTTTGAGTACATCTATTACTTTCTGTACATGGTGGAATGAATGTTGTTACCATTTTCACTATATTGTGTGTTTTCATGAGCGCAACACTTACTTTATGAACTGATTTACCAATTAATATCTTTTAGTTTGTTAAAGGGTCACTAAATGAATATTTTTGTTTAGCTAAATAGCTTCCTTTACCTTACTGCAGTGCTGTTTTCATGTCCTCATTGTTAATTTTTTGCTTTGATGTTGCTGTAATTCTGCTCTGATCTCCACACATCCTGGTTGTCTGTTTCCTTATAACCACAGTACTGGGAGCTTTCTCACTGTGGTCACTAATCAAGGAGAGGTGTGATTACTGTGTGTAAACTGAAACTGGGTTGGTGCTGAGGGGTTTTAGACAAACCAACACTGCCCTCTATTGGCTCTCTGGCTCTGTACATCAGAGAGACAGGAAATAATAGCAAAAACGAAACTAGAACTGTAGGTTAATTATATGATTGCTTTTTATCTATTTTTAATCATTTTTAAAAGGAATCAGTTAACTTTTATGTCTCTATACCTTGTAAACAGTCATTTCAGCCCAATTTTTTTTTTCCTTTAGTGACCCTTTAAGAGCTGAGATTGGATTGAACCCAGTAGTGTGATTTCACCTTTCGTATTGACAATTATCTAAAAACAAACTATTGACATAGTACAAAACCTTATAAGACTACAACCGTCATACTTTCTCTTTACAGAACACACACACGTATACACAGTATATCTAAATACAATAAATGTTACTGTACTGAATTCCAAGCTTTATCTGGGTTAAATTTTAAATCTTGATTATGAGACTGACGAACAAAGGGTAAGATTTTGGAATACAGTTGGATGCCTGTTTAATGAGCTCTGCATAATTATCTAAGATTTTGTGATAAAAACTGTTCCGCTGCAGTTCAAACCCAGGTCACGGACACTCGCTCCACTGTTCTGCTACAAATGATATGAATTGTTTGTTCGACCAGCCTGCAAAAGTACAGCCGCGGTCACAAGACTCCGCCATGTCCCAGCTGTGGACAAGCAGTAAATTCAAAAAGTAGACAAAAAAATAACAATTAAAGTATATAAATATAAAACATATAACTATAAAATAAAACAACATGTACACATACAGTTGTAAAAATATAATATAAAAAAGTGTTTTTAGTGGTATCCTACCCGCAGGGCCGTCTTAATAGCTTAATGGGCCCCGGGGCAAAGAAATGCTCTGGGGCCCTACAACGATGACAGTGCAAGTAAACAGACATCAAGTAGGTAGGAGACAGACTGCCTCCCCTGTGTATCTATCACTCTCAGTGCCATCATGGGGCCCCCAATTTCGGGGCAGCGTGGGCTCAAGGACCAGTTGGTTTGGGGAAAGTGCAGGGCCCCCCATGCAGCTGGGGCCCCTGGGCAGTGCCCAGGTGTGCCCACTCATTAACCTCTTGCCGACCGCCCGCGTCATATTACTGCGGGAAGCTGGCACTGCTGGGCGAGAGCCCGTAGCGATACGTCTGCTCTAAAGCGGCTGCTAGGGGGGCGCGCGCGCGCCCCCGCTCGCCCCAGAGTCCCGCGCGTGCCGGCGGGTACGATCGCCGCCGGGCACACGCGCTCGTTCGTTACAGAGCGGGGAACGGGAGCTATGTATGTAAACACATAGCTCCTGGTCCTGTCAGCGGGGGAAACGCTGATCTTCTGTTCATACAATGTATGAACAGAAGATCAGTGATTTCCCCTAGTGAGGCCACCACCCCATACAGTTAGAAAACACCCAGGAACACACTTAACCCCTTCCCTGCCCCCTAGTGTTAACCCCTTCACTGCAATGGCATTTTTATAGTAATACAATGCATTTTTATAGCATTGATTGCTAAAAAAATGCCAATTGCCCCAAAAATGTGTCAAAAGTGTTCGAAGTGCCCGCCATAATGTCGCAGTACTGAAAAAAAACGCTGATCGCCGCCATTACTAGTAAAAAAAATATTAATAAAAATGCCATAAAACGACCCCATATTTTGTAAACGCTATAACTTTTGCGCAAACCAATCAATAAACGCTAATTGCGATTTTTGTTTATAGTGCAAAAAATAAAAAACGCATAGATGATCAAATACCACCAAAAGAAAGCTCTATTTGTGGGGAAAAACAAAACGCCAATTTTGTTTGGAAGCCACGTGGCACGACCGCGCAATTGTCAGTTAAAGCGACGCAATGCCGAATCACAAAAAGTGCTCTGGTCATTGGACAGCAATATGGTCCGGGGCTAAAGTGGTTAAGACAGCCCTGCCTACCTGCTCTTCTTGCAGTGTAAAATTCTCATTGATGAGGTCACATGCTGAGTTTACTCTTGTGCAATGCCAGACATCGCATGTGATTCACACAGCATTGCTGTGCGCACCACATGCGATATCTGTGCGATGCAAATTCAGCCATACAAACTGTAAGGCTGAAATTGCATCACATTAGCCCCAAATGGTGCAGGACTGCGGGAACTGACACAGGAATCGCACTGGTTCCCGCATCGCACAAGTGTGGACCGGGACACAATGAGCTTTTTGTCTCTTGGAAAGTGCCTGATCTATGCCTGAACTCTGAGTTTACCTAAATGCAGTGGTGGCTGGTGCTCAAACTTTTGGGTGGGGGGGTGCAAACAAACTGAAAAATTCAGAAAAAAAACCCATCAATTGCAGCCTCACTGTGCCCATCAAATGCAGCCAGTGTACCATCAAACGCAGCTACTGTACCATCAAAACGCAGCCACGGTGTCCTCCAAACGCAGCCACTGTGCCCTTTAAATGCAGCCACTGTACCATCAAACGCAGCCACTGTACCATCAAATGCAGTCACTGTGTCCTCCAAACGCAGCCACTGTGCCCATCAAACGCAGCCCCTGTGCCCATCAAATGCAGCCACTGTGCCCATCAAATGCCGCCACTGTGTCATCAAACACAGCCACTGTGCCATCAAGCGCAGCCACTGTGCCCTCCAAACACAGCCACTGTCCCCTCAAAACGCAGCCACTGTGCCCATCAAACGCAGCCACTGTCCCCTCCAAACGCAGCCACTGTGCCATCAAACGCAGCCAGTGTACCCATCAAACGCAGCCACTGTGCCATCAAACACAGCCACTGTGCCCATCAAATACAGCCACTGTGCCCATCAAATACAGCCACTGTGCCATCAAACGCAGCCACTGTCCCCTCCAAATGCAGCCACTGTGCCATCAAACACAGCCACTGTGCCCATCAAACGCAACCACTGTGCCATCAAACACAGCCACTGTGCCATCAAACGCAGCCACTGTCCCCTCCAAACGCAGCCACTGTGCCCATCAAACACTGCCACTGTGCCATCAAAAGCAGCCACTGTCCCCTCCAAACGCAGACACTGTGGCCATCAAACGCCGCCACTGTGCCATCAAACACACTGTGCCATCAAATTCACTTTCCTAACACACAGCTGAGTGAAACTGCGAGCTGTTTACCTTTTTTTGACACCTATGGCTCTAATTAGGTGATTAAAAAAAATACCCCGCCACTATAATTCAAGTGCTCGGAGCCAGAAAAGGGGACAGGCAACTGAATAGGAGGTGTCAGCGGCGGCCATAGATAGAATCATACAATGCATGAATCTATCTATTGCTGATAGAGAAGTGGCAGGAAAGAGTGGGCGGCGCCTGCGCCTTATGGACGCACTGCCACTGCCTTAACGGTTCCTATTCTAAGAAAAGTCAGATGAAGTTGCAACATAAAAGCAAACCTGTTATAAATACAAGCATATGAAATAACATAACATGTTAAACATAAAAGCAAATCTAAATAAACAGGCATGGTAATGTAAAATATTTCTTTGTATTTCAGCTATGTATTTAGATGTTTGCCTGGAGTTCAGCTCTAAAATATTTCTCTTGCACTTTACTGCCTACGCTATCATTTTTGGAACTTGGAAAACAAAAAAAGGGATTGTAATTTATTTTTTTATTTAATTTTTTTTCTCTGTGTCAGCTTCCCTACAAGGTCACTGCCTTTTAATGCTACTTTGTAATAAGGAGTGCAGCCCCTGTGCTCAGTGTCCTGTCTGCTTCTAGCTGACTCATTCTATTGTGGGCCTGTATTACTGTTAGCCAGATCTCCCGGAAAGATACAGGCCATGAGACAACAGTCCAGTCCCTAAACCTGGTCATAGACGGTTCCAACTCAGCCGGTTCAGCAGGAAACGGCCAAGATTCAAACCATGAATGTACTCAAGTTGATTGATCGATCAACTTGGGACAACCAGCCTTCCAGATTTTACATGTGATTATGGCTGCTGGAACAACAGGGACAAACATACCCCTGCAGGACTTCAGTCCTAGACACAAGTACCCTGCCTTGGAAAGTTTATGTCCCTGGTTGTTAAGCTTTCTTGCAAAAAAAATAATAATTCTGGTCCTTGAATGCCCCCCTATGGTCACCTGTAGTTCTCAGTTCTCTGTGATGACTGCAGACCCCCTGAATTATTACTGATTGTACTATACACTGCCTTTAAAGCCCAGGAAGGCTTGTACCTCAAGTGGACAACATCCAGGAGGAGTGGGACTTCCTGTCCCACTTCCTCCTTCCACCGAGGGGCTGGTTAGGCGATTAAGCTTAATCGCCTACAGCAGCCCCTCCCTGTAGATGACCACCTAGGACACTGACAGGTCCAAGACGATCGTCTGTCCAATCAGCGGCGACCGCGCGCGCATGCGCAGTGCCGCTCACGCATGCTCAGTGGGTGCCCGGCCGTGAAGCCGAAGGCTGTCACGGCCAGGTGCCCACAGTTAGAATGAAGACGCCGGCCGGAGAGGGGGGGAGAAGAGCGGAGCCCCGGCCAGGGCGTCGCTGGAACGCTGGAGCAGGTAAGTGAATGTTTATTAAAAGCCAGCAGCTACACTTTTTGTAGCTGCTGACTTTTAATAAACATAACATTTGGCTGGAACACCCCTTTAAGATAAGACTTATACACCCCCAGAGGAGGAATTTACAAATGTCATAGAATTGTGAAAATAACATTTGTGTGAAGAAGTGAAAGTCACATAAAAAATCAAGTTAAGATTCCACCCTAAAGTGAAGATCAATCCCCCCCTCCGGTGTCACTAATTAGGGGGGAGGGGGGTGCAAATGTCTAAAGCGATCACCACTTCCGGCCCGCAAAACGGGCTTTTCCTGTTGCGTGCTGGGACACCAGCGTTTTCCTTTACTTCCTGGTTCCCTCGCCGTGGATAGAGAAAGCGGTCATCCTCTGTGCGGACGCCGCTCAGCAGGTAAGTGTCAATATTAAAAGACAGCTGCAGTATTTGTTGCCCTTTTAATATTTGTGAACCATCCGCTGTTCCACAGAAAACACACCAGCGTCAGAGGGGTGTGTCAGCAGCAGACAACCCTGTGAGCTGTTCCACAGTCAGAGGGATCTCTATGCATTCCAGTATGACTATCCTGTTTTTCTTTCTGAAGAGATAAGAAGAAATAACAAAGATATCATGAGCAGAGGTTCCTGGCAGCAGACATAGCCAACATGCTGTTGGGTTTCAATGAACAAGAAGCAGCCCAGAGCACAGGAGCCATTAGCTGTGAGCATTGTTTTTTAACATATATTCAGACTGGAACATCAGACTATGCATCAGCGATGAGAATGAAAGCCATTGCTGGGCCACATTATAAATGAAGCAGCTTTCTTAGTGCTTGTCAGACTTATTACCGCACAGGAAAGTGCCAAACTATGCAGGAAAATCACCTGAATACTGTTAAAGGGGGTTAAAGGGGCCACCGAGCCGAAACAAGATGCCACTTTGGGGGAAAAGCAAAGTAAAGTCACTCCTCCATAAAAAATAAAAAAAATCTTGCTCTTTTGGTTAGAACTTTGAGGGGATGGGATGTTGGTCTGTTTTTACTGTCCACTAGTCACAAATCAAGCCTCGTACACACGACCGTTTTTCCCGGCAGGAAAACTGCCAGGAGAGCATTTGGCCGTGAATCCTGGCCGTGTGTATGCTCCCTAGCAGTTTTCTCATCAGGAAAACAGCCGAGAATCCCGGCGGGAAAATAGAGAACCTGGCTCTCTATTTTCTCGTCGGGATTCCCGGCAGAGTGTTTCCTGCCGAGAAAATGGTAAACCCGCACATGCTCGATACGACTTTGACGCATGCACAATGACATACAACGATAGTGTGGGGTGTAGCAAGATGGCGGCAACGGCATTGAATGTGACGAATGCATGCTCGTTGTAGTCAATGACGTCACCGCGTTCTTGCCATTCAAAAGAACAACGGTTCTTTTGAATGGCCGTCTGTATGCATGGCTTGGCAAGTCAAGCTTGCCAGGAATCTCGTCAGGAAAACCAACGTTTTTTGTCCTGATGGGATTTTCGGCTGTGTGTACAGGGCATAAGGATGTATCTCCTTCAGCAAAATCTTTGCAACTGGTTTACAGACCTGTGCTTTTGTATTCCTGGGTAGCCAAGTGCAACAGCTTGCAAAGAGCATAGACAGATTTATTACTGAAGATATGTCAGGATCTTGGGGTTGGGCTTGGCTCCTTCGTTCCAAAGAAGGGAACTCCTAAGGCGTCTGTAAGAGAAACCCGGGTAACAAGTGCTCATTGACTCACAGGCACAAGCATACCAGGATGTTCACAAGAGAGGGCATGCACTGGCGCATGCGTGGGCGAAAGGGGGCGCATTGGTGCATGTGCGTGCATTGGTGCGTGGGCGCACACGTGCACGCATTGACGCCAGTGCACCTATTTAAACCAGGCAATGACATGCACACTTTGCTGATTTTTAGCTTGTTTCCTGTTACCAGACTTGTTCCTGTTCCTTGTGTTTGACCCGGCTTCATCTGTACCTGTCTTGGATCTCCGCCTGTCTACCTGTGACCCCGGCTTGTGTTGACTCTGCTCCTGCCTTATGTTCCTGTACCTCGCTGCCTGACTGTGTACCAGACCCGGCCTGTATCCTGACTTAGTCTCTGCCTCACATCTCGGTACCTGCTCTGCTCGGCTGTTGATGACCCCCTGGCTCCCGTTCCAGTTACGCCTCCGCCTGCTGTTCCAGCAACACAGAGTTCCTGTCTTCATTACCTGCCCAGTGATCTCCAGCCATCAGATCTCTGCCAAGGCCCAGCCGGAGCCATCTACTAAATCGGCCCTCGTGCCACTCTGTCCTCCACTCCATTTCATCTCTACCAGGGGTGTTGGATAGGAGCTGCAAGAGAAGCCCCCTCTACTGCTCGATCTCCACCAGGTACGTGACAGCGTCAGCATACCAAGACATTTTGGCAATTTCATGCTCCCTTTCATGTGGGAACAGTTTGGAGATGGCCCCTTTCTCTTTCAACATGACTGCGCACCAGTGCACAATGCAAGGTCCATAAAGACATGGATGATCGAGTTTGGGGTAGAAGAACCTAACTGGCCAGCACAGCGTCCTGCTTTCAACCTGATAGAACATCTTTGGTAAGAATTAGCACAGAGACTGTGAGCCAGGCCTTCCCATACAACATCAGTGCCTGACCTCACAAATGCACTTCTGGAAAAATGGTCAAACATTCCCATAGACACACTCCTAAACCTTGTGGACAGCCTTCCCAGAAGAGTTGAAGCTGTTATAGCTGCAAAGGGTGGGCCAACTCAATATTTTGAAATCTGGGTGTTGGGTTCTTTCCCTGGTTTCTCTCTGGACACTCCCTTAGATTTTCAAGGATACCATTTTTGAAGAAAGGCTACATACACTGGTCTGAATGTTATTCAAGTTGAGTATGTGTAACATTTTTGAAGATGTCTGCTTTATTTAGTGATGTGTTCATGTATTATTGGTTGAAGTAAGCCTTTATTATGTATATAAAAAAAAAAAAAAAAGGAAAAAAATATCTAATATTTTTTTTTGTATTTTTGTATATAAAAAAAGTTGGAATGTGTTTCTTGGTTGCAAGATTCTCAAAATAAAAACTCAATATTGAACCTTACGGACTAAGACTGGGATGCCATTAAAGTCCATGAGCGTGTAAAGGCAGGCGTCCCAATACTTTTGGTAATATATATATATTTATTTATAATTTTATATATATATATATATATATATATATATATATATATGTATATATATATATATATATATATATATATATATATATATATATATATGTGTATATATATATATATATATATATATATATATATATATATAACATTTATTATATATATTACTTGGACTTGTGCCACAATCACGTGCAAGCATTTCTTGTGCACATAAAGGTGCTATTACATAAGAAATTTTGCTGAAATTTTTGAAAAAATAACATTTTGTTTATTTTTTGTTTTTTAATAAATTCTTATTTCTTTCTGTTCTACGGTTTATAAATTCCACAAGTCTAATGGGAAGTGTCCTCACCCCATTAGCTGATTTAAAGCAAAATCTATTGTGTTCTAGATTGGCACAGCCACCCAACAGACCATGATGTCACCCCTTGGCATTCCGCTGTTAGCAGATGGCTTACCTTTAAATATTTTCCAATATGTTAACAGATCAAAAGGCAACAGAACACCACTGGAGAGGTAATTGTCTGCTCTGCTGGGGGTAGCTGGGATTTGTGCTGTAGGTAAACAAAGTCTTCTGCCCTTTCTGTACATAGAGTGGGCGACATTTCTCCACACTTTGAAGATAATCACCCTTCATATCTTCTCCAGGCTTCAAAAAGATTTTTTTTTGTGCCCAGTACAATATGCATCCAGGTAAAGTGGTAAGAAGTAAACTTGCTTCAAAATGCAAAGGTTACAACAAATGAAGAGAAACAAATAACCGTTTAAAGTGACCTTTACTATTCCCTTTGCTATGCCATCTGACTGTCTATGGAGCTGTTGTAAGTTATCACCATCTGATTTTACCAAACTCAGTTTGGCAGTAACATTTTTGAATCTGTGTTCACTTATATTTCAATGTAATATCCCACTAATGCAGCCATGTTTGGGAAGCCAAATCCTCCGGGGCTGAAGTGTTTAAAATAAAGAAAATACTCTGTGCTAATATTAAAGAGGTTGTAAAGGATTTTTTTTTTCCTACTAAGCATCCTTTACCTGCAGACATTCCTCTTTTCACTTCCTCATTGTTCGTTTTTACTCAGAAGTTGCTCTATTTCTTCTCTGTTCTGTTCACTTCCTGCTTGTCTAATTGTTACTCACCACCGTGAAGGGAGACTTTACTGCGGTGGTCAGTGACGTGCTCGCCCCCTCCTGGGAACTACATCTGTGCGGCAGGACGCTCTCTACGTGTTAGAGACTTCAAGGAGGTGTGAATTACTGGGCGTGCCGCAATGCATACTGGGAAATGTAGTCCTTACATGAACGAGCACCGCAAACCAGGAAGTGAATGAGAGAACAGAAGCTAGAATGCCGGAGGTGATATAGATGATTTACTAAACTCTGGGTCAACTGCCCTGGCAGAGTGCAACTGAACTTTGCAAGGTGCAGTCTATAGGGTTGATTTACTAAAGGCAAATAGACTGTGCACTTTGCAAAGTGTAGTTGCACTCTTCAAGTGCAATTGCTCCAGAGCTTAAAGTGGAGTTCCACCCATTTTTTTATGTTTGTCTGTGCTGCATGCCCTAATCTCATAGGCCCAGATTCACAGAGCAATTACGCCTGTCTAACTGGTGTTAGACAGGAGTAATTTCAAATTTCGCGCGCCGTATCACTAGTTTGAATCCTCAAACCATGAAACGGCGGCTTCGGGCTTTGATCCGAGAGGCTTACGTCTTCGTAAGCCTTCGGATCTACGCTGCAATATTTTTGCGGCCGCTGGGAGGAGTCTGCGTCGTTATCAGCGTCGGGATATGCAAATGAGTTTTTACGGCGATCCACGAAGATACGAGCGGTCTTCGCAATCGCTTTCGTCTATTTTTTTCTACGTACTGTTAGACCAGCTTTTTGCTGGTCTAACGGTGCGTAGCCCATGTTAAGTATGGCCGTCGTTCCCACGTCGAATTAAATTTTTTTTTTTTTTTTTTTTACGTAACTCGTTCGGGAATAGAAATGTCCGTAAACGCCGCTACTCAAAAAAAAATGACGTAACGACGTGATTTCGCGCAATGCACGGGAACGCCGCGGGAACGCGCCTATTTTAAATGCTTCACGCCCCCTACTCGCGTAGATGACTTGCGCCGGGAGAAATACACTTCGCCGCCGTAGTTTACTGGACAAAATCTACCGGGATTCCACGTAGAGCCAGGTAAAATACGGCGGCGTAGTGTATTTCAGATACTCTACGCGAATCTAATTGTATGTGAATCTGGGCCATAGTGTTCAGAATGGACAATTTTTATTTATTTTGTTGCTTGTAAATACCTTTATTTTGTAGTCCTTCAATCCTTCCTCCTCCTTATTAGCCTAGGCTATTAAGTCACATGGCTATTTGCAAGGGTTTCTGGGATAGGCATCATGTTTCCCTGTAGTCCTTGCAAACCTGACTGAAACCTATTACATTGCTTGTTCAGCACTGAGCATGTGCGAGATATGCAAAGCTGAAATCCAGGAAGTCATACAGTCTGGCTTCATGATGCCCACACTTAAGATGGCCACGGTCTATTTCTAGATTATAAACTAAATGCTGTAACAACCTAACAAAACGGACCTTAGTTTACAGACTAACTTTACTAGAATACATTAAGCTTGTGTATTACAGGGGTATTTATATTTAAAAAGTGAAATTGTGGGTGTAACTCCCCTAATAAATGAGCAAAAGCTCTGCTGACTTCTACCATCCAATGCTGTTTTTTTCATTCTTCATGCATGTGATTGGCTATTCTTTACAAAGTGAAGCTTTACCTCATTTACTAAGCTGTGGAACAACTGCACAGTCTATCTGCCTTTAGTAAATCAACCCCAATCTCTCCTCTGTCAATTATTATTCCCCTCTGGCATTATTTATTCATTTAGCTGACAGCGCACTGCAGTACCAGGTTTATACACAGCGTTTCACAGCTACCATTTTTGGGGTAGTAGAGAGCTGCGGCATGACGGAGGGTTCAGTAAAGTGCTTACGGCTAAGAATAAGCTAAATTAAGAATTTTTGCTTTACGGAAATTTCAACAAAGATTGTGACATTTTGGTAAAATTCAAAATTTTCATAAAATTCACCATATGATTAAAATTTGCGATTTTATTTGTATTTTTTTTTTTTGCTATGCAATGTAATGGGATTTTGATATTCTATTCATTTATTTCAGGTTCAATGTGTATGATGTGTTGTGCTGTTGTGTTTGTCTGTCTTTAATTAAATAAAAAGATTAATTAACCACTTAAGGACCGCCGCACAACGATATACGTCGACAGAATGGCATGGCTGGGCATGTACGTCCCCTTTAAGAACCCAGCCGTGGCTCGCGACCCTGTCCGAAGCTCTGTGACCGTGCCTGCGGGACCCGATCGCCACAGGTGTCCCGCGATCGGGTCACAGGAGCTGAAGAACGGGAAGAGGTGAGTGTAAACACACCTTCCCCGTACTTCACAGTGGCAGCGTCACTGATCGTCTGTTCCCTGATATAGGGAAAGACGATCAATGACGTCATACGTCCAGCCACGCCCCCCTACAGTAAGAAACGCACAATAGGACACACTTAACCCCTTTAGCGACCCCCTAGTGGTTAACCCCTTCACTGCTATTGTCATTTTCACAGTAAACAGTGCATTTTTATAGCATTTTTCGCTGTGAAAATGACAATGGTCCCAAAAATGTGTCAAAAGTGTCTGATGTGTCCGCCATAATGTCGCAGTCACGAGAAAAAAAATCGCTGATTGCCCCCATTACTAGTAAAAAAACATTATTAATAAAAATGGCATAAAACTATTCCCTATTTTGTAAACGCTGTAACGTAGGGTGACCAGACATCCCCGGTTTCAGGGGACAGTCCCCGGATTGAGGACACTGTCCCCAGACCAAGTCTGTCCCCAGTTTTGTCCCCAGATTGAATTTGAACAGGGGCTGGGGCAATTTCAAAGACAATGCAGAATTTAAAAAAAATTCTGATTACACACCCACACTCTGCCGCTCCTACTAGCTTAGGGAGGTGTATTTTTTCCATTACCTGTGCCCCTTTCTGATTATCATGTGCAGTTTCGGGTGCATGCCCATTTAGCTCCGCTTGCATGTTCTTCTGCTTTGGCTCAAGTCCTGGCCTGCTGCCTGCCTGCTTATCTCCTTGCCTTCCCTGGTGGAGTGATCTTCCCCAGCTCCCCACCCAGTACTAGCCGGGGCCCGAAGAGTAAGACATGACAGGCTGTGAGGCAGGCTGCTGCGGCGATGGGCACAAAGTCGCCGATTGATGCCATTACTAGTAAAAAAAATATATGTCCCCAGATCTCATTTTAAAAATCTGGTCACCTTACTGTAACGGCTACCCAAGTAGGGAGAGGGTGTCAGCCGTTGGAGACGTCCTTTTCCCCTGACAAGTTGCTATGCAAGTAAGTTCAGTATAAGCTCATCCACGAGAGCCAAAGGGAGAGTCAGGTCCAGTTGTAAGACACACAGAATAAATATCCTATCGCATGCCCTCCTAAGAACGAGACAGGCTACGTTTGAAGGGTCAAGTAACTCAGCTTTAATGGTACATTTCTTGGTTTTTATATCTTAGTTACAAACTGGTGAGTACTCAAGGAACAATGAAAGTCTCTGCCCCCTCCCTCCACAGTTAGACACACTGGCACCAGGCTAAAAGAAACCACATTTCTTTCTCAATAGACTTTAATCACAGATATTCCAATCAGTGGATAAGCATTTCGGCACCGCAAAGCCTGACAAGTTCTTCTGAACATAAGTGACATGCTATTTCAATACAACTACGACAGGAGGCTGCTAATTTGGAATACAATATACAATCTTAAGGATAAACACAGGTCTTTCACACACACAATAGATCAATTAACCTTTGGGAATAGAGAGGTGCATTAGCATACCTAAAGAGAAGTTGTAGGAGACAGGCTGATTCAGTTCTAATCCACATCTAGACTGACTGAGGACACTCACTTCATAATATCCCACTGCATGATTATTATAGATGTACAGGCAGAATACATAGTTCCGTTACAAACGCTAAGGGCCAGATTCTCAGAGGCGATACGACGGTGTATCTCAGATACCCCGTCGTATCGCAGTTATTTTCCCCGCGTATCTATGCGTGTGATTCCTAGAATCACTTACGCATAGATACAGGTGAAGATCCGACATGTGTAAAACAATTACACTGTCGGATCGTAGATGTAATGACAACGCCGGCCGCTAGGTGGCCATAACATTGTTTTCTCATTTGCCTATGCAAATGAGCCTAATACGCCAGTTCCCGAACGTTTTTACGCCGCCCCGTCATAGTTTACGTAGTTTCCGTAAGGTTTGCGCGGCGTAAAGATAAAGCAGAAGGTGGCGCATCCTATGTTAAGTATTGCCATCGTTGCCATTTGAAAATTTAACGTCGTTTGCGTAAGACGTCCGTGAATGGGGCTGGACGCCATTTACGTACACATCTAAAGCAATGACGTCCTTGCGACGTCATTTTGCGCAATGCACGTCGGGAAGTTTTTGGGACGGCGCATGCGCAGTATGTTCGGCGCGTGAACGCGCCTAATTTAAATGCTCTACGCCCCCTACCCGGCTCGTTTGAATTACGTGGGCTTGCGCCGGAGGATTTTCGCTACGTCGCCGCAACTTTACAGGTAAGTGCTTTGTGAATAAAGCACTTGCTCTAGTACGTTGCGGCGGCGTAGTGTAAATGGCTAACGCTACGCCGCCGGGTATTCTTTGAGAATCTGGCCCTATAACTTTTGCGCAAACCAATCAATAAACGCTTATTTTTTACCAAAAATATGTAGAAGAATACGTATCGGCCTAAACTGAGGAAAAAAATGTTTTTTATATATTTGTTGGGGATATTTATTATAACAAAAAGTAAAAAATATTCTTTTTTTTTTTTCAAAATTGTCGCTATATTTTTGTTTATAGCGCTAAAAATAAAAACCGCAGAGGTGATCAAATACCACCAAAAGAAAGCTCTTTTAAAGCGACGCAGTGTCAAATCGCAAAAAGGGGACAGGTCCTTTACGTAGCTACGGTAAGGACCCCATACATGGGGAGAGCCCACTCATACTAATTGCCACAATTACTTAGCAGGATACATTCCTCTACCTTATATGACAGGTCCTTTACCTGCATAATGGTCAGGGTCTTAATCAGTTAAGTAAAACAAACAAAAAAAAAAATCGGCAAAATGCATTTGATTCAATGCTGCAAAATGTTGATGACTTTGTGGGGTGGGGGGTGTAAAGATACAATGGGAGACCTTTCTAGGGAATTCTGACACGGAAGAATGAGCAATCAGGACCTTACAACAGGCTTTGCGCACAGATACCGCTAGATTGGGATAGCAAAAGGGACAGCAAGGTTCACTTTAATAAAACGGTCCTTTTAAATAATCTGCTTTACAAGTGTCGGACTACAAACCACAAAAAAACAGGTTTCCCAGCCAAATTATGGTTTGTGGGCTTTGCTATGCCATAGCAAGACAGAAAGGCAAATGTGTCCTTGTCACCTCCAAGTTAAATTATAAAAATATATATATTATTAAGGGGGCAGCATAGGCACCCAGCACCTTGCATGTCCTGCATTATTTATTACAGATCAGCTAAGGAACTGACACTGGATAAATAATGCACGCCAACACGTAGAAACTCAAACTGAACATCGCATAAAATGCGCAGCCATTATATCCATATTGAGACGAGCCAAGCCTAGCAAAATTGAGGCCGGCTGTACCGGAATGGAGAACACAATAAAAGATTAATGTGGATATTTGATCTCTGTCCAACAGCTACATCATATATCGCCAAGCAACATATTCACATCTTAAAAAGTCTTCTAGAAACCTTGTGTTTTTCTACCCGGTGCCGAAGACCTCCTTTTAACACATTCACTGGAAAGCGGTAAGAAAAATAACCAAACTGTACATTTTGTTTTTACTTATTTCCCAATGATTTTATAAAGCTTAAAACCAAACTCCAGCCAAAATATATATTTTTTTTTCATTTTGCATAGTGTGGGTAAGGGTTGGGGTCTTTTTCTTGTTCTTATACACAGCTCTGTCCATATTGGGAAGATTTTCTTCAGCTTCCTGTGTGCATAGGAAGTGATAGGAAATCTCTCCATTGGGGATGCCAATAAAAACAAGCACACATTAACCACTTCCCGCTCGCACAAAGTCATATGACTTGGCCGACTTTGAGTGGTGATATCTGAATGATGGCAGGCAGGCATCATTCAGATATCTTCTTTTAGAGCCGGTGAGTCCCTTCACCGCAAGAACAATCATTGATTGTTCTTACAGGCAGCGGGAGGGGACACCTACTTCTACATAATCACACGTGCAATTGGTGAGCCTGGGAAGGAACTGACTGCCGCTGGATGTCGACAATAGAGATTTCCAGCGGGCCAGATGGTCCCCGAAGTCTCTATGATTGTTCTGAGGCCGGGTGAGATGTTCCAACGTCTACATTTTTTATTTGATTTCAGGCTTACCAGCCTAAAGGCGAGATGTGGGGACTTATAGACCCCAGATCTCACTGAAGAGAGGACCTGTCATGCCATATTCCAAGTACAAGGGATGTTTACATGTTTAAATCTAAACTGCAGAAAAATAACCATGATATCTGGATTCGTCTCAGGAAATACGAATTCCTGAAATTCAGTCTGAATCTAACATCTTTAGAATCTTCCTGTGCTGATGTCTGCAGTCTCCATGCCTGCTTTAGTTTCATCTTCCACATTACAGGTGATTTCTTACTTCCTCAAAGCTTCTGCCAATTTAGCAGCCCCACCAGACAGGAGATATTCTGCATTAAAGTGGAGTTCCACCCATTTTTTTATGTTTGTCTGTGCTGCATGCCCTAATCTCATAGGCCGTGTACACACGACGGACCGTTTCAGCAGACAAATCCGATCGTGTGTACAGGCGAGCAGACAGGTTTTTCCAGCAGACAAGTTTTAAAGCATGCTCTGTCCGCACATGCATCAAATGGATTCGACGCATGCGTGGAAGTATTTAACTTCCTGGTTCGGTGACGTGGCGGCGTCAACGTCACCGCCACGTCACCGCGCTGTCTGCCGGCGGGGATTTTGGTTTGATCGTGTGTACACAATCAAACCAACATATCCCAGGAGACAAATCAGATCAAAACGGTCTGTCAGACCGATTTGATTGGATTTGTTTAGTCGTGTGTACACGGCCAATAGTGTTCAGAATGGACAATTTTTATTTATTTTGTTGCTTGTAAATACCTTTATTTTGTAGTCCTTCATTACTTCCTCCTCCTTATTAGCCTAGGCTATTAACCTCCCTGGCGTTATGATTCTGTCTGGAATTTTGTACCAAAAGCGTTGCAATTGTTTTGCAAGGAAATGTGGTGTTATGTATTATAGGCCTGCAATTCTTAGTAAGTACTTACTTAAACCTGACCAAACAAGACTCTAGTAGACATCCCAGATGTGATAAAAGATGAAACACAAAATCATGAATTATAATCTAATAACTAATATTATTTTATTTAATACTGTAATAAAGAATAATGAATTTAGTCAAATAAAGAAAATTCAATATACATCTTGAGTGTGATACACTTTGAAGCAGGGGACTGCACAAAGTCCGACATCGCAGTCAGGACAATAGTATCTTGTCTCTTTTCGGACTTTTTTCCCCTTGCTATCTCTTTTTGAGCAGCACACTACGCACATTCTGGCAGGTGCTGCCTTTGTTGCAGTTGGTGGGACATAATCCAAAAAATGGCGACCCGTCAGACGCTCTGGATTCACCACATCAACAGCCCGACGTCCTGGTCTGTTTGCAGATACAGATGGCACCTGGTGGTTGACGAAAATCAGCTCAGCCACCTTCCAGATGAAGTCAGAGTGGACAAGAGGCTTGCCACTATATGCCCTGTGCAGGATGTAGGCGTTCCAAAGGCATTGTTCCAGAAGATGCCGGAATATTTTTTTGTAATATTTTTTCTGTTGTTTCCGCATAGCGGGGTAGTATGTCATAGCCTGATCGGCTCTATCGACTCCTCCCATTGAGCTGTTATAGTCGACCACGACTTGGGGCTTCAGCACGTCTTTTCCACCTTTTGTGTGGACCATGGCAGTGGAGGTATTGTGGACAGTGCTCATGAGGCACACGTCCTTTTTGTCTCGCCATCGCATTGCCATGATCTTACCCTTTTGCCAGGCAACAATTTCTCTGATTTTTAATTTTCTCTTCCCAAATGCAGATGGCATGTCACGGCGGTTAGGCCTAACGGTACCATAGGCATCAGTCTTATTCTGTATCAGGACTTCATATAGTTCCGGAGATGTATAGAAATTATCACACAGTACCCCTGGTTCAGCAATGGCTCCAGTAGTGTAAGCACAGATGATGTGGCCATCCCATAGCCGCTGTACCTGGGGTTGAACTTTGTGCCTTTACCAGTATAAATGACGGAGTTCCATATATACCCAGTGGATGCCTCGCAGAGCATAAATTACTTGATGCCAAACCGCGCTCTTTTTGAAGCGATGTACTGAATCCAACTCAGGCGACCCTTGTAGGCCATCAAGCTCTCATCCACACAGACATCCCTATCTGGCACATAGGTCCGCTGGAAATTACCAACAATAATTTGCCATACCTCCCATATTTTTTTGAGTTTGGGCGCAGGATGCGTGGCCTCATCGAACTCTTCATTGTTGGTGAAGTGGAAGTTCTTCATGATGAGAGAGAAACGGCATTCTGACATCACAGTGCCAAAAAAATGGAGTGGCCAATAATTTGTTGGTGGTCCAGTACCACTTCTGGAGCGGTTTCCCCACCACGCCCTGCAGAATAATTAACCCCCAAAAACTGCCAGATGTCCTCTCTGGTCACCGGTTCCCATTTTCTGCTGCGGGAAAATTTGGCATGCGGCGTAGCGGATTGCTGCTCCTGGTAGCGGTTTGTCTCTGTTACAATTTTTTCTATGACATCCTCTGTAACAAATAATTTTAGGTAGGCCAGAGGGTTGTCCTGCTCCACATCTACCTTCAGCCCTGGTGATCCGGTAAACGGAAATCTTGGGGGCGCAACCTGGTCCGTATCGGCAATAGGGCACCAAGTGCGCACATTACTGAGGCTAAGTGCAGGTTCTTCGCCTTCATCACTTGACAGATCAGTGTCGGTCTCAGGGTCAGATGACAAATCCCACGACTCACTTTCACTCTGTTCGGCGAGCATCTCTGCACCATTGTCGCTGTCACTCAGCTGCTCCAAAAGCGCTTTTTGTGAAAAGTGGCGCTTTTTTTATGTCATTTTTTTTTATTAGATGGGCACTATGGGGAAGGCAAGGGCACGTAGTGTTGTAACTACTAAAGGTGATACATTGTAATCTGAGGGGATTGCACTGTATCACCTCTTTTATGTGTAACTTTTTTTGAAATTCCCGCCCAGTTCCGCACCTGTGCGTCGCTACGTCGCAGAGAGCGGAACAAGGAAGTGACAGATCCAGCGAGCACAGCGTCGGATCGCGGGAGAAGGTAAGGCACTCGCTGTGCACTCTGCAGCTCACCCCGTGTCTGACACGGTATCAACGATGGTAGCAGGAAATTTTTACCCCGTGTCAGACACGGGAAAACCGCCAGGGAGGTTAAGTCACAAGGCTATTTGCAAGGGTTTCTGGGATAGGCATCATGTTTCCCAGTAGTCCTTGCAAACCTGACTGAAACCTATTACATTGCTTGTGCAGCACTGAGCATGTGCGAGATATGCAAAGCTGAAATCCAGGAAGTCATACAGTCATACAGTCATACAGTCTGGCTTCATGATGCCCACACTTAAGATGGCCACGGTTTTTAGATGTTAAACTATCTAAATGCTGTAACAACCAACAAAACAGACTTTAGTTTACAGACTAACTTTACTGAAATACATTAAGCTTGTGTTTTACAGGGGTATTTATATTTAAAAAGTGAAATTGTGGGAGAAACTCCCCTTTAAGGTGTCAGTCCAAATGTGTCTGGGGGTCCCGACCTGGGAGGGGTTCAGCGTCAACGTCCATCATTGCTTGTGGCAAGAACTAGTAAATACTGGGCAACTCCTTGGATTCAGTGCCTCAGACCTCCATTAGTTTGGTGACATGGAGGAACCTTGACTATTGTCACAGTTTTCTAAAGATTTATCCACTTACGCATCAGGAAGTACTGTCTGTCTCACGGAATAGCAAACATCTTTCACGGAACAGACAATTCTCTGAAAGACAAAGGCAGAGTTTTACAAAATGTGAAACAATGGCAATAATGATGCCATGCAATGATCATTATATCCGAATAATGCTAAAAAGCTGCAGGCATTCATCATTTTCAAAACTGCTAATCTGACGTTGTGCTATGTATGATAAAAGTATAACTGTTCTATTCTTGTAAAAGGAAACGTGCTGAAAGAAATGATTTTACAATATATCTCCAGCTAAATATTTTTTTTTTTTTTAGGTTTGGAAATAAAGAGGACCCCTGTCAGCTTTTACTGGTCTCTCTGGCTTAGTTGAGGATTTTGAGCATTTTTTAGAGGGAAGCCCTCATATTTATTAGTACAGATTTATTTTGCCTTCATGTTCTGTTGAGTATTTTGGCATGCAGTGTTGCTCACATCCTTTTTTTTATCAAACTTTATTCTATCTGACACCCGTCACCTAGACAGAAAGTGAAGGTAAATCTTCCCATTAGAGAAAAAGACAACAATTAAAGCTGAACTATAGGAACACAGCTAAATAAACTGATAGGTAAGATATGTGGGAGCTGTTTTGCCTGCCAACTGATTTGTGTTTTTATCTATCCAATCTTGAGATTTACTACTCCAATGCACAGCCCTGTCTAGCAAGGAACGGTACTTGATCTTTCTTTGTACACTTCCGTAAACCAACAGAGACTTATTGGTGCTCATGGTATCCAAAGAACGGTCCTTTACTCTTCCCATAGACCAGGCCAAGAGTGGAATTCTCAAAACTCAAACTTTCCCATTTAGGGTCAAGTAATTGATATCGGCTACTCCAGACTCCACAAGGGTGCACACACCTTAATAGTTCATTCACTTACCATCCCAGCTTCTCACACAATTATGCAATTGTCCAAAAGGATAACACCTTTTTGGTATAGTTCACTAGCAGTAAGAACTGGCAGAAAGACGATAGTCTTTCAATTTTACACCACTCGTGTCCAGACTTTGCTGCCAGCCAGGTGTTTACAGTTGTCCAACTTTAAAATGCCTTCCCTCTAAGCCAGGCATGCCCAAAGTCCGGCCCGCAGGCCAATCGCGGCCTGCGTTACGGTTTTGAACGGCCCACCTAGTTATTTGGACATAGATATCTTTTGTGGCACCCAACCATCTCCCAGCAACAGGGTCACAAAAGATATATAGGCTGGCTGCCTTGGAGGGGACAGGGAGGAGGTGTGATGAGTTCCGTACATACAGGAGGAGAATTTCTTGTTTACGGGCGGCCTCTTTAATAGGAAGTCCTATCTTCTGCGCTGTCATTGGACAACTGTTCTGTCCATCAAAGGAGGATTTTGTATTAAAGAGTCCGCCGTGTAAACAGGAGTTTCTCCTGTATGTAATCTTTTGGCGCTTGTCCCGACCCCTCCCTGTGCCCTCTGAGGCTGCAGATGGATGGGCACCAATCAGGCTACACTGATGGCAATAGTGAGTCTGTATTCATGGCAATGGTGGGTGCTGCATTCATGGCAATGGTGGGTGCTACATTCATGGCAATGGTGGGTGCTGCATTCCTGGCAATTGGGGGTGCTGCATTCCTGGCAATGGTGGGTATGCAGATGGGCACTTGTGAGGCTGCAAATGGGCGCTGATCCTTATTTTGCTTCACAGTTTATTTAAAATTTAATTTTTTCTTCCTGAAACTTCCCTTAAAATGAAGGTGTGTGTTATACGCCAATAAATACGGTATATCCAAATGTCTACGTCCGAGTTCATTTCTTCACCACACACAGCCACAGAGGCAAGAGAATTCTTGTTGGGCACTGTATTAGTGCTCGAACAAACACACTTGAACTGAATTTTAATGGTTCAAAAACTGCCAGGCAAAATGGTCGGCCCTCACATATATTCACTTCAAATCTGGCCCTCTTTGAAAAAAGTTTGGACACCCCTGATCTAAGCTAACCTGGTGGGGATAATTCAGTCCTTCCCATGCTAATAGGTTGCCGGCTAAGTGGCTACATGCTCTAGCTGTGTCTACATGAACATTCAGCTACTGGCCTGACTCTTACCTTGCTAGCAGACCTTACCCCCTCAATATATCCCCAACAGGTGGGCAGGGACAACCAGACTATCAGAAAGGAGGCAAAAGAAATCCCAAAAGGGACTAACCTCCTGTTACAAGCTGCAATAGTTTGCCTACTTTAGATCTTCATGGACTTCTGATTTAACCGCTGATCGTCGCACGAATATGTACGTCGACAACATGGCACGGGCAGGCAGATTGGCGTACAGCTACGTCCCTTTAAATTTGCCGCCCAGTGCATGCCTCGCGAGTGCGGCCGTGGGAGGCCCGCGATTGCAGTTGGCAAGGGCAGAACAGGGGAATGCCTTTGTAAACAAACATATTTATTATAGCAAAAAGTAAAAAATATAGATTTTTTTTCAAAATTGTCGTTCTTTTTTTGTTTATAGCGCAAAACATTTAAATCGTAGAGGTGAATAAATACCACCAAAAGAAAGCTCTATTTGTGAGGAAAAAAAGAACGCAATTTTGTTTGGGAGCCACCTCGCACGGCCACGAAATTTTCAGTTAAAGCGACACAGTGCCGAATCGCAAAAAGTGGCCTGGTCTTTGACCACCAAAAATGTTTGGGGCTGAAGCGGTTTAAGCTTGAGAGTGATTATAAACCTTTGCACTTTTGAACATTTTCAATAACTAAAACGTAAAATGTAATACTTACCTTTCCGTAATTTTCCTTTCCTGGTGCCTATCCATGGCAGCATACATATGGTTAGTTACTCCGCCCCCAACCAACCCACAGGACCAATTATAACTCTTTAAAAGAGTGTCCGCCCCCCCCCCCCCCCCATTACACCATTCTTGTAATTAGACTCAAACATTTAAGGATTATAAAAAGGGAGGGCTTATGCTGCCATGGATAGGCACCAGGAAAGGAAAATTACAGAAAGGTAAGTATTCAATTTTCCATTTTCCTGGTGCCTTCCATGGCAGCATACATATGGTTAATAACTCACTTACAGGGAGGGTAGCTGCCCAAAATATTTTTACTATAGATAAGACAGCTATGAAGCCCCTCTGCTTTTTTTTTTAAAGTCTTGCGGAGCAATTGCAACCAGGACTAGACCATAGTAGGATATGAATGAGGTAAAAGATGACCATTTTGCCCCCTGACAGAGTTTCTGGGAAAAATCGCGCTACGGCTGCCCAGGAAAAAGCCATTCCCTGCGTAGAGTGAACACTCATTGATTTTGGAAGCGGAGGATCACTAGCTTGATATATCCACCGAATGAGATGAATGATCAAACTCGCCAAAGTTGTCCTTCGTGTTTATATTTTTAATATCGTTAGGGATCCAAGAGGAAGCCTGCTGATCCTACGAGAAGTGTGGTGTCAGACTACTGCAAGGTCTGAGTGACCATGCCATGTCCAGCTTTAGGTTGTTGAATCTTTCCCTAAAAGCTGGAAGCACCCATTCCTGGCCAAGGTGGTCTGTAGAGGGAATTCTTAGACACAAACTGGGGAAAATGATCAGAGGAGCACCTTGCTTGGAAGAACGTAATACCGGAGACCTTTTTCTTTAGGGTCTGGGTTTCCGAGACTTTACAGCCAACGATGACTTAAGAAAAAGGAATTTGCTTTGAGAGTAATGTCTTCTAGAGAGCAATCTTGTGCCTATGCGAGTAGAAAAGCTGCAAACGCACTGAATACCGAAGGTCGATTTTCTTTTGGACGTAATGACTCCAGATAAACTAAGAATTGTCTTTAGGAAACGCTCTAACGGCGGATCCAAAACCCATTTGATGCCTGTCAAGGCTAAAAAAGGCTGAGACCAGAACTTCCAGAACTAAATCTAGTCGGGAATTACCAAATTACCACAGCTTTGGTGAATTTCAAAACTTCTTCCAAATCCTGTCGTAGGTGTTAATGGTGGAATTTTCTGGCTTGAAACATGTTGTACCGTTCCGTGGAAGCAACCTAATTCTAATCGCTTCCTCCGCTTAGTTTCTGGATGCTCAACTCCCGGATCTCTGGATGTGGATGGAAGAGGCCTTTCCCGGACTTACGATTGTGCGAAACTGAAAGGATCGCCAAGGGACAACTTGAACAGTAGGATAAACAATAAGGAACTACCGCTCAGATGTATATTTGTCTTTCTGCTAGGCGATGGCGCCTAGTCGGAAAGGGGCCTCCATCCCCACCTATCCCCAGACTGAAAAATTTTGCGAAAAAGCGAGGTGCTTTGGTATTAACAGGAAATATACCAGAAAAAAATAAACTTTATCTGAGGACTGTCTTATTGGGGACAGACCATTGAAAAGTCTGCTGGACTAAGGACCAATCATTGGTGTTGTTAAAAAAATTCTGAACTGGACTGTCAGATGCTCTGAGGCTGGTGAAGCTTCCTCTGGCCCAAGTATTATCAGGGCTACTTCCTTGGATGATGACCTGAGATGTGTGTCCCCTTCTTAAATGAATGAATGAACTAATGACTGCTGCGGCCATGAAAGGCACCAGGAAAACTAAATAACTTGAATGTGGTCATAGACACCAATAAAAACTTGGTAACTTTTCACCACTCTGTTGAAAACAACATAAAATAAAAAATGTTCAGTTAAAAACTATAAAACCTTTGAAGAAGAGGAAACAAATATTATACAAATAGTATTATAAGAAATCCACCTAAAAGGGGTAAACCTTCAAATACATTTCTCTACATTTTTTAATACCCTTTTAGCCCACCCATGCCTACCCATCCTGAGCTGCACTAAATCACCCTAGAAGGCTAGAAGTTTCTCCTGCCACTGTTTCCCTACAGCCTGGGAAAGAGCTGGGTTATGTGACAGCTATACAGTGGAACCTCAGTTTAAGAGTAACTTGGTATGTGAGCGTTTTGATTTGCAAACACGTTTTTTAAAAAAAATTCTGACTCGGTTTGTGAGTGTTGACTCGCAAGTTGAGCAGAATTCAAGCTAAATAGGCCTGCAGTACCTCATTTGGCCTGAGGTACGGGGGGCGCAGATGCTGAGCAGAGCCGAAAATAGGCCTGAAGTACCTCATTTGGCCTGAGGTATGGGGGCGCAGGAGCCGAGAAAAGCCAAACATTGGCCTGCAGTACCTCATTTGGCCTGAGGTATGGGGGTGCAGGAAACGAGCCAAAGTGTCTTCGAGCCTTTTCAGCCGTCTTTGGCCATTTTCTACGCTCTCTGGCATCTCTCTGGTATTGCATCCCATTGAAGTCAATGCTGAACTAATTATTTTCGTTTCCATGGACTTTAGTGGGAAAACTCGCTTTGATATACGAGTACTTTGGATTACAAGCATACTCCTGGAACAGACTATGTTCGTAATCCAAGGTTCAACTGTATATAGATTAAGAAAGAAGGTACTTAGATGTTTTTTCATCAAAATTATTACAGTGCCATCATCCACATACAGAAAGAAAAGGGATCATGTATATTCAACAGTGTGTGTTTAGTATCACTTTAAAGTACGGTATATTGTTAAAAATAAGTGCCACATCCCTAAATCCCTAATTTAGGGATGTGGCACTAAAAAATGTATTGCATTTTGATTTGGTTTGTTAAAAATATTCATAGTCCAAAGACATTGTCTAATCCCGCTGGTCATGAGTAGTGTTGAGCAGAATATGCCATATTCGATTTCGCGATATATCACGAATATATAGTCGAATATTCGAGATATATTCGCTAAATACGAATATTCGTGATATATTTTGGAAAAGAAATCATTGCGAATTTTCGCTATCGCGAATGCGAATGCGAATTGCGAATTGCGAATGCGAATGCGAATATTCGAGAAATGCGGAATGGAGCACTCTGATTGGCTCAGAATATTCGTGATATATTACAATACACAATAATTGCGAATATTCGGCAAATGCGGAAGGAGCACTCTGATTGGCTCAGAATATTCGTGATATATTACAATACACAATAATTGCGAATATTCGAGAAATGCGGAAGGAGCACTCTGATTGGCTCAGAATATTCGTGATATATTACAATACACAATAATTGCGAATATTCGAGAAATGCGGAAGGAGCACTCTGATTGGCTCAGAATATTCGTGATATATTACAATATAAAATAATTGCGAATATTCGAGAAATGCGGAAGGAGCACTCTGATTGGCTCAGAATATTCGTGATATATTACAATATAAAATAATTGCGAAATTTCGAGAAATGCGGAATGGAGCACTCTGATTGGCTCAGAATATTCGTGATATATTACAATATAAAATAATTGCGAAATTTCGAGAAATGCGGAATGGAGCACTCTGATTGGCTCAGAATATTCGTGATATATTACAATACAAAATAATCGCGCGATATCGCTATTGCCGAATAATCGCATTGCGATTTTTCGGGAATATAAAAGGAGCGCTGCAGCTACTCGGCCCAAGGTCTCTAATCATACCAGCAATGCTTTTACACGTCGATGGGGATCTCTAGGATGTGATCTGTTCTAAAAAAAATGTGAAAAAATACGAATATTCGAAATAGCGAATATTCGCCGCGATATTCGCATTATTCGCGAATACTCGAATATGCAATATTCGTAGCGAATATTCGCAATGCGAATATTCGTGAGCAACACTAGTCATGAGCACCATTATAGGTTTATTAAACTATAAAATACATGTATTGCTTAAACCAGAACCTTCAGATATCTGCTTAGGATTCCTCCGTATTCTAAAGCTGCCAAATAGAACAGTATACACTCCAATGAAAACAGTAACCAAATATAAAGGAAAATAATAAAGCACCTCTCACTTTGGTGTACGAAAGGAACTTTAAGCTAATACAATAAACAAAATGGCCAGCTAAATACGCCCTTACATGAGTGTGAAAGTCATGAATGTGCCAGGTCAGCAGCTGTCTGAGGACCTCTGTTCACCCCATGATGCACCTCTGCCTGTTTTTGGCTGGATTGAAGTCTACTATTTTTAGTCTAGAGTATGTTTATTGGGGGTTACAAAGGGTACAAATGCAAAGAGATGTCTGAATGGCGCAAGTGCCCAGTGGGCATCCTCCTGTGTTCAGTAAGCAGCAGGGCAGCCACTTGGCATGGGACCTGGAAGAGTAGCGCCGTCTATCGCAATTAATTTCAGCTTCCAGGGTGATCCCACAGGTATAGTATATACATCAGTGACAGCTGGTGGTCAATTTTATTTTGGGGGGGGGGGGGGGCCAAAACAAACTGAAATAAAAAACACATCAATTGCAGCCACTGTGCCCATCAAATGCAGCTACTGTGCCCATCAATTGCCACTACTGTGCCCATCAATTGCTGCCAGTGTGCTCATAAATTGCCACTACTGTGCCCATCAATTGCTGCCATTGTGCTCATCAATTGCCACTACTGTGCCCATCAATTTCTGCCAGTGTGCCCATCAATTATTGATACCGTGCCCATCAATTGCTGCCATTGTGCCTATAAATTGCTGCTACTGTGCCCATCAATTTCTGCCAGCGTGCCCATACATTGCTGCCAGTGTGCCCATCAATTGCTGCTAGTGTGCCCATCAATTGCTGCTACTGTGCCTGTCAATTAATGCCAGTGTGCCAATCAATTGTCGCTACTGTGTCAGAGCTGTATCCTGGCCTAGGCCAACAAGGCCCAGGCCTAGGGCAGCACCTTGCAGGGGGGCAGCACGAAAAGAGTCCCCGCCAGCTTGCGCTACACTGTTAGGAAAATTAGTCTAGCGCCCCCATAAAGTGGCCGTGCTGCTTCTAGTATGCGGGCAGCCGGCATTCCGCAACTGTGGGGGGCGCTTCCAATTTTGACTGTTTTGTCATCCTGGACCACAAACCTTCCTCACTGTGCTATATGTTTCTGCTGCACCATCTACTTAAAGTAGAACTATAGGCAACACTTTTACCATCCCTGTCCCATTGCGAAGATTTCCCTTCACTCCCTGCTCTATGGGCAACCAGGAAGTAAGAGGAAATCTAAGTAAATTAAGGGAATCCATTGCCCCCCGCCCCCCCATGCCCTCAGAACTAGTGTCCTCACTCGAAAATTTCCGGAGCGGGTCTTAAACAACACAGGGTGTGGCCGTGACAGGAAGTGGTGGGTCATATTCAAATTAGGGGGTGCACGAGTTTAGTCAGGCCTAGGGCAGCACAAAACCTAAATACATCTCTGTACTGTGTCCGTCAATTGCTGCCAGTGTGCCCATCAATTGCCGCTACTGTAGCCATAAAATGCTGCCAGGGTGCATCCCCCGCCTGCCCGGTATTTACCTGTCTCGGTGGGGCAGCGGGTCACAGTGACGATGTCCTCCACCCTCTTCAGGTGACAGATAACAGACCTGATTTGTTGAAAGGCAGTTCAGTTCAGGAAAGCGAATATTCATTTAATTTCATAACATGACGCTGAGTGAACTGCGAGTGCCCAGCATGGCGCCAGCTGTTCACCTTTTTGGATGCCTATTAGAGCCTATGGCCTATGAATAGAGGGTGGCAGCGGCGACCAAAGATAGATTTATGCAATGCGTAAATCTATCTATGGTGATAGACAGGTGGCAGGAGAGAGGGGGCGGCGCCTGTGCGCCCCTTATGGACGCACCGCCACTGATAATTAGTCACACTGGTTCAAGCTGAATTTATGTAAAAATATCTATACCTGGAATCCTTCTTTAAAGGACAGGTTTAGTTTTTTCAGACATTGTTAGGGTTTCATTATGGTTCTGTCATCAAAAAAATACACATTAAATTTATTTTTTGTCAATTTTCTTCTTTCTAACAAACAATATCCCAAAGAAAGGAGAGGGTTATGGAGATATGAAAATCCTTGTGAACACGGAGATACTTTCCCCTTCTGATTAACTAAAGTGGTCACCCATGGGGACACAGCAGGCTGTATGTTTCTGTATAATGCGCCATTATTGCTCTAATAAGGGTGATTATAGGAGGCTCTTACTATAGCAGTAAGCTCAGATAAAATAACTTCTATGTGGCAACAATGAAGAGTCTGTGTGCTTATAGTCATATGTTTTACATCGCTAATAAACCGGAATGCATATTTTATGGCAGAATTCTCTACCACAGGGGGCTGTGCAAATACGTTTTTTTTTTTTTTTTTTTTTGCACAAAAAGCAGCATTGTATAGGAAGATGGAGATATACAATGCAAATTTACTTCAATTCAAAGTGGACCACACACACACCCACACATATCTACCTTTTATGTTCCGACTTTATAGAATGGGAAAATATATATATAAATTAGTGAAGACACAAAGTGGGGAAGATACCCCGAGGAGTTCAACAGGGAGGAGGGGATAAGGCGAACAGCAGTCTTACCAGTGGTGGCTGGTGCTCAATTTTTTTTGGGGGGGCGCAAACAAACGAAAAAAAAAAACAGTTGCAGCCTTACTGTGCCCATCAAACGCAGCTAATGTGCCCATCAATTGCAACCACTGTGCCCATCAAAGGCAGCCACTGTGGCCATCAAAGGCAGCCACTGAGCCCATCAAATGCAGCCACTGTGCCCATCAAATGCAGCCACTGTGCCCATCAAAGGCAGCCACCAGGGGCGGACTGACAACTCATGGGGCCCCCGGGCAATAGAAGATAATGGGGCCCCCGGGATTACAGATGGCCACCAAGCCAGGAGGCAGTGCAGAGGCGGGGCAGTTTAAATCTCTGGATTTTCACATCAAAAGCATGTCAGTTTCGGACATATCAGGGACAGATGTAAAAAAAACACAGATTTTTACATACTGTCCCTGGTTTTACTGAGCCTGGCAACCCTGATGGGGCCCCCTAGTGGCATGGGGCCCTCGGGCAGTGCTCGAGTGACTCAATGGTCAGTCCGCCCCTGGCAGCCACTGTGCCCATCAAATGAAGCCACCGTGCCATCAAACGCAGCCACTGTGCCATCAATTCTTACCACTGTGCCATCAATTCTTACCACTGTGCCATAAATTGTCACCACTGTGCCATAAATTGTCACCACTATGCCATGCCATCAAACGCAGCTACTGTACCATCAATTGTCACCACTGTGATATCAATTGTCGCCACTGTGCCCAGCAATTTGTCGCCACTGTGCCGCTGGCTCTGATAGGCACTTCCACAGCCAACCAGCTGCCATTATTCAAATGGCCGGCGCTCGCCAGGGGGGGGCGGTCATCTGAATAGTTGGCGGCAGCGGCAATACATAGATTCATGCAATGCATGAATATATGTATTGTATCAGTGGCGGTGCGGGAGCCAGAGGGGGCGGCGCTCCGGCGCCCTCTATGGATGCACCGCCACTGAGTCTTACCTATAGTTATGAACTTTATTATATATCAAAATTGGACAGATACAGTAATGCGGACTGCGCAATACAGATTAAGCACTTGCGTCACGCACATTTACATTGGTAGAATGGCACAGCTGCGCAAAGTAACGTATATATACGTCACTTTTAGTTTCGCCCCTGCCTCGAGCTCCGTGACCGTGCCCCGCTGGTGTCCCGCGATCGTGTCACGGAGCTGCAGAACGGCGGGATGCCTGTGTAAACAAGGCATCTCCCTATTCTGCCTAGTGACAGGACACTGATCGTCTGCTCCCTTTCATCGGGAGCAGCGATCAGTGTCGTGTCACAGTAAGCCCCACCCCCACACAGTTAGAATCACTCCCTAGGACACACTTAACCCCTTCCCAGCCCCCTAGTGGTTAACCCCTTCCCTGCCAGTGTCATTTACACAGTAATCAGTGCATTTTTATAGCACTGATCGCAGTATAAATGACAATGTTCCCAAAATAGCATCAAAAGTGTCCGATGTGTCCGCCATAATGTCAGTCACGACAAAAATCGCTGATCGCCGCCATAACAAGTTAAAAGAAATATTAATAAAAATGCCATAAAACTACCCCTTGCTTATTGCGATTTTTTTTTTTTTACCAAAAATATGTAGAAGAATATATATATTAGCCTAAACAGAGGAAAAAAAAAATTTCATATATTTTTGGGGGATGTTTATTATAGCAAAACATTTTTTTAATCAAAATGGTCTCGCAGAGGTGATCAAATACCACCAAAATAAAGCTCTATTTGTGGGGGAAAAAAGGACGTCAATTTTGTTTGGGAGCCACGTCGCACGACCGCACAATTGTCAGTTAAACCGACGCAGTGCCGAAATGCAAAAAGTGGCCCAGTCATTGGGCAGCCAAATGGGGCTGAAGTGGTTAAAACATAGATGAATGTTGCCATAAATATATCTATTTACGGTATTGCCTGCACTTCATTATAATTCCCAATTGTGGTCTGCATGTGAACCTGGGTGTGTGCTTTTTTACGACAACGTTGTCCTATGTTTAAACCAGGTAGTGCCGTGGTTGGGGTTGGAACCAATGACCCTATTGCCACTAGGCGAATTAGAAAACATCTGCATGGCCAATTTGTGCACACACTAGGGTTAAATTTAGACAGGAGCTGAGTAACCCACCAGCTTGTATTTGGAGTATGGGGGGAACAGAGGAAACCCATGCAAGCACAACATGAAAACTCCATGGAGGTAGTGCCTTGGCCAAGATTCAAACTAATGACCCTAGTGCAGTGATGGGGAACCTTGGCACCCCAGATGTTCTGGAACTACATTTCCCATGGTGCTCATGCACTCTGCAGTGTAGTGGAGCATCATGGGAAATGTAGTTCCAAAACATCTGGGGTGCCAAGGTTCACCATCACTGCCCTAGTGCTACAAGATATAAGTGCTAACCACTACGCCACGGTGCTGTCCGTTATAGCAATGTAGGCTGAGGCAAAGCCAGCCAGCATTTCAAAGCTTGCAGATACCAATTACAAATGGATCCCTGGTGTGTAGTTCATCTTTTTGGCTTCATTTACTGAACAACATACTGTTTTTATTACAGCGTGGTAGCACTGGCACTACTATACTGTTTGTAAACAAAATGCCAGAAACATCCATTTAAATAAATATCCACCCTCTGCTTCACATGGTGCAAGCGCCTATTGTTTGCTGCCTGAAAGTATTCGAAAAGACATTTTATTAACCATCATTTTCCCATTGTCACCGTGCCAAGAGGCTTGAGGAACATAGCTCGCTCCTGCCGATAACAATGCAGCCTTTTCTCTTGAAACCTCTATTATTGCTATTACAGTTCTCCAGAAATCAGCACGTTGAAAGCAAAAACAGAGTTATTTTCAGATGTCCAAGGTAAACGATTGAACCGTAAATCTGAACTGCCAGTAAGCTTGTAAAATAAGGCCTGTAATTGGCGTCCCAGATGCAAAGGGGAAGAATAATGGGCTTTGTTTTGTCATCGGTTTGTTTTTGCAAGGTATTCTTGGTTTTGTGGAAATCAAAAGGAGGTAGGCATGTCTCTACATAATAGTTATTTTATTTATGGACATAAGCAAGTAAGAAATTACTAAATTGGTTAAATATCTTCGGCTGTACGCAACCTGTGGCTTTAATAAATCTTACTGAGTGAAAAGACTGAAAAATTGCTATTGCCGTAAATTTCAATTGGGAATTTGAGCTATGCAAAAATTGCATAGTTATATAGTTAGGCTGAGAAAAGACTTAAGCGGAGTTTCACCTAAATATAAGTATGCGCTTCAAACTGGCGTCAGCGCCAGTATGCTGGGTTTTTTTTTTTTTAAATCTGTTTTACCTTTTCTGTATCAGCGCGTTCAGAGATATGGACTCCAAGCAGATCCAGATTTCTCCGAGAAGGAAAACGGCGCCTGCGCATCTCTATAAGATATAGCCCAAGACAGAAAAGGATTTCTACGTTAAGTGTGCTTTTAAATGTGAAGCGCATGGGATCTTATATTTAGGCCGCTTTAAGCTGTAAAAATAAAATCACCTTGTATCTTCAGCACTAAAGAAGGAAAACATCTCTATAAGTGAGTTCTTTTAGAGGCAAATGGCTGTGAGAGAGTGGCTGCACACCCCAACTAGATATTGTGACAGGAAGTCAGGTAAATCTGTGGGTGTTGTCACAGACGGGAGATACATTTCTGCCTTGTTTAGACAATTCACCAATTACTATTAGGTGTCGGCTGCAGAAATAGCCAGAAAGGTTTAGGGCGTTGGAAAACTTCAGCTGTTCAGAATGAGGCAATTAAGGCCTCTATAAGTTATCCAAAGGATGACTACTGATTGCTGCATCCTGAGGCTTTTTGAGTTAAGGAGAGCAGTCAGAAAGTCTTTTGAAGAGGTGAGGTGGTTGTTGATTTTTCTGTGTGAAAAAAATCAAAAAGACTATTGTTTTTCTGCAGTAGGCTGTGCCAGACTCCATAGGTAGGTTCCTGTGTTGTGAAGATAGATGCCCCAAGTGGCAAGGGTTTATTTTATGTTTTGTTTATGCTGTTTTGATGCTTGCACTTGTATCCAGCAATATGGAAGAATAAACCATATCCTTTGTTTTCAACCGTCCTCTACTGCCTTTCTGTGTAGTTCAGTGTGTAGTGAACCCATCCAGGGGGTCACACACACACGCTACCGAGCGAATGGGGTTTTTAGGCAGCAAGAATATAACAACATGTTAGACGTATATAAAAGGTCTTTATTTAAAGCGGTTGTACATTTTTTTTTTTTTTAGACCTGCAAGGGAACAGCCATAATGAGCTAATATGCACCGCATATTAGCTCATTATGAAATACTTACCTCGGAACGAGGTGAAGGGAACTTACCTGGTGCACGCCGAGCGAGATCTCATCTTGACTCGCCGTGTCTTCCGGGTATCGCCGCTCCAGCGCTGTGATTGGCTGGAGCGGCGATGACGTCACTCCCGCGCGTGCGCGCGGGAGATTTAAATCCGACCAGGGTCCGGCGGATGCCGGTCCTTTCGCCGTGGATTCCCCCTGCGCATGCACCGCTGCAATCAGCGGCGCATTGCGTGGGTAATATCTCCTAAACCGTACAGGTTTAGGAGATACTCTTTATACCTACAGGTAAGCCTTATTATAGGCTTACCCATGGGTCTTCAAACTATGGCCCTCCAGTTGTTCAGGAACTACAATTCCCATCATGCCTAGTCATGTCTGTAAATGTCAGTGTGTTACAATGCCTCATGGGATGTGTAGTTCTACAACAGCTGGAGGGCCGTAGTTTGAGGATCCCTGGGCTTACCTGTAGGTAAAAGTCAAAAAAGTGGGTTTACAAGCACTTTAAGAAAAATCTTATTGTAAAAAACACGTGTAGCACTACCTCCGAAGGAGCTGCTGGTTTGTTTTGGGTGGCATGTTACCTCATGGCTCCTCTGCCGTCCTAGGGGTGTATAGTGAATATAGCAGTAACAGAATGTCCACGACAGGTGTCTTTTTCTGTGCTCTTTATTACCCAGCCGGGTTAAAACATTAAAACTTGTGATGAAGAGTAGAAGTGAAGCAGAAGGAGAAATTGCAGACTCAGGCGTAACAACAGGGAAACAGTCCTGCTTTGTATTCTTCGCCACTCTAGCCAGAGTGGGTATAGCGTACCTGGACAGGCCCACTCTCACTGACCTGGCAGCCAGAGTATCACTCGGAACTTGAAGGAAAAGTCTCTGCCACAGACCCTCCTGGAGTGGATTCAGGGAAAAGCCTCTGCCACCGGTCCTCTCTGTGATTGAGATGATCCTCCTTGATAGAATTACGCCTGGATCTCCTTCAGATAGTTTCAGGTACCGACTGACAGGTGACCAGTCTCTCAGTGTCCGGCTACCTTGATCCCCGGTGGTTTGTCGAGACCCTATTGGATCGCCAGCCTCTCATTGACTCTCCTCAGATGGACTGCCCACCGAACAGCTATCTGCCTAGGGATCTTCAAGATTGGGAACCCAGTCGACCACTGGACTCCCCGCCACAGCTTAAATGTTCCGGACCAACATGGTCCCGGAACCAGGAACACTGCGTGGCATGCGCACCCCGGCCTGGAAGGCCATTACCCCGGGGCCCCGTGATGCATTGACCCAAAAGGTGGGTGCCACAGTCCGAAGAAAAACCCAATCCAATGGCGTCTGCCCCATAAACACCATCCCCCAGCATGCACAGCGAGGCTTAACCCTCCTGATAGGCTGCTGGGGAAAAGCACCCAAACCTCGACTCCACTGCTGCCACCCATCGCCCTGGGGTAGGAACTACACCCCAGTAACAATAGACAGCCCACAGTACAGCCAAGCTGAGACAGAGACCCACTTTTGAACATAATAATTGGATCAGAGTCAGTTAACACTCTGATCCTTCTCTAAATTTAACTAGCACCAATACTTTTTAAGTAACCAGGCGCTACACACTTATTAATATTGAAACATGAGCTCTGATGTATAAGGGTAAAAATTCATATCCAAAATCACATAATCCAAAACCAGCAATGTGAGCAGATGACGTTATATTACAACGATGCATATGCTAGAAACACTGACGCGTTTCGACCTAAAGAGTTGCGGTCTTCATCCGGGGGACAACTTGTTCTAGAAAAAATGCATTTGAGATGGAAAAAAATATAAAAAAGAGAACTTTTCTTTCATTTCATAACATAGAACATTATTTTTCTTTTTTCAAAAACATACAATATTTTCTATATGTGTAGATAATAGTATACAGGCATAGCCCACTTTTAAGTACACAATGGAGCTTATTTACTAAAGCTGGAAAGCGCAAAATCAGGCTAATTTCTGCATAGAAACCAATGAGCTCCTAACTCCATCTTGTTTAATTAAGCTTTGGTAATAACAAATGGAAGCTCATTGGTTTTTATGCAGAAGTGAGTCTGATTTTGCGCTTTCCAGGTTTAGTAAATAAACCCCATTGTATACTTAAAAGTGGGGTATGCCTGTATTTACCACTAGATGCTGGAATGGAAAGTCTCATGTTTATTGTCTAAAATGTATTGAAAAGATCCTCAAGGAGAGTAGGAAAAAGGACTACCTGGAAGGTTCACAAGAGACCACGTTTAATGCCCCCCGGCCCCCCCCCCCCCCCCCCCACACACACACACACAAACAAGTGGGGAGGGAGGAAGGAGCAAAGGACCGCGCCAACGGACAGACACACCACTTCCTAACTGTCAACAATATGTTAAAGAAGGGAAACTATATACATCTAACATATTGTAATACTCTAGCTGCCTAAAAACCCTGCAGGGGAATTCTTTTTCTTTTATATGGTCCTTCTTGACCGCTAGTAGCAACTGAATGATATTTCATGTCTTTTTGTTGTTGTTTTGGATAGAGTACAGGTGGATTGGAACCCCTGTCAGTTTATTATCATTATCTCTGTGCCCCCATTAGGGAGATATTCACCCTCTCTATATGTTCTGATTGCCATTATGATTGAAAATTAAATAAAATCCCACATTTTGGGTTGTCTGCAGAAAAGAAATAGAGTGGAAATCTTCTAATAGGGAGGCTAATTCTGGTGACAACCAGAGATTCCTCCTTTGAGCCCTGGTTCACACTGGGCTGCGGGAGTGAAATCGCGCGATTTCAGCTGATTTTGCACGATTTCACTCCCTCTGGCAGTCCCGATTTCAGCGCGATTTAGGAGACATTTGTGCAGAGTTCTGCACAGATGTCAATGTAAATCGCGTCCTGAAATCGCAAAAAGTAATACAGGAACTACTTTTTGAAATCGGTGCAGCGCCGCAGATGCGGTGTCGCACCGATTAGGACGGTGTCATTGCCGGCAATTGCCGCCGATTTGAGATGCGATTTCACATGTGAAATCGCACCTCAAATCGAACCAAATCGTACCCAGTGTGAACCTGGGCTTAGAGAGATTTCCTCCCATGTCTTGTTTTGGCTATAGGACAGGAAGTGAAGGTAAATCTCCACAATGGGAGACAGAGGGCAAAAAAAAACTGACAGGGCATATAACCCTCCCTTATGCTATCCATAAAAATAAAAAAAGCAGTGTCTAAAGCACTGGGTATCTTAAACAATTGTAAATAATGATAATAATATATATATTTATATATAGTATCTAACACAAGTGAGTATTCCCCTCATATTTTTGTAAATATTTTATTATACCTTTTTATGTGACAACACTGAAGAAATTACACTTTGCTACAATGTAAAGTAGTGAGTTTTCAGCTTGTATAACAGTGTATATTGCTTTCCCCTCAAAATAACTCAACACACAGCCATTAATGTCTAAACCGCTGGCAACAAAAGTGAGTACACCCCTAAGGGCCCTTTCACACATGCGGACGAACGGTCCGCTTTTTCCGAAAAACGGTCCGCACCGTGTGAAAGGGCCCTTAGTGAAAATGTCCAAATTGGACCCAAAGTGTCAATATTTTGTGTGGCTACCATTATTTTCAAGCACTGCCTTATCCCTCTACATATATATATATATATATATATATAATATATATATATATATATATATATATACATATATATATATATATATATATATACATATATATATATATATATATATATATATATATATATATACACAGACGCACACATACATATAAAAAATGCATATTTAAAAGAGGAACAAAACAGTGACAATGATGAGAAGGATAATGAGATATCTGAATAGGAGGATGTATAGAAAATGATGTGTAAACATATACTGTATATACACATACGCACACATATATAATACAATATTTACAAAAATGTGAGCGGTGTACTCACTTTTGTCAGATACTGTGTGTATATATATATTGTGAGAAAGGTTAGGCTCCCTGGGATAAAGGTTAGTCCAAATGGCAGGTTTTCTTAAAATCTGACTTATAGACAATTTTATTTTTAAAGGGTTGCATGAAGATCAAATAAACAAAACAGAAAATAAATCCTTGCCATTCAGGCAGTAACTAAACAGTTCAGCATCCTAACTCACGGGGTGAAGGGCTTCTCCCAGTCACCCACAAAACAAACATAATGCAAACTTTTTCCTGTTTCTCACAAAGCAGACATCACTTCAGTAGCTCTCTCTTGGATACGGCTTCTGGAGTCCCCGGCGCAAGAGAAACTCTTTACTCCAGTCCTGCTTTATTTATACCACCTTTTGGTGGACACAAGTGGATCGTAAAATCTGGTCCGGAACCAACCCTGCCAACATGGCTGGTAAAACCCAGACCAGATTCCACCTGGAAACATATCGTCCATCAATCACCTTGCCTTTCATAATGTCACAATATATATGTCTATATATAGATATATGTAGATATATCTATCTATCTATCTATCTATCTATCTATCTATCTATATATATATATATATATATATATATATAAGCACACATATGTATGTATGTTTAAATCATTGACCAATGATATATAAAAAACTCTAAGGCCACGTACACACGATGAGACATGTCCGCTCAAACATGTCCGACGGCGGACATGTCTCATCGGATTTTGGTCCGATGGCGTGTACACACCATCGGACGAAAATCCCCTCGGGCTGAGGACGCGGTGACGTGGCGGTGACGTTGACGCCGCCACGTCACCACTCCAGGAAGTAAAATACTTCCACGCATGCGTCGAATCCATTCGACGCATGCGCGGAGATTTCTGTCCGCTGGTTAATGTACTAACCAGCGGACATATCCGACGGACATGTCTCTGGCGGACAAGTTTCAAAGCATGCTTTGAAATTTGTCCGCTGGGAAAACATGTCCGCTAGCCCATACACACGATAGGAGATGTCTGCTGAAACGGTCCGTCGGAGTAGTTTCAGCAGATAAATTCGATCGTGTGTACGCGGCCTAATAAACTGAAGTGAATTATTTTTTATGACTTTCAAGCCTCTTTGTGGGCCCCATCCCGCTGGCCTAGGGGTAAATGCTCCGTTTGCCTCATTATAAGGACAGACTAATGCCGCGTACACACGGTTGGAATTTCCGACAACAAATGTTCGATGTGAGCTTGTTGTCGGAAAATCCGACCGTGTGTATTCACCATCGTACCTTTGTTGTCAGAATTTCCGCCAAACAAATGATTGAGAGCTGATTCTCAATTTTTCCGACAGCAAAAGTTCTTGTCGGAAATTCCGATTATCTGTATGCAATTCCAACGCACAAAAATCCTACACAAGCTCAGAATCAAATTCGACGCATACTCTGAATCATTGAACTTAATTTTTCTCGGCTCCTCGTAGTGTCGTACGTCACCGCGTTCTTGACGTTCGGAATTTCCGACAACATTTGTGTGACCGTGTGTATGCAAGACAAGTTTGAGCCAACAATCCACGGTTTTGTTGTCGGAATGTCCGATCGTGTGTACGCGGCATTAGAGGATGGGTTGTGAGAGAACTACTTGTCTATGGCAGCCTCAGATTGATCATTTCTGCAAGTTAAAAAATACAGTACAGCTCTGCTTGTTTACATTTCCCCGAACACTCATACGCTGTATAAACGTACATTGGGCGTACGTGCTTACACAGAGAGAAGCTGACCGTGTAACTACAATACAGACAAAAAAACATTGTGTTAGAAGGAAAAAGGGAATTAACTAGAGCAGTCCTGAGATATAAACATTTCAGATAGTCTTACAGATTGCTTATAGAGTGTAAAATAACATTAAGGGATTCAACGGGCAGCTTTCATTTCTCAAACAACACAGAGGGCAGATCCCAGCACATTTCAAGACTTATAATAGGAAGAATGACTTCACACTCCATACACTATAGGAGCGGAAAGTGATGTAAAGAACCTGTGCATGGAATGCCATATTTATTTTTATTTACATCCCACTCCTTTCTCACTTTCCACTGCAGCTGTGAGATCCTCTTCTTCCTGTTCAGGTCACCATTGGGGAATACACCAATAAAAAGTATATGTTTAATGAATGCTGGAGAGTTAAAGAGGTTGGAAAGGTTTGTTTTTTATTTTCTAAATTGGTTCCTTTAAGCTAGCGCATTGTTGGTTCACTTACCTTTTCCTTCCATTTCCCTTCTAAATGTTTTTTTTCTTTGTTTGAATTTCTCACTTCCTGTTTCTCCTCAGTAAGCTTGCCCCCATCATCCATGGGGGTTAGTCAGCCAGAACATTTCAGATAATGCAGGGAACAAGACAATCCAGCAGCAGTAACCCAAGCATCCTTGATAGCATGGAGGGTCCTCAGTAATCACCAGTAAGCATTCAGCCAGCCGGCTCAGCAGAACGTGTGTTCATCCTAAACAGATGATTCGGTGACGTCCCTTCTGTTTAGGACGAACACACGTTCTGCTGAGCCGGCCGGCTTGTTGTTATTTTATGCTATCGATTTCTACCTAAATGTAAGTGTGTATTTTTACCTCTCACAATAAAGTAGTGTTACGTTTTTACACTATGTGAGTCTCTCTTGTTTTCGGATTCCCTGAATGCTTACTGGTGATTACTGAGGACCCTCCATGCTATCAAGGATGCTTGGGTTACTGCTGCTGGATTGTCTTGTTCCCTGCATTATCTGATCCCTATTGGGGTCGCAGGCTCTGGTAAGGGTCAGTGTTTTGCATTGGTGGTGGTTCTTTGCTCTGTCCATCCGTCAAAGCCTTTGTCAATCAACACTTCTGAGGATTGAACACGTTCATGCTGCATGCTTTGGACTTTTTTTGGTTTCACTTCATGTATTGTCAAACAATTTGGTAAAAAGATTGTTATCTATTACTGGGACTATATTTTTATCTTTATTTTTATTTTTATTGTCATTTGCACTGGCTTATTTCTATTATTGATCTATATGTTTCTTGATTGGACTTATTATTCATTCACACAGCGCGACTCCATTTTTTGTCTTGTATTATTTTATGTTGTATAACATTTTTGAGTTGCTGCTCTATTTTTGTGTTTTTTTAAGGTATGCGCAATTTTTTCACAATCAATATTTTGTATAGAGGGAGTTTTTTCTCTGGAGCTATTTTGAGATTTTCTGGCCACTTACATTATGTATGGAATTTACTATCTATGGGCCAGATTCAGGTAGAGTTACTCTGGAGTATCAGTGATACTCCAGCCTAACTCTGACTTTGAGCAGGCGTTTCTGTTTTCAGTAAGCAGAAAACAAGAAACGCCGGGTTGGAGTTCCTATACGAGCGGCGTAATTGAATTTCGCCGTCGTATCGGAACTGCTATTTTAAAAATGGCGCTCGGGGCGTTCCCGCTGATTAACGCAGAGAATATGTTAATCAGCGAGAATCGGCAATTCACGATCGTATTCGGGCCCGACGCAGTGACTTTCCGACGTTTCCGTAAGAGATACGCGGCGTAAAGAAAAACCAGCCCCCTAGTGGAGTATCCTATGTTAAGTATGGCCGTCGTCATCGCGTCGAAAAAAAAAAAATTTGAGTCGTTTGCGTAAAACGTCCGTGAATGGGGATTGACGTCACTGACATTCACTGACAGAATTTGGAGCATGCGCACTGACAGTCGACGCATGCGCAGTACGTTCGTTGCGGGATCGCGCCTAGTTTAAATAATACACGCCCCCTACCCGCCCAATTTGAATTCCGCCGGCTCATTTTCGCTACGCCGCCGCAACTTTAGGAGCAAGTGCTTTGTGAATACAGTACTTGCTCCTAAAGCTTCGGCGGAGTAACGTAAATGAGAAAAGTTACTCCAAAATAAAGATTCGCCCATCTACCTGAATCTGGCCCCATATGTTTATATAGTTCGAATTACTTCAAGATAATAACAAGATAAGATAAGATAATACTACCTACTTCCGCTAGTCCTGAAGAAGTTTCAGGGCGAAAAGCGTAGACGACGCATAGGGGTTATTTTCTATACTTTGTACCCTGTATGGTTTTTATTTGTGTATATATATTTGTTTCTTATATCTTCTATTTTTGTAATAAAATATATTTTTTGCTATTCCTGCCTTTTGTGCCTCCAAAGTCTGACCATTGATTACCTTTTTTGAGTACGGTAATTTCCTTTTTTTGTCTTCTAAATTCATGGATGTGGCAATGTGAGTGCCTTCCCCTTTTCCCTACATTGTTATTATAAATTAATGCCTTCACCTACCTTAATCCTGCACATCATTAATCTTGCATTTTCCTGAAAAACCTGGACAAATAGAAGAATATTAGGCCAGTTGCACACAGGTGTAATAATTTACTGATGTTTATACTCTGGATCTTGTTGACAGAAAGAACCTGAGTAAAATGTTCCATAGAGACATTGGGAGGTTATTTACAAAAGTCAATTTCAGTGCAATTTCAAGTGCACTTTGCACTTGTAGTACAAAGTGGATTTGCCTTTAGTAAATAACCCCCATTGAGTAAGCACGTGTGAAGGTGCCCAAGCATATAGACAAGTAAAATTATTCTTCATTGCCAGTCCCAGATAGCAAGGATAACTTGCCATCATTTTATGGTTGTGTTGAATTGTAATGCTCTGTACACACGATCACTTTTAGTGATGAAAAAAAAAAGAAATTTTTCATCATGAAAAAAAACGACATTTTTGCAACTTCATCATTAAAAATGACGTTGCCCACACACCATCGTTTTTGAAAAATGATGAACAAAGCGACGGCAATCTAAAGGGGAAGTTCTATTCGCCTTGAGGGTGCTTTTAGCTGGTTACTTGTTAGTAAAAGACGATTTGTGATGAATGTGCTTACTCCATTATGAATGGTAGTTTTACCTCCCGTCTCATCACTTGCTTCTGAGCATGTGCGGGTTTAAAACGTCGTTTTAGCCCACACACGATCATTTTTTTCAACACGAAAAATGACATTTTCAAAAATGACATTAAAAATTTAAGCATGTTCACATTTTTTTTGGTCGTTTTTTCAGAAGACAAAAAACGATGTGAAGCCCACACACGATCATTTTAAATGACGTTTTTAAAAATGTCATTTTTTTCATCACTAAAAGTGATCGTGTGTACGCGGCATAAGTCTGTTAACTTGCTGCACATTTTCACTGGCAGGTTGTACACTTGCAGAGCACTTGAAGCGCAAGTTCTAGTTGACACTTTTCCAATTTGTATCAAATCTGCTTGCCAAGTCTCCAGCAAGAGCAAAGTTGCAGTGGTGAGTCTACAGAAAGAGCTCTGCAAGTCTACAGCATGGAAATTTAGCTATAGTGACCCCTTGTGGTGGGAGGACTATTGCACAACATAACTGAACCAGAACCTGCAGAAGACTTGCAGAATGTTTGCAAAGGAAGTTGATCTGGAGTCATGCAATGCCGATTTGTTGTAATTGTGCAACAAACTTGTGAAGCCTGGCAAGTCTAGCAATAGCTTAGAAAGTCATTTTCAAACTTGCGGCACAATTGCTTGCTTTTCTTGGGTGTTATAGTAATGTACTCAACATACCTCCCAACATTTTGAGATGGGAATGAGGGACACCTACTAGCACCTACTAGGACACGCCCTCTGCCACACCCTGTTAATGGAAATTTAACACACAAAAAAAAAGGTTAAATAAATCCATAAGGGTTTTTTTTTTTTTACCACTATTATTCCTTTTTATTGGGTCTTAAAACTTACAAATGTAGCAGTTTAGAAATTGGATGAAAGGTTTAGCGCATTTTATATACATCTTTAAAGATCAGACCAAAATGAGGGACAAGTTAGGGGGGAAGAGGGACATTGCTCCAAATCAGGGACAGTCCTTTTAAAATCAGGGACAGTTGGGAGCACTGTACTCAATTGTATTCACTTTATTGCACTCACAAGTAAAATGTTATATTTTTGTTCTACAGCTCTGTACTCATTGCTAAGTTACTGATCTTTATGCAGCGTACACACGGTCGTTTTTTGCGATGAAAAAAAACGACGTTTTTTAAAACGTCTTTTAAATTGATCGTGTGTGGGCAAAACTTTGTTTTTTGTCCTCAAAAAAACGACCAAAAAAAAATTCCAACATGCTTGAATTTTTTGTGTCGTTTTTCAAAACGTCGTTTTTTGTTTCACAAAAAGTCACCGTGTGTAGCAAAAACGTTGTTTTAAACGACGTTTTTCAACCCGCGCATGCCCAGAAGCTAGTTATGAAGCGAGCTTCAATGGAAAAGAGTGGTGAACGTAACCTCGCTTTTTGTGAAAAAAACGATGGTGTGTATGCAACATCGTCTTTGAAAGTGACGTTTCAAAAACTTCGTTTTTTACTTTACAGAAAACGTCGTTTTTTTTCATCACAAAAAATGATCGTGTGTATGCGGCATTACTCTGCTGTGTGCATTGTTCCATAGGCAACAATGAATTCCACTTTAAATTAGTAAAAAAAAATTGGCGTTTTTTTACTCCTGTGTGCAAGAGGCCTAAAGTGTATGTAAACACAAGCTTAGAGAAACAAACTATAAAAACTAAAAAGTATAGTGCAGGAACAGGATATACTGCTTGCAGAATTGCAAAAAAAAAAATTTTTTTATTTTTTTTTGCAGTCAGAAGGATCTCCACCCAATGGATCTTGCAGTCATTGGTCATTGGTCATTTCTGGTCTTGGACTTTGCTTCAGTTTCCTGGTACTGTAAGATTTATAGAAAAAAAGTGTTTAACCACTCCAAAGTCCCAGAGAACTAGATGACTGAATCCAAACACTTGGGTGCCGGCACTGCAATGATATGCAAGATTTATAGAAAAAAGCTAGGATGGCCGCACTCCAAAAACAATGTTGTTCCTTTTTTTAAAAACTGGTCACAAAACAAACATGTCACAGCAAAAAATCATATGAAAAAGTTGACGCGTTTCACACTATCATACAGTGCTTAATAAGCACTGTATGATAGTGTGAAACGCGTCAGCTTTTTCATCTGATTTTTTGCTGTGACATGTTTGTTTTGTGACCAGTTTTATTAAAAAGGAACAACATTGTTTTTGGAGTGCGGCCATCCTAGCTTTTCTCACCATTCCTGGTACTGTAGTTGGAGAGTGGAGGATGAATGACACCTTTGCTCTCTCCTCTTATCCCACAACCTAGGCCGGACTTACCATTGGGCTTGACTGGGCTCAAGCCCATGGGCCCCGTCCAATAGGGCTCCCCGCCTGTTTACGTAAAAAAAATTCAATAATATGCCAGTCATTTAATTTGTCATTTAAAGTGTGTTGATTGGTCTAGCATTTTTACCTGTTCTAAGGACATTGATAATTGTTATCCTCCATCCAATTAGGCCACAACTACCAGGGCAAGATGACGTCGCTTGTAAAAACTGATGTCGCGTACACATGACCGTTTTTCGGGGTTCTAAAAAAATGACGTTTTTTTAATGTCATTAAAAACGATCGTGTGTAGGCTTCAGAGCATTTTTCACGATCTCAAAAATGGGCAATTTTTTTTTTCGAACATGCTCTATTTTTTAAGGTTGTAAAAATCGATCGTGTGTGGGCTTTAACGACGTGAAAAAAACATGCATGCTCAGAAGCAAGTTATGAGACAGGATCGCTCGTTCTGGTAAAACTACCGGTCGTAATGGAGTAAGCTTATTCATCACGCTGTAACAGACTGAAAAGCGCAAATCGTCTTTTACTAACACAAAATCAGCTAAAGCAGCCCAAAGGGTGGCGTCACCTGCATGGAACTTCCCCTTTATAGTGCCGTCGTACGTGTTGTACGTCACCGCGCTTTGCTAGAGCATTTTTTTTCACGATCGTGTGTAGGCAATGCCGTTTTAATGATCGGGTTGAAAAAAACTTTGTTTTTTCTAGACCCTTAAAAATGTCATTTTTTAGAACCCGAAAAACGGTTGTGTGTATCATAATTATAAGCATGCTTTGGGTCATCACATCAACCTTTTGGGAGCTCTCACAGAAGAGTGACAATGCCACCATTGCACTGTGAGGCCGCGTACACACGATCGAATCTATCTGCTGAAAACGGTCCGACGGACCGTTACAGCAGACAAATTTGATCGTGTGTACGGGCGGACAGACAGATTTTTCCAGCAGACAGATTTTAAAGCATGCTTTAAAATCTGTCTGCTGGGAACCCGTCCGTCCAACATGTCTGCTGGTTAGTACGCTAACCAGCAGACATATCTGCCCGCGCATGCGTCGAATGGATTCGATGCATGCGCGGAAGTGTTTTACTTCCTGGTGACGGTGACGTGGCAGCGTCAATGTCACCGCCACGTCACCGTGCTGTCTGCCGGCGGGGATTTTGGTTTGATCGTGTGTACACGATCAAACCAATATACCCCAGCAGACAAATCCGATCAAAACGGTCTGTCAGACCGATTTGATCGGATTTATTTGGTCGTGTGTACGCGGCCTAAGCGTCACCTGAGAAGAAGTGGAATCATTGCACGGATCACAAGGTAAGATAAGTCCAGTTATGACTAGTTCTCTTTATTATTTCTAATTGGTCTACTGTTTGGAGAACCTACAAGAACTGTTCTGTGTGATCCTGGAGTTTGAAGCTCCCGTGTTGCAAACAAGACTCAGCGAATACATCTGGTTGTGGCTGTCATCCAGTGAGTGTGGGCAATAATCTGTGGCTACAGTAGACGGAGGAATATTTTCACAGTGATGTATCCATTTGGCACCGGTTAGCAATACATTGCACAACATAAACAACACACTAATCACCCGTGCAGCTTTGCGGACACGTCAGATTTTCATATGGGAAAAATGTAAACTTTTGAGAACAAAGTAAAGAAAATATACATTGTGCTGATACAATGTAGTTATAAGGAGGCAACTATTAAAAACGGTGGATTACGTTTGTGGAAATTAGTTTAAAGTAGACTTATGACTTTTAAAAACACCACATCACTAGGGTTGGTGTCACCCGGTGCGAAAAAAAAAATTGTGTCACCCCCACACCAACTATAGTCCAACCTCAGTACAGACCCCCCTCCACTAAGTACAGACCTCCCTCCCACAATATAGATCCCCTCCCCCTCAGTACAGCCCCCCCTCCATCAATATAGACCCCTGTCCCTTAGTACAGACACCCCCTCAGTGCAGGCCCCTCCTTCAGTAGACACCCCTACCTCAGTGCAGACCCCCCTCAGTACATACACCCCCCATCAGTGCAGACAACCCCCCAGCAGTACATACACCTCCCTCAGTGCAACCCCCCATCAGTATAGATGCCCCCCCTCAGTGAAAACCCCCCCATCAGGATAGACACCCCCTGCACATGACATGTCCATCTTCTACATTTAGTAAAGTTTACAGACGTCAGAACATCGCAGACAGATACACACATCAGTCAGTGTGTGTCCCTCAAGCGCGGGCTCCTCCTCCTCTGTGGATGTGAACAGAGAGGATAGGGAGGCAGCTTCGGTCCACTTTGTTGAGGGACACAGCCGTGGCGCGAGGCAAATCAGGGCAGTGGGTGGTGTTAGTGGTGCCGCTACCAACGAGTGTCACCCCTCGGTCGCGTGTCATCCGGGTGCGGCCCACACCCCCCGCACCCACCTAGTGATGCCACTGGGGAAGAGTGTACTCCAGTAAAACAGGCACCTCTATTAAAGCAAATCTATAAAACTGGTACAAAAGAAGTTAGACTTCTCATCGGCGGTGGGCAGTCATCAATGCTCGGTGCTCACATTATGATGTAAGAGTGCCAATCTACGCTGTGCTCTCCTATGAAGACAGACTCTATGATGATGTACCTCCATATTTTATCCATGTTATATATTCCTCAATGTTTTTTGAAGAAAGATCTAGTTATCTACTTTTTTTTTTTTTTAAACCTGCCAAACCTGTTTAATGGAAAAGGTTTTCAAGCATATAAGACATGACATCCAGATAGATGGCCCAGAGACTAGCTGAGTGTCAGACACAGCAGAATGGATATCACCCTACTCAAACAGGCACACTAATCATGCAAGCGGTTAGCGTGGGTCCACTTACTGTATATGATTTAATCATATATCGGATTTCTTTCAACCCTTCCCAGCAAAAAATTTGCCTAAGCCCTTTAAGTGGGGAAGCGGGACAAACTTCCTGATCCTGTGACCGCTCTGATTGTCTTTCACAGTGACCTCAGCCATCATGGATATATATGCAGGGCCGTCTTTAACCTTCCTGGCGGTATGATTCTTTGGCGTTTTATACTGTAGGCATGTAATTCTTAGGAATAACTCACTTAAATCTGACCAAACAAGAGTCTAATAGGCATCCCGGGTATGACATTTTTTTAAAAACAAAATGATAAATTATAATTTAATAAATAATTATAAATAATTATAACAAATAATAATATAATTATAATAAAAATTATTCAATAATGTAATCAAATCAAAATCACTGAAATTTGCTCAGTTGCAGAATTGTCGCTGTCATTATTTTTTTTTTATATGACGAATTTCCCCACAAATCGCAATCGCTCAATTCTGCAAGTGATTATAATTTATTATCGCTGTTTTTTAGCTGCTCTAAAACAATTTTTGAGATAAAGGGACACTTTTGGTTGCTATGGGCAATCTACAGTTTGCAGGGAGAAAGAACAGTTTTTATTATGTAAAAGTGCATGTAGGACACTGGGCAGACCACTAGGGACAAGGGGTGTGTATTTTTTACATACAGTACTGTAATCTATAAGATTACAGTATACTGTATGTAATGTGTTTGTTTACTTTTTTGAATATGGCGCCATTCTCCACCCCCGTGCGTCGTAACGTCGCAGGGAACGGAGCTCGGCAGCACACGGGGACACTGTGTGAATCGAGCGAACACCCACTCGCTCACACAGCGCGGATGCATCGCTGGATCCAGGAACAAGGTAAGTAAACCTTGCCTGTGGATTCAGCGAGGCAAGCGCGAGTCTGACTCGGGGTTACCGATCGCAGCACAGAAATCTAACCCCGAGTCAGACTCGGGAATACCGCCAGGGGGGTTAAGGCAGGGCAAAAGGGGCAGCTGCCCTGGTCCCTGTCATTGTTGTGGGGCCCAAAGCAGCTGCCTCATACTTGCCAACTATCCTAGTTTTAATTCCCTTGTCCCTTGAAGTTTTAGTCCTGTGCTGTGTCCTGATATCTCAGTGTGAAGTGCTGCTACTAATGCTGCCCAGCTCTGCACTATTGCTGTGTACAGATGACTCACCTGCAGACCCTGTGTTTACATGTAAATAACCGCTATTCATATGCAAATAACGAGATAATTCATATGTAAATAGCGGCCACTGGCGGCATTCATATGTAAATAATGGTGGCATTTATATGTATATCATGCCCCTCTGCAGTGAGGAGATGATATGCTGTAACCTCTAGCAACCAATCAGTGTGCAATATTACTGTACAGTAATCTCTAGCAGCCAATCAACAACAAGAAGAAATCATGTGATGTAACCTCTAGCAACTAATCAGTGAGCCGTAATGTGTGCTGTAACCTCTAGCAACCAGTCAGTAAGTGGTAATGATATGCTGTAACCTCTGGCAACCAATCACAATCACTGCCTGATCTGATACAGTAAACTGATTTTAAGTCTAGCTGATATTTATTTGATGTCTTAGAGCAGGTAGAGAGCAAAACTGCATGGAGGGGCCCAAGAATTTTTTTGCACAAGGTCCAATCAACATTAAATTCGGCCCTGTGTATATGTGCTGTGTGTGGTCGTTAAGGACCACCCTCCTTGACCCTCCTAAAAAATAGCAGCTCTCCATGAAATACTTAATTAATTTTGATGTCCGCTGACTCAACTCTTTCCCAATCCAGTGCTATCCCTCTTTCAGGTTGTATGACACCCGGCATCATTCAGCTAACCTCCTGTGAGTGCAGGGCATCATGGACATCACTCCATGGGGATGCGTCATCATAGTGCCCAGCAGTAAAACAATGCGGAGAAAAACGCTGTTATAATGCCACCAACGCTTTGTGCATCATTGAGGATTCCAAAGGCAAAGAGAACCTTGTGCATCACATGATCGATCTGAAGACTTTTGAAAAAGTAAATATACCAACAAAAATGTAAATAAAATACACACAGGGGGCCTTGGGAAGGTGGGGTGGGGAAGTAAGGCTGTGTTAAAGGATCACTAAAGAAATTGTATTTTTTATTTTTAAATAACAAACATGTCATACTTACCTCCACTGTGCAGCTCATTTTGCACAGTGTGGCCCCGAACCTGTTCTTCTGGGGTCCCTCGGCAGCTGTCTTGGCTCCCCTTGCAAGGACTCAACACCTTAATACGATAGAGGTCGCATGGTATTGAGTCCTTGCGGGGGCACTCCCATGATACAGCTGGAGACCATAGCCGCTCACTGTATCACTCGGCCCCGCCCCCTGGCGTGCCGCGTCATTGGATGTGATTGACAGCTCAAATTTTTTTTAAAAAAGCAAAAAAGAATGAAACAAAAACGTAAAAAATTTCTTTTTCGGAAATTCTAAAAATTCGGAATTCCTTAATTTCCCATTTTCAAATTTTAGATTTTCAAATTTTAGTTTTTCGAATTTTCAAATCTCGAATTTTCAAATCTCGAATTTTCGAAATTCAGAATTTCCAAAATTCAGAATTTCCAAAATTCCAAATTTCCAAAATTCCAAATTTCCAAAATTAAAAAATTTGAAAATTTAAAATTTTGAAAATTTAAAATGTGAAAATTTAAAAAATTTGAAAATGTAAAAAATTTGAAAATGTAAAAAATTTGAAAATGTAAAAAATTTGAAAATGTAAAAAATTAGAAATTTAAAAAATTTAAAATTAAAAAAATTGAAATTCTGAAAATTCAACATTCGAAAATTTGAAAATCTAAATTTCCGAATTTCCAAAATTCAGAATTTCCGAATTCCCGAATTTACGAATTCCCGAATTTCCGAATTTCGGAAATTCCGAACTTCAAAAATCCGAAATTACAAAAATCCAAATTCGGAAATGTAAAAATTCTGAAATGTAAAAATTCTGAAATTTAAAAAGTCGGAAATTTAAAAATTCGGAAATTTAAAAATTCGGAAATTTAAAAATTCGGAAATTCGAAATTTCTGAAATTGAAATATTCAGAAATGCGAAAATTTCTCAATTTTCCGTTAAAAAACTAATTTGAAACTAAACAAATTACACATGTCTAGATCCAATGGAGGAGTGAGTGTAGCCACTCAGGGACAGGAAGTTTGTTATTTACAGGATCACTGGGTGAAAATAAAGGAAAATGTATTAATGAAGCCACCACATCTAAACACCGGTAAGCCCCAATATAATTAAATGTTGTTTTTGGACTTAGATACACTTTAAGTTAAACACAAATAACTCAAAGTATGAAATGATATTATATTTTCCCTGTAAGCCTGAACTTGTTCTGGATATGCCAGCAACGCCATGAGCATAGAAGGTAGGGCATTCTGTGCCCACTGTAAAAGTTTACAAGGAGTTCAGCCAGAGGTGTGACTGTACTGCTTGAGCAGGTAAATCAAAAATGTAGCAGCTAGTCGAACTATATCCACAAAGTTCTGCTCCGCTTCAATCAGACGGCGTGCAAGCTTAGCAAACAAGTCAGAAGAAACACCAACAAAGGGCTGGATTGCACAACGTGCCTAAAACAACTGCAAGACATCAAAGGGATGAGCTGAAAACAGGTCTGTTCTCCTTTTGTTTGGTTACTTCTATTTTCATTGGAACCTTCTGCATAGTCATTCAGCATTTTAACCAAACAGATTTTTTTTCTTTATTCTCCAGTAAAGAATATGCCTTTTTCCAGCCCCTTGTTTAATCTGCTATCTAAACTATTTCCACATCACCAGAGCAGCTTGGAAATGCGTTGTTGAGTTTCTGGGGTTGTCAACCCTGGAAGACACAACCTGACCAGCAGGGTAGTAGCATGGTGCATGACACCTATGGTTCAGTTAAAAAGGCTTGACTGTAAAACAAAATGGGGTCTACAGGAAGATTTGGAAGGTTGCCAGCCAGTGACAATGACAGGATGCTCCAATGGACAGTCTCATACATGCATACTGTTCCATTGACATTTGGATGATGGGAAATTACATGACACTTCAATCTCCAGGTCACCATGTCCATGTCGCCCGCCTGATCGTAGAGTGTGTGTGTCTGTGGGCTCAGGGCTGCCTCTGCAGGGTTGGAAGGACCAGGGCCGGTGCTAGGTCAGTGTGTGACAGACAGCCCTACTGTCTTTTTATGTCCGCCTTGGCTACACGGCGGTGAAGTGTAGAGGAGGAGGGAGGGAGGGGAGTGCTGGAGCCACACTAGCAGTGTGTGTGATAGGTTCTCTCTCATGTCACCTTGCCCCGGTGGCCCCTCCTCTCTTCTCGTCCATCCACATTTGCTTGTGACATCATCTGTGATGGACGAGAAGAGAGGAGAGGCCGCCGGGGCAGCGTGACATGAGAGAGAACTTATCACAGATGCTTCCTGCATACTGGCTGCCAGGTAAACGCTGTGCCCCAATGTTCTCCAATATGCCCAGATGTGCTCCAATATGCCCCAATGTGTGCCAATATGCCCTGATGTGTTCCAAGTGCCCTGTGCCCTGATGTGCCATGTGTCCTGATGTCCAATGCCCTGATGTCCTGTGCCCCAGTCTGCTGGGCCTCAATGTTGTGTGCCCTGATGTGCTGTGCCCTGATGTGGCCTGGTGTGCTGTACCCTGATGTGCTATGCCCTGATGTTCACTGTGCCCTCATGTGCCCTGATGAGCAGTGCCATGTGCCCTGATGTGCACTGTACCCTAATGTGTTCTGCCCTGTGCGTGCGTGCGCACCGGAGGGACGGCAAAAATGCACCTTCACCTGAGTTGGCAAAAATCCTTGCACCGGCCCTGACCATGTCTCATTACTGCTTGCTAGTTGTGGACGCTATAACTGTTGTGTAAACCAATCAATATATGCAAATTGGGAATTTTTTTTATCAAGCATATATAGCAGAATACATATTGGCCTAAATTGTTGAAGACATTTTTTTTTTTTTTACATTTTCTTTTTGGGATATACAGGTGATACTCGGAAAATTTGAATATCGTGCAAAAGTTAATTTAGTTCACTAATGAAACTTAAAAGGTGAAACTAATATATGAGATAGCCTCATTACATGCAAAGCAAGATAGATCAAGCCGTGATTTGTCATAATTGATATAATTATGGCTTACAGCTCATGAAAACCCCAAATCCACAATCTCAGAAAATTAGATTACATGCAATCAATAAAACAAAGATTGTACATGGAACAATATCAGATCTCTAAAAAGTATAAGCATGCATATGTACTCGGTACTTGGTTTGGGCCCCTTTTGCAGCAATTACTGCCTCAATGTGGCGTGGCATGCAAGCGATCAGCCTGTGGCACTGCTGAGGTGTTATGGAAGACCAGGATGCTTCAATAACGCCCTTCAGCTCTTCTGCATTGTTCGGTCTCATGTCTCTCATCTTTCTCTTGGCAATGCCCTATAGATTCTCTATGGGGTTCAGGTCAGGCGAGTTTGATGGCCAATAAAGCACAGTAATCCCACAGTCATTGAACCCGGTTTTGGTGCTTTTGGCAGTGTGGGCAGGTGCCAAGTCCTGCTGGAAAATGAAGTCAGCATCCCCATAGAGCTCATCTGCGAAAGGAAGCATGAAGTGCTCCAAAATCTCCTGGTAGATGGCTGCCGTGACCCTGGACTTAATGAAGCACAGTGGACCAACACCAGCAGATAACATGGCTCCCCAAATCAACACAGACTGTGAAAACTTCACACTGGACTTCAAGCATCTTGCAGTGTGTGTCTCTCCATTCTTCCTCCATACTCCGGCTCCTTGGTTTCCAAATGAGATTCAAAATTTGCTCTCATCAGTAAAGAGGACTTTGGACCACTGAGCAGCAGACCAGGTGTGTTTTTCTATAGCCCAGGTAAGACGCTTCTGACGTTTGTTGTTCAGGTGGCTTGACAAGAGGAATACGACATTTGAAGCCCAAGTCTAGGATCCGTCTGTGTGTGGTGGCTCTTGATGCACCGACTCCAGCTTCAGTCCACTCCTTGTGAAAGTCCCCAACATTTTTTTCCCGACAAACCTCTCCAGGCTGCCGTCATCCCTGCTGCTTGTGCAACTTTTTCTTCTACACCTTTCCCTTCCACATAACTTTCTATTAATTTGCTTTGATACAGCGCTTTGGGAGCATCTAACATCTTTTGCAATTACCTTTTGAGGCTTTCCCTCCTTATGGAGGGTGTCAATGATGGTTTTCTGCACAACTGTCAGGTCTGCAGTCTTTCCCAAAATTGTGATTCCTACTGAACCAGACTAGTGCCTCATACACACAACCAGTTTTCCTGTCGGGAAAACTGCCATGACAGCTTTTGGCTGGGAAAACTGAGTGTGTATGCTCCCTGGCAGTTTTCCCGACAGGAAAACCGCCGGGAATCCTGGCGGGAAAATGAGAACCATTTTTTTTTTTCGGCCAGGATTCCCAACGGTTTTAAGCTGGCAGTTTTTCTATGGGGAAAGCCTGCAGTGGAGCATACACACGACCGGGTTTCCCGACCAAAGCTCTCATGGCAGTTTTCCTGCCACGGAAACTGGCCGTGTGTAGGGGGAAAAAGCTACCTAGCAGGTTTTCGGTTTTCCGGATGACTTTTTACCACCGGGAAAACCGATTGTGTGTACAAGGCATGAGAGACCATTTAAAGGCTCATAAACCCTTTGCAGGTGTTATGGCTTAATTAGCTGATTAGACTGGGACACTTTGAGCCTAGAATATTGCACCTTTTTACAATATTACAACTTTCTGAGATTGTGGATTTGGGGTTTTCATGAGCTGTAAACCATAATCATCACAATTCTGACAAATCACGACTTTAACTATCTTGCTTTGCATGTAATGAGTCTATCTCATATATTAATTTCACCTTTTAGGTTGCATTAGTGAAATAAATTAACTTTTGCACAATATTCTAATTTATCGAGATTCACCGGTATGTAAGGCACAGAAAATGAATATCTGTTATTTAGAGATGACCATGACTAATTAGTATGTCACTGCTGAGACATCACTTGATGATTCCCAGACCTTCAAGAAGCGTCTGAACAGAAGAAAAATGAAAAGTAAAAAAAAAAAATGGACTTTAAGTGCTGCCAGTTAAGTTATATCAACAGGAAAGGAAGGACACTAAATATTGTTCTAAAAAGTCTTTGTTACTATAGCATGGTCACAACATTAGAAGAAGAACATTGCTACATAATGGCTGTGGTTAGCATCCAGTTAGTGACAGCCCTGCATAAAACTCCCAGACGGAGTTCTGCACTTTAATGCTTTTGCAACCACAAAGTGGATGAGCAGATTATAAACAAGGAAAATGTATTCCAGGATTATCAGAGGGTGACATCATACAAGTATATTAACTCTTGTGAAGTTTTCCAATCACAGCAACCAGTGGAGGGCTGGGGCAGAGGCCTAACTAGAAATCACAAGGACTCATAACAATATTTTTATGGCACCTCCTTTAAACCGAAAAAAAAAATGCCACTGAAAAACACTCAATAAAACCTCCCCACTGCTTTTATATCTGCTGCATGGAGGTTTCTAATAAACCTCCATGGAAATATATTTTTTGTTCTTTTTGCATGTGGTCACGTGACTGCAAAACTCCAGCCGAGAACGCTGCTGAATTCTTAGAGCAGTGACATCATCCCACCAGTGTCCATAGCTAGGCGTTGTTGGCCCAGAAAGAGTTACTACTTACCTACTGTGCAGAGAGGCACACTTGCTTGTGTTCTGTCAAAATAGCCAACTCATCTAAATCTCCAACCACGTCACTTCCAGTTACTCTGCAGCCCTTTTTTTATTTTCTTTATCAATGACTTTTCTCTGTATTGCTGGGAGCCGACAATTCATTATAGCCGCAAGTGATTTTAAATGACTTTTTTCCTTCAGAAATTACACTTTGTGCAGGGCAGTTCTAAGCACGGGAAACAAGCACTACTTCACAGGCATACTATACACCCCCCCCCCCCCCCCCGGTACGAAATTTAAAGGAATACTTCACTTCTTTGTATCACTTTAAGAATTATTAAAATCACTGCTCCCGAAAAAAATGCTGTTTTTATAAAAAAAAAATTGTTTTTGCCCCTGGGGCAGGACCCGGTCCCCAAACACTTTTTAGGGCAATAACTTGCATATTAGCCTTTAAAATTAGCACTTTAGATTTCAAACATTCGAGTCCCATAGACTTTAACAGGGTTCTAAGGTTCACACAAACTTTTGGTCTGTTTGCAGGTTCTGGTGCGAACCGAGTGCGCGGGGGGGGGGGGGGGTTCTGGTGTTTGCCTCATCCTTACTAGGGACAGTGCAGGGATACTAGACCTAGCTCCTCCAACCTAAAGTATATAAAAAAACACAGATCAGTAAAGCGCACTTCAAGTTCCTGCCCGACAGACAGCATTCTATGGTATCAGTATGGTGGGGACAAAGGTTCATTTCAACGCACAAGTATGCTGCAGCTTGCAAGGTGTAAATCCAGGATCCAGTAGCTTCACCAACTGGTAACCCTAGAAGCAGGGACAAGTATCCACCTATCTAGTTACTAAAGGCACCTGCACCGGTGTTCTGCCTATCAGCCACCCTGTTTATTAAATGCTGTTCCGGTGATGTAGCCTATCAAAGTTCCCTCCCATGAATGAAGACTGTGCTAAAGTATCGCCAATGTCCTTAAAAGCTGGTATTTTCAGGTTGCCTGTAATATTGAGGCTCTGTGGCACTGTAAGTGGACTCCTTGCTGCTATTTACCACAGGTTAATTGTTACTTCTGCTTTAACAAATAATAATTGTGCCACCTTCCTTGGTCTCTTTGCACTTTTACTCCATCTCGGGTACCAATCAACTTGAACCTGCTTACATACAGGTGCGCTTCCATTTCTGGATGTTGTGTCTTAGGTTCTGAAGAATAGCTCCCAACTGTCCCTGATTTAGATGGAATGTCCCTGATTTGGATCAATGTCCCACTGTCGCTCTTCCTCCTCATTTGTCCCTCATTTTGGTGTGATCTATATACATTACAGACCAAAAGTTTGGACACACCTTCTCATTCCAAGAGTTTTCTTTATTTTCATGACTATGAAAATTGTAGATTCACACTGAAGGCATCAAAACTATGAATTAACACATGTGGAATTATATACATAACAAAAAAGTGCGAAACAACTAAAAAAAAATGTCATATTTTAGGTTCTTCAAAGTAGCCACCTTTTGCTTTAATTACTGCTTTGCACACTCTTGGCATTCTCTTGATGAGCTTCAAGAGATAGTCACCTGAAATGGTCTTCCAACAGTCTTGAAGGAGTTCCCAGAGATGCTTAGCACTTGTTGGCCCTTTTGCCTTCACTCTGCGGTCCAGCCAGGGGTGTATTTCGGTTTTGTGCTGCCCTAGGCCTGGTGAAACTCGCACACCCCGTACTTTATATATGACGCACCTCTTCCTTTTTAAGACCCGTCCTGTCATTTTCATGGGATGAAGACAGAGGGACAGGGTTGGATGAGGACAGGGGGACAGGGTGGAATGAGGACAGGTGGACAGCGTGGGATGAGGACAGGGACAGGGTGGGATGAGGACAGGGGGACAGGGTGGGATGAGGACAGAGGGACAGGGAGGAATGAGAACAGAGGGACAGGGTGGGATGAGGACAGAGTGGGATGCGGACAGAGGGACAGGGTGGGATGAGGACAGGGGGACAGGGTGGTATGAGCACAGGGGGACAGGGTGGGATGAGCACAGGGGGACGGGGTGGGATGAGCACAGGGGGGCAGGGTACGGTTTTTGCCGCCCCCCGCAAAGTGCCGCCCTAGGCCTGGGCCTTGTTGGCCTAGGCCATAATGCATCTCTGGGTCCAGCTCACCCCAAACCATCTCGATTAGGTTCAGGTCCGGTGACTGTGGAGGCCAGGTCATCTGGCGCAGCACCCCATCACTCTCCTTCCTGGTCAAATAGCCCTTAAACAGCCTGGAGGTGTGTTTGGGGTCATTGTCCTGTTGAAAAATAAATGATGGTCCAACTAAACGCAAACCGGATGGAATAGCATGCCGCTGCAAGATGCTGTGGTAGCCATGCTGGTTCAGTATGCCTTCAATTTTGAATAAATCCCCAACAGTGTCACCAGCAAAGCACCCCCACACCATCACACCTCCTCCTCCATGCTTCACGGTGGAAACCAGGCATGTAGAGTCCATCCATTCACCTTTTCTGCGTCGCACAAAGACACAGTGTTTGAAACCAAAGATCTCAAATTTGGACTCATCAGACCAAAGCACAGATTTCCAATGGTCTAATGTCCATTCCTTGTGTTCTTTAGCCCAAACAAGTCTCTTCTGCTTGTTGCCTTTCTTTAGCAGTGGTTTCCTAGAAGATAATCTACCATGAAGGCCGGATTCACACAGTCTCCTCTTAACAGTTGTTCTAGAGATGTGTCTGCTGCTAGAACTCCATGTGCCATTGACCTGGTCTCTAATCTGAGCTGCTGTTAACCTGCAATTTCTGAGGCTGGTGACTCGGATGAACTTATCCTCTGCAGCAGAGGTGACTCTTGGTCTTCCTTTCCTGGGGCTGTCCGCATGTGAGCCAGTTTCTTTGTAGCGCTTGATGGTTTTTGTGACTGCACTTGGGGACACTTTCAAAGTTTTTCCAATTTTTCGGACTGACTGACCTTCATTTCTTAGTAAGGATGTCCACTTGTTTTCCTGTACTCAGCTGCTTTTTTTTGCCATAATACAAATTCTAACAGTCTATTCAGTAGGACTATCAGCTGTGTATCCACCTGACTTCTGCACAACACAACTGATGGTCCCAACCCCATTTATAAGGCAAGAAATCACACTGATTAAATCTGAGAGGGCACACCTGTGAAGTGAAAACCATTTCAGGTGACTACTTCTTGAAGCTCATCAAGAGAATGCCAAGAGTGTGAAAATCAGTAATCAAAGCAAAGTGGCTACTTTGAAGAACCTAGAATATGACATATATTTTCAGTTGTTTCACACTTTTTTGTTATGTATATAATTCCACATGTGGTAATTCATAGTTTTGATGCCTTCAGTGTGACTCTACAATTTTCATAGTCATGAAAATAAAGAAAACCCTTTGAATGAGAAGGTGTGTCCAAACTTTTGTTCTGTACTGTAGTTGTATATAAAATGCACTTTTTATCTTTCAAAAAGTGTTTCCCAGTGCTAAAGCTTTCATCTGATTTATAAATTGCTGCATTTGTCCATTTTAACCACTTGCCCACCGGGCCTGTTTTTCAGATTCGGTGTTTACGAGACTAAAACTGTTTTTTTTTGCTAGAAAAACCCCCCAAACATCATATTTTTTTTCTAACACCCTAGAGAATAAAATAGCAGTCATTGCAATACTTTTTGTCACACCATATTTGCGCAGCGGTCTTACAAGCGCACTTTTTTTTTTTTTAAATTAACTTTTTGAAATAAAAAAATAAGACAACAATAAATTTGGCCCAATTTTTTTATATATTGTGAAAGATAATGTTACGCCGAGTAAAATGATACCCAACATGTCACGCTTAAAAATTGCGCCCGCTCGTGGCATCAAACTTTTACCCTTAGAAATCTCGATAGGCGACGTTTAAAAACTTCTACAGGTTGCATTTTTTGAGATACAAAGGAGGTCTAGGGCTAGAATTATTGCTCTCGCTCTAGCGATCACGGCGATACCTCACTAGTGTGGTTTGAACACCGTTTTCATATGCGGGCGCTACTCGCGTATGCGTTCGCTTCTGTGCGCGAGCTCGTCGGGATGGGGCGCTTTAAAAAAAAAATTTTGTTTTCTTATTTATTTTAAATTAGTTTATAATTTTATACACCGAAATAAATAAAAATAAAAAAATTATCACTTTTATTCCTATTACAAGGAATGTAAACATCCCTTGTAATAGAAAAAAGCATGACAGGTCATCTTAAATATGAGATCTGGGGTCAAAAAGACCTCAGATCTCATATTTAGGCTTAAATGCAAAAAAAAGGAAAAAAAATGTAATTTTTCAAATCTCAGAAAAAAAAAATGTTTCTTTAAGACGCTGGACGGGACTGACGTTTTGACGTCACTTCCGCCCAGCAGAGCTATGGGGGATGGGTAGGGGCGATTTTTCCCTCACTCGTATCCCAACACAGCTGCCGACAGGACCCGATCCCCTCCGCCGCTACCGACGGCTCCGGTAAGCGGCGGAGGGCGCGGGACAGCAGCGGGAGGGGGGGGCCCTCTCCCACCACCGATAGACCGGAGACCGCCATTATCGTGTACAGGACTGCCCACGGAAAACATGGATATCTTGGTTGTGGCAGCAGCTGCTGCCGTTACCGAGATATCCATCTTTAAAGTCATGACGTCTTTTTAACATGACACCGTGGGCAAGTGGTTAAAAGCCAATATAAAGGAATAGTAGTGGTAAAAAAAAGTCTGTGTGGATTTAATTAACCTTTTTTTTGTTAATTCTCCTTTAAGGGGTGTGGCAGTGGGTGTGTCCTATGCCTACATACATTTGTTGGTAGGTGTCCCCCTTCCCATCTCAAAATGTTGGGAGGTATGCTGAAGGGTCTCCCCCTCCTTTATGTAGACCATGACTTGGCTCCAGACCTGGCTCCGATCTCTCCATGAAATAGGCCAACATACCTCCGCCTTTTGCTACTTTAATGAAATGTACAATTTAGCCGGCCTATTACTTTCAGACCCCGGCAATGTCAACAGACAATTATTTTCTTTAAAAGCTTTCATAAGATCACATGTGGGCTACTTTCATTTTTACTGACCTCAAAACATCCAGCATCTCCAAATTTGGAAGCGGACTTCGGTATTGTCTTTCACGTTAATAATCTCTTCCATGTGTTTCATATATAAAGTAACTCGGAAAAAAAGAAAAAAGGGATGTAGGCCAATTTACATTATCCCAGTTGTCTCTCCCAGATCCCTTGGATGTAAAATGGAGTTAATATAAGAGGAGACCTTATGAAAACACTCATCTCATCAGCCCTTATTTTTATTCCTTGTGAAATTGCTGTGGTGGATGTGGGAAATGGTATGGGGGGGCGACAGACGACTTGAATGATCGTGTCTTAAGGCTTTTAATAGAAATGGTCAGACTAAGAACAACCGTGGTCTGGAAAGGCAATGGTGCAATAAAATATTGTGTTAATCTCCCATATTTGTGAAGTATATATAATCTGAGGTTGTTGAAAGAAGAGGAAGCTGGGCCTCATTCACACCAGGCAACTAGGGATGAGCCGAACACCCCTGGGTTCGGTTCGCACCAGAGCCTGCGAACAGACCAAAAGTTTGTGTGAACTTTAGAACCCTGTTAAGGTCTATGGGACTCGAACATTTGAAATCTAAAGTACTAATTTTAAAGGCTAATATGCAAGTTATTGTCCTAAAAAGTGTTTGGGGACCTGGGTCCTGCCCCAGGGGACATGTATCAATGCAAAAAAAGTTTTAAAAAAACTGATGTTTTTTTAGGAGCAGTGATTTTAATAATGCTTAAAGTGAAACAATAAAATTGAAATATTCCTTTAAATTTCGTACCTAGGGGGGTGTAAAGTATGCCTGTAAAGTAGCGCTTATTTCCTGTGCTTAGAACTGTCCCTGCACAAAGTGTAATTTCTGAAGGAAAAAAGTCATTTAAAATCACACATCTTAGGGTCTGGTATGGATATTAAGGGGAACCCTGCGTCAAATAAAAAAAAAATGATGTGGGGTTCCCCCCAAATATTCATTCCAGACACTTCAGGTCTGGTCTGGATTTTAAGGTAAGGTGACCAGATTTTTAAAATGAAATCCGGGGACATATTTTTTTTCTTTACTAGTAATGGCGGCAAACAGCGACTCTTTGCCCGTCGCCGCTGCCGTCCGCCTCATAGCCTCTCAAGTCAGGCCCCGGCTACTACTGGATGGGGAGCGGAGGAAGATCACTTCGCCAGGGAAGGCAAGGAGATAGGCAGGTGGCTGGCTTGGATTTGAGCCAAGGCAGAAGAACATGCAAGCAGAGCTGAATGGGCATGCACCCGAAACTGAAGAAATATTCCCTCCGCTCCGACCAGCACATGATCATCGGAAAGGGGCACAGATAATGGGAAAAATACAACCCCCCTATGGTAGAAGGCACTGCAGAGCGGGGGGGGGTGTAATTCTATTTTTTTTATTCTAATTCTGCACTGACTGTCTTTGAAATTGCCCCTGCCCCCTATTAAATCCAATCTGGGGACAAAACCAGGGACAGACTTGGTCCGGGGACAGTGTCCTTAATCAGGGGACTGTCCCCTGAAACTGGGGATGTCTGGTCACCCTATTTTAAGGGGAACTCCACCCCACTTTAGACTTCAAACGTTCGAGTCCCATAGACTTTAACAGGGTTCTAAAGCTCACACGAACTTGCCGCGAACACCCCAAATAGTTCGCTGTTCGGCAAACAGGCAATGTTCGAGTCGAACATGAGTTCTACTCAAACTCGAAGCTCATCCCTACAGGCAACACGTTATTAACTCTTGTGCGCTGATTTGCGTTATGTTGGGTCTGTGACTTTGTAACAAAGCATTACACTTTCACATTTTTTATTAACTTTATTGAAATGTCACAAAATGACGTACCGCATATTGCTGCTGTGCACTGTGCTACGTAAATATGCAGACATCCCACAACACATCTCAATGCATTGTGTTGTGAACAGGGCAGGTAGAAAACAATTGTTCTCTATGTGCCTTTGTGTTGAGTACTTTGGGTCTTCATCTGCAGCAGGGCCGTCTTTAAGGCAGGGCAAAAGGGGAAGCTGCCCCGGGCCCTGTCTTTATTGTGGGGCCCAAAGCAACTGCCTCTTACTTGCCAACTATCCCAGTTTAAATTCCCTTGTCCCTTGAAATTTTAGTCCTTTGCTCTGTCCTGATATCTCAGTGTGAAGTGCTGCTACTAATGATGCCCAGCTCTGCCCTATTGTGTACAGGTGACCCACCTGCAGACCCTGGGCCAGATTCTTATACCTGGCGGCGTAGCGTAGCGTATGCTATTTACACTACGCCGCCGCAACTTACAGGAGCAAGTGCCGTATTCTCCAAGCACTTGCTCCGTAATTTGCGGCGGCGTAGTGTAAATGGCCCGGCGTATCACCGCGTAATTCAAAGGGGGCGGTTTATATTTAAATTAAGTGCGCCCCGCTCCGAACGAACTGCGCAAGCGCCGGCCGTAAACGTAGCCCAGTGCGCATGCTCCATAGTACGCTGCAAATACATTGGTTTTGACGTGAACGTAATTAACGCACAGCCCTATTCGCGACGAGTTACGTAAACGACGGAAAAACACGACGCTGTCCTGACGTCCATACTTAACATGTAGCAGGGGTAACCTTACGCTTACGCAAACGATGTAAACTACAACGACGGGGCGCAAATACGTTCGGGAATCGGCGTATCAGGCTCATTTGCATATTCGACGCAGAAATCTACGGGAACGCCACCTAGCGGCCAGCCTAACATTGCAAATTAGATCCGACGGTGTAAGTGACTTACGCAAGTCAGATCTAAGCAAAATCTATGCGTAACTGATTCGAATAATTAGTCGCATAGATACCCAGCTGAAAAAACAGAGTAGCATAGCTCCATATACGCCGTCGTATCTCTGATAAGAATCTGGCCCCCTGTGTTTACATGTAAACAACCATCATTCATATGTAAATAACGGGAGCATTCATATGTAAATATTGACAGCATTTATATGTAAATAGCTGAGGCCGGCAGCAGTCATATGTAAATAAAGATGACATTCATATGTGTATCATGCCCCTCTGCAGTGAAGAGATGATGTGCTGTAACCTCTAGCAACCAATCAGTGAGCAGTATTACTGTACAGTAATCTCTAGCAACCAATCAACAAAAAGAAATCATGTGCTGTAACCTCTAGCAACTAATCAGTGAGCCATAATGTGTGCTGTAACCTCTAGCAACCAGTCAGTAAGTGGTAATGATATGCTGTGACCTCTGGCAACCAATCACAATCACTGCATGACCTGAAACAGTAAACAGATTTTAAGTCTAGCTGATATTTATTGTATGTTTCAGAGCAAGTGGAGAACAAAATTGCATGGGGGGGGGGGGGGGCAAGAAAAGTTTTGCCCAGGGCCCAATCAACATTAAGGACGGCCCTGGTCTGCAGCAATCAACAAAGGCCCAATGCAAAGGCACATAAGGGCATCATGTGAGTATGCACTTAACCCTTTCATTGCTACTAAATGTTAACTCCTTCCCAACCAGGGTCATGAATACAGTCACAGTGTATAGTATTTTCACTGATTATTGTATAAAGTCCCATACACACAATCAGACTTTTTGACAACAAACGTAAAAATTAGCAGGTTTTTCAAAAAATCCGACCGTGTGTACACTCCATCGGACAAACTTTTTCGGTTTTCATCGGACAAAAGTTGGCTCTGCAAACATTTTTCGGCAACAAATGTCATACGGTGCAAAGTCCTATCGTGTGTACAGAAATCCATTTGACTTTTGTCGGTACAAACACGCATGCTCAGAACCAATATTAAAATCAACCAACAATAGCAGAAGGTGACCAAAGTGTGGCGGTATAGACCAGAAAAGAGCAGAAAAACCTTGCGATGTTGGAAAAGTTTGCAGAAAAGTCCTGCCGTGTGTATGCTATGGGAGCAACTCTCTTCAAACAAAAATCCACGGAAAAGTTTGTTTGAAGTCCGATCGTGTGTATGATGCTTTAGACTATGGCAGCCGCGACCTGCCGATCGTTCAGTGGAGAGACGGAGCAGCGGTGTGCCTATGTAAACAAGGCAGACAGCTAAGCTGAAACACGGATCTCTCTTTTCCTTCAGTATATACGTCCCCCTCACAGTTAGTAAGCACCTCCCAGGGACACATTTAACCCCTTGATCGCCCTGGTGTTAACCCCTTCCCTGCCAGTGTCATTTATACATCAATGAGTGCCTGGTCCCCAAAAAGTGTCACTAATGCTGCGTAGTGCGTACACATGATCGGAATTTCCGACAAGAGAAGTTCGATGTGAGCTTTTGGTTGGAAAGCTCCATTGGACATTTGCTGTTGGAATTTCTGACAGCAAAAATTTGAGAGCTGGTTCTCAATTTTTCCGACAAGAAAAGTTCTTGTCGGAAATTCCAGTCGTCTGTATGCAATTCCGACGTGCAAAAAAAACACCCATCAATTAGACGCATGCTCGGAATCATTAAACTTAATTTTTCTCTGCTCGTTGTAGTGTTGTATGTCACCGTGTTCTTGACGGTCGGAATTTTGTGTGACCGTATGTATGCAATGGAGCGTACAAACGGTATAATTTTTTTGAAAACTTGCTCATTTTGTAGTTTGTTGTGAAAAAGTCCGACCGTGTGTATGGGGCTTTAGACCTGTTTTCTGATTAGGCCAAAAAGAGAACAGTTCCAATTGGTTGGAGGAGGAGGGAGGAAATGGACCCGCCGCAATGCCCGTGGAGAGCAGGGGAACGGGAATGCTGTCACTGCCAAGCGAGGGAAGCCATTGGTGAATCCTGAGAGAAGTGCTGCCCACCATAAATGAAAGCGTTAGTAAAGGATTTTTTTTTTTTTTAAATAACAAACATGTCATACTTACCTCCACTGTGCAGTTCGTTTTGCACAGAGTGCCCCCGATCCACGTCTTCTGGGGTCCCTCGGCTGTTGTCTCTGGTCCTCCCCGCAATTAGTCACCACAGTCATGCGAGAGCTCGCATGGTGGTCACTAATTGCGGGCGCGCTCCCGTGATACAGCGAGTGGCCATAATCGCTCGCTGTATCACTCGGCCCCGCCCCTGAGCGCGCCGCGTCATGGATGTGATTGACAGCAGCCGGGCTGAGCGGCGAAGAGGATAGCGGGACCGCACGCGGGACTTTCGAGGGGTCAGGTAAGTAAAAGGGGGGCTAAGGGGGGGGGGGGGGTGTTTTCTCACCTTAATGCATAGATTGCATTAAGGTGAAAAAACATTTTCCTTTACAACTCCTTGAAGTAAGTGCCCCCGATTTCCAGGGGGGGAGGGGCTGTTACAGTAAAAAAAAAATTACCACCGGCCGCCACTGGCTAGTTGATTGTAGAGACCCTACAAAAGTATGAGACGGGCTATATTTCCTGCAATAACCACACATATAGCACACACAGATTTTAAATGGTGTAAACTTGTATCACACTTTGCAGCGCACATATTTACGGCAGGGAATTCGCGTTTGGAGAATAGCCGGGCGCTCATTTCCCGTCTTTAGATCTAGTTCTTGTCTGCGGTTCAATGTTCAGTCTTGGCTGCTGCAGCTATTGTAAACTATGCAATAAAAACACCTCCAGTGCCACTACCGTGCTGAATAATTTATCAGAATATGATAATGAGAGCGCGCGGACGTAGCCAAACACCGAGGTGAATAAAGAATTCACTTTATTTTAGCCTCCTGCTAGCAAGCAGTGGCCTCGTCCTGGCAGCTGGTTTAAACAACATTCAATGACTCAATTTGTTCGCTGTTCAGATCCATCAATAATAAACCGGTTTATTCAAACAGAAGGAATTCGCCAATTTATATGCAGACAACCCCATCAGAATTCCCTCCAATAAATACACTTAAGCCGCGTACACACGGCAGAGAACCTCGACGGGCAGAACACATCATTCCGCCCATCGAGGTTCTCTGCCGGCCGTCGAAATCGGCGACCCGCCCGTCGGGAATGGCAACCAGCCATTCATCCAGGCGGGCCGTCGAGCAAAAAGAGAGCGTGCTCTCTTTTCGCTCGACGGGATTCCCGACGGGCAGGGCGAGCGCTCTGTGTACACATGGCCGAGGTCCTCGCTGGAATGCAGCTTCCAGCGAGGTTCTCGCTGGTTTCCAGCGAGAACCTCGGTCGTGTGTACGCCGCCTTATTGTTTTCATTTTCTGCTATTGAGGCAGGAAACACACAAAAAACATGTTATTCATTATTAAAGGCACTAATAATTGTTAATGGCACACCAAATGCAACAAACAGGCGAACATTTTCGTGGACAAAAAATATAATGCAATGGTACCTTGGATTACGAGCATAATTTGTTCCAGAAGAATGCTTGTAATTCAAAGCACTCGTATAGCAAAGCGAGTTCTCCCAAAGGAGTCAATGGAAACTCAATGGATATCAATTGTCGCCACTGTGCCATGCCATCTATTGTCGCCACTGTGCCATTAATTTTCGCCACTGTGCCATGCCATCAATTGACGCCAATGTGCCATCAATTGTCGCCACTGTGCCATCAATTGTCACCATTGTGCTATCAATTGTCACCACTGTGCCCATTAATTGTCACCACTGTGCCATGCCATCAAACGCAGCCATTGTGCCATCAATTGTCACCACTGTGCCATCAATTGTCACCATTGTGCTATCAATTGTCGCCACTGTGCCCATCAATTGTCACCACTGTGCCATGCCAAACGCAGCCACTGTGCCATCAAATGCAGCCACTGTGCCATCAAACGCAGCCACTGTGCCATCAATTGTTACCACTGTGCCATCAATTGTCGCCACTGTGCCATCAATTGTTACCACTGTGCCATCAATTGTCACCACTGTGCCCATCAATTGTCGCCACTGCCCTGTAAAATGCTGCCAGATTGCCGCTGGCTCTGATAGGCACTTCCAAAGCCAACCAGCTGCCGTTTTTCAGATGGCCGACGCTCACCAGGGGGACGGCTATCTCAATAGTGGGCGACAGCAACAATAAATAGATTCATGCAAAGCATGAATTTGTGTATTGTATTCAGTGGCAGTGCAGGAGTGAGAGGGGGTGGCGCTCCTGCGCCCTCTATGGACGCACCGCCAATTGTCTCGTGACAACGCTCACAAATCGAGTCAGAATTAAAAAAAAAAAATAGCTTGTACTGCGAAACACTCATAAACCGCTTTACTCCCAATCCAAGGTATTACTGTATGCAAAGTTAGGGCAGCCCATTCAAATAAATAGAGGCGGTCCATGACAGCCTAGGCCAGTGATAGCAAACCTTGGCACCCCAGATATTTTGGAACTACATTTCCCATGATGCCCATGCCTTCTGCATTGTAGTGGAGCATTATGGGAAATGTAGTTCCAAAACATCTGGGGTGCCAATGTTCTCCATCACTGGCCTAGGCTCAGTGGTGGGATATTGCTGGTCGTCATTTAACATAAAAGACTGTAGACCTCTTCTGGTGGAAAGGAAGCATTGCAAGGGACAGCTACAGATTGGTAAACATTATAACAAGAGTTTTCTTTTCTTTCATCTTTTAATATTCTATTTTTTTTTGACTAGTGATATCTGCTGGAGTATTCTTTTTTTTTGGTTGTTGAAAATCTATCCAAGAAAAGCATTAGATGCGCTTTTTACATTGCATGTAATAAATATCCTGTTTACTTTTCATGCGCTTGTTATCAATAATTTCATAATTAGATTTCATCTTCAGATTTGTACTAACGCCCCATTCACACTTGGCAATTAGGAATCACGGGAGGAATCACTGCGATTCCAAATCATGCTATAATCAGTGCCCCAAATGCAGTGCGATTTTGCTGTGCTTGTTGCACAACACAATCGCAGCGAAATGTGACGTTAAAAATCGCGTGAAGCTTGTCACCCAAAAAGGAGCAGGAGCTTATTTTGGGTGACAAACGCATATAGGGCAGGCCATTGATGTGAATGGGATTCCCTGTGACGTGCAGAATTGCATGAAAATCGCCCACTCAAAATCACAAGCAGGAACGCAAGTTCCCACTACGTGAAGTGTGAATGGGGTCTTATGATTTATAAAGTTAACTAGGGGGAAAAAAGTTTTACTAAAGAGAAAACAAAGAGTCTCTTTGACATTTAAATTCAGGCTTGTCGAACCTTGGATCATGGAATGAGGATAAACGGGCAAGAAAGGACACTGGGATGTGATGGAGGAGCTCCAGGACCGGTGCTCTGATAGAGTCTCGATCCCAATGGGATGGATCAGGAGTCATCAAAACTGCAGCCTTGGCAGGGCTGGACTGGGACAAAAATTTGGCCCTGGTCTTCATCCAGACTGGCCCACTTTGACAGGTCTCTACCACAGCGGCCGGACAACTCCCCCACTTCCCCCTCCCCGGCCACCCAAGCCCCCTCTCCCCCTTCACTAGCCACTAGCAGTTCTACTTTGTTAGATACTGGTACTCTTATAGGCAGTACCAGTGAGGAAGCTAGACATTATTTCAACCGGGCAAAGAATCAGTTTGGTGCCCCCCCTTATGGGACAAGATTAGGCAGAAGTGAGAAACTCCCAGGCCATAGCTGTTGAGTCAGCTGTCTGTCCCCTCCCCTATTCTCCTCTGTCATCCTCCCAGCTCCTCTGCCCCCCCCTGCTTCTCTGTTCCCCCCAGTTGAGCGCTGCAGGGAGGGAGAGACAGAGGAGCGGAGGGGGGTGGCGGTCCGCTGTGACTGAAGCCGGCCCACTGAGCCATCAGCCCACCGGGAAACTCCCTGTAGTCCCAATGGCCAGTCCATCCCTGAGCCTTGGTAAAAGTCAATGCAGGAGGTGTCACAGAAAGGGATGTGGGTGGGGATGGATGGAGGGATCGGGGCTCAGATGGTGGTGCAGCAGTGCTCATCAGGTCTGGGAAGATCCTCAGTGACATACTAGAAGACAAAAGGTGGCCACAGCGCAAGCATCAATAGGAGCATGTATCAATTAATAAAAGTACAAAAGCATACTTAAAAGTGGGTAAACAAAGTATTGCATGGATTTGAAGATGGTAAAGGAGCTGCAGGCAGCGCAGCCAACCGGCACAGCCAGCTGTCATGTAGTAACTCCAGGGCCATCAGAGAGTGTTAGAATCAAGATACAGGGCAGTGGCGGGTGGTGCTCAAAATTTTTTGGGGGAAAAAAAAAAAAACAATTGCAGCCTTACTGTGCCCATCAAATGCAGCCACTGTGCCCTCAATTGTCACCACGGTGCCATGCCATCAAATGCAGTCACTGTGCCATGCCATCAAACGCAGCCACTGTGCCATCAATTGTCACCACTGTGCCATGCCATCAAATGCAGCCACTGTGCCATCAATTGTCACCACTGTGCCATGCCATCAAACGCAGCCACTGTGCCCATCAATTGTCGCCACTGTGCCCTTTAATTGTCACCACTGTGCCCTTTAAATGTCGCCACTGTGCCAATTGTCACCACTGTGCCCTTTAATTGTCACCACTGTGCCCATTGATGCCACTGTGCCGTTTAATTGTCGCCACTGTGCCCTTTGATTGTTACCACTGTGCCCATTGTCACCACTGTGCCCATTGTCACCACTGTGCCCATTGATGCCACTGTGCCCATTGTCGCCACTGTGCCCATTGTCGCCGATGTGCCCTGTAAAATGCACCTCCCCCCACCCGACACTTACCTGTCTGGGGGTCAGCCATCCTCCTTCCACGTCCCTCGATGTTTTCTCCCGCCCTCGATGACGCTTTAGCCAATCAGGTGAACCTGATTGGCTGAGACGCCTGTCAGTCTTATCCAAGGAAGGCACCGCCGGTACGTCCCGAGGATAAGCATTCGGAAGCCGACTACAGCCTGAGGGCTGTACTCAGAAAGCCTATCAGAGCCACTGGCTCTGATAGGCACTATCACACAACCAACCAGCTGCCGTTATTTAGGCGGCTGGCGCTCACCATCCGGCCATCTGAATAGTGGGCGGCAGCGGCGAAAATACTGATTCATGCAATGCATGAATCTATGTATTTCAGTGGCTGTGCGAGAGCCAGAGGGGGCGGCGCTCCGGCGCCCTCTATGGACGAACCGCCACTGATGCAGGGATGTCTTTTATACCAGCGGCTTCCCTGCATCTTGATTGGACATACTTATAGCAGGAAGGATATATCGAAAGGGCAGGAAGTTTCGGGTGAGAGGTTATCCAGCAGAAAAATAGAGAGGAGACACTGCTGCAAGTGGCAGCAGAGAAGCGGTGGATAAGGATGAGCTCCGGCGTGTTAGCAAAGCCCACCTGCAGAGCCCGCCAGGAAGTCGGCACTGCGCTGCGCTAATCACAGGCAGTTATCTTAAACTCAATGGAGCGAAAACAGAACTTCTGCTGTTTCACGCCAAGCGTAGGAATCAACTTTCAACAGCGTGGACCCCCCCGCCTATTTTGGGCAAACTCATCACCCCTAGCGCCAAAGTCAAAAGCCTAGGGGTCATTTTTGACTCCTTTATGACAATGGATGCACAAATAGGGTCAGTGGTCAGCGGATCTCACCATCTACTGCGCCTACTACGCAGACTCACTCCGTTCATCCCTAAAGAAGACCTAGCGGTCGTGGTGGGAGCTATTGTAAACTCCAGACTGGATTATGCAAATGCCCTTTACCTCGGCCTCCCCAAGTACCAAATCGCTCGTCTGCAAGTCGTTCAGAATACGGCCGCCAGACTTGTGACTGGGAAAAAACCCTGGGAATCCATCTCACCTTCACTGAGATCCCTTCATTGGCTGCCAGTCAAAGACAGAATTGCTTTTAAAGCTCTCTGTCTTACCCATAGATGTGTCCATGAGAGTGCCCCCCTTTACTTATGCGAATTAATAAAAGCGCATAATCCAAATCGCGTTTTGCGATCCACGAATCAGAACCTGCTCCAGGTTCCGAAAGCCAACTTCAAGTCCAAAGGAGAGAGAAGATTTGCGATCCAAGGTCCCAGACTATGGAACGCTTTACCAACCAGCATTCGGTTGGAGGAGAACCACCTAGCATTTAGGAAAAAGGTCAAGACTTTTCTCTTTTGATATCAAAGGAGACTGGAACAACAAGCGCCCAGAGGCGATTCAGTTCGCATGTGCCGCGCTATATAAGTTTTCATTCATTCATTCATTCATAAAACATTTTTCGATCTCTGCAGCCAAGCATCGGGACAATGTCTTACTGCCTGTGATTAGCGCAGCACCACGTCGACTTCCTGGCGGGCTCTGCACATGGGGTTTGCGAACACGCCAGAGCTCATCCTTAGCGGTGGAGTGTGGCATATCCTTCCCGCTATAAAGCATTTCTTTGAGTTTATATGTGGAACCATTCTACATATACCCAGATCTCTTGATCACTGCTTTATATGATCCTAAACTGTGAAGCAGAGGATCCATTATCTCTGGTGAGTGGGGTCTCCGAAGGGGGAATCTCTTTATTTTCTGTGGAAACACCGGAGTATAAATTGTTTTCATCGATTATTGAAGCACTGAAGTATTTGAACATTGTGGAGTTGGAGTTTTGTCCACTGATTATTGAGGCACTGTAGACCTTTATAAATTGTTACATAGTTGTTTTATTTTATTTTATTTTGTTTCTTTGACACAAATGTATTGTGCACCCAGATATTCATTGTTTAGCATAGGCTGCTAGCGCTGCTCCAAATTATGTTTATTATACTGCATTACTTTAATTGAAAATTGCGCAGTCGTGTGACGTTGTACCCAAATAAAATCGATGTCCTTTTTTTCCCACAAATAGATCTTTTTTTTGCTGGTATTTCATCATCTCTGCAGTTTTTATTTTTTGGGCCATAAACAAAAAAGACTGCCAATTTTGAAAAAAAAATAATGTTTTACATTCTGCTATAAAAAATCAAAAAAAAAATCGAATTTCTTCATCAATTTAGGCCAATATGTTTTCTGCTACATTTTTTTTGTAAAAAAAAAATCCCGATAAGCGTATATTGATGGATTTGTGCAAAAGGTATCATGTCTACAAACTATGGGATATTTTTATGGCATTTTTATTTATTTATTTATTTTACTAGTAATGGTGGCGAACAGCGATTTTTAGCGGGACTGCAACACTGCGCCAGACAAATCAGACACCTAAATTACACTTTTGACCCTTTTTTGAGAAATATTTACAGTGATCAGTGCTTAAAAAATATGCACTGTTAATGTACTATGACACTGGCAGGGAGGGAGTTAACATTAGGGGCGATCAAAGGGTTACATGTGTCCCTATGGGGTATTTGCTAACTGTGGGGGGGGTGGTCTGACCGGATGAAGATAGAGATCTGTGTTCCTGCTTAGCAGGAACACAAGATCTCCAACTTCTTCGCTATCAGAACGGAGATCTGCCTTGTTTACGTAGGCAGATCTCCATTCTGCCTCGCTCTGAAATGATCACAGGTGGACCTGCTGATTGGCTCCCCCTCTGTCCATTCAGCGCCCCCCAGTGTCTATTGCATGAAATGACGTACAGGTACGTCGTTTAGTGCAATAGAGCCAACCTGCCATAGTACATCTGCTGTAGGAGGTCGGCAAATTAAATGGTTAATAAACTTTTGCATGTTATTCTGAAGATCCTTGGTATTCTGGCTATATATGCTTTGACTTACAATATATTGATATCGATTCCCAGCTAGTAGTTGCTACAGCACCGACTTCAAGTCATCTTCCGGAATGTGCGTAATGGGGATATTCAACTCAATCTGCTTCCACCCCCATCACACATCATCCATAAAATTTGCATATATGGAGACCAAAGTGATCCAAGCCTCTGTTTGAATTCCAAGTTTACACAGTGTCATGTATCCATGGTGCCATTTTGGAGTGAATAACCCCTGTGATGTCGCTGGTCCCACGGTGTTACTAGGAAGTAGAGATTCGCGAAAGTCGATTCCAAGTTTCCATGGTGCCATGTTGAAGTATGTAACCCTTGCGATGTCGCTGGTCCCACGGTGTTACCAGGAAGTAGAGATTCGCAAAAGCCGATTCCAAGTTTCCATGGTGTGATGAATCCATGGTCCTATGTTGAAGTGAATAACCCTTGTAAAGTCGCTGGTCCCACGGTGTTACCAGGAAGTAGAGATTGGCAAAAGCTGATTCCAAGTTTCCATGGTGTGATGAATCCATGGTGCCATGTTGAAGTGAATAACCCTTGTAATGTCGCTGGTCCCATCGTTTTACCAGGAAGTAGAGATTTGCAAAAGCCTATGTTGGAGTTTACTGCTGATATTATTAAGCCAAAGGGCTCGCAACATCTCAGAATTGCCGGAATGCCATAAATGTATAATCAGCTGGGCCTGCGCAAGTCAGTGCTATAAATAACATTGATAACGCATGAAGAGGAAGATTTTGAGGACTTGAATGCTATCTACAAGGAGTACGTATATTCAACCACTGAATGGTGGAAAGTTTTTTTGACCAAGTTTAATTCCGCTTTACGTTTCACGGCTCTGAAATTAATACGCAGCTTCCACCCGAGGCTTCTCACACATATATTTCTCGCCGCAACAGATTTCCTTTCAATTCCCAGTTAATTTGAAGGAAAGTTTTCGGCTCAACTAGAGAAACTTTTTAGATTTCCTAGGCAGCGGTAAGAGCGTTGCATTACATTAATAATAAGTCTTCTTGGCCCGGGGAAAGCTTGCTTCAAAGCCGCAGATTTTGTAACTTAAGTATGGGAATGGTATAGCTAATTTGCAGTTAACTGCAACAAACATTTAAAGCTTAAGCCGTGCTCCTTCACTCTCTAGTGCACCAGCTGAATTTAGATTTTTTTTTTCTTCCCCAATTTGGAACCAGCATCACAGAAATTCTTCAAGTTAAAAGTCTTCACAACGTGTGGCCTTGGTTTTCGAAAAATAAAAAAAGTGCATAAGATAAAAAACTGCAGTGACGGGGACCTAAATACGTCACAACGGTTCCCCAAATGCAGAATAATTTTTTTCTGTGTTTCCATGGTTACCAATAATTTTTTTCATCACCCTTAAAGGGTCACTAAAGGAAAAACATTTTTTTGCTGAAATGACTGTTTACAGGGTATAGAGACATAAAAGTTAACTGATTCATTTTAAAAATGATTAAAAATAGATAAAAATCAATCATATAATGTACCTCTAGTTTCACTTTTTTAAACTGGTTTCATGTTTCTGTGAAGTAAAGAGACACACAGAACAAAAACAAACAAATCCAGGGCAGTGTTTTGTTTTTAAAATGAATCTGATTGGTTCTGAGGAGTTTTAGACACACAGCTTAGACCACAGTGAAAGTCTGCCATGAGTTTTTTCATAAGGAGCCACACAACCAGGAAGTGTGGAGATCAGAGAAGTATTACGAACAATGAGAACATGAAAACAGCACTGCATTAAGGTAAAGGAAGCTATTTAGCTAAAAAAAAAAAATCCTTTAGTGATCCTTTAAAGTATATCTAAGGGGGATGTTTTTTTTTAAATGTTCGTGAGAGTAGGAGCAGGTTAAAAGCATTGTTATTTCGTTTTTCCATCTGGGCCTCATTATGCAGATTTCCCTTTACTTCCTGTCCCATAGACTCAACAGGAAGTCAAAGGATACATTTTTTATGTAAGGGAAATCCGCTTTTAAATCTGAATGTTTTGTAGCTTCAGGCTCAAAACTTCAAAATGCACAACAAGCCAAATCCAAGGCAACCTAGTCTCTGCCTTGTGGAATGCCATTTGAAGCGCCTATAGTATGGCCATACCTCCCAACTTTCTGGGAATGAGGGACACCTATCAGCAATAGCATGCAGGCATAAGACACACCCCTTGCCACGCCCACTTAAAGGAGAATTGTACAAAAAAAAACAAGATTGGTTAAACCCACAAGTGTCTTTTTTACCACTAATATTCCTTTATATTGGCTTTTGTAATTCACAAATGCAGAAATTTAGAAATCAGATGAAAAGTTTAGCACTGGAAAACACTTTTTGATGGAAAAAAGTGCATTTTATATACACCTATATAGATCAGACCAAAATGAGGGACAAATGAGGAGTGATGAGGGACAGAGGGACATTTCTCCAAATCAGGGATAGTCCCTCGAAATCAGGGACAGTTGGGAGCTATGGTATGGCTCTGATTATCCCAGATGCGAAAGGCAGCAGACGTGTGTGCTAGTTCAATGCAGCGCAAGTCCTAGATAAATGCAGCACACTAAATAGCCGTTAGTGCTGAAGAGATGAAAAGAGGCCTCAGCTTCGGATCCTCTCGATAGGCCATGCTTCCTGACAGGATTTGCTCCACCCTCAGGCTTTATCATAGAGCTCTCTATATAGGCCCAGGTGACAGGGTGAAATGTGCAAGGGGCTTGGTGTATGAGGCCTCTTTTCATCTCTTCAGCACTAAGAGCAATTTGGTGTGTAACGATAATCTACTGTAGTGCAGTGGTCTCCAAACTGCGGCCCTGGGGCCAGATGTGGCCCTTTGCTTGCCTCTAGCTGGCCCTTGGAGCACTATTCCATGCACAACTGACACTAATGATTTGGCACTATTCCTCCCACTAAAACCGAAGATGGGGCATCTGAGGCTGGTACATTTTCTACTAGACACGTGCAATTCGTTTAGTTCCAAATTCTTTTTTTTCAACGAAAATTTAACACATTTGTTAATTCGGAAAGATTCGAATGAACAAAAACCAGTTTAACAAATTTTTCGGAAAATCCGAAAGAAGGAATAGCCAAAGCAACAAACAACCGAAAGAACGAACAAATGTCCGAAAGAATGAATGACTATCTGAAGGAAAGAACGTATATCGAAAAGAACGAACATGCAAAATGGGCGAAAATCTGAGAGAACAAAAATCCAAAAGTCTGAAAATTCAAAAGAATGAAAATCTGAAATTCAAAAATCCGAAAAGAACGGAAATCCGAACAATCAAAAGAATGAAAATCTGAAAATAAGAACAAAATTCGGAAATAATAACTAATAATAACTATTAAATTATAGGTATGGGAATTTCCTTTCAAATTTGGCTGTTAGTGAACGTAACCAATACAAATTTATCTGAAGTCACGAATTATCCGAAATAACAAATCTAAATTAATGGAACAGAACAAATTAATAATAATAAATAATAAATAAAAACGTTTTATTATTATTAATTTGTTACGTTGCTTTCGTTATTTTGGATAATTCGTAATTTTAGATAAATTCGTATTCGTTCACTAACAGCCAAATTTAAAAGGAAATTTCAATACCTATAATTTAATAGTTATTATTATTAGTTTGGAAAAAAAAAAAGGTATATCGTAGGCCTATAATACACCTCCCAGCACCTAATAGATCAGACTTTGCAAAAAACAAAAAATAAATGACAGATAACTACAAGATAGTGTGGATAGATGACTGTGATCCACAGCCAAACATCCAAGGAAAGCAGCGGTTTAAATAAATAGTAAATATAAAAAAATGGTAAACATACTATAAAACAAATGTCCAAATAGTTAAAAACACAAACAGCGCTGGTAGTGGTAATTCAGTGTAGTTCCCAAAAGAGACACCATCTCTACACTTAAGTGCAGCAACAATGATAAAGTGCATCAGTGAAATGAGAAATAGTCCATTGATAGCAGAGTTTGGAGAAAAGCAGATAGCAAGCACCAGAGACACCGCATGGGACAAAAATTCCCCTCTGGGGTACACACTCATCGGAAAGCTCTAAAAGCAAGGCGATGTATGTATATCCTCAGACTGATACAGCTATTGAATGAAGTAAAACAGCGCATATAATCACCATCTCTGTAACAGGAGGAGAGCCGTGCTGACCGGATGGATTAGCTGGAATACAGCGTTTCCTGGTTGTAGACGTCACTCTGGTGGAGCGCAAATGTCAGTTCCTGGCGTCGTAGAAGCCACGCCCTGGCGCGTTTCGTCATAGGACTTCGACAGAGGGCCAGGAAACGCGAAAAAGAAAATTGGCAGTGCACATGCCTATTTTCTTCTCCCACTGGCCTTATTCCGGCCCCTTCTAAACTCTGAAGAAAAATAAACTGGCCCTTTATTTAGAAAGTTTGGAGGCCCCTGATCTAGTGTAGCGCACCCCACGTATGAGCTGCTGAGTTAGGATTGTCCACTGCTACACGTCCAGGCACACAGCATTTCCTTCATGCATTCCAACACAGAAAACAGTCATTGGCTTGTTTTTGATGTTTTATTAGGGGTTAATAACTTGGATGGGGTATGGAACTATGGGCTGTCCAACATGAAAAATGTTCAGAACTATGAACAAAGGGAACATCTTCCTCCCTATTTACATAATGTCTTCTTCTTCTTCCTTCCTCCTGCACAAACTTGGTTTACATGTGCAGCTCCTGTTCATTACTTAACATTACAGGGGAACTAACAGTCTTATGCTTCGTACAGATGATCACGATTTCCGACAAGAAAACCAAAGTTTTTTTCAGCAGGAAAACGGCTGAAATTTGTCTTGCATACACACGGTCACACTAATCTTGGCTGAAATTTCGACCGTCAAGAACGCAGTGACACACAACACGTACGACGAGCCAAGATCAATGACGTTCAATAGGCAGTTTGGCTCTTCTGCTTGATTCTGAGCATGCATGTTTTTTTGCGCTTCGTAATTGCATACAGGTGAACGCGATTCGCAATAGGAATTTTTCCTGTCACGAAAATTGAGGATCCGTACCTTTCTTATGCGCTTGCTCAGTGGGGATCGCTCCATTGATCCCTGCTGAGCCGGCAGATGACAGGGCAGTCCCTGTCAGATCTTCACTCTCCCCTATTGGGGGATCGGATACACATGGACCGTCTGTCCGTGTTTACCCGATCCGATCTGCAGTCGGATGGGAAAATAGGATTTTCCTCCATCTGCAGTAGGGATGAGCTTCGTATTCGAGTCAAATTCATGTTCAACTCGAACATCGTATGTTCAATCGTTTGTCGAATTACGAACGCTTTGGGCCGTTTGCGCCAAATTAGAGTGGCGTGTCACGACCCATAATTCACTGTGGCATCACAGTGCATTTCTGGCCAAGTATGCACTATGACCCGCATGCTTGGCCAATCACAGCTTGCAAAAAAAGGAAAGCTATAATAGCCAGGGTGGCTTTGGCCAATTATGGCTCAGGGGGTTTAGTACATGCCCCACACTATAAAAGGCCGCCTGCAGGTCGACATTGTGTAGTGTGTTGCGGTGGTTAAGAGAGAGAAGACAGAGAGAGCGAGAGAGAGAGAGAGAGAGAGTGTCAGGCAGGCAGGTGATTGTGCTAGCTGCAGTATTCTCACGTGGTGTACTGTCTGTGTCCTCTGCAGTGTGCACCTAAAGCTACGTGGTGTGTGTACTGCCTGTGTCCTCTGCAGTGTGCACCTAAAGCTACGTGGTGTGTGTACTGCCCATGTCTTCTGCAGTGTGCACGTAAAGCTACGTGGTGTGTGTATTGCCCGTGTCCTCTGCAGTGTGCACCTAAAGCTACGTGGTGTGTGTACTACCCATGTCCTCTGCAGTGTGCACCTAAAACTATGTGGTGTGTGTACTGCCATTGTCCTCTGCAGTGTGCACCTAAAGCTACGTGGTGTGTGTACTGTCTGTGTCTGTGATATTTTTCTCAATGATTTTCATCCATATTGCAGGGACCAGACATTACATTAAAGCCGCAAGCAGTTTTAAATTACTTTTTTCTTATAGTAATCTAATTTTGTGCAGGGACAGTTCTAAACACGTGCCACTTCACAGTCATACTATAGACACTCAGCAGGTATGATATTTAACCACTTCCTGACGGCCGTACAACTTTGTACGGCAGCAGGGTGGTTCTAATTCTCTGATCTGCCGTCTTTTTACAGCTTCCGCTCCTCCAGGCCACTGGGGGGCGCGCGAGCGCCGCCGGTGGCGCGCACGTGCCCGCCGCATCACTGAGATGCCAATGCGAGTGTCTGGTGGCTGCGATGTCCGCCAGGCACTCGCGATCGGCTGTTACAGGACAAGGACATGGATCTGTGTGTGTAAACACACAGATCCATGTCCTGTCAGGGAGAGAGGAGACCGATCTGTGTCCCTTGTACATAGGGACATAGATCGGTCACCTCCCCCAGTCACCCCCTCCCCCCACAGTTAGAACACAATGCAGGGTACACATTTAACCCCTCCCTCACCCCCTAGTGTTAACCCCTTCAATGCCAGTCACATTTATACAGTAATTAGTGCATATTTATAGCACTGATCGCTGTATAAATGTGAATGGCGCCAAAAATGTGTCAAAAGTGTCCGATGTGTCCACCATAATGTTGCAGTCCCAATAAAAATTGCAGATCGCCGCCATTACTAGTAAAAAAATAAAATAAAATAATTCTGTCCCCTATTTTGTAACTGCTATAACTCTTGCGCAAATCAGTCACTTACTGCCTTTTTTTTATTTATTTTTTACCAAAAATATATAAAAGAATACGTATCGGCCTAAACTGAGAAAAAAAATTGGGCTATTTATTATAGCAACAAGTAAAATACTGAGATCACGTGACACCCGCACAAGCCGGAGGCCAACAGACCAAGCGGTAGTGGTACTACGATCGCTCCGCTCCGTCTCCGTTATATTTTTATATTTTTATTTCTTTATTTTATGCTGAACTTTTATCCAATTGATTTTTGCATCTAGTCCAACTTAGTTTGGACTTTACATTGTCAATTTTTACCGATTTTTAATAAATACCCCCTGTTTTGGCACTGATATACTTCACCATTGGAGGCAATCTTTTTCTCTCTTTTACCTCACTTCCCTACACTCCATCCATGGAGCACTGAATCCGGACCATCTTGAACAGAGGGTAACAGGAAGAGGGAACTACATTGAGAGACCGAGGCCACGAATACAGCAGGATACAGCACTATATGCCCATATATAGCCACCCTAAGGTAAGGGGACTACAACACTCCTTAAGGATTGAATAGATTCTTTACAGCATCTTAAAGGAAGACTCCGATTACATCTCACCCAGTCCATTCCTCTATCACTTCACACAGACTGTCAATTAGTGTCACACTTGACACTTAGCGCCACCTTTATTGGTCAAAGAAAAGGTCACATATTGACACACAGATGCACCAGGCATAAGGAACTGTTTGTTTGACCATTTAACACTATTCTATTGTGGTCCCGATCATTTCAGCCTACTAGTGCCTTTTATGGTCTATTACCAGTTTATTATTTGGTGTTTGCACACTGTATGTTTTATTATCAGTTGTTAATTTTTTGGTGTTTGCACATTTTCATTTTCTGAAGCGCTTATCACTTTTTCATTTTCATAAGTAAAAAATATTGTTTTTTTTTTTTTTTAAATTGTCACTATTTTTTTGTTTATAGCGCAAAAAATAAAAAACGCAGAGGCGATCAAATACCACCAAAAGAAAGCTCTATTTGTGGGGGAAAAAAGGACGTCAATTTTGTTTGAAAGCCACGTCGCACGACCGCGCAATTGTCAGTTAAAGCGATGCAGTGCCGGAAGCTGAAATTTCACCTGGTCAGGAATGGGGTATTCAGTAAGCAAGTAGTTAAAGGAATTTTTCATTTTTTTTTTTTTTTCACTTTAAGCATCATTAAAATCACTTTTTTTCCATGTTCCCTAGGGCAAGACCCGGGTTCAAACACGTTTTACGACAATAACTTGCATATTAGGCTTTAAAATTAACACTTTTGAATTTGAACGTTCGAGTCCCATAGACGTCAATGGGGTTCTAAATGTTCGCGCGAACGGTCGGTCCGTTTGAAGGTTCTGGTGCGAACGGGGGGGTTTTCGGCTCATCCCTAGTCTGCAGAATCGGAGCATAACGGACACTGATGAGATCAGGTGTCAGCGGATGTTCATTCTCTCACACCCGCTATCCGAAAGGGATACATGTATGTCCCTTTTTCATTCATAGACTGATGGATGAAAAAACAGATATACGGTCCGCTGGTGTGAAAAGGGCCTAACTCTGCTGCCCTTAGCACAGGTACAAGACCGTCAACATAATTAGAACCCTCCCTGGTGCTGACCCCTAATGTATTATAATAAGAGATTACTACATAACACATGATAAAAAATACTTAGGTACCAACTTTTAATCTGCTGGCAAAAACTAGAAATTTGACATTATACTTTGAGCCCGATGACAAGAACAATTTAGCTTATAAAACTTTATTTTGAACTGTGCCCTGTGCTGAAATACCAGCAAAGTCTTGTCGAAGAAGACAATTTCTGTGTGAAAGAAATATACCATCATTTCTAATTACTGTGCAATCTGCTTACTAGAATTTTTTAGGCTAACTATGAACTGCACTTAATTAGTTCAGTCGGTTTAAATGAGCAGAGTGGATACAGTGCTGTACGGCGTGCTCCTTCCTTCTCTCTTGTACTGAAGAGATGTTCAAGGCCTGCAGTTATCTTAAATTACTTTATAATCCTCTTGTCCTATATCCTTATCATTTACAAACCTTAAAGCGCCAAATAATGTTGGAGTATCTTAATAATGCGTTTTATCTCTGGACACAGTCTACAAGAATTGAAAGCTATTTAAATATTGTTCCAGAGATAGAGCTCAAGCAAATTCTTTGCCAAGCTTTGGCAGATAAGTACCGGGCTGAAATGGATCACTATATAGCCATCTTTGGAATTACGGAACAATTGAGCCCCCCACGTTCTCATATATTACCCAAGAGAATATATGGAAGGCCAGCAACAGGCACTTTGGCATTTCATTTGTAGCCATTGTTCTAGTACCTTCAATTCATTAAAAAAAAAATTTTTTTACCCGAAATAGCTGTTGCTATGCGGAAGTGGCGAATCTGCCTCTTCATCCTCCGCGGTGGATTCTCTTCCTCCTCCTACTCGGTGTCTTGTTGTGAATGGGGCGCGCTGCATTCTGGGAAATGTGTGTGTCCCAGAAAGCAGCCTGCCCATTCACAAAGCGCCGTGCCGCTCGCACATGCGCAGTAGGAAACGGGCAGTGAAGCCGCACGGCTTCACTGCCTGTTTCCCTTACTGTGGATGGCGGCGCCTGGAGCTGCCAGGAACGAGGATCGGCCTCGGTGGGGGCCGACATCGCTGGCGGCTAGGACAGGTAAGTGTCCTTATTAAAATTCAGCAGCTACAGTGTTAGCAGCTGCTGACTTTTAATTTTTTTTTTTTTAAACGGAACCTCCGCTTTAAAGAGAACCATTGGATTATTTCTGCATTTATTATATTCATGTTATTTGTCTGAAAAACTTACCCTGCATAGACATGCAAAAGCCCTGAGACTGCTGTTGGATGCCACCATCTTGGATGTGATGTCAGCATTAGTTGGTTGCTGTGGCTCAGATTCACTGCCCGTAGGGGAAGAGAACTCACACGTAGACCAGTTGATGCAGCAATATGTATTAAAGGGGTTGTAAAGGTACAATTTTTTTAGCTTCCTTTACCTCAGTGCAGTCCTCCTTCACTTACCTCATCCTTCCATTTTGCTTTCAAATGTCCTTATTTCTTCTGAGAAATCTTCACTTCCTGTTCTTCTGTCTGTAACTACACACAGTAATGCAAGGCTTTCTCCCTGGTGTGGAGTGTCGTGCTCGCCCCCCTCCCTTGGACCACGGGAGAGTCAGGATGCTCTCTATGTTGCAGATAGAGAAAGGAGCTGTGTGTTAGTGGGCGTCCTGACTCTCCTGTGGTCCAAGGGAGGGGGGCGAGCATGACACTCCACACCAGGGAGAAAGCCTTGCATTACTGTGTGGAGTTACAGACAGAAGAACAGGAAGTGAGGATTTCTCAGAAGAAATAAGGACACCTACTCTCAAGAATTAAAATATAAATACTAGATAGAATTAAAAGTATATTTATTAGTACTTTCAACAAAATAGATTTTATCCAATAAGAAAACATGTCATGAATTAAAGACTAATCAAGACAAAGGGTACAGTATGGGGGCAGGAAGGGGGGGTGGGGAAAGGTGGGGCGAGGCAGAAGGGCACAGTACAGGGAGAATTAGAAGGGCACAGTACAGGGGGAATTAGTAGGGCACAGTACAAGGGGAATTAGTAGGGCACAGTACAGGGGGAATTAGTAGGGCACAGTACAGAGGGAATTAGTAGGGCACAGTACAGGGGTAAATAGGAGGGCACAGTACAGGGGTAAATAGGAGGGCACAGTACAGGGGGAATCAGGAGGGCACAGTACAGGGGGAATTAGGAGGGCACAGTACAGGGGGAATTAGTAGGGCATGTACAGGGGGAATTGGGAGGGCACAGTACAGGGGAAATTAGAAGGGCACATTACAGTGGGAATTAGAAGGGCACATTACAGGGGGAATTAGAAGGACACATTACAGGGGGAATTAGAAGGGCACATTACAGGGGGAATTAGAAGGGCACAGTACAGGGGGGATTAGAAGGGCACAGTACAGGGGGGATTAGAAGGGCACAGTACAGGGGGGATTAGAAGGGCACAGTACTGGGATCAGGAGGGCACAGTACAGTTTATGTAATGTTGCTTGGGACATGGCCTTCCCAGGACAGCTTAGTAGAAAGCGTGACTGTCCTGGGACAATTGGCAAGTATGATGTATTGCAAGATTATCATGGGGCCCCAGGTGTGCCCATGCATTAAGCCCTGCCTCACATATTCCCAAAGGGTTAGCAACTTAAAGTAATAGCTCTGTTTTGGGTGGAGTGTTGCACTGCTGCGTCCATTGTCCAGCCTCCTCTAAGCTAAGTATTAATGGACACACAGCCGTGGAAACCCTACTTCCATATCTACCCCTGAGTGTCAGCTGATCCTAACCCCTCCAGCCTACCTCTGCAGGTAACCAATATAAAACTAAGTGGCACAGAACCTGACTCCAGCCTGCAATTCCTGAAGCCAACTTTCCGTGTGTCCCCAGAGCATTTTTATAAATAATAGATAGAAATTTGATAAAGTAGTGCAAAACATATACAATTTTGCAAAGCAATTTTTACTGCAGATGCTGATAATAAGAGCGGTTACTGCAGTCCTCCGAGACAGGGCGTGAAGAGATAGCCAAATCAGGTTTCCATATCTGGGTACCATAAAAAAGACCATTATCACCTAATAACAGTAAATGGTGTCACTGGAGGCCATAAAATGACAGACGTGTCTGCTGTCTGACATCTCCAGCAGTTATAAAACCGTGAAAATCGCACAACAAGGTAAGTTATTAACTTTATAGATAAAGGATTTTAAGGCGATGGAAAATCGTCACCTTCACTGTTATCGAGAGATAAATACCAACTGGTAGATATTGCCTATGGAGACAAGCTGTATAGCTAAATACCCTACATATATGGAAGCTGATTTACCTGTAGGAGGATTTGTATTTTGTCCATCCAGTCCTGAGATGTATCTGGCCGGCCAGACAGTACAGCCTCAAATAACTATATTTGCCAGCATACCAAAAGTTAAAGACCTCACGTATTTTCTGAGATCATAGTGATAATGACAGCAGATTACGCAGAAGAAGGAAGAAAAAACGAAGAAAGCATTATACAACACAGTAGAGTTTTTTTATGCTTTCTTCAGTATAAGCTATACTATATTGTCGAAAGTAAAAAAAAAAAGAAAATAATACAAATGCCATAATTCTATCCCCTATTTTGTAGGCGCTATAACTTTTGCGCAAACCAATCAATATACACTTATTGTGTTTTTATTTTTTACCAAAAATATGTAGAAGAATACATATCAGCCAAAACAAAGGAATTTTTTTTTTTTAAATTGGGATATTTATTATAGCAAAAAATAAAAAATATTGGGCCGGATTCACAAAGCACTTACGTGGACGTATCTCGAGATACACCGCGTAAGCCGTCGTATCTGTGCGCCGTGCCCACAGAACTAAGATACGCCTAAAAACAGGCTTCAGTCCACTGACGTAACTTGTCTACGCCGGCGTAGAGTGAGCGCATAGTTACGCTGGACGCATCTGGCCCTCCAATTGATTTCCTATTTAAATATGCAAATGAGGCAAATACGGCGATTCACAAACGTACTTGCGCCCGGCGCATAATGGTTTGCGTAAGTCGTACGTCCAGCGTAAAGTTATTCCCCATATAGGAGGCGCAACTCATGCAAAGGTATGGACCAGGGATCGAATGCCATCGAATTTTACGTAGTTTACGCTGTACGTGAATAGGGCTGGGCGTAGGTTACGTTCACGACGTAGGCAGGGATTCGTCGTATCTTAGGCAGTTGTTTCAACGTGATTGTGAGCATGCGCGCTGGGATACGTCCACGGGACAGCGCATGCGCCGTTCGTTTTAAGTACTTGCCTAGCACTCGGCACATCATTTGCATGGGGTCACGCTTCATTACCATGTATCACGCCCACTTCCAGCCCGCTTCCACCTACTTACACTTACGCTGCCTTACGCCTACGAATATACGCTACGCCGGCGCAGAGTTGGGAGCATTTGCTTTGTGAATTCCATGCTTCCCTCTCCGCGCTGCGCTGGCGTAGCGTAAAAGACATACGCTACGGCGGCATATATATGCGCCGATGTATGTGAATCCGGGCCATTGTGTCTATTTTCAAACTTTACGTTCTTCTTTTGTTTACAGTGCAAGAAATAAAAACCGCAGAGGTGATCAAATACCACCAAAAGAAAGCTCTATTTGTGGGGGGAAAAGGACGTCAATTTTGTTTAGGAGCCACGTCGCACGATTGCGCAATTGTCAGTAAAAGCGACGCAGTGCCGAATCGCAAAAAGTGCTCTGGTCTTTGGGCAGCCGAGTCGTTAAGCATCTTTTTTCCAGTGAAGAACTTATTTTACTTTTTTTTTTTTTGAGTCATTGTAACATCTTTTTAATTTATTTATTTTATTTTATTTCCTTTCAATGACAGGTGCAGACGAATGCACGCCTAGCTTTGATGACAATAGTAAACTGATTGGGTTTATCACTCCGCACCATATAATGCTACCATACTCGCCGGCTTTGTGAATGGTTTGAATCTTGCTGATTAGTGTATAAATCTCGGAGTGTCTCCTGACTGTTCCGTACGGTGCAATCGTCTCCTTCCAGACCGCTATAGACTGAGATGGGCCAGCAGCCCGGAAATATATTTTCTTATCTGTATATATTAAGCGTTCCAGATGCTTCACGTCTTGCCAGGCGTACTATAGTGCGATCCCAGTGATAAAAATGACACGCTGGTTTTAATGGTGACACATCCTATTTTTTAAGTCTTTCAGGGAACGTTAAGCGGACTTCAATGAAACGTTCAGGTGTTGCGGTAATCTTATCAGACGAGCACACGGCCTCTTCTGGCTGCTCCAGAAACATTATGGAATCTGAGTATCGCCATCCTGATTTACATCATCCTTAGCGCTTGGGGTTTATTCAAGCCAATGGAACATTCACCTATCTCTTCCAGCGCAGGCCTTTTCATGTGCCCACTCCTTCACGCCATGTTCCCAAGTCATTAAACCGGCCCCTGTGTGGTGTTATTTTCACCGTTCTTAATCTGAAAGAACACAGGCTGCACTCAGGCTTTTGAATCGCTGCTAATATTGACTTTTGCTGTAATGCCTTTTTTTTCTTTTTAAAGGTACGCTACAACAAAATATGAAAAATCATGGCTTTAAAGTGGTTCAGGAGATTGGGCGTAACCGCGACGTGGCTTTAACTTCTTACTCGGCGTTCATCTTATACTATAGATTGCACGTTTCTCTGGAAGTCGAGATCCTCGTCTTTTCAAAGACCCAAAAGCTGAGTCTATGAAATCAAAAGCATGGTGTTTCGGGATTACTAGCTTGTACCCCTGCAGGTCTAAAAATAGAATAAAAAAGAGGCCATATGATGACGAGGAGTATTAAGACCATCAGGGAAGGACTGGGAGAACAAATAATGGTCTGTTTATTACAGAAAAAAAAGCTGCCCCCTCACACATACCGACACCCCCCCTGTGCACAGGCTGGCCTCGGTACTCACACTGCTCCCTGCTCTCTGAACTGGGTGCACAGGCTGGCCTTGGTACTCACACTGCACGACCTCGGTACTCACACTGCTCCCCGCTCTCTGCACCAGGTGCACAGGCCGGCCTCGGTACTCGCACTGCTCGCCGCTCTCCGCACTGGGTTCACAGGCTGGCCTCGGTACCTTTGCGCTGCTCGCCGCTCTCCTCACTGAGTGCACAGGCCGGCCTCGATACTCGCCGCTCTCTGCACTGGGTGCACAGGCTGGCCTCGGTACTCGCGCTGCTCGCCGCTCTCCGCACTGGGTTCACAGGCTGGCCTCGGTACCTTTGCGCTGCTCGCCGCTCTCCTCACTGAGTGCACAGGCCGGCCTCGATACTCGCCGCTCTCTGCACTGGGTGCACAGGCTGGCCTCGGTACTCGCGCTGCTCGCCGCTCTCCTTACTGAGTGCACAGGCCAGCCTCGGTACTTGCACTGCTCCCCGCTCTCCGCACTGGGGGCACAGGCCGGCCTCGGTACTCGCACTGCTCCCCGCTCTCAGCACTGGGTGCACAGGCTGGCCTCGGTACTCACACTGCTTGCCGCTCTCCTAACTGGGTGCACAGGCCAGCCTCGGTACTTCCACTGCTCCCCGCTCTCTGCACTGGGTGCACAGGCCGGCCTCAGTACTCACACTGCTCCCCGCTCTCTGCACCGGGTGCACAGGCCGGCCTCAGTACTCACACTGCTCCCCACTCTCCGCACTGGGTGCACAGACCGGCCTCGGTACTCACACTGCTCCCTGCTCTCTGCACCGGGTGCACAGGCCGGCCTCAGTACTTACACTGCTCCCCGCTCTCCGCACTGGGTGCACAGGCCGGCCTCAGTACTCACACTGCTCCCCGCTCTCTGCACCGGGTGCACAGGCCGGCCTCGGTACTTCCACTGCTCCCCGCTCTCTGCACTGGGTGCACAGGCCGGCCTCAGTACTCACACTGCTCCCCGCTTTCTGCACCGGGTGCACAGGCCGGCCTCAGTACTCACACTGCTCCCCGCTATCCGCACTGGGTGCACAGACCGGCCTCGGTACTCACACTGCTCCCTGCTCTCTGCACCGGGTGCACAGGGGCCAGGCACATGGATTATAGTAGTGGCGCCTCTACGCCCCTTATGGAGCGACCGCCACTGCACTCCTCCAGTGAACCTGATGCTCCACTGACCTTTAACCACAAGTCCTATAAAACCCACACCCCTTCCATGCTAAACTCACATCTTTAATTGCAAACAGGCAGTTCTTTGCTGCAGAAGAAACATGTAATGGCCTTTTCTGCAATAAAATAACCTTACCTGCCTGCTTGCAGTTTTCAATAAAATGCACATTGCGTCCACAGTTTACATTCCCAACAACAGCCTGTGTGCCAAGATCACTGAACTTTTGCGAAAGCATGGCAGTTACAGCACACCAGCCAATCAAGAAAAGTAATGACCTGAACCCAGAAAAAACAAAGTTGCTGGCACAGGTAAGGGACCTCACAGCCATTCTAGATTTTATAATCCAGTATTACACTGTCTTTCATTGCTCTGCACATGCTCAGTTGCTCTCTATTTTTAGGCACTGCCAAATTTTTAGTGGCCAATCTGCTTGCAGCCTTGAAGCAGAATTAAACCCTCCTATCCTTTACAGCCAAGGAAGCTGCCTCTATTTGATCTGCAACTGCCATAGTGCTGCACATGTGACCAGTTATGACACAAGCCATTTGATGGTTTGATAGCTTTGACAACCAAATGTGACAGTTAGCAATCCTGGCATTCCAGGAATGTAACTGTATTTTGAAACCTTTAAATGGACGGGTCTAGTTCCGCTTTATTATTTACTGCTGTTCAGGGGCTCTGGGCTTTAGCAAAATGGTAGCCTCCAGCAAGAAGAAACAGAAGAAAATCCTGGAGGCAATTTACTGAACACACTTATTTTTTATTAAGATGTTATGGATAAACTTCTGCTTTAAGAATGACATCCATGAAGACTTCTAAAATCGCTGAAACATTCACTTTAATTTTCTACTTAAAATGCCCAAAGTTTTGTGGGTGGCTACTTGTTCATCCAACTGGTACCTCCAAGTTCAAAAAGCAGACATATAATATGAATAATTACCTGTCTACATTGCATTATATCCCTTTCCTTGACGCACAACGTTTGAGTCTCTGCCCCTCTCCTGGAAGACTATGAATATTTCTGGGGAAGACTTTCATAGGAAATGGAATCAGAATGTATTTACTAGCTACTGACCACATTTTCTTTTTCATGTAAGTGTGAATTCTGGAGGGTTTCAGTTTGTAAATTTATTATTTGAAAGTTGATCATGAAAATGTCTTTACAAACCTTGTACTGTATTTTTTGGAGGACGCACTGGCTTTGCCCGGGTATGTAGTAAAATTAATTCCAGAACAGATTTACCGCAGAGGGAGAGAAAATATCAGTGGAAAATCTTTAATCGTTTAATGGAGCTGCTATAACAGCTTTTAAAAAAGTCATACAAATTATGTACAGATGAAGCGCATTATCCCAAACTGGAACATCACTTGGGTGGCCACCGCAGAATGGCTGTTAGTGGGCACTTGTGAGGTTATCTCCGGTGACAATGCTAACAGGTCAATGAGATTGCCCATCACTTTGATTTATTGACTGTAAAGCTGTCAGCAGTTTGACAGCCAGAACCCGTAAGAAAGGGACACGTAATACGTATTCATTGACAGAAGATGTCCTATGGCTTCCAGTTTGACTGACACCCAGCAGGACGTCATGGGCCTGCCCCTGGCCATGTTTTTGCAGTTGGGAGGTTTGCTTTTCACTGTCCGGTCTTAGATGCATGCTGTGTCTCTTCTGCAAGAAAAAAAACATATCTGCCTGTTTGCAGTCTTAAGACCCCTTTCACACTGAAGCATTTTTACAGCGTTTTAGCGTTAAAAATAGCACTGAGTCCTGCAAGCAGCATCTTTGGAGCAGCTTTTGAAATGAATTGCAGCTACAGGCATTATTCAGATATCACCATCTTCAGCCGGCGATTCTGTGCACAATAAGAACGATCAAAGGGGCTGTTCCGCCGCTTGACCGTTCTTATAGGCATCGGGGGGGACATCGTCCCCCTCCCGCCGCCATCAGGTGCTTCTCTGGGCTCGGAGAGCAAATTGGCCGGCGCTGCCTGGAAAGCATAGAGATGGTCACTAGTCATCTCTATTACCGTCGGAGGCTATGCCGTCACGCCCGGTACCCGGAAGTAAACAAAGCCGCAATCGCGGCTGTCGGCATGTGATCGGTGATTTTTTTTTCACCGATTTCATGCTTGTAAGCCTGGAGGAGAGATGCGGGATCTTATTGACCCCACATCTCTCCATAAAGAGGACCTGTCACAGTGATTTCTATTACAAGGGATGTTTACATAAAAAACATAAACAATTTTTTTTTTAAAAAAGTGCAATTTTAAAAGCGTGACATGTTAGGTATCTATTTATTCAGAGTAACATCATCTTTCACATTATACAAAAAAATTGGGCTAACTTTACTGTTTTGTTATTTTTTAATTCATGAAACAGTTTTTTTCCTTAAAGCGGAGGTTCACCCTAAAGTATACCCTCTCCCATGTGATCTAGCATACTGGCGTCAGCGCCAGTATGCTGTTTTTTTTTTTTTAAATCTCCCACTTACTGTGAAATCTTTAATTTTTATTTCTTTCCCCCGCGGTGGCTGGCGCCTATACAGCTTGTCAAAGCTTCCGAAAATACCTGATTTAGGACTCTGGTATTTCCGGCGCAATGCGGCGCCTGCGCACAGACCTAGGAGCTGACTGCGCAGGACTCGGAGAAATACGGCGCCTGCGCAGTCAGCTCCTAGGTCTGTGCGCAGGCGCCGCATTGCGCCGGAAATACCCGAGTCCTAAATCGGGTATTTTCGGAAACTGTGACGCGCTATACAGGCGCCATCCACCACAGGGAGAAAGAAATAAAAATTAAATATTTCACAGTAAGTGGGGGATTTAAAAAAAAACAGCATACTGGTGCTGACGCCAGTATGCTGGATCGCATGGGAGAGATAATATTTAGGGTGAATCTCCTCTTTAAAAAAAAGGTGTTTGAAAAATTATTGCGCAAATACCGTGCGAGAAAAAAAGTTGCAATGACCGCCATTTTATTCCTAGGGTGTCTGCTAAAACAAAATATATAATGTTTGGGGGTTCTGATTAATTTTCTAGCAAAAAAAATGATTTTTACATGAAGGAGAGAAGTGCCAAAATAGGCCCGGTTGTCAAGTAGTTAAAAGAACAACAAAGTATTGCACTTACATATAGATGTACATTAAAAGCCTTTAAGTCTGATGTGCCAGCCAACGCACAAACAAACAGACCGTACTCCGGGACATGAAGAAAAGCACGAGGTAACGTCAGTGTGTCGCTCCGCCCTACGCAATACGATAGAGATGACGTCGTCCAGGGGCACCATCTCTGACGAAACACGTATGGTAGAGCGACGTGCTGTCATCACCTTGTGCTTTCCTTCGGGTCCCGGAGTACGGTCTGTTTGTTTGTGCGCCAGCCGACTCATCAGACTTAAAGGCTTTTAATGTACATTTACATGTAAGTGCAATACTTTGTTGTTGTTTTTTAATACATTTTAAAAGGATTTACGCTATATGGAGCCCTTTTTATCTTTCATATAAATCCACTTATCCTTCCGTATGAGCGAATAAGAGGTGCAGATGCATGCTTGCATTGGGAGAAAGACCCGGTTTGGATTCATATTAAACACACTCTTTGACCATCTGTAGCGGGGGGTCAATCGGAGCTGGTAAGAAGTAAATCGCATTATTTGGTGGTGGATTCTTCACATAGGGTGATACCTGGTGGACCATTTCATCATGAATATTGAAAAGCTTCTAGTTACAAGCACCGGTGGACTTTTATAAGAACTTTATATGTACAAATCTGAAAGATTGATTTGTGGAATTTTGATTTAGCGGAATTCTATTTTCTCTTTGTTTATGTTATACTGTGTTTTATGTCATACAGGAGAATTGCTGCTTGTGCTCATTTGATCTGTTTTTTTATTCCTTTAGCGCAGTTTTTTCCACACTCTTTTCATTGCTTATTAGATTGACTTCTCTTGTGCAGAAATGGCCATAGATGGATTCAAATTTGGCTAGTCCCTCCTGAAGCGGCTGAATTTTAATGGCTGACTTAAAGACAGGTACAGTAAGTTGCAACATATTAAATAATTGTTTTTGGGTTTAGATTTATTTCATGGATAGTGTGATACTCATGAAAATTCTGTCTCCCTGGAAAATGCTTTCTGTTCACTTCTAGCATTGTACTGACTGGCAGATAAAATCAAAAATTCATATTGCGTCTTTCACTTGCCACATTCCCCTTTGATTAGAGTTTGTATTTCCATCCCTATACTGCTGTTTGGAGTCATTTCAGGCAGACAAACACCCATGTAATAATTTAATAGGATTTACATATTTTTAAGGCTAAGTAGAGCAAATTTCTCTCTCTGTATTGCCAGTGTACTACGATATCTCCCGAGAAGAGTTTGTATTACCGGCTTGGCTCTAGAATAAAAAAAAAAGAACAGCCTTAGTGAAATATAAAAACAAGCAAGCAGTAAATCCCGTCCTGCTTCTTTACCACAGTGGCGTCTTTACAGCGGCATAATCTTACAGAGATGTTTGTGTTTGCAAACGCAGATTACGAGTCCTATTAGTGTGCAATAACATATTTTAGCAGAGAGAGAAACCTGGAGAATCCAATGGGGTCCTCCAGTGTGTCATTTTTGGAGCTCTACCAGTGGTGGCTGGTGCTCAATTTTTTTTTGGGGGGGGGGGGGTGCAAACAAACTGAAAAAAAAACATAAATTCTTGCCACTGGGCCCATTAGATGCAGCCACTGTGCCCATCAAACGCCGCCAGTTTGCCCCCAAATGCAGCCAGTTTGCCCCCCAAATGCAGCCAGTTTGCCCCCCCAACTGCAGCCAGTTCCTCCCCCCAACTGCAGCCAGTCCCCCCCCCAACTGCAGACAGTTTGTGCCCCCAATTGCTGCCAGTTTGTGCCCCCAATTGCAGCCAGTTTGTGCCCCCAAATGCAGCCAGTTTGTGTCCCCAATTGCAGACAATTTGTGCCCCCAAATGCAGCCAGTTTGTGCCCCCAAATGCAGCCAGTTTATGCCAAAATGCCTTAATTTTTCCCGGGTCAGCGCTGTCCTCCTCCACGCTCCCTTCACTCCCTCGTTGTCTTCTCCCGTCCTCTGTGTTGCTTCAGCCAATCAGGTGCCCGGTAACCAGACTTGGTGCACCTCATTGGCTGAGAGTCGGGTCAGTGTTAGGGAAGCGATATAGAAAGTGATACTAAAGCGCTAATACAGTGCACATTCAAATGAAATCAACAACAAAAGATGAATAGATGATATCAGCTGCATAAATAAAGTGGTGTACTCGTGACCAAGGGTATAATGATTAAATGTAACGATGCGCTAATAACAACCCTAAGTAAATGGTACAGTGATGAGAGTAAAATAAACTGCTCTGCAGAGTCAGTGTGCAAATGCCTGCAATAAATATGTAAACAAATAAATAAACTCCAGACAACAGTATAAAAATATTGGAAAATGTGTCTGCTCCGCAGAGTGAGTGTGCAAATTAGTGCAATAAATACGTGAATAAATAGGTTAAGCAGCAATAATTAGTCCTGTTCCATAGATCTCAGCAGATCAACAAACAAAAAGATGACTACCCATGAATAAGTCACGTGATGTGTGACGTAACGTGTAGGGAGGGGAGCCGAGTGACCCGATCAGCGGTGACAGTAACCGAATAAGGAGATCACTCCACTGAGCTGAGTTACAGGCTGTGTATCTTTCCTGGATATGTGAGTGTATTGTACCCGTGTGGCCACGTATTACAGTTTCAACATATTGCGCAATGAGCACACCTCTGTCTGTGTTTTCTTTTATATGAGCCAATATCGAGATTCTGAATAAGGAAGTGGTATTGCATAGTTCCCGGAACAAAGTAGCTAGAGAAATGATCTGATCACACTGAGTCATTAGACATATGGACTGTCATCTTTTTGTTTGTCGATCTGCTGAGATCTATGGAACAGGACTAATTATTGCTGCTTGGACTATTTATTCACGTATTTATTGCACTAATTTGCACAGTGACTCTGCGGAGCAGACACATTTTCCTATATTTTTATAATGTTGCCTAGAGTTTATTTATTTACATATTTATTGCAGGCATTTGCACCCGGTTCTCCTTCAAATAACTTTGGTTAAATCAGCAACTGATAGGCGACCTGCGTCTAGCCTCTCAGAATCAAAGTCTCCTCCGATGAATAGACAGGCCTCTCTTGAAACACCAGCCTCGTGGTCGGTATCTCCCGGACAGGTTCCTCATCAGGCGGCTTCCTCCAATTGGACGGACAGCCCAGGACCATCTGGCAAATTAGGGACCCAGTTGACTCACTGGATCCACCAGATAGATGAATGTGCTCCAGACCAACACTGCGACACACACGCACACACCCCGGCCAGGAGGGCCATACATGGGGAGGGTGGGACGACTGCCCAGCTCAAGGGCGGGAACACAGCGACCCCGAACCAATGGCGTCTGCTCCTTATATACCCCTCCCCAGCATGCACACGAGGCGACCAACCCTCCTGATAAGCTGCTGGGAGGAGATATTCAACTGCACTTGACCCCACTGCTGGCACGTGTTGGCCTGGGGCGGAACTCACTCCCCAGACAACTACAGTATGCACAAACAGTACAACCAAAGCTGGAGTAGAGGCCCTCAATTTAACCAAATAAACAGGCTCAGAGCCAACTACCTCTTTGAACTTCCCCTAAATTTACAATAGCACCGGCTCTGAAAGTAGCCAGGCGCTACACATGAAAATTTACAACCACCTTAAAGCAGAGCTTAACCCATTCCAGCAACTTCTTCTGTTTTTGTTCCAGAAAGCAGCACGTTCCAAAAAAAGGGACAGGCAAACCCAAAGGGAGAAAGAAAAAACAAGGATGCGCCAAACTAAGTGCAGTATAAAAGGGCTTTTAATAAAATAGACAAGTACACAGCCAAATGGCTACTCACAATAGATATGAGGTTACAGGAATATCAGGTGGATGTGGTCCGTGGCCACTGGTGTCCGATTTGTCCGGGTCCTAGGAGAGGTCTGGACAAGATGGGAGAGCTGTAGATGAAACAATATGGTGCAACAGACACCATAGGGGAGGACAGCAATCCGTGCAGAGAGTCGTACGGGGCGGCATGCATTTCAGGGTGGACCGCAAGCAGAGATCGTCGCACCGGAAGTGATGTGGCGTGGCCTACAGGAACGGACCGATTGGATTACGCGTTTCACAGCTCCGCTGTTTCATCAGATCCATGGCGTCCAATCAAGGAAGACGTCTTATATACGAAGAGGGATGCTGCTAATAGGTCAACCGGATGCAGATACAGGGCCGGCGCTAGGCATAGGCAAATCAGGCGGCTGCCTAGAGCGCCAGGGTAGGGGGATCGGCACTTGCTGGGGATTCAGATCATTAAAATACCTCGTGGACCGGCCTTTTTAAAAAACATTCCTAGTTTGCGCCAGTCGCTAGGCTAGGGGGCGGGTTGCGCCTGTGGAGACACTCACATCACCCTTACCACTCTACTTCCAGCCTGCAGTGCACTGTGCCGTAGCAGCGGCATTGAGGGGAGAGAGCCAGGACAGCAGCTGGCCAGAATAAGTGCTGCATGATGGTGGAAACGGCGGGTGAGATGGTGACTAAAGGCTGAAGCCGGCCTGGCCCCTACATGTGAGTCCTGGCTTGCCGCCGCGATGTCCGATCCCCCCACCCCCCTTCAGGTCGCTTGGGGATTTGTTGTGAGAAGAGGAGAGACGGGCAGCAGCAGCGCAGTTCTTCAGAAAAGCCTTCACCACCGCTGGATCGATCAGGTACATTAGTGGATGCACAGGCAGGAGGAAGCTCAGTGCTACAGCCTGCACCAAGTCACAAGAAATACAATAAAAAACTCTGCTGTCACGTTTACAATGCACTGTGTAGAGGGGAAACTGGTTTGTGTGTGTGTGTGTGGGGGGGGGGGGGGTACAGATGTGTGTGTGTGTGTGTGGGGGGGGTACAGATGTGTGTGTGTGTGGGGGTGGTACAGATGTGTGTGTGTGTGTGTGGGGTACAGATGTGTGTGTGTGTGTGTGTGGGGTGGTACAGATGTGTGTGTGTGGGGGGGGTACAGATGTCTGTGTGTGTGTGGGGGGGGTGTACAGATGTGGGGGGGGGGGTACAGATGTGTGTGTGTGTGTGGGTGGGGGTACAGATGTGTGTGTGGGGGGGTACAGATGTGTGTGTGGGGGGCACAGATGTGTGTGTGTGTGGGGGGGGTACAGATGTGTGTGTGTGTTGAGGGTGGTACAGATGTGTGTGTGTTGAGGGTGGTACAGACTGTGTGTGTGTGGGGGGGTACAGATGTGTGTGTGAGGGGGGGTACAGATGTGTGTGTGTGGGGGGGGGTACAGAGTGGGAACAAGTGTGTGTGTGTGTGGGGGGGGGCAGATGTGTGTGTGTGTGTGGGGGGGGGGGGTACAGAGTGGGAACTGGTGTGTGTGTGTGTGGGGGGGGGCAGATGTGTGTGTGGGGGGGTACAGAGTGGGAACTGGTGTGTGTGGGGGGGGGGACAGATGTGTGTGGGGGGCACAAAGTGGGAACTGGGGGGGGCAGAGTGGGAACTGGTGTACGGGGGGGGGGCAGATGTGCATGGGGGTACAGAGTGGGAAGGGGGGGAACAGAGTGGGAACTGGAGTGGAGGGGGAGAGAGGTGTGGGTGTGGGTGGTACAGAGTGGGAACTGGTGTGGGGGGACAGATGTGCATGGGGGTACAGAGTGGGAATGGGGGGTACAGAGTGGGAACTGGTGTGGGGGGGAGAGGTGTGGGTGTGGGGGGTACAGAGTGGGAACTGGTGTGGGAGAGAGGTATGGGTGTGGGGGGTACAGAGTGGGAACCGGTGTGGGGGAGAGAGGTGTGGGGGGGTTGTCTTTTGGCTGGGTCCAGAGGCACAGGTGCAGGCCTGTGGACCACGGCAGAAGAAATAACTGAAGAGGCACCGCAAAAATGTCAGTGAGGGGCGGAGCGAATGTCACACGTGCGGGGGGGCGCCAAAATGAGGCTTCGCCTAGGGTGTCAAAAATCCTTGCACCAGCCCTGCGTTTGTTTGTAGTACTAGAATTAGATTCAGAATCTACCACTTTTATGATTTTATCTTTCTAATTTTATTACATCTGACTAGTCTCTAATATTTGTGCTTCTTAATATCTGTGCTGATTATCTTCATCGATTGTGCTGCATAGATAGCATTTTTTTCTATGTATCTGCATCTGGTTGACCTTTTAGCAGCATCCCTCTTCGTATATAAGACGTCTTCCTTGATTGGACGCCATGGATCTGATGAAACAGCGGAGCTGTAAAACGCGTAATCCGATTGGTCCGTTCCCGTAGGCCAAGCCACATCACTTCCGGTGCGACGATCTCTGCTTGCGGTCCACCCTGAGACGGCTCTCTGCACGGATTGCTGTCCTCACCTATGGTGTCTGTTGCACCATATTGTTTCATCTACAGCTCCCCCGTCTTGTGCAGACCTCTCCTAGGACCCGGACAAATCAGACACCAGTGACCACGGACCACATCCACCTGATATGCCTGTAACCTCATATCTATTGTGAGTAGCCATTTGGCTGTGTACTTGTCTATTTTATTAAAAGCCCTTTTATACTGCACTTGGTTTGGCGCATTCTTGTTTTTTCTTTGTGTACTATTTCCAGAGCCTGCTTCTGCTTTTTGGGATTGCTGCCATTAAGAGCATATGGACTCCTGGACTTACCACTCCCCTTGGGTTGTCTTCACATGCACACACACGGGGGATTTCTACACTTGCACACAGATGCCATATACCAGACGCTGGTGGCATTTGTGCAAATGCACAGAAATCCCCTGAATGTGTGCAGATGCCCTGTATTTTTTAAGGCGGTGATGCTACGGTGAAGTGAAAACCACCACCTAGTTAAAAATGGAAGTATAAAATATTTATCTTTATTATTTCATGGCTGGGGAGGTAGGTTGAGTGACCCTATGTTATCGGGCACCTCATCCCTATTGAATTGATAAGAGCGATAACAGGGTGATTGAGATTATAGCAGTGCCCAAAACAAAAGAAAATGCATAGATATAGTAAAATAGAAATGTTATTACATAGAACACCAGTACACCATGGGGTTCAATAAAATTGTTAGCAGAGCATATTTACAAATTGTTTAGCTGGTCACTGATATCCATATACATGCGGTGGTCAGTGATGGATGTCATATCCCTACATGTTTCTCCAACAATGGCTTCTTCGGGGGATTTTTACAACCCACCAGTTTCCATACAACTGAAGGGAGCCTCAGGGAACACACACCAGGCCAATCCACAGATTACGGAGGGGGAGGTTCTGTGTGACCACAGGGGATATATGGGGACTAGAAAAACTCTGCTATAGGTAAATATTTATGTAGAGGTGCCAGGGAGTGAATGCAGTCATGTGGTATGCCCAGGGCAGGGGCGACCATTGTCATTGTGTGCTATATAGCACAAGTGGTCCATATGTGATGGTTTCATACCTCATGACTGCATCCACTCCTTGACGCCCCTGCATGAATCTCTCCTGGTCCCCCCTGTGGTCACTGGTCACACAGAACCTCCTCCTCCGTAATCTGTGGATTGGCCTGGTGTTTGTTCCCTAAGGCTCCCTTGAACTGTATGAAAACTGGTGGGCTGTAAAAATCCCCTGAAGAAGCCATTGTTGGCGAAACATGTAGGGATATGACATCCATCACTGACCACCGCATGTATATATATATATATATATATATATATATATATATATATATCTCCCTTGCGGTCACACAGAACTTCCCCCTCCGTAATCTGTGGATTGGTCTGGTGTGTGTGTTCCCTGAGGCTCCCTTGAGCTGTATGGAAACTGGTGGTCTGTAAAAATTCCCAGAAGAAGCCATTGTTGGCGAAACATGTAGGGCTATGACTTTTATTATTTCATATTTACATGTCTAAAAAAGAAAAAATGTTTTATAATGAAGGCTTTGTTCACACGGGCCTACTACAGCATAAGCCTGTGTGAGGGCTGTGTTTAATAGACAGTGTGCGTTTGGGGCTGTGCCCCGACACGTTTGTCAAATTGGGAGCAGCCGCTGTGTCCCTGCAGGTGCTGCGTCCCAAGTGACATGAATTTGTCTGCCTGCACAGGGATGTTTGGAACACTTGTGCATCCTCATGCAGGTAAACACTGTCCTTGCATGGGTGTATGCTGTAGTGTAGGACGCTTGAATGAATGAGGCCTTAGCCTTAAAAAATAAAGAAAGAAAAGATAACAACAACTTTACATTTCTTTTATTGAACCCAAAAGTTACCGTCAATTTTGAGTTCTTTACAGTAAACAGATTTAGAGAAATAACATCTTGGGCGGTCTGGCGGTCTGGCGGTCTGGCTTGGAGATGACTCGAAGTGAAACGAAGAAATTTGGCTCCATGCTTTTCATTTGATTTGAGATATCTAAAAATCAGAACTTTGAATATAAAAAAAGCAGTATGCAGTAGACCTTTCTTTCCCGTCTTCCCAATGCCCGACAGGGTGCGGCCGGACAATTACTGAAGCATTTACACCTACGTTTAGAGAAAAAGGAAAAACATTATCTATAAACAGGAGAAATTGCACTTTTTCCAATAAATATTTTATGAAAATTCTGGGCGTAGTGCACTGAGATAAGCCAAACATTCTTGAGCTCTCCCATAACAAATTCCTGGAATTTAGATAAAGCAGTCATCACTATAATCAGCGCAGTTATGCAACAAAAAAGGCAAAAGTCATTAAACAAAAAATACATTTCTGCATTGGAATTGAAATGCCTCAGGGAAGTTTATTTTGCTTCTTTTCGTGAAGCAAAGCAAGGTTTGAACCCCTGCCTCAACTTGTGGGCTAGGGGGCTGGATGCGGCCCTTTGAGACTCTTGGGGGGGGGGGGGGGGGGGGGGGGTTTGGAGCTTATTCAAACCACTGAAGGAAAAAAATTCTGACTTCTAGCAGGTTTTGTTCATTTACTTCATTTTTCTATGATGTTCATCCCTATTCTCTTTGTATGGTTTATTTTCCTCCGCTCTTTTATAATCAGTCTAAAAGAACTATCAAATGTAGAACTTTTAAAGGATATTGCATTGAAAAAATATAGCAAATTTTAAAATAAATTACAGAATATAAATTGCCATAAAAGTCAGATTCTAGGCACCCCCTCTAACAAAGTTTTGGTGAAATGCTTCTCAAGTGTTAAAGTAGAACTATATGCAAAACTTTTTTGTTGGATAGAGTAAAAGGCCTGGGTTCACAAAGCACTTACGCCGATGTATCTCGTGATACGCCACGTAAGTGTAAATTTGCGCCGTTGTATCTGTGCGCCGTGCCCACAGAACTAGGATACGCCAAAAAACTGACTTCATTCGACTGACGTAACTTGCCTACGCCGGCGTATAGTGGGCGCATAGTTACGCTGGACGCATTTGGCACTCCCATTGATTTTCGATGTAAATGAGGGAGATACGCCGATTCACAAACATACTTGCGCCCGGCGCATGTTTTAAGTGATTTGCGTAAGGTTTACGTCCGGCGTAAAGTTATTCCCCATATTGGAGGCGCAGTTCATGCAAAGGTATGGACCAGGGAACGAATGCCGTCAAATTTTACGTTGTTTACATAGTATGTGAATAGGGCTGGGCGTAGGTTACGTTCACGTCGTAGGCAGTGATTCGACGTATCTTAGCCAGTTGTTTCGACGTGATTGTGAGCATGCGCACTGGGATACGTCCAAGATACGATGCATGCGCAGTTCATTTTAAGTACTTGTCTGAAGCTCAGCCCATCATTTGCATGGGGTCACGCTTCATTAAAATGTATCACGCCCACTTCCACTTACGCTGCCTTACGCCTACGACTATACACTACGCCGGCCCCCATGTTGGGAGCATTTGCTTTGTGAATTCCATGCTTCCCTCTCTGCTTTGCGCCGGCGTAGCGTAAAGAAGATACGCTATGCGGCATAAAGATGCGCCGATGTATGTGAATCCGGGCCAAAGAGTATAACCCCTGTCAGTTTTTTTTTTTGCCATTTTGTTCTATTGAGGAGACTTGCCTTCACATTCTGTCCCATTGCCAAAACAGGAAATGAGAGGAAATCCCTGCAAATTGAGGGGAAACCATTGGGACCCCCCCGGTCACTAGAACTAATGCCCACCCAGGGCTGGGAGGGAGGGGGTTGAACTTCCCCTGGGCGACTTTAGCAGAAGTGGGAGCAGGTACCTGCCAGAAATATGCGCAAAACATTAACCACTTCCCCAGCCTGGGCCAGCTAACTACCTAACTGTTATACAGTAAACAATGTGCCTACACACTCACTACTACATTGATTGTCTGCTTTCCAATCCCTCAGGTATGGGATATATAAATTGGTCTAAGCCAGTGGTCTCCAAACTGTGGCCCTTAGGGCCCAAATCTTCCCACTGACACCAATAATGGGGCCCTATTCCTCCCACTGACACCAATAATGGGGCCCTATTCCTCCCACTGACACCAATGATGGGGCACTATTCCTCCAAATGATGAAATGCCATTCCTTCCATTGACATCAATAATGAGGTACTATTCCTCCCACTCACACCAAAGATGGGGCACTATTCCTCCAAATGCTGGGATGCCATTCCTTCCATTGACATCAATAATGGGGTACTATGTGTTCCACTGACACCAATGATGGGGCATTATTACTCCCACTGACACCAATGATAGGGTATGAGTCCTGTCACTGACACCAACAATGGCCACTATTCCTCCTACTAACTCCAATGATGGTGCACTATTCCTCCCAATGACACCAACAATGAGACCCTATTCTTCCCACTAACACCAACAATGGAGCACTATTCCTTCCATTGATACCGCTGATGGGGCACTATCCTCTCAATGACACCAACAATAAGGGCACTATTCTTCCTACTAACACCAATGATGGGGCACTATTCCTTCCATTAAAACCAACAATGGGGCATTGTGTACTCCCACTGGCAACAGTAAGGCCCTTTAAAGACTGAAGGACAATACACTGGTCATTTGCGTAGAAAGTCTAGAAGTCTATAAAATAAAGATCATACTGAGAGTTGAATTCCCTTATTGATTATTTAGCTGTCCTCTCCAGTATTCCCAGTATGATGTCTCATAACTTCCAGTAACTTTTACCAGCTGGTGAGGTTATGTCAGGAAAAACACCATCAGGAATTTTGGGGCCCCTTACACAGCTTCCGCAGAGAACCGGGGGGGGGGGGGGGTGCTGCCGCATGAAATTGAGAAGCGGGGGGGCCCTTTACAAAAAGAAGAAATAAAAAAAAATATATATAAAAAAGGGGGGTAGCCATCCGGGGCCCTGGGGCCCTCTGTGCCCTTTAATAAAAAGAAAAAAAAAGAGAGAAAAATATATTTTCGGGCCCCTGGGGACCTCCAGACCCCTAAAAAAAATTCCCTTTAATAAAAAAATAAAATAAAAATATATAAAAAAAAATATGTTTTTTTTATAAAAAATAAATAAAAAAAGGGGGGTTGCCATCCGGGGCCCTGGGGGCGTCCGGGCGTCTGTGGACCTCCGGACCTCTAAAAAAAAAGAAAAAAAATTGGCCCCTTAATAAAAAGTAAAATAAAAATATATATTTTTATAAAAAAATAAAAAAAGAGGGGGTTGCCATCTGGGGCCCTGGTGGGCTCCGGGCCCCTTACAGGTGTACTAATTGTACCCCCCTGATATCGGCCCTGCTTGCAGGTAAGTGTGCGTCAGCAGCAACCCTGGGAGTAGTACTCCGCCTGCTCCTGGGGAATGATTGTGGGTTTATCCAGCTGCTGCAATGACAGATGGCATTACACCCAAGACTTTGTAGATTAACGAGGGATGAATTCAAATCTGAACATGGAATTTTATGATGGTTCCCTAAGCAAAGACAATTAATCGTAGTCCGCACCTGCAAACAAAACAACCTGAAATGTTGGATGATTTAAAGCGGGGTTCTGGGCATCATTTTTGGTTTATTTTTTGCAAGATTAAATTATTTACATTAAATAGTTCCTAAAACATATTAATAGCTCCCCAATCCTTCCAGAAATCATTGCCTTATATCCTCCAGCCATAGGTGTATTGGATTAGGGTGTGCACCCCAAAGCTCAAACACATGCTACCAATCACTCACTGTGTTCATTCAGAAAGGGAAGAGACTGTTAAATGACATACCTTTATTCACCGTCCCCTTCTCCCACATATTGTAAAACATCCCCCTGTGTGTGCCCACAGCACCGTAAGGGGCGGGAGGGGACCCAGGGCAGTAGGGAAAATCTGTGCTGCACAGGGTGATTAGGGTGTGGGCACACCTGGCACATCCTGTGTGCATGCCGATGCCTCCAGCTCATGTTGTGGCCATATCCATCATATGAGTGGCATGTGAAGCCCAGTTCCTTTTTCTTCCTGGTTTTCAGGGAGAGGTGCATGCTGGACATAGTAATGCCCAGAGACTCCTGGGAAATGAGTGTCATCATTTCTTAGGAGGCAATCGGGTCTTAGCAGGGCCGTCTTAATAGCATCATGGGCCCCTGGGCAAAGCAATGCTGTGGGGCCCCTACAATGGAGACAGCGCAGGTAAACAGACCAGATATCCCGCCCAGCACTCTGATTTCTCTACACCCCCAGATATCCCCCCTCGAGTCTGATCCCTCTATACCCTAGATGTCCCCCCCCCCCCGGCACTCTGACCCCTCTACACCCCAGATATCCCCCCAGCACTCTGACCCCTCTACACCCAGATATCCCCCCAGCACTCTGACCCCTCTACACCCTAGATATCCCCCCCAGCACTCTGACCCCTCTACACCCCAGATATCCCCCTGGCACTCTGACCCCTCTACACCCAGATATCCCCCCAGCACTCTGACCCCTCTACACCCTAGACATCCCCCCCAGCACTCTGACCCTTCTACACCCTAGATATCCCCCCCCCAGCACTCTGACCCCTCTACACCCCAGATATCCCCCCAGCACTCTGACCCCTCTACACCCAGATATCCCCCCAGCACTCTGACCCCTCTACACCCTAGATATCCCCCCCAGCACTCTGACCCCTCTACACCCAAGATATCCCCCTGGCACTCTGACCCCTCTACACCCAGATATCCCCCCAGCACTCTGACCCCTCTACACCCTAGACATCCCCCCCAGCACTCTGACCCTTCTACACCCTAGATATCCCCCCCCCAGCACTCTGACCCCTCTACACACCATATATCCCCCCAGCACTCTGACCCCTCTACACCCACCCAGATATCCCCCCCAGCACTCTGATCCCTCTACACTCCAGATATCCCCCTTCAACTCTGATCCCTCTATATCCCAGATATCCCCCCCAGCACTCTGACCCCTCTACACCCAGAAATCCCCCCAGTACTCTGATCCCTCTACACCCCAGGTATCCCCCCAGCATTCTGACCCCTCTATACACCAGATATCCCCCCCCAGCACTCTGACCCCTCTACACCCTAGATATCCCCCCCAGCACTCTGACCCCTCTACACCCCAGATATCCCCCTGGCACTCTGACCCCTCTACACCCAGATATCCCCCCAGCACTCTGACCCCTCTACACCCTAGACATCCCCCCCTGGCACTCTGACCCTTCTACACCCTAGATATTCCCCCCCCCCAGCACTCTGACCCCTCTACACACCATATATCCCCCCAGCACTCTGACCCCTCTACACCCACCCAGATATCCCCCCCAGCACTCTGATCCCTCTACACTCCAGATATCCCCCTTCAACTCTGATCCCTCTATAACCCAGATATCCCCCCCAGCACTCTGACCCCTCTACACCCAGATATCCCCCCAGTACTCTGATCCCTCTACACACCAGATATCCCCCCTGCACTCTGACCCCTCTACACCCCAGATATCCCCCAGCACTCTGACCCCTCTACACACCAGATATTCCTCCATGCAGCTGGGGCCCCTGGGCAGTGCCCAGGTGTGCCCTCTCATTAAGACAGCCCTGGGTCTTAGGACAGGAAGTTGAATCACCTAGAACCAGGAACTAGGCAGATTACGAAATCTGCTTAGTAACAGCCAGATAGAAGTGAGTAAAAAAAATATACATATATATATATATATATATATATATATATATATATATATATATATATATATATATTTTACAATAAAGGCAAGCTTTAAAGGGGAAGTAAACCCTTGGTAATTATTTTTTATTTAAATACACCTGCAAGAGAAAGGCATAGGGCCAGATTCAGGTAGATGGGAGCATCTTTGCTCCAGAGTAACGCATCTCATTTACGTTACTCTGCTGAAATTTTAGGAGCAAGTGCTGTCATTCATGAAGCACTTGCTCCTAAAGTTGCGGCAGCGTATCGCAAATGAGCCGGCGGAATTCAAATTGGGCGGGTACGGGGCGTGTAGTATTTAAACTAAGCGCGATCCCGCCGTGAACGTACTGCGCATGCGTCGAGTGTCAAAGCATCCCCGTGCGCATGCTCCAAATTCTGTGAATGAACGTCAATGACGTCACATTCCCATTCATGAACTTTTTACGCAAGCGACGCTATTTATTTTTTTTCCGACGTGATGACGACGCCTATACCTAACATAGGATACTCCACTAGGGGGCTGCTTTATCTATGCGCCGCGTATCGCTTCCGGAAACGTCGTAACGTCACTGCGTCGCGCCCGAATTCGCTCGTGAATTGCCGATTTCCGCTCATTAACATATTTTTTGAGCGTAAATCGGCGGGAACGCCCCCGGCGCCATTTTTAAGTTGAAGTAACGATGCGATGGCGAAACTCATTTACGCTGCTCGCATCGGAACTTCAACCCGGCGTTTCTTGTTTTCTGGTTACAGAAAACAAAAACGCCGGCTTAAAGTGACAGTTAGGCTGGCGGATCACTGGATCCGCCAGCCTAACTCTTCATGAATCTGGCCCATAATGAGCAAGTATGCACAGCATACTAGCTCATTATGTGGCACTTACCTCAGATCGAAGCCCCAGAAATCCGCCTCGGTCCCGTCCGCCGCCATGTCCCCTGGAGCTTCTTCCTGTTTATGCTGCTCCGGCGCTGTTATTGGCCGGAGCGGTGATGACGTTACTCCCGCGCATGCGTGTGGGATAGCAGATCCCTGCACATGAGCGAAAACACAGCATTAACTCCGTTAATGCCATTCACAAAAACGGCCCGCTCAGGGCGCCTGCGCCGTTGTCTACAGAGGCATTGCGCCGCAGACAGCGATGCCTGTTTTTGTGAAAATATTTCCTTAACCGTGTAGGTTAAGGAAATATTTCTTGCACCTACAGGTAAGCCTTAGTTGCGAGTTGTAACAGTGGGTTTACAACCACTTTAAAGTCTCCAGGCAAACATTACTAAAGGGGTGCACAGTCTCCAGTCTCCAGGCAAACATTACTAAAGGGGTGCACAGTCTCCAGTCTCCAGGCAAACATTACTAAAGGGGTGCACAGTCTCCAGTCTCCAGGCAAACATTACTAAAGGGGTGCACAGTCTCCAGTCTCCAGGCAAACATTACTAAAGGGGTGCACAGTGGAGAATGATTGATTTATTCGTTGTTTTTAGACTTTGAATATAGGTTACAATCACAAAAAAAAGCACATTAAATCTGCATTCACAATTGTGTAGTGCATGATGTGAGCAAAAGTGCAAAATTTTTCAAGAGTTACTTAACCACTTCAGCCCCGGACCATATTGCTGGTCAATGACCTGGCCACTTTTTGCAAATCGGCACTGCGTCGCTTTAACTGACAATTGCGCGGTCGTGCGATGTGGCTCCCAAAAAAAATTGGCGTCCTTTTTTTCCCCACAAATAGAGCTTTCTTTTGGTGGTATTTGATCACCTCACCTCACCTTTTAATTTTTTTGCACTAGAAACAAAAATATAGCGACAATTTTGAAAAAAATTCAATATTTTTTACTTTTTGCTATAATAAAACCCCCCAAAAAGATATAAAACAACATTGTTTTCCTCAGTTTAGGCGGATACGTATTCTTCTACCTACTTTTGGTAAAAAAAAATAAAAAATCGCAATAAGCATTTATCGATTGGTTTGCGCAAAATTTATAGCGTTTACAAAATAGGGGATGGTTTTATGGCATTTTTATTAATAATTTTTTTTTTACTACTAATGGCGGCGATCAGCGATTTTTTTTGTGACCGCGACATTATGGCGGACACATCGGACAATTTTGACACATTTGTGGGACCATTGTCATTTTCACAGCGAAAAGTTCTATAAAAATGTCCTGATTACTGTGAAAATGACAATTGCAGTTTAGGAGTTAACCACTAGGGGGCGCTGAAGGGGTTAAGTGTGACCTCATATGTGTTTCTAACTGTAGGGGGTGGGGCAGGACGTGTGACGTCAGTGATCGTCTTTCCCTATATCAGGGAACAGACGATCACTGACATTGCCACAACAAAGAACAGGGAAGGTGTGTTTACACTCACCTCTCCCCGTTCTTCAGCTCCGGTGACCGATCGCGGGACACCGGCGGCGATCGGGTCCACGCGACCCCACGGGCCTTAAAGAGACACATACAGGTACGTGCTTGTGCCCAGCTGTGCCATTCTGCCGACGTATAACGGCGTGAATGGGTCCTTAATTGGTTAAAGATACAGAAAACAACAACACATAGGTCCCCGTACAACCTTTTTTTTTCTGTAGGGTCTGGCTACATAATCCGATCTATTTACATCGCTCGGGAAAGCCCCCACACCACGTTGTTGTTGGTAAACCAAAAAAGAGATTGCACAATCAGCGTGCAATGTGTGTGGCTGCCATTCGTGGGAAATCCAAGTCTCTGTAACATTTGCCCCATAGAAAATAAAGAACACTCAGGCTTCCCTGTTTGCAGTGCAATCAAATCTACTGGAAATATTTTTATATAAAATACGTTGTTTTTCTTCCTGCGTCTGACGTCTCTTCCTTAGCCCACACACGCTTCATAATAAAATGTTTGCCTTCCTTTGGGATTCCTAAAATGTTACAAATCCAACACCAACTAAAATGTAAGAAAGATCTGTAGGAATAAAAATGTTTTTAAAAGGAAATTCTATAGTCTGTTTAAAGCTGTATCTGAACCAAAACCACTGTTATACAAGCTGTACAGTGTTGTCACATGAAAGGATATAATAAAATATTTACAAAAATTTGAGGGGTGTACTCACTTTTGTGAGATACTGTATATTTTATATATATATACAGTATCTCACAAAAGTGAGTACACCCCTCACATTTTTGGGGAGAGTGGAAGAGGGAGAGGGGAGAGAGAAAAAGGATAGGATCCAGGTGAGTTAGGCTCAGAGATATAGGGGGGGGGGGAGGGAAGACCATAATTATGTCCAGTGGGCCAGTGAGTTCTCCATGTTCTCTGTAGATGGGTGGAATTAGAGAATGGGGTGCCCACATTCAAGCCTCCGTGACTCAAACTGTCCAGTTTGATGCCTTCCGCTTAATGAAGACCCCTGGGGACAGTCTCAACCACCCAGACCTGTAGTCCCTTAGTTGACCCTTACCAAAGAAAAGAAGGAGATGGACAGCCGCACTCCAACACGATACCAAAAATGTAAAAAATGGTGCTTATAATACCAGTAAAAAAATGCACTCCACAGCAATAAAAAAGCAAACAGTGGGGTAACAATGCTGGCGCGTTTCACATCAATAACTGATGCTTAGTCATAGCTATGAAGGCACCATTTTTTACATTTTTGGTATCGTGTTGGAGTGCGGCTGTCCATCTCCTTCTTTTCTTTGTTATTGCCTTGTGCATTGCCCGCACCCACTGGGTTTTTGGATCGTAACTACCACTGGGGAGCTCCTGTCTTGAGTGGCGACTCTTTCTCCTTAGTTGACCCTTGTTCGGCCTATGTACAGCAGGCCGCAAGGGCAAGAAAGACAATAGACAACAAATTATGTTGAACAATTGTAGCGTTCTTCTGGATGATAGGTTTTGCCTTTAGTGGAGAAGGATTTTTGCCCTTGTTTTACAAATTTGCAGGTCAGGCACTTCAATTTTCGGCATTGGTACATTCGTTTTATAGCTAGAAAGGTGAGAGTGGGCCTGGATTTGGTTCGGGTTGACTTCATTTTTCTTGGGGCAATATGGCTTTTTTTGTTTCTAGCTTTCCTGTAGGTAATTTTTGGTATATTGCTGAGGGAGGACTTGAGATGGAGGTCTTCCAAGAGTATTCCTCAATTGTTATGGAAGATATGATTTATATGTGTAGACTTCCTCAATCAAGGAAGGGGGTACCCTTGCTCTTGAAATCTTTGTTTTATATTTTGCTGTTTGGACATTCTATTATTGCTCACATCATCTACTTTTCATCATACCCCTAGACATGCTACAAAGGTAACACGCTGATCCCAAATCTAACCAGCGGCTCCTGCGGGGGTTAGCACTATATTAGTATGAAATGATTTGAGGTCCAAGAAGGCCAGATGGTCCGGATCACAGATTGAAGTAATTGATAGGCCCAGATTGTTAGAATTACAGTAGGTGACAAACTTGTCAGCCAATGATTAGAAGCAAGCCCAGATGATGATTATGACGTGTAACGTCCAAAATACACAATGTGCTTGGAGTAGGGATTGTTGTTCCAGATAAACCTCTGCTCTCAAAGGCCCATTGCAAAGTTCGCATAGTTGGGGGGGTCAGTCTGTGATGGGGGATCTGTGATTGTGGGGGGGGGTTCAGTCTATGATGGGGGATCTGTGGTTGTGGGGGGGGGGTCAGTCTGTTAATCCCTTACAGTAAGGGTTTAAATGATTAATCCTGCAATAATTTACCCCTTACATGCTGAAAGCCCTGAGAGGGATACATTACAGATCCTTATAACCAGAGTGGATGATTATACAAGGGGGGGGGGGGGGCGAAAAAAAATTCTGCCCCGGGCGCCCATAACTCTGGTTACGCCACTGCTGCTTCTGTATAACTAAGGCCTGGACCTGCAACTTCTTCTTTCACCATCCTTTTCTTTCTTCACCTAAAGTTGACTGTTGGCCATGTTGGGCACAAGAATAAAAGCACAGAAAACGAAATCTTGCTGTTTGGACATTCTATTATTGCTCACATCATCTACTTTTCATCATACCCCTAGACATGCTACAAAGGTAACACGCTGATCCCAAATCTAACCAGCGGCTCCTGCGGGGGTTAGCACTATATTAGTATGAAATGATTTGAGGTCCAAGAAGGCCAGATGGTCCGGATCACAGATTGAAGTAATTGATAGGCCCAGATTGTTAGAATTACAGTAGGTGACAAACTTGTCAGCCAATGATTAGAAGCAAGCCCAGATGATGATGATGACGTGTAACGTCCAAAATACACAATGTGCTTGGAGTAGGGATTGTTGTTCCAGATAAACCTCTGCTCTCAAAGGCCGTATCGCCGTGCGCATGCATACAACCATGTCGGAACAACTGCCTAAGATACGCCAGATCACTGTGTTTGCCGTGAACGTAACCTACGCCCAGCCAGACCCACGTCTGCCCATATTCACAGACGTCCTACGTACAATACATAGAAATGTGTTCCCTGGTCCATACCTTTGCATGGGTTGCGCCTCATCTATAGGGAATAAGTTCATTCCGAACGTAAAATGTACGCAAACCGCTTAAATCATGCGCCGGGCGCCATTACGTTTGTGAATCGACGTATCTCCCTCATTTGCATATTTGAGTAGAAAATCAATGGGAAAGCCACATGCGTCCAGCGTAAATATGCGCCCACTCTACACCGGCTCAGGCAAGTTACGTCGGTGGGATGAAGTCTGTTTTTAGGCGTATCTAAGTTTGTGTGGGTTCGGCGCACAGATACGATGGCGCATATTTGTAGTTACGCGGCGTATCTGGAGATACGTCTGCGTAAGTGCTTTGTGAATCCGGGCCAGAGTCCATGATTGGTAAATAATCCTCCACCTGAGGTAGCACAGGGTCAATATAGTCCATGTTTGGCCAAGATCCTTAGAAGGCTATCAGTCCAGCCTTGGTCTCCAGGTTCCTAGTCCCTCAGGGAGCCCCGAATAGCCCCACCCCCAGCTTGGAAATCCATCTGACAGCATAACAGCCTATATATTGTCAGTGTGGGAAAAACTAGCCAATCAATTCACCAGATCCACTACAAAACAACATTGTAATATTTCACAGAAAAGACATAAGACTTGACCCAAATAACAACATGAAATTAGTCAGCACAGGAAAAAAACATTAACCCTCCTGTAGGTACCTGCCTATTATTACATTTTTGTTTTTGGAAATGCCGTAACAAATCGGCAAAGCGCCTCCAAACCCTCAATATCAGTCTCCCGGGTTTACACTCTGCATTCAAATGCTGACCGACACCGGAGTTGAATACAGTGTGCAGCGCAGTGGTGGTGCGTCCATAAAGGACACAGGAGCGCCGCCCCCTCTCTCCTGCACTGCTCTATTACCATAGATAGATTCATGCTGTTCACTCAGCTGTGTGTTAGCAAAGTGAAGGTATTCGTTTTGCTAACACTGAACCACCTCTCAGCCAATCAGGTTGCTGGGTCTCTTACCGGTCACCTGATTGGCTGAACCGTCAGGCGCTGTGACTGGACACCTGAGAGAGGACGGAAGAAGACATGGAGGATGTGCAGGAGACCTCCACTGACCTGCTCCAAGTCAGGTAAGTGCCGGGCAGCATCTGATGGGGCACAGTAGCGGCAATTGATGGGCACACTGACAGTATGTGATGGGGCACAATAGCAGCAATTGATCGGCACACTGGCAGCATTTGATGTGGCACAGTAGTGGCAATTGATAGGCACACTGACAGTATGTGATGGGGAACAATAGCAGCAATTGATCGTCACACTGGCAGCATTTGATGGGGCACAGTAGAGGCAATTGATGGGCACACTGGCAGCAATTGGTGGGACACAGTAGCGGCAATTAATTGGCACACTGGCAGCATTTGATGGGGCAGAGTAGCGGCAATTGATAGGCACACTGGCAGCATTTGATGGGGCACAGTAGCGGCAATTGATGGGCATACTGGCAGCAATTGATGGGGCACAGTAGCGGCAATTGATTGGCACACTGGCAGCATTTGATGGGGCACAGTAGCGGCAATTCATGAGCACGCTGGCAGCAATTGATGGAGCACAGTAGCAGCAAGTGATGGGCACACTGCCAACATTTAATGGAGCACAGTAGCGGCAATTGATGGGCACACTGGCAGCAATTGATGGGGCACGGTAGCGGTAATTGATTGGCACACTGGCAGCATTTGTTGGGGCACACTAGTGGCAATTCATGGGCACACTGGCAGCAATTGATGGGGCACAGTAGTGGCAAGTGATTGGCACACTGCCAGCATTTAATGGAGCACAGTAGCGGCAACTGATGGGGCACACTGGAAGCATTTGATGGGGCACAGTGTCAGCAAGGGTACAGTTTGATGGCACAGTAGCTGCGTTTTGCAGCAGTAGCTGCATTTTTGATGGGCACAGTGGCTGCAATTGATGTTTTTTTTCCAGTTTTCCCCCCAAATTTTGAGCACCATCCGCCACTGGTGCGGCGGTACTTGTATGCTATGTTTGGTTTGGGGTTTAGATGCGCCTTTACTGCAGCAGAGGCAGCATTGTTAGCTCACTTCATGGAGTTAGCTCACTAGGTTTCTGGCAGATCGACAGGTATCGTTCTGTACTGTAAATATAAAAAATTCATAAAGAGACAAAGCTTGGGAAAATGTGCAGCCAGGTATTATAGAGATTTACTGCATAGGTTTGTTTCTTTTTTTGCTTTGCCCAGACATATACTTTATTATTCAAAATTCGTTTTTTTGTATTTCCCCTTTAAGTAACGATCGACTCATGCCAGTTCGGCCTATAACAAGAAAATTCCAGGCACATTTTTTCCTCCCTTTCCTAAATCTTCCCCTCCCAGTGCAACAGCTCCAACCGAGTCACTGCCAAACCATAAAAGGCTTTTACGTCTCCTCCAGCTCAAGCCTGGAAACCCCTCTGCCAGAAACCCAAGCCAGCATAAGGAATGCGCTGCTAATATCCATTGTTTCTCATCTACAAAGTACAACTGTTAATACATCGCATGTGTTATTACAAAATGCCGCCTTTATTCCCAAAGCCAGCTAATTGACATTCCGGAAAATATCACTTCAACAGAGAATTCTCCCGATTCACGTGTTTGTGTCAACGCTTGAATTTCACATGTTCACCCGCGATACGTGTTCGCAGTTCATCAGTGCAGGAAGGAACTTAGATTTATGTAAAATATGTTATTTTTCTTCTTGTTCCTGATTTTTCTTTCATAGCCCACACACACGCTTAATAATAAAACACTTACCTTCCTTCGGGATTCTTAAAATGTTACAAATCCAGGAGCCAATAAAACTCTTGAAAGATCCACAGCAATAAAAAAAATTAAAAAAAGTTTTTCATTGAAACTCTCATTTCATTTCTTCTATGTTTAATAATGTGTAAAGTAAAATGAAAAAAAGTAACAATTTGTCATAATATAAAAAAAAATTAAAATAAAGAGAATTTTTTTGTATTTGTACACAATTACAAAAAATTATATATATATATATATATATATATATATATATATATATATTTTAAGCTCATTAAACCATGTTTAGTAGTGCTACAAAATGCTTATGCCACGTACACACGATCGGTTCATCTGATGAAAACGGAACAAATAATTTTTTCAACAGATATCCGATGGAGCTGACTTTCATCAGTCTTGCCTACACACCATCAGTTAAAAATCCGATCGTGTCCAACGCGGTGACGTAAAACACAATGACGTGCAGAGAAAAATTAAGTTCAATGCTTCCGAGCATGCGTCGACTTGATTCTGAGCATGCTTGGATTTTTGACTGATGAATTTCCCCACAGACGATCGTTTTTTTCTATCGTTTTTTTAACTATCAGAAAATTTTAAAACAGGTTCTATTTTTTTTCACCGATGTGAAAAAAACGACGAGGCCCACACACGATCGGTTCGTCCGATGATAACGGTCCATTGGACCCTTTTCATCAGACGAACGGATTATGTGTACAAGGCATTATGCTGTACCATAGCATAGCTCCCAACTGTCCCTTATTTCGAGGGACCGTCCCTGATTTGGAACAATTTCCCTCTGTCCACCTTTCCTCCTCATTTGTCTATATTTTGTTCTGATCTACTGTATTTAAATGTATATAAAATGCACTTTTTATCTTTCAAAAAGTATTTCCCACTGCTAAACCTTTCATCCAATTTCTAAATTGCTGCATTTGCAAATGTTAAAAGCTGCAATCTAACACCCTACACACAATAATTTTTAATGTCATAGAATAACTACGTTTTTCTCGGCGTGATTCTTGTCAAGCCTGCCTTGCATACACACGATCGTGAAAAAAAAATTGAAAAACAACGAGAAAAAATAGAGCAGGTTCTAAATTTTAATGCCCATTTTTCACCTCAAGAAAAATGCTCTGGAGCCCACACACCTACAGTCCCCATGTTACATGCTCCATTCTTTGGATATGTCACGCAATATGCCACGCAATGCACCACATAAGAGAGAAACTTCAGTCCAGGCATTAAACAGTTAACAATAACTTTGTGAAGAAAGGCGACATGCAAGAACAGTTCTTAGCAGCCAACTTCTCACATGAATTCCTGTACAAGATGCTTTAGTGCCCATAGGTTAATCATACCTAAACGCAGAGAGTCTGTAGTGTTCATTAGAGGCAGAGTCCATGATTGGTAGCACAGATTCAATATAGTCCATGTTTGGCAAAGACCCTTAGAAGGCTATCAGTTCATTCTTGGTCCTCAGGTTCCTAGTCCCCCCCGAATGACCCCCCCAGCAGGGGATGCCACCCGGCAACAAAACACCCTACATATTTTCAGTATTTCCAGCAGCTCGTTCTTTTGGCACTAAAGGGTCCCTTTTTATGTGGATTTGTGGAATATTGGCGTGAAAAAAGGAAGGGGGTGCCCCCGAAACACGTTAGTTGTTTCCCGTGTTCTATGCATGTCCATGCACTGTGTTTATAGCCTTTTGTCAGTTGCATTTTGTGAGTACCCACTTTTATACTAACATTTTTTTCATTATTAAATTCTCTCTGGTAATGGACTAGGTGTGTGCGCCTTCCATTTCTGTTTTTCTTGTAGCTCTTGTAGGCACCTGCCTGTATTCTACGTTTTTGTATTTGGAAATGCCGAAACAGGCCCAAAGTATCAGTCTCCCAGATTTACACTCTGCATTAATGGAAAGTCCTCTTCCCTTTTTTTTTTTTTTAGCAGACCCAATCAGACACGGAGGTAGGCGGGTGTAAATGGAAAGTTACTTATGCCTTGTTTCCACTGCACGGATCGGGTCGGGTCAGTAATTTTGGAGCGGTTCGGATGGGGCCGGTCTAATCGCGTGAGCGTTTCCACTGCAAATCGGACCATGAGGGACCATTCAGGTTTTAGAAAAAATTCCTAGTGCATCCACCAATCAGTGAGATGCATTTGTAGGTCCGCCCTAACCAAACCGTTCCACTCTCTCTGGTCCCTCATCTGAAGCAGGACCCTTGCTGGTGCGGTACAGTTCGGTTTTACGGTACGCTTTCATAATGGAAACACCCAAAATAGCGTACCGTACCGAACCATACCGAACCGATCCGCTCAGTGGAAACGAGGCATTATATTGCATTGGTTAGTACACCACCTGATCTCCAAAAGGTTTTGCCCCCTTCATGACCGGCCCATTTTTTGCTATTCAGCACTGTGCTACTTTAACTGGCAATTGCGTCGTCATGCAACACTGTACCCAAAAGACATTTATATCATTTTATTTTATTTTCACACAAATAGAGCATTTTTTTGCCACTATTTCATTTCCACATTTTTTTTTTATAGTTGACGATATATATGGAAAAAAAGCTAACAATGTGGGAAAAAAAAAACTAATCATTTTAATTTCTGTTATAAAACATATCCAATAAAATAAAATTTCTTCATAAATTTAGGCCAAAATGTATTCTGCTACATGTCTTTGATAAAGAAAAAAAATCTCAGTAAGTGTATATTAATTGGTTTGTGTGAAAGTCATAGCAACTACTATTTGAAAATTGATCAACCCTGATGTACTGATAGCCTAGCTATTTTCTTAAGCCCCTTAAAATGGCAGGACAGAGGGGGATGAACAGAGTTGAGGGATGGAAAAGAGGGGGGAGGGAACAGAGTTGGGGGATGGAGAAGAGGGGGGAGGGAACAGAGTTGGGGGATGGAGAAGAGGGGAGGTGAACAGAGTTGGGGGATGGAAAAGAGGGTGGAGGGAACAGAGTTGGTGTGATGGAAAAAATGGGGGGTGAACAGAGTTGGGAGATGGAGAATTGGGAGGGTGAACAGAGTTGGGAGATGGAGAATTGGGAGGGTGAACAGAGTTGGGGGATGAAGAAGGGGGTGAACAGAGTTGGGGGGATGGAGAAGAGGGGGGGTTAGCAGAGTTCGGGGGATAGCGAAGAGGGGCGCAAGCAGAATTGGGGGGTGGAGAAGAGGGGGAGTAAATAGAGTTAGTGAAGGGGGTGTTATGATCACAGCTGGGCTGTTGGGGGCAGTCAGGACATGTGTATTGGGGGTCAGAGCAAAAGGCTGCTGGGAGGGAAGACACTGGGACAGGACGGTGAAGGGACAGGCACACAGAAGTTGCTGAGTACATGGTAGTGACAATGAGGAGTCAGGCTAGGCACAAGATAGTTAGCAGACAGCCTTCTATAGGAGGACTCACTATGGCTGTGGCTTTTCTGGTGGCAGGCATGGGTGCCTGCCTCCTCCTACCAGGTGTCTCTCCTTGTTCACCACTGCGCTGCCCTTATCTTCAATAGCCCAGAGATAAACCTTGTGGAAGGGGGCAGTCCTGCGGCTTTATGGGGCACAGCAGACTCCCAGCCCCTCCTCAGCCGATCCTACCAATCACAAGCTGAGCTGGGACCAGACTGGAGACTAAGAGGAGCCATATGGTTGGCGTGAGTCAGTGTGATGGGGGCCGCACAGGACCCCTGCAGTGACGCCATTGGTGTTACCTGGGTATGGTTCGCACCCCCATAGCGACACTACTGGCTGTGACAACTGTGCCAGTGCCGAACTCCCTCTGTCCATGACAGAGCCTAATTTTGGGGATTTTGCCCAGGACAGGCTTAGACCAGGACATTAGCCTGATTTTCGTGAATGTCCCGGCGATTCGGGACTGTTGGCAACTATGAAGGCCCTTTATAAACTGTGTTTAATATGCCCAGTGTGCATGAGGCCTAAATGTGTATATATTTTTATGGGAAGATTGTTGTTGACATGAATGGCCTCTTCTTTAATTTGAACCCACGCCCAGGGCAACCTCTTATCCCAAGAGAAAGGATCACTCAGCATTTAGCAGTCACTTAGTGTTAGAGCTCTTACCACTGACAGACTAGGAGAGAAGTGCTTATCCTCACAAGTGCCATTGAACCGAAGTGTATTATGTGCTGCGTAATGCCTCATTGCCCCCCTGGGCCTTTGTGGAACCGCATGTAACCACACTAAAGAAAAGCACAATAGTTTGAAGCGTATGTACTCCACACATTGTTTGCGCAAATAGAATTTTCATACACTCGGAGGAGAACAAAGCAGGGTCTGTTTAACTATTCAGGGATGCTTAAATGTGTGAGAAAGTTCTTTATTAAATCTGTTTTATTGTTTAACTAGCTCCTATGGGGACACATCGCCTGGAGGCCCCAGAACAATACCAGCAATATGATGTCACAGGCTGCCATTGTCTATCTATATATAATATTACATGTCAATATTTCATAATCTTGTAAGCTGGTACATAATGCTTTGAATGGCATGAATAGAGAAGTTTTCTTTACAGGAAGAAAAAGGGATATTGTATAACGAGGAGGAGCTGGTGATATTAGTAACTATAGCAACTTAAAGTGGATCTTTCAATAACGCATTTGATTTAATCCTTTCCTGACATGTTATAATATACAACGACAGTACCATTTTTCATAAAAGCTCCAACCTTTAATCATTTAAGGCATCCATGGGCTCCAGTCCAGTAACTTTGCCTAGGCTGTGATGATGTCATCAATCAGCTTCAGGAAGGAGGAAACCTTTCCTCAACCTAAGTGTAGCAGGGGCTGATCTGGTACACTCATATTTGCGAACACTGACAAAAACTGCACAGGCACCATGATTACCGTATTTATCGCCCTATTACGCGCACCGGCGTATAGCGCGCACCCCTAATTTAGCCTGACATTCCTGGGAAAAAATGTTTTAATACTTACAGTTTTGGTGTCTTGCCCGGCGTCCATCAGCGGCCTTGTCCGGTCCGGCGTCCGTCGTGGTGTCCTCCCGCGCTGGTCTCTGAGCCGATCGCCGCTTCCCGCGCTGTGTTTGAACACCGCCGCCGACATATACCGAGCACAGTACACTGGTGCACGCTCGGCTTCCCTCGCATAAACGTACACACGATAGGTTAGTCTGATGAAAACGGTCTGATGGATTTTTCCATCAGTTATCCGATGAAGCTGACTTTCATCAGTCGTGCCTACACACCATCAGTTAAAAAAACTATCGTGTCATAACGCGGTGACGTAAAACACAACGACGCGCTGAAACAAATGAAGTTCAATGCTTCCAAGCATGCGTCGACTTGATTCTGAGCATGCATGGATTTTTAACCGATGAAGGTGCCTACAGACGATCGTTTTTTTTCTATCGGTTAGGTATCCATCAGATAATTTTAAAACAAGTTCCAATTTTTTTAACCGATGGATAAATAACCGATGGGGCCCACAGACCGTTTTCATCAGACAAACCGATCGTGTGTAAGCGGCATTAACCCACATCTTCAATCTCTCCCTCTCTTCTGGCATCTTCTCCAACTCTCTAAAACATGCACTTGTCAGCCCCATATTTAAAAAGCCTTCACTAGACTGATCCAATCTTCCCCTTTTTATCCAAACTCCTTGAACGTCTGGTTTACAACCGATTGAGCGACCACCTTGCTTCTAATAGCCTTCTTGAACCCCTTTAGTCTGGATTTCGTCCTTAAAGCGGAGGTTCACCCTCAAGAGACACTTTATCTAATTAAGATTAAGTAAAAAAAAAAAAATTAAATCACAGTACCTTTATTCACCTCGGAATAACAGGCACTTCTGGGTATCCCTCCCACGGGAGTGGGCGTGTCATTTTCTGGGACTCCATCGCAAAGTCTCCTGGGAGCACAGCTTCATGCTTCGGAGGAGAGGAGTCATTAGGCAGATTCTCTCGATATCGCAGGATTTCCCTCATCACGTGACCCGTGAAGCTTTGTTCGAATTCCGCCATTTTATTTGCTGGCAACTAGGTAGGTCATGCCACCACATCCCGGAAGGATTTGCTTGTGGGCTTCAGATTGCCCACAAGCAAGATGGAAGCCTCCAGGAATTATTTTTATAAGTTATCTTTTTCAGCTGAAAGACATTGCGGTGGCCTACGAAATAAGGACACGTGAGTACACACTTAAATATGGGATGAGCGGCAGATGCATAGAACAAAAAAAAACGTATTCCCGCGGAACCCCCGCTTTAACTACACAGAAACTGCTCTCCTAAAACTAACAAAAGATCTACTAACAGCCAAAACCAATGGACACTATTTTGTACTTCTACTCCTGGACCTCTCTGCTGCCTTTGATATGGATGGCCACCCCCTCCTCCTCAAAACACTCCACACCTTTGGTCTCTGTGACTGTGCTATTCACTGGTTCTCTTTGCTGGTTCCCTACTTATGCAACCGCACCTTTAGCATTTCTTACAACTCTACTTCCTCCTCTCCTCTTCATTTCTCTATTGGGGTCCCCCAAGGTTCTGTTCTTGGACATCTCCTATTTTCAATCTACACCTCCTACGTGGGTCAGCTGAAAGCCTCCCATGGCTTCCAATACCACCACTACGATGACGATACTCAAATCTATTCCTCTACCCCTCATCTCACTCCCTCCGTCCCCTCACGTATCAATAATTTAACATCAGATATATCAGTCTGGATGTCACACCACTTACTCAAACTTAATCTATTCAAAACCAAACTTATAATTCTTCCTCCCCATGTGTCCATTCCCCTGATCTCTCTTTCAAAATCGATGGCACAACTATAAGCCCATCCCCGCATGCCAAGTTAATAGGTGTAGTCTAGAGATAAGCCGAACGCGAACACTGTTAAAGTCTATGGGACACGAACATGAAAAATAAAAAGTGCTAATTTTACAGGTTAATATGCAAGTCATAAAAAGTGTTTGGGGACCCGGGTCCTGTATCAATGCAAAAAAAAGTTTTAAAAACGTCATTTTTTTTTTTGGGAGCAGTGATTTTAATAATGATTAAAGTGAAACAATAAAAGTCAAATATTCCTTTAAATTTCATACCTGGGGGCGTCTATATTATGCCTGTAAAGTAGCGCATGTTTCCCGTGCTTAGAAAAGTCCTTGCACAAAATGACATTTCTAAAGGAAAAAAGTAATTTAATACTACTTGCGGCTATAAAGAATTGTCGGATCCCGGCAATACAGATAAAAGTCATTGAAAAAAAAATAGCAAAATTAAAATAAAATGCGTATGGTTCCCCCCCAAATTCCATATCAGGCCCTTCAGGTCTGGTATGGATAGTTAGGGGAACCCTGTGCCATTTAAAAAAAATGGCTTAGTGTTCCCCCCAAAAATCCATACCAGACCTTTAAAGGGGAACCCCGCACCAAAATAAAAAATAAATGGCATGTGGTTCCCCCCAAAAATCCATACAAGACCCTTATCCGAGCACGCAACCTGGCAGCCCGCAGGAAAAGAGGGGGGACGAGAGAGCCCCGCCTCCAGAACCATACCATGTCACAAGCCCTCAACATGGGGAAGATGTCCCCATGTTGATGGGGACAAGGGCCTCATTCCCACAACCCTTGCCCGGTGGTTGTGGTGGTCTGTGGGTGGGGGGTTATAGGAATCTGGAAGCCCCCTTTAACAAAGGGGACCCCCAGGTGCTGGCCCCCCTATGTGAATTGATAACGAGGTACCCATTTGTACCCCTATCATTTCACAAAAAAAGTGTCAAAATGTTAAACACAGGAGACAGTTTGGGACCTTTAGTGTCCTTTATTAAAAAGAATAAAATTAAAAAGAAAAAAAAAGGTTCCAATGATGTAATCCACTCTCAAGTGATATGAAAAAAAATGCCGCTGTGACTGATACCGACTCATGGGAGGCGCCCGGCCGAATGACGCTCTGCCGGGTTGACAGCGCTTTTATAGCTGAGGGCGGGGCCACATGTCACATGTGACCCCGCCCCCTCTTTGACACAAGGAGAAAGCCCGGGGTTACCCTTTGACATGTAAGGGTGAACCTGCCCCCTCTGACACGGTACGGGAAACCTATGTTGTGCAAAAGAGGGCGAGGTCATCCATACACGTCATTGTACATGTCATATACATATACGTTACTTTGACCAGCCATGCCATTCTGCCAACGTAAATGTACAGGAGCCGGTCGCTAACCGGTTAACAGGTGTTTTTGCCAAAAATGTACTTAGACTTAAGAAAGAAAACCAACACAGTTACTACATTTAAAAACCAGTAAGCTGAAATATATAATAATGTTTGTATAGGGTTTAGTGATCCTTTAAATATTGACTGATTTGTCTTTCATTCTTTGGAATTCTTGCAAAGATTTGTCAGGACGTCCGTTGGGGACACCATTGGACTGTAGCGCTCACACAGCTGGAGGAAATGGGGAGAATCTTGTGTGTTCTATGTGACTCCCTGGAGGAGAACAGAGGAGAAGCCAAAGTATGTGTGTGGTAGAGTGAAACAATATACTGTCTCTTGCCAAGGTATGTCAGCACCTGTTATGTTAAGAAAAGATTAATTATTGTTTTTTGTTCGTCATCAAGAAAGTCAGTCACATGTAGCTCAGCGGTTAGCTTTTTGCCTAATAGCATTGGGATTATGTGCTTGATATAGTCACCAGGAACTCACTTTGTGAAGCTTACCTGTTCTCCTATGGTTTTTCGCTCTGCTCCATGTCCCCCCATAAACACACAGCTAGGGTTATTGGGTTCCCACCTAAGAGGCCTGAAAAAGGTGTGTATTTCTATGACTGTGGTCTGAACCCTAAAATTTAAGTTACTTTTGAGACAAATAGTGATGTTAATAATCTCAGCCTTACTCACCCTGGCAGAGGCGCAGCTAGTGAAAATGGTGTCTATGGCAAGCACTGAAACTGCACCGCTCTCCAAGCTCCTCTCATCTCACCTCCGGCCGTGAGTGACGTCACGCCACCAGGACGGGACTACTAAGCGCCTTGGGGGGCAGTGAAATGGCAGCGCTGACAGGGATGGCTGGTGCTTGTGCCGGGTGCAGGAACGCACTGGGCACATTGTTACAGTAAGGTAGAGAGACTCAGAACATGACAGGATATCCTCCCTAGGGGTGCAGGGAGGATGCTGTGAAGGATATGATTATTAATCTTTGATTTAGTATTTTGATATATCTGTTATGTCACTGTTTATATATGATTGTTATGAGAATCTGGACTTGCCCTTGGTGGTAGAAATAAAGTATTTGAAAAAAAAAAAGAGCACTAGAGGACAGCTAGCGGTGGTTAGTGTGCACTGTGTGAAGCATTGCCGGTACTTTACCTGCACCCCCCTCCCTCCAGCAAATTGTACACCGACCAGCCCAGAGTATCCATCCTCCCTTGTACCGGTCCGGCCCTGCTTATAGGCAGTACAGTGGTGTGGTACTCAAAGTAATGGCTGTTCCGCTCGCGTAGCCATTACTTTGACACAGGCTTGCTGTCTGATACAGAAACTGGCCCTCCGAGAAACTCCCGGTAGTCCTGATGGCCACTTGGCCAGTACATCCCTGCTGCCCAGCCTCTCACAAGCTCCCTCTTTATATGGCGCCCATGGCACGTGCCATATGTGCCATACCTTGGATACGCCACTGCACCCTGGGTTCCGTCAATTGTTGCTACCAGTGTTAATTTTGTCAACTAAAACATTTTAGTAGACTAAATGAATACTATTTTAGTCTACTAAAATACGACTAAAACTAAAACAATGGAGATGACTAAAATACGACTAAAATGCAATTTTAGTCAAAAGACTAAAACTAAAATGCAATTTTAGTCAAAAGACTAAGACAGTATATAATGAGTTTGGAAATTGTAAAGAAATATTAGCTAATACATTACAATTTGTTTACACCCATTCAATTTTAGACAACTAAAGTTAGTTTTAGTTGACTGAAATGTACTGGAGATTTTAGTCAACTAAAACGTAGGACATTTTAGTCAACTAAAATATACTGGAGATTTAGTTGACTAAATACGACTAAAACTAAAAAAATTGCAGAAGACTAAAATGGGACTAAAACTAAAATACCATTTTAGTCCTAAGACCAAAACTAAATCGAAATTTACTGCCAAAATTAACACTGGTTGCCTGGGGTTTCTGCAGCAATAAACAATTTCTGTAAGAGGGGCATACTTCCCAATGCCCAATAATGTATGGGTCTTCCCAATGACCAGCAATGTAGCAGGTCCATTTTCCCACCAACCACAAATGCAGGAGGGGGGGGGGGGTTCTCCTACTGATTTTCAAGCTAAGTGAGTTGTTCTTTCACTGAACAGGGGTCCTGCTCTTACTGGGATAAGGTTCGGGCTCGCTGCTACCATAGCTTTAAAGTTTCCAGGTTTGCCACCAGAAAGAAATAATAACCTGTAACATAGGTTGTATCACAAGAGCCAATCATTTGAAGAAATAGATAACCCAGCCCCTGTATAGTCAGTGTGTGTTAGAGATGTTATCGAGCTGAGAATTTTGTGCAAATAGAGATCCTTTTTTCTATTACTGGCAGTGCCCAAGTTCCCATGTCTTTTGTTTGATAATAATTTGCGTATTAGCCTTACAAATTGGCAGAATTGTATAATAAGACTTGCCTATCATAGACCTATCATAGACTTCTATAGGGTTTGCCTCAGAGTTCTATTTGGAAGACTTCCCTTCACTTACTCTTCCGAAGACACAACAAAAAGTGAGGAAAAATATCTCCAAAGTAAGAAAAATTCCCCTCTTAGTTGTCACTGAAACTAGTGTTTCCTTGCCTTCTGTTCGGTTGACAAGCGTAAAATTTCAGATTTCCTGTTCAACTTCATGACTTTCTGTTCCAGTCTGTCAGGGCTTGGCTCAGCCCTTCCTTCGCTGAGCTGGCTGCTCAGCTGTCGGCTAATTGCCAGCTCCTATCTCTCCACAGTGACTCACGTGTTGATGATCCTGCTCGTCAGTCCTGCTTACTTAAGCCTTCCAGTTCACTTGCTCTCTGCCTTCGCCTTGGTCAACATCACAGAGACTATCTCCTGCGTTCCTGTTGAAGACTTGCTTGGCTGACATCCCTTCTGGCTCCTGATCCTGCTTGCTGTTCTACTACGTTCTTCTCCTGGCTCTATGACATTTGGCTTGGCTGACTATCCGATCTGGTTCCTGAACTCTGGCTGTTTTGACTATGCTTAATCTGTTTATCTTTTTATTATTATTATTAAACAAGTGTGATTTAACCGTACTTCTGTCTCGGACTAATTCATGGTTTCTGACACAGTCACAATGGTCACCAGAACAGAGAGGGGGAATCTCACCAGTGGGAGCACTGACAGCATTCTATTCAAAATGCAAAAAAAAAAAAAAAAACATTTTCCTTTGGAAACAGTTAAATACCACTTATGTGTATATTCTGAAATTTTGTAAAGTGGCCCTTAAGCAGAAGTGTCTCTGTAAATTTAGTACTGTTTGGCTAGATTCAGCTGGAGCTCAGTTGTTTCTGTTTTACTTGGTCTTTCCCAAACCCTGCCTGATTGTCTACTTGTGATCGCTAGTGGAAAGTGTCCCTGGTAATAGAGTGGGACAAGACAATCAAAAAAAGTTAAGTCCTTCTTTAGTGTACCGCTAGGACATTCATTGCCAGTGATGCATATTGGGGAAGGGTATAAATAATTAATCAGACCTTGTGGAGGGGTATTTTCCCCCTGGGCCTTGGAGTATCAGTATCTTCAGTCCTCCTAGACCTGCTGCCCATGGAGGGCTCACATGTGCTTTAGAGGATGGGCCTGGAGTTTAGACTTGAAGCTGACCATGCCTATATGTAAGAAAGTTGATTTTAAATGAATGAACCAGGAGAAAAACTCTAGAAGTAACGAAATAACCGTCTACTCCCTGGACAAGGTATTGCAAGATACAGAATACCGATTACAGTTAAAGGTCCCTTTTCTGTATGGCAGGGAGTTTGGAGTCTTTATGGAGCCGTCAGAACTTGAAGCTCTCCCCCTGTTTGCGTACACTGTTTAGCATCTATAATTATACATTATCTTTAACTACTTTTCACTATCCACTACCTTCATAACAATGCTGGAACTCAATGCTGACTCCTCTGATCTAATTTTGCCACACAGCAAGATTGTTTCTGGGTCTGAGCACACTTTAGGCTGCGTACACACGATCGGTCAAAACCGATGAAAGCGGACTGAAGGACCGTTTCATCGGTCCAAACCGATCGTGTGTGGGCCCCATCGGTCAGTTATCCTTCAGTCCAAAAAAAGAGAACTTGCTTTAAAATTTGACCAATGGACGCCTGACCGATGGGTCAAAACCGATCGTTAGTATGCAAAAGCATCGGTTAAAAGGTCGCGCATGTTCAGAATCAAGTCGATGCATGCTTGGAAGCATTGAACTTTGTTTTTTTCAGCACGTCGTTGTATTAAAACACATAAATGTCACCACGTTCTAACACAATCGTTTTTTTAACCGATGGTGTGTAGGCACATCAGACCATCAGTCAGCTTCATGAAATGAAATGAAATGAAATATCTTGCTTTTTCTCTTCCCTCTTTGTTCCTTATATTTCAAAATAATATGTTATTATATGAAATTTTTGGTGTATATATTGACTTTTGGAACTGATGTTATTTGTATTATCTACTAGCTTTTAGCACTAAAAACATTGAAAAGTGGATCCTGAAGAAGCCCCCATCTCAGACGCAACGTGACGATCCTCAAACCTTCTGGGATTTATCCCTATGCAGATTAATGTAATGTATGTGGTTGTATAGAACATAACATGTTTTTTCTTGCTTTTAAGTTTTTTATATAAATAAAATGTATTGATTTTATATGGTGTGTTTTTAAGCAATTGTTTTTGGGCACACTAAAATCCCCATTTCCCATTAATTCCCCATATGGGAAATATACCTTCTTTCAATTTTGAGTCTTGTAGGGGATTTTGCCAGAATTTAATGAACAGGTTCTTCCACCCAATATTCTCTCCCCCTTTTTTCATTATTTTTGAAAGGTAAAATAAAATCCAGAATAACTAAGTGACTGATGCCCATTGTTTTACATTCTCAACTATCAGCTAAGAATTCAACCCTGAGGAAAATCTCACCCAACCCAGCCTTTGGGGGGGATCAACAGTAATCTTCAGGGGTAGGGGAGCGCTACAGTTGGAAGACTGGCAAAATCCATGCAGCTCATCAATTTGTAACTAGCAAGGACTAAACATGGTGAAGAAGCAATTTGCTATAATTTTTTTGTTTTTTTTAATTTTTAGTTCATTCTCAGCATCCCTTTTTGTTGTGGGACTCGGTGATCAACAGCACAAATAATTCTACAAGCAACTCCAACCTTAGCATTATGCCCCTGTACACACGATCGGGAATTCCGACAGCAAAAGTTTGATGTGAGCTTTTGAACGGAAATTCCGACCGTGTGAGAGCTGGTTCTCAAATTTTCAGACGGAAAAAATTCCTATCAGAAAATCTGATCGTCTGTAGCAATTCCAACGTGCAAAATTCAGACGCATGCTCTGAAAAAAAAATCGAAACATGCTCGGAAGCATTGAACTTAATTTTCTAGGCTCGTCGTAGTGTACGTAGTTGTACGTCACTGCGTTCTTGACGGTCGAAAGTTCAGAGAACGTTTGTGTGACCGTGTGTATGCAAGCCAAGCTTCAGCGGAATTCAGTTGGAAAAACCATCCAAGGTTTTTCCGATGGAAAATCCAATTGTGTGTACGGGGCATTAGCCGTTTTGCCTCTACTACACAGTTTGATGTCTCTAATGAAACTAAAATCACTCATTCTGCTAGCAAAAAGGTATATGGCCAACCTCAGGGGGCTTAATGTACCTTACCTAGAGAAAGTCACTTGAAGCTAGGCGCATAACCCCCAGCCCGGCCATGATATCCTATTCATATTTCATGTTCAACGTGTCTGCAAAATATTTATTAATAGGCTAGACAGCGTTAATGTCATCACCAATACCAGGCGGTAAAGCCCTGGAAATAATGAAGTGATTCTACCTACGTATACTATATTTTTCAAAAATGAGCTAATTTTGTCTGGTGCAGGTCCTTTAGCTCCCACCTGCAAATATCTTTAGCAGGAGCAAGAGGCATTTTAATTGCCTAGAGAGCTGTCAGGTTTTTTTTTTTGTGAATGAGATATCACTTTGTAATGAAGTGTGAATGCAGAATGCATGTATGTACTTAATTACCCGCAGTGAAAAGAGAGGCTCATAACTCATATTTCTGGCTGGGCTTCAAATAAAATTGTCGTGGAATATCCCTGTATGGCACATTCAATGGTAACACTCTACAGACCGCTTCAGTCCAGCTGGCTGTACAGGCATCATGTACTAGTGTGCAGTAATGGCGAATGAGCATTGTAAGCTGAGGGTCTAAATGGCCCTTTGATATTGGGTCATTTCAAGTTGTCTGCTTAGGCCTTGCTGGCATCAAAGTTTCCATGTTCTATTTGGACAGGTGGTTGGCTTTGGGGCCCAGTCAGTTGAAGTAGAACCTCAGACAGTTTTTTTTTTTTTTTGACAGACTTTAGAACTTGAGAAAGCAGGACAGTGAGGCAAAAACCCACAGCGCATGCTGTGTGCCAAGATAAAAATGGATTTCGTTACATTGCATTAAATATTGGGTGTAACTAAAATAGGCATGGTTAAATAGAGAATAATTGAGGGAGCTGCGGTGGCTCAACGCGATTGGCACTGCGCTGACAAGCCGTTCACCTCTGCAGCTAAGGGTTCAGATCCCGGTCTCGGCAGCATGTGAATTGAGTTTGGTGGTCTCAGCCCGGGTCCCGGTGGGTGTGCTATGCGAGGTAAGCCTGCGCTTAGTACGCCCACCCCACCTCCCACAAAACCACCACACTTACACGCACTTGAAATTGGGTTAACATGCACGCACTTTGGCCACGCGGTGTCTAAAAAAGAGAGGCGAAGGACTAACAGGGCTGCCTGAGCGGGCTAGATCCTCTCACTCCCGTTGGGCTTCAAAGCGGAGCAGGTAGGGCGGGCTGTGTGGGAGGACACCCCTCACACCCGCCATTGCCCCTCACACTCGCCATTGCCACCCGGGGGCATGGAGAAAGATGGCAGATTGCCTCTGGGGGAGGTCTGCCTACTCCCAACTCCTGCAGTCCGGCTCCTCTCTTGAGTACACGCACACAAAAAAAATACACAAGAAAATAAGAAATGAGAATAATCATACTTGCTGTGTGCATGGAAAGCAATGCCACAGTTCTTGTTCCCAGATGGCACTGAGTGATGAGCACTGATAGGTGGCACTGATGAGGCAGCACCGCTCCGGTCTCCACTCTGCTCTCCGCCCTCTGCTCGGTGACTCCGCCCGCTGACTTCCTCTCTCCCATCCTAGATATCGGCAAAGGCATCGGGAGCATCAGTATTGGCCCCAATAGAAACATACAATTGATTGAAGAACATGTGCAAGGAAGCAAAAGAATGCCGATGCTAGTCCGTCTTACGGGGGGAAATACCAGTTGGCCAGAAAAAAAAAAACACCTTGGTGAATCACTTCTTACCAGGGGCGGACTGACCATTGAGTCACTCGGGCACTGCCCGAGGGCCCCATGCCACTAGGGGGCCCCATTAGGGTTGCCATGCTCAGTAAAACTAGGCACAAAAATCTGTGTTTTTTTTACATCTGTCCCTGATATGTCCGAAACTGACATGCTTTTGATGTGAAAATCCAGAGATTTTAGCTGCTCAGCCTCTGCACTGCCTCCTGGCGTGGTGGCCATCTGTAAGCCCTGGTGGCCCCATAATCTTCTATTGCCCAGGGGCCCCATGAGTTGTCAGTGCGCCCCTGCTTCTTACCCATCCAGGCCTGACCAGGGGCTACAGGACATCATGAAGGGCTTACAAGAATATGATCACCCTCGATCCATAAATGGCCACTTGAGGTAACGTTCTCTGATGTCTAGAGTAACCTTTACATATCAGCTCTTGTGTAGCTTACTATTTGCAGGTAACTTCGATATGCAGTAAGAATATGACTTACGGAAATAGCTCCTGTGCCGGTATAAGTAGACTGGAGCCAGCTGAGCTCACTATGAGTGCTCACAGGTCTGCCTTGCCCCAGGCACATCCATCAAACGGTGATTGATTTCTCCAAGACTTCACAACAAGAGCCATGTTCTGATCCTCTGCAGAGCTCCATCCTAAAGAGCCCAGGGGCCCAGCCGACGTCCTCTCCCTGTCTGCCCTGGATTTTCATCCTCGGCATCGGATCTGAGAACTAGTTTTCCAGCCAGAGACCCATCTAGCACAGAAAAGTAGAAGGGCATGAGTCAAAGTCTCAAATTTAAAAAAAAATCTACATTTTCCACCTGTGACAATTTAATTATCTCTATTTTCATATTTCTGTTCTTTGTTTTGTCTCCTGAACCCTTTTAGAAGGTCAGAGTACAATGAATTAGCATCAAAAGTTATAAAGAAACTTCTGTCAGAATAAGCCTAATCTGATGGTAACCACCACTTAAAGACCAAACACATATTAGTTACACAGGTTCTGTGGCTGATTAAGGTGGTAATTAACCACTTAAGGACGGCCTAATGATGATATATGTCAGCAGAGCAGCACGGCTGGGCATAAGCATGTACAGGTACGTCTTCTTTAAGAGCCCAGCTTTGGGTCGTGTGCGTGCCGTCGCCGCAGGCGGAACGCTTGCGACCAGGTCGTGAGCTTTGTGACCGCGCCCGTGGACCCAATCACCGCCGATGTCCCGCAATCGGGTCACAGAGCTGAAGAAGTGTACCTTTCCCTGTTCTTTCTAGTGAGAGTGTCACTGATCGTCTGTTCCCTGTCATAGGGAACGACGGTTAGTGATGTCACACGCCATGCCCCCACACAGTAAGAATCACTCCCTTAGGTCACACTAAACCCCTTCAGCGCCCCCTACAGGTTAACCCCTTCACTGATATTGTAATTTTCACAGTAACAGTGCATTTTTATAGCACTGATCGCTGCAAAAATGACAATGGTCCAAAAATGGTGTCAAAAGTATCTGATGTGTCCGCCATAATGTCGCAGTCACGATAAAAATCGCTGATCGCCGCCATTACTAGTAAAAAAAAAATAATAATAAAAATGCCATAAAACTATCCCCTATTTTGTAGACGCTATAACTTTTGAGCAAACCAATCAATAAACGCTTATTGCAATTTTTATTACAAAAAATATGTAGAAGAATACGTATCGGCCTAAACTAAGGAAAAACTATTTTATATTTTATAGCAAAAAGTAACAAATATTGTTTTTTTTTCAAAATTGACGCTCTATTTTTGTTTATAGCGAAAAAAATAATTTTGTTTGGGAGCCACGTCGCACGACCATGCAATTGTCAGTTAAAGTGAAACAGTGCCAAAACGAAAAAAGGGGCCTGGTTCTTTAGCAACAAAATGGTCCGGGCTTAAGTGGTTAAACTCACTTAGTGCTTTATTTGCATTAGCCACTTCAGCTCCGGAAAGGTTTTATCCACTTCCTGACCAGGCATTTTTTACGATATGGCACTGTGTTATTTTAACTGACAATTGCACAGTCGTGCGACGTTGTGCCAAATAAAATTGACGTCCTTTTTTCCCACAAATAGAGCTTTCTTTTGATCACCTCTGCGGTTTGTATTTTTTGCGTTATAAACAAAAAAAGCCGACAATTTTGAATATTAAATAATATTTTTTACTTTTTGCTATAAAACATTCCCTATAATTTTTACATAATGTATAAAAAAAATATTTAAAAAATGAATACATCACATTTTATAGATCAATAGAGATATGAACATTGAAAGACGTCACTTCCATGTAGCAAAATGCCAATAGCTGGTAGAAGACCTCTATAATTACAGGATCTAATTACACGACCGTTTTTCGGGTTCTAAAAAATCACTTTTTTCTTATGTCATTAAAAACGATCGTGTGTGGGCTTCAGAGCATTTTTCGGTATCTAAAAAACGGGCAAATTTTTTTTCAAACATGCTTTTACAACGTTTTTAAGGTTGTCGTTTTTAAAGGAGTTGTAAAGGAAAACATTTTTTTTGCTGAAATGACTGTTTACAGGGTATATTGACACAATAGTTAACCGATTCCTTTTAAAAATAGATAAAAATCAATCATATAATGTACCGTTTCGTTTTTGCATGTTGTTTCCTGCCTGTGATGTACAAAGCCACAGAGCCAATACAAGGCAGTGATGGTTTGTAAAACGAAACTGATTGGTGCTGAGGGGTTTTAGACACACAGTAATCACACCTCCTTGATTAGTGACCACAGAGAGAAGCTCCCAGGACTGTGGTTATCAGGAAACAGACAACCAGGAAGTGTGGAGATCAGAGAAGAATTACAGCAACTTGAGAGCAAAAACGAACAATGAGGACATAAAAACAGCACTGCATTAAGGTAAAGGAAGCTATTAAGATAAAAAAAAAAATCCTTTACAAACCCTTTAAGGCCCCATACACACGAGCAGACAGATTTGTTCAAATCGGTCGGAAAGACCGTTTTGAACAAATCTGTCTGCTGGGGACGTATTGGTTTGATCGTGTACACACGATCAAACCAAAATCCCCGCCGGCAGACAGCGCGCTGACGTGGCGGTGACGTTGACGCCGCCACGTCACCGCACCAGGAAGTAAAACACTTCCGCACATTCGTCGAAACCATTCGACGCGTGTGCGAGAAGACATGTCTGCTGGTTAGCGTACTAACCAGCAGACATGTCGGGCGGACGGGTTCCCAGCCGACAGCTTTCAAATCTATCGGCTGGCCAAATCCGTCGGCTCGCCCATACACACGATCGAATCTGTCTGCTGGGACGGTCTGGCAGACCGTTTCCAGGAGACAGATTTGAACGTGTGTACGCGGCCTGAGGCTGTAAAAAATGGTGGTGTATGGACTTTAACGACGCGAAAAACCTGCGCATGCTCAGAAGCAAGTTATGAGATGGGAGCGCTCGTTCTGGTAAAACTAGCGGTCATAATGGAGTAAGCACATTCATCACGCTGTAACAGCCAGAAAAGCACGAATCGTCTTTTACTAACATGAAATCAGCTAAAGCAGCCCAAAGGGTGGCGCCATCCGCATGGAACTTCCCCTTTATGGTGCCGTCGTACCCGTTGTACGTCACCAGGCTCTGCTAGAGCTTTTTTTTTTCACGATCGTGTGTAGGCAAGGCCGTTTTAATGATCGTGTTAAAAAAAAACAACGTTTTTTTCTAGAGCCTGAAAAACGTAGTTTTTTACAACCTAAAAAAATGATCGTGTGTACGCGGCATTAGAGTTGAAGGAGCAGGTTGGTCTGGTATTTACCTCCCTAACCATGCACACAGGATAGAAGAATCCAAAAAATGCAGCTGAGAAGCTAATAACATTATAAGCCAACAATTAGCAGCTAATGGTGTAGGTAATGGTATGAGCAGCCCAAACCCTGGGGGATACTGTATATGAACTTTAACCTTTCATAGGTCCACTTCTTGTTTGTTAAACAAGATTCCTAATGCTGTAATTTGCACCTGTTACTTTGACCCTGTCTTTGCCAAAAATAACTGTAAACCGGCAAAGTTAGAAAATAAACAAATAGGGCAGCTGGAAAGGTAAGTATTGACTGTTTCTTTTCCAGGTATACCTGTTTACAATTAAAGAGAACTGAAGTCTACTCACATAGTTTGTAATAAAAACATCTTTGCCATTCTGAAGCTTCCCTCCAACCACTTTGCATATTATTTTATATATACTGCGATTCTGTACGTGCCAAATATGCTGCAGAAATCTCCCTCTACTAAGTCTGGCTGCAGCCATTTTAAGTGTGGGCAGCTGAAGCTGCTGCCTGTTCACTTCCTGGATTTACACAGACACACAGAGGCACAACTCCAGCTTTGCAGCCCTGCAGCTCTCATTGGCCATCTTATGACTCATCCCCCCTTCCTTCCTGGCAAACTCTTACAAGAGTGAGAGAGAGAGAGCTGTGCATGATGTCATAAGCCTAGGCTAATTACCTCACCCCTCCCCCCTCCGGTGTCACATTTGGCACCTTTCAAGGGGGAGGAGGGAGCAGATACCTGTGCAATCTAGGTATTTGTGACCTATGCCCAGGGTCGTCATCATAGGGGTAAGGGGCCCGGCCAGAATCCCCTTTTTTTTTGTCAATTCGCCCCCCCCCCCGCTTCTTAAATCGCAGCACCCCCTGCTTCTCAATTTGTGGCAACCCCCCCGCTTCTCAATTCACGGCACCCCCCCCCCCACCCTGCTTCTCCTCAATTCATGGCACCCACCCCCCCCCAGTTCTCTGCTCCAGGGGGCCCATGCCTGAAGCTGTGTAAGGGACCCCAAAATTCCTGATGGTGGCCCTGCCTACACCACGTCCGATGCCTACTCTCCCCCTACTGTCTTCTGGGAGACACACAGATCCCAGAAGACAGCAGGTACCAGTGGGATCATGCAGCAAAAATCGTGCATGCGCAGTAAGGAACTAGGAAGTGGAGACGCAAGGCTTCACTTATTGATTCCCTTACCAAAGATGGTGGTGACAGCACCCAAGAGCCGAGGGACAGATCGGCTTCGGGTGCCAGCATCGTGGGCACCCAGGACAGGCAAGTGTCCTTATTTTAAAAGTCAGCAGCTGCAGTATTTGTAGCTGCTGACTTTAAAAAAAAAAATTCACGGGACTCCGCTTTAAGACCTCTTTTCTCTCACTCCTCCAGCACTTCACTTGCCGCATAATCTTACTCCTCCAGCACTTCATTTGCTGCGGACTGTTACTTACATGCACACGTAAAAATCGCTCCTTCTGTGTTTTGCCTGTAGGAGCAACTTAATGTTATCCTATGTGTCCATGCACATTATGACGTTTACAGACATATTTTGAGATCAACGTTTAGAGGCAGGAAAAAAAAAAACCTTCTCATCACGTTTCTGATTGGAGCTCACTGGCAGAAAAAAAAGTAAAACTCTCCTAAACTCGTCTAAACTTTGTACAAAAAAAGCTCTATATGAAAGTTTTTTTACTCCAAAGAGAACAGATTTTTGTAAGCCCAGTGTGCATGGAGCCTCAAGTTTAGTAATGAGAGGTGTCATGGACCTTGGAATGCTAAAGTGTTTCTACTCGAAATCTGTTACACAGTGGGGGGTCTCTGCCATGTCTTAAGGCTAACTCCCTCTCCAGACAGCCTCATTGTTCTGTGTATGGCTATTGTGTACATTGATTGCCCCCTGGGGCTTCTGTCTCAATACACATAGCAGGACTTCTATTCAAACTATCCGACCAATCTCTGCTGAGTCATTTTAAAGTACTCATTTGCATGGAAGAGGACCTGAAGGGGGACTGCATGGACTTTACAATTGACCAATAGGAAAGTGGTTGTTGGGGGCGGGATGTTCCAAATTCTGTATAAAAGTGTGTTGTGTACTTCCATTAAAAGAGTCCTGTTTGAACTTACATACAGCCTGCCTGGTGTTTGTTCTAATGGATCTCGAACGGCACATAGCTGTAGTTCGGATCCCGGAGCCTTGGATGACTGAACCATCAGACGCTGCGATCGGCAATCTGATCCAATAGTAGTAGAGGAGTGTCGGGAGAGCGGAAGCGAGCGAGCAAGGGTCTCGTCACAAGAGGGTTGCTCCCACTGAACTTCAGGCTAACTCTTCTGGACTGTCGTGTTGGTATTCTAGGACAAGAAGTGTGCTACTGGCAGGATTGCAGTGAAAAAAAAAAGCTGTGCGAAAAGAAAAGGAAACTAATTCAGCCACCAAAACGGCAAGACATGTTTGGGTTTAGATACTCTTTAAACACCCCCTAATCTAATGCTAAATTATCCCTTTAACAGAATACTGTTCCCTAATAAGTGATGGTGAAAAACAAACAGCTCTGCTCTTAAATGACCCAACACTGGTCAGCTGGAGTAATCCATTGCAATATGTTTTTTTATACATTTTTGAAGCGCTGTGCGGAATTTTTTTATTTCGTTGAGCCCGTCCTGCGCACTCTAATGTTTCATTTAAATGCAAGATAAGAAAGCAGAGTTAATTAAAAACAACTGACTTATCAGCAGAAGACTCCATGCCCAGCTTCACCCAACAGACAGACGACAGTCAATTACTTATTGTTGGGAGGTGATTATTGAAAAATAAAGCATATTAACACATTCTGCACATTTTTTGTAAGACAAAGAAACTGCTTTCCGGATATGAATATAAATTGGTACGCAAATAAAGAGCTCTGTGCAACAATGAAGAATTGCTAAAAGGATTCTGCAAGGCCAAAAATTTGTGTCAAGCCCAGACATGAAGACTGGCACTGGCTTGAAGAGCTTGTCATGATCATTTTTTTTTTTTTTTCAAGCATATTTCTACTGATCAAAATTTGACACTAATTTTAAAATTTTGGAAAAGCAATATCCGTAATTTTGTGGGAAAATCAATTTAGGCAAAATTTTTCAAGTACCGTATATACTCGAATATAAGCCGAGTTTTTCAGCAAATGTATTTTGTGCTGAAAATGCCCCCCCCCCCCCCTCGCTTATACTCGAGTCACTTTTTTGTGCCTAATCTTTCGAACTTTGGGGACCCGGTACCAAACTTGACACACATATAGCCCCACTCTTTCTCTACAGGTGTGCACATTTTGCTGTCTGGGGGACCTACGGCCGGGGAGCACCGATTTTTCAAAGTTGGGTACCCCTTCCATAGACTCCCGTGTTAAACGGTAATTTCTCCGGTAACTAGGGACACAGTACTGGCCGGCTGTAGGTCCCCTGGACCCGAAACTTGGAACACATGTAACCCCAGTTCTCCTCTACAAGTGTGCAAAGTTTGCTGCCGGGGAGCACCAATTTTTTAAAGCTGGGCACCCCTTTTTATATACCCCCTTGTCAAACGTAAGTCTAGTCATGAACACAGTGAGGCATGGACACAGTGAGGCACAGTAGGGCATGGGCACAGTGAGGCGTGGGCACAGTGAGGTATAAGCACAGTGAGGCATAGAGACAGTGAGGCATGGGCACAGTGAGGCATGGACACAGTGAGGCACGCAGATGGACACCCTAGGCTTATACTCAAGTCAATACGCTTTCCCAGTTTTTTTGTGGTTAAATTAGGTGCCTCGGCTTATATTCGGGTCGGCTTATACTCAAGTATATACGGTATTCTTAATTCTGAGTGGACGCAAGCTTCCATTCATTACTAATTTGTAATTGCTGAACTGAGGCCAGCATGGGGTTCTATGGCACCCTGTGCAGGAAAGTTAACCCATGGACTGCAAGATCCTTTTTTTGGTAGCACATGCTGTCTTGATTGTTCATTCAGAATGACGCCGTTAAATGACACTGGGTTGGGTGAAAAGGCCAAATTGGATCCCTCTACATGAGCTGTGAACTAATTTAACAGCATAGGTTGCAGGTCCTGTGCTAGTTTCATCCTCACCTCCTGTTGAAGCACCTTTTCTGCCTATCCCTCGGCCCAGTCCTGGGCATTTTCTTGCTGAGCTTAGCAACTTTGGGAAATGTCAAAGAGAACTAGCCACACGTGTTACAATCTCATTGTACAAATTAAAGTCAAGGAACATACCGAGGCTGCATTGCACTCACACAAATGTTTTCATACTATTGCTGACACCTACAACAGGCAAATAAAAGATTAAAAAAAAAAATTGATAGAAAAAAACAATTTCAATAATGTCGAGCTGCCCAGCAACCACATTCCTTCTTGTTTCTGATGTAGGTTAAAAAATAGAAATATGTGTGCTATGGGCTCTTGTAATACATTCATACCTTCCAACTGTATTTTATTTAAAGAATTGATCCTCTTAACTAAATTCTTCAGTCCCTTGTTTTTTTTTTTTTTTTATCAGCTGTCTTTTTCGGTCTAATGTACAGACATAAAATTATATATAATCTCCTGCACTTAACCTAAAAATTAAAAACTCCACCCCTAGCCGCTGGTGAAACAATAACACCCCCCTCTGTAGTATGTACCAAAGGAAATTATTATGAAAAACATAATAGTCTACTCACAAAGCATCAACCACAACAATATCTTAATGCTCAATGGGTAGGTAGGAAGCTCACCAGATACTTATGTAGCACCCTCTAGTGTGCTACTAGTGTCAGAGCAGGCAAAACATATTTGGCTCATGGTTAATTTACGGGTCATGGAATCTGGGTCACAATTTATTTGAGTTCAGGCTGGATGACTCATGCAGGCAAGTCTCTGGTGCCTCCCCCTGGTTCTGGAAAGTTGGAGAATGTTCTGGAAACTGTAGGGCAGAGGCTAGGAGGGTTGTTCTGCATTATCAAGGGAGCTTGGCTAATTCACAGGCACTGGGTCTGGCAGGGTGGTTGAACCAATCCTTAAGTATGGATGAGTCATACTGGCAAAGGGGAGTCGGAAGAAGATGGAGATGGAGCACTGAGGAGTCTGTCGTGGCCTTTAGGGGCCCTCTACGTCTAGGAGGGGCCCCATAGGCCAGAGGCTCTGGCTGGCTCAAGAAGGATCCCGTCTGCAGTATGGTGTAATTGGGACCACCTCCTGGAAGCAGTGGGAGCAAAGAGAGGACAGAGAGTACATCAGCAGACTTATGGACACTACTAGGCAAAAGTCTGTCATATGTAGTCAGCTTTCTGGAGGGACAGCGGGTAAGTAGTGAAGCTGGGACCAGATCCACAGAGGGAGGGAATACACTCCTGAAAGCAATTACCTCAAGTTTGTGCTACTTTCCAGAAGGGCCCAGGGTCTGTAATGGACGTTTGCCCTTTTAATTGTACAGAGGGAAGCAGTTCAAGATTTTTTTACAGAGAAAGAGGAAGATTGTCCCCAAGTTTTTCTGTGTTTTGTGGGCATCCCATAAATCTCTTCATCCTATACAATCGCATACTAGCTCATTGTGAAATACTTACCTTAGAACAAAGCCTTTCAGTGGCACCCGCACACCACTGAGACGGCTGATATTTTCCCCAGAGTTTCTTCCGGGATCGCGGGCTCCGGTGCTGTAAGAGGTGGGAGCCGCTATTCACAGCACAGGGCTCAGAAGGAACGGCACCCATGGCCGTTCCTTCAGAACGCATGCGCTAGTGATGTCACTGGCTGCATGTAATGTAAATATTCCCTAAAGGTATAGGTAAGCCTTATTATATATTACTTACCTATAGGTAAATGTCTGCAGAGGAAGTTTACTTCCTCTTTAAGTCCAGTAAAAACCTGAAATGACCCAATATATATATATATATATATATATATATATATATATATATATACAGTATACAGTATCTCACAAAAGTGAGTACACCCCTCCCATTTTTGTAAATATTTTATTATATCTTTTTATGTGACAACACTGAAGAAATGACACTTTGCTACAATGTAAAGTAGTGAGTGTACAGCTTGTGTAACAGTGTAAATTTGCTGTCCCCTCAAAATAACTCAACACACAGCCATTAATGTCTAAACTGCTGGGAAAAAAAGTGAGTACACCCCTAAGTGAAAATGTCTAAATTGGGCCCAATTAGCCATTATCCCGCCCCGGTGTCATGTGACTCATTAGTGTTAGAAGGTCTCAGGTGCGAATGGGGAGCAGGTGTGTTAACTTTGGTGTTATCACTCTCACTCTCTCATACTGGTCACTGGAAGTTCAACATGGCACCTCATGGCAAAGAACTCTCTGAGGATCTGAAAAAAATAATTGTTGCTCTGCATAAAGATGACCACACATACACATGTACTAGTGTGTAGGGCAAGGGTAGTGGCAGTTGGTCCACAAGAGGCGCCGCCCCCCCAGCCCACAGCAACGCCCCCTCAGCTTGCACCATCTTTGTGGCCGTGCACTGTGCGGGGTGTCAGACCAATAGGTTTATACCAGCTCCGTCACCCCCTCACAGGCACGTGACCACATCCCAAAACCCCAATTGGCCAGTTTTATATTGTCCTCTCATCCTGCGACGCCAGCAAATTGGCATTGGCTTCCAGCTTCCCAGCCATTCAGAACCCGGAAAGAAGACCGGCGAAGACAGAAGCTGCAGTGTCGGACAGTCCAGTGGAGCTCCGCTGGACGGTGAATGCGGACCTTGAGGAGGCGGCCCGCGCCAACCCAAAATCCTTTAGCAACAGCCACCACTGGTCAAGGGACAACATCTTCTGGAGGAATTCCGCATATAACACAACACACACAAGTGGCTCAGTTGGCTCAGTTGGCCCCGCTTGGTCCCGGGCATTGGTGAGCATGCCTTCGGGAGGGCAACATAGGGTACCACCCGCCTTCCCATATATATATGGTTTTAGGAGTCAGATTAAAAGAGAGACACTTGGAGAAGATAGTAGGACAAATGGATTTGGTCTGAACCACCAAATGAGCTATGTGGACCTACACCTCTAGACAGAAAGAAAACCAAATATTTCCCATGAATAAATTGTAAATGATCCATGCACGTAGACATGCTAACCAGGTTTTCTTATTCCAGTTTTCTTAATTCAGTCGTGTGCCAAAGAAAACTTGGCACCATGTGAGGCCTCATTAATGCACCCCCTCTGTACAATAATGTCCACATTTCCTGTTCTGCAGCTGGTCCACACAGTAATCTGTGCCATCCCCTACGCGAACGCTGTATAATTTGGGATCTAATTTGTTATATTTTCTTATACCGAAAGAGGTAAAAGGAAACATGAAAAGGTGTATATGTTGGGATACATTTATGACCGTGACACAAATCACGCTATAAATGCGGGCGGTTGAGGAACGGCAGTAAATGTGTAACCCCTGTGATGTGATGACTTTGGCTCTAACCAACATATTGTCAACAGTTAGACAGTACTTAGGGATTAATGGCAGGTAACTGGGGAACGTTGTCTGCTTTTAATACCAGTTCTGGATGACCGCACTAGACATAATAAGCGTTCAGCCAAGAGCTGGGAGGGGGTGTTCGGAGGATGTGTGTTCCTGAAAGTGTCTTCGGTTTGCTGCTTCATCATAGGAAAGTACAAGTCTGACTTATGAATTATTAAAACTGAGCCTCTCTCTGCTTGAAATGCAGCCTTCCCACAGGTCAATATCTCAACTAAATAAGCGTGAAGCTATAGGCAAATGTTTCTGTATATAAACTCTTAAAGGAAAAATGCACCGTTGCTAAAAAGTTCACTTAAAGGAGTTGTAAAGGAAAATGTTTTTTCTCCTTAATGCAATCTATGCATTAAGGTGAAAAAACATCTGCTGCTGCAGCCCCCCCCCGAGCTCCCGTTATACTTACCTGACCCTTCGAAAGTCCAGCGCGGTCCCGATATCCTCTTTGCCGCTCAGCCTGGCCGCTGATTGGCTAGAGCGGATGGATAGAGAGCAGCGCAGCCATTGTCTGGCGCTGCTGTCAATCACATCCAGTGATGCGGCGCGCCGAGGGGCGGGGCCGAGTGATACAGTGAGCTGCTATGGCCGCTCGTTGTATCACGAGAGCTTGCCCACAATTAGTGACCACCATGCGAGCTTTCGCATGACTGTGGTGACTAATTGCCGCGAGGACAGAGACAGCCGCCGAGGGACCCCAGAAAACGTGGATCGGGGCCACTCTGTGCAAAACAAACTGCACAGTGGAAGTAAGTATCACGTTTTATTTTGCAACATAAACCTAAACTCCTAAAAAGCTAAATTCACAGATGAAATACATAGTCAAATGATTTATACAGATACTCCTCGCTTAACGACTTACCTGTTTAACGATCACTCAAACTTACGACCAGCCCCCCCCCCCCAAATGACGCAATATACATCCTTGTATTTTACAGTACAGAATTTTCGTTTGTGTTCTGTACTTATGCAAATAAAAACAACATTATTGAGCTGAAGTTTTGTGTTTAGACTCACAATACAATACAGTGCAGTAATTAAGAGTACATCAAATTTTAATGACTTGTGGCTCCTCGTTTAACAACCAATTTGTCTATCAACCTGGTCGTTGGAACGGAACCTGGTCGTTAAGTGAGGAGTACCTGTATTACTTTCCTTACAGTCCTGATGTTTTCACAGCTGTTGGGCTGCTGTTTGTCTACTGACCTGGAGGTGGTGCTGTGCCATTTATTCAGACTGGCAGGAAACGATTGGGGACTTATGTGTCCTTTGATATGGGCTGCAGTAGGCAGTGTTGCCAACCGTCAGTATTTTTACTGGCAGTTAAAAAAAAACAGCCAATTTTCTCCTGCCAGTAAATGGCAGTAAATGTAAAAGGTTGCCGGTAACAAATATGGCTGTGACGCTCGGCTTGGTCCGGACCCGGCTGAGACCATCCAAGTGTCTGCTACACTGCAGTGTGATCGGGTGGCTCTGGCAGAGGCAGTGCCTGAGCATGTCGTGTGATGTCATGGTGCAATGGAGCCAAGCGGGGCAGCCGGAGCTTCGTGTGCGGGTCTGCAGTATGGGAGCATGGCAGGCTGGGCCCGGGACCTTCAGTGCTGTTTAGACTGGAGTGGACTGGAGGGACCACTTGGCTTGGAGAGAGACTGTCACTGTGACTCAGGAGGGAACGTGTTGTGTCAGTGAGGGGGTCATCATCATCTGTGCTGGTGCCAAGGCCAGTGCTACCACTAGGCAAACTAGGCAGCCACCTAGACCACACAGCTGCCTAGGGCGCCCGGCCACTGGTGTTCCTACTCTCTTCTCTCTGCAGGAAGCAACTAAGTCTTAGCATCAGCAGGCAGTCGCTGCTCCGTTCGCACATAGTGTCAGAGGCGCAGCGGCAGTGGAGGAGGACTGTGTCTGTGTCCCGACTCCCAAATGAATGGAAGCAAGCAAACATTCATTGATGGGCGCTGGTGAGGCTGCATTTGATGGGCACTGGTGAGGCTGCATTGATGGACGCTGGTGTGCTGCATTTGATGGGCACTGGTGAGGCTGCATTGATGGACGCTGGTGTGCTGCATTTGATGGGCGCTGGTGAGGATGCATTGATGGGTGCTGGTGAGGTTGCATTGATGGGCACTGGTGAGGCTGAATTTGATGGGCACTGGTGAGGCTGCATTGATGGGCGCTGGTGAGGCTGCATTTGATGGGCACTGGTGAGGATGCATTGATGGGCACTGGTGAGGCTGCATTTGATGGGCACTGGTGAGGCTGCATTGATGGGCGCTGGTGAGGCTGCATTTGATGGGCACTGGTGAGGCTAAATTTGATGGGCACTGGTGAGGCTGCATTGATTTGGTGCTGGTGAGGCTGCATTTGATGGGTGCTGGTGAGGATGCATTGATTGGTGCTGGTAGGCTGCATTTGCTAGGGGCTGGTGAGGCTGCATTTGATGGGCACTGGTAGCATAGGTGTGCGCAGCCTATTGCATTAGAGTGTACACCCCAAAGCCCAAACACATAATAATGCCACATGCTGTCACAGGGAGGAGGCTCTGATGGTGGGAGACAGTTGACTGGGAGCATATTTTGTTACATCCTAAGTATAGGTGTAACGTGTTCCTACAGTTGAACCTAGCCTTTAATATAATGGGGGCATTTACACTGGCCACTGGCACCCCAACCACCCACCTGGTGCCACCCCTGGATAATGCTGATGCACATGGGGTGATTAGGGTGTGCCCAGGCACACACAGCACGCCTATGACTGGTAGGCTGCATTGATGGGGGCTGGTGAGGATGCATTGATTGGTGCTGGTAGACTGCATTTGATAGGTGCTGGTGAGGATGCATTGATTGGTGCTGGTGAGGATGCATTTGATGGGCGCTGGTGAGGATGCATTGATTGGTGCTGGTAGACTGTATTTAATAGGTGCTGGTGAGGCTGCATTTGATGGGCACTGGTAGCCTGCATTGATGGGCATTGGTAAGGCTGCATTTGATGGACCCCTCTATATACAAGGACTGTGCATTTGGGACTCTTCATTCGTTTTCCTTTTTTAGTGTTTTTTCAACTACATAATTTTAACTGTATTAGCGCTGCACTTTAGTTTGTATTTTATATTATGTGTTGCCAAGGCTGTGGGTGGGATACAAGGAGAAACAGCTTGTCACTGCCAGTGATGTTGGGTCCTGGACATCGGCTCCCAGCACCTCTTGCACTCTTGAAGCTGCTATCAACCAGGCATGGCAGGAATGCATGTAATGTATAGCAGTAATGAGTAAGATTACACACGCTGACAACGAGACTCGCAGGCACAGTGTGTTTTGGCACAAGCACACATAGAAGGGTAAGCATTGTCACTCTACAGCAGGAAGTCCTTTGGCCGTTAAATGATATGAGGAATCAGAAATTCTTAAAAGCGGACCTTGGGTCATTTTTTCAACATTCCATCTATTACATTTTCTGCCCTTGTTGTTGTTTTAACTTTGGATAGTAAAATATATTTTTTCTGCCAGTAAATACCTTATTCAGCCCACTTCCTGTTTCTTGTCTGGTCATTAGCCTAGGCCTATGACGTCATGCACAGCTTTCTTTTACTCTCGTGTGAGTTTGCCAAGAAGGGAGGGGGGGTGAGTCATAAGAGGGCCCATGAGAGCTGCAGAGCTGGAGGCGTGCCTCTGTGTAAATCCAGAAAATGAACAGGCAGCAGCTTCAGCTGCCCACAGCATAGTGGAGGGAGATTTCTGCAGCATATTTGGCAAGTATAGAATCAGAGTACATATAAAATAATATGCAAAGTGGTTGGAGAGAAGTTTCAGAATGGCAAAGAAGTTTTTATTACAAATTATGTGAGCAGACTGCAGTTCCTCTTTAAGTAAGTCATTTGTAAATCTGTTGCAAAACTTCTTGCCTGAAGGTCCTGCCAATAACAGCACTGACAACGCTAGGTCTCTGCCTCCCAATTAGCAGTGGCATTGTCAGCTTGTCATTTGTGTTCCTACAGTTTGTCATTGAGCTGTCTTTCAAGTCTGATCATGCCCCCCGTAGAGCCAATAGGCACCATCAGCCAATTGGAGGAGCTTTGCCACCTTTGCTGCTAGATTTGAGGGCGTGGCTTAGTGTTGTTATTGTCAGCATGAAAAAGGAAGGGCTACTACTGGCAGGATCAACAAGCTAGAAGCTTTGCAACATTTTTATTAAATATTCCCTTAATATTTACCCCCCCCTTTTTTTTTTTTTTTACTATATACCATATTAAAAATATACCAACATCTTTGAAAAAAGCAAGCGTTTCTGTTGTAAAATTTTGCAAATAAATAATCTTTCTACAGAATTTTAGGGCAAAATGTATTTTACTACATTTCTTTTTGTAAAAAATAACCCAAATTAGTGTATATTATTTAGTCTGTGTGAAAGTCCACAAACCACTGTGTGGTATACCGTATATATTTGAAAATATGTTGATCAATCCCATGTACTGAAGGTCTATTTCATTTCTTGATCCCGTTAAATGCCAGAACAGTACAAATACAGAAGACAGTTCAAGGTATCTAGTAAAAGGCATGGCAAGTGTTTTGAAGTTGTAATTTTTTTGTCACAATTTAAAAAAAAATGAAGAATTTTTTTTTTTTTTTTTTTTTTCACAAGGTATTTTTTTCATACTGTCACCAGTGCAGTACAGCGCCAATATATGATTGGTGTGGCAGTAATCAGGGATACTGGCTGGTGACAGTATGTGACAGAAAAAAATATTAAAATCATTTTTTATTCCATTTAAAAAAAAAAAATCTTGTTTACTTTTCTAAATTGGGCATTTGGATAGCTTCTTTTTTTTTCATACCAGCGGTTAGTTAGCGGGGGATGAGAGGAAGAGGTGGCTGGTGGTTGGCAATATCCTGGAGTTGGGCTTAAAAATGAACTTGAATATATTTTTGTCCTCAAGTTTAGATATCATGGTATAGAGTGAGGCACAATGCTAAAAAAATATTAGATATTAGAATATTTGTTTTACATGTACTTTACTTTTATTTAATTTAGGGTTTACATCTACTTTAATCACACACATTGGCCGTAGGAAAACTATTTTTCCAAAGAAACTCTTTAAAACATAGAGAAGGATCATCATGTGACTTCAGATTAGTAAATTGGGCATTTGGATAGCTTTTTTCTTTTTCATATCAGCGGGTAGTTATGGAGGCAAATGAGAAGAAGATGTGATTGGTGGTTACCAATATCCTGGAGTTGGGGTTTAAAATGAACTTGAATTAACACTGCTAACATATTTTTACCTTGAGTTTAGATATCATGGTGAGACACGGTGCTAAAATAAAAAAATAAAATTAATATTTGTTTTATATGTACTTTAAATTTAATTAATTTAGGGTTTACATCTACTTTAATCACCAACATTGGCTGTAAGAAACAATTTTCCAGAAGAACCTCTTTAAAACATAGAGAAGGACCATCATTTGGATGTGATTTCTGTTAAAGCGGATCTCCACCCTAAAGTGAAGATCCGCTGATCGGAACTCTCCCCCCCCCTCCGGTGTCACAATTGACACCTTTCAGGGGGAGGGGGGTGCAGATACCTGTCTAAAGACAGGCCCCCCCGTTGTGTGCTGGGAACTCTCGGCTCCCAGCACACAGCGGGAGCCAATCGGCGGGCGCAGCGCGACTCGCGCATGCGCCGTAGGGAACCGGGCAGTGAAGCCGGAGCGCTTCACTTCCTGGTTCCCTCACCGTGGATGGAGGGGGGAACAGCAGAGAGACGAGCGAACGCTCGTCCTCTGCTGCGGACGCCGCTGGACTCCAGGACAGGTAAGTGTCCTAATATTAAAAGTCAGCAGCTGCAGTATCTGTAGCTGCTGGCTTTTAATATACTTTTTTAATGGGACATCCGCTTTAAGTATATTGGGCATTTGGATACTTTTTTTTTTTTTTCCATACCAGCAGTTACAGTAGTTAGAGGGGGTTTAGAGGAAGAGGTGGCTGGTGGTTGGCAATATCCTGGAGTTGGGATTAAAAATGAACTTGAATTAACACTGCTAACATAGTATTGTCCTCCAGTTTAGATATCATGGTAAACAGTGAGGCACAATGCTAAAGAAAAAAAAATACTTTAATGTTAATAAATTTAGGGTTTACATCTACCTTAATTACCCACATTGGCCGTAGGAAAACTATTTTCCCGAAGAACTTCTTTAAAACATAGAGAAGGATTGTCATGTGACCGTGACTTCAGATTAGATTAAAAACATGGCTTTTCGAGAAAAAGCAGGTTAAGTTATGTTAGTTCTCCCTGTTGTGCCCTGTTGATCTGTCTCTTGGTTTTTCTTGCTCTTCTCTTTTTCTCTTTCTCTCCCTGATTTCATTTACCTATTTTTGTTATGCCTTCTGCGCTTAGACACTGCCCTGACGGGTCAGTATTTGGCGCACTATAAATCCATTAAATCAATCAATCAACCAATCAATCAACTAGTAAATTGGGCATTTGGATAGGTTTTTTCTTTTTCATACCAGCGGGTAGTTAGGGAGGGATATGAGAAGAAGGTGTGGTTGGTGGTTGCCAAAATCCTGGAGTTGGGCTTTAAAATGAACTTGAATTAACACTGCTAACATATTTGTACCTTGAGTTTAGATATCATGGTATACAATGAGACACGATGCTAAAATATATATTTTTTAATTAAGCCATGAATAAGCACTGATCCAGTGCGAAACGCGTCGGCTGTTCCTTGTTTCCACTGCTGTGACCCTATTTTTGTACATGCTGTCTATTGAATAAAAGACCACCCATCAGGTTTTGGAGTGCGGCTATCCATTTTTCTTTGTCTTCATTTTGCTTAGTGCACCGCCAGCACCCTCGGTATCCTGCACCACCTGTAACCATTTAGTGATCCCACCTGGAGCGGTGACTCCTTTCTCTCTATAATTTTTGTTTTACATGTACTTTAAATTTATTTAATTTAGGGTTTACATCTACTTTAATTACCCACATTGGCCATAGGAAAACTATTTTCCTGAAGAAACTCTTTAAGGCCTTGTACACACGATCAAATCTGTCTGCTGGAAACGGTCGGCCCGACCGTCCCAGCAAACAGATTCGACCGTGGGTACGGGCAAGCCGACGGATTTGGCCACCCGACAGATTTCAAAGCATGCTTTGAAATCTGTCGGCTGGAAAACCCGTTCGCCCGACATGTCTGCTGGTTAGTATGCTAACCAGCAGACATGTCTTCTCGCACACGCGCCGAATGATTTCGACGCATGCGCGGAAGTGTTTTACTTCCTGGTGCGGTGACGTGGCGGCGTCAACGTCACCGCCACGTCACCGACACGTCAGCGCGCTGTCTGCTGGCGGGGATTTTGGTTTGCTCGTGTGTACACGCGAGCAAACCAAAATGCCAGCAGACAGATTTGTTCAAATCGGTCAGACAGACCGTTTTGAACAAATCGATTGCCTCGTGTGTACGAGGCCTAAAACATAGAGAAGGATCGTCATGTGACCGTGACTTCAGATAAGTAAATTGGGCATTTGGATATTTTTTTTTTTTTTTAAACCAGCGGTTAGTTAAAGTGGGATGAGAGGAAGAGGTGGCTGTTGGTTGGCAACATCCTGGAGTTGGGCTTTAAAATGAACTTGAATTAACACTGCTAACATATTTTTTTCTTGTGTTTAGATATCATGTTATACAATAAGAACCGATGCTAAAAAAAAATCTTTTTAAAAATGTAATATTTTGCTTTACATGTACTTTAAATTTAATTAATTTAGGGTTTACTACTTTAATCACCCACACTGGCTTTAAGAAAACAATTTTCCAGAAGAACCTCTTTAAAACATAGAGAAGGACCATCATGTAGATGTGACTTCAGATAAATAAATTGAGCATTTGGATACTTTTTTTTTTTAATACCAGCAGTTATTTCCCGGTATCCCGGTAGGCCAGTCCAGCCCTGTTAGTTACAGGGGAGTGAGAGGAAGAGGTGGCTGGTGGTTGGCAATATCCTGGAGTTGGACTTAAAAATTCACTTGAATTAACACTGCTAACATATTATTGTCCTCCAGTTTAGATATCATGGTAAACAGTAAGGCACAATGCTAAAGAAGAAAAAAAAAGTACTTTAAATGTAATTAATTTAGGGTTTACAGCTACTTTAATTACCCACATTGGCCGTAGGAAAAAAAATTCCCCAAAGAATTACTTTAAAACATAACACTTTTTCTTTAATTATCCTGCAGTATGAAATATCTGTTGTAACGCGCCATTTAATTTTTTATTTTTTTTTTCTAATAAATTTAGTCATTTATATACCACATAAAATATTATTTTACTTTCCTCCAGCTCTCAGATAACCTAGAATGACTTTTAAAAAAAACTATAACACAGCCAGCGCATTTAAAAGAATGTTATTAAGCCATTATTGTAGGAACTGTGTAAACAGAAGTAGACTTGTGATCTATGGGCCAACAAGCTTGGGACAACCTCTCCAAAGTGGTCTGTTTCCTTTCACATTTCTCCTTTAAAACTAAAAGGCACGGCAAGAAACTAGATATTTATAGTCATAATGCATTCCGCTAAAAGGTTCTACCTAAGGTTTAACTCGCCGAGGGACCTTGGATATTTGCAATGGGTTATTTCATGAGACCTTACTAAGTAATTCTTTATTGGTTTTCACTTAGAGTATTCTCCAGTTAAGAGTAAAACACATTCTGCTGGACTTTAACTGCCTTGCTCCTTTATTATAAATGCAAACATGATTTATGTACTGCATTAGCCTCCCTCTAATCCTACCGTATTGTCACTATGCATTAAAACCTCAGCGTAATTGTTTGCGCAGCTGAAAAATGTCAGAAAGATAAAGATGGTCTGCCTTTAGCAAAAAACTATTCCAGACTGCAGACCTGCCCTTTCCTGCTGAGGAGCGACCAAATCTACTCGGAGATCAGCTCATTCCAATAATATATATTACGGTATATCAAACAGTTGTGGCTGGTGCTCAAAATTTTTTGGGGGGGAGCAAACAAACTGAAAAAAAAAAAACAATTGCAGCCACTGTGCCCATCAAACGCAGCTACTGGGCCATCAAACACAGCCACTGTGCCCATAAATTGCCGCCACTGTGCCATCAAACGCAGCCACTGTACCCATAATTTACCGCCACTGAGCCATCAAACGCAACCACTGTACCCATCAATTGCTGACACTGTGCCCATCAATTGCCGCCAGTGTGCCCAATCAAATGCTGCCAGTGTGCCAATCAATTGCTGCTACTGTGCCCCATCAGATGCTGCCTGGCATTTTCTCATCTCGCAGTGGGTCAGCGGTGGTCTCCTGCACGTCCTCCATGTCTTCTTCTATCCTTTCTAAGGCGTCCAATTACAGCACCTGACGTTTCAGCCAATCAGGTGACCGGTAACAGACCTGGCAACCTGATTGGCTAAAAAGTGGTTCAGTGTTAGCAAAGCGAATTCCTTCGCTTTGCTAACACACGGCTAAGTGAACAGCGAATGCCTAGCATGGCGCCCGCTGTTCACCTTTTTGCTTCCAAAAAACACCCCCGCCACTGTATTTCAGATGCCCGGCACCCAAAAAGGGGCCGGACACCTGAGTAGGGGGTGTCAGCGGTGACCATAGATAGATTCATGCAATGCACTGTGGACATAACAAGGGAAAACACAAGGGGCGCAAAACTAATTGCAGTATTAAGATCACCTTGGTTTATTAACCCCTTCCTGACGTCCTGGACTTTCAGTGGGGATATCTGAATAATACCTGCAGCTCCAGCCATCTCTTCAGCCGGCAATTCTGTGCACCATAAGAACGATCATAGTGGTGGTTCCCCCCTCCCGCCGCCATCCGGTGCTTCTCCGGGCTCTCCTTTGCCATCGAAGACCCAGAGAAACGATCCGCCGGCCTCGGGTGGAAACCATAGAGCAGCACTCAAAATTTTCACTCACCTACTAGCATTTGGCAAGTGGATTTAAGCTGGGGGCGAGTAATGACAGGGATGCATGACCAATCTCCCTCCAATCCGTGCCTACACTTAGAGTCTCGATGAGATTGGTGGCCGAATAGGAAAGGTGCATGCTCGGGAAAAGTAGTCTGGTGAGCCGCGCACAGGCAGAGCAGTACACAGGTGCTCTCCTTACAATTCTCATTAAGCCATGGGACTTAACAGTATGACCTCTCTGAGCCTGCCCCCTCCCCCAACCAATGTAGCTGGAGAGCAGAGAGCAGGGAGCAGTAAGTAATGAGTGAGGTGGAGGATTGCGAAAATTATCACTGAAAGTTGCCCTGACATGAGAGCGGCAGCCTTCCAGTTTGTGCAGTTTTCTTCTCCTTGTGCTCTATGTAAGTGTCCAACAGTTCAGCCTGAGCACTGCGAACAGACTGGTCTCAATGTGCTCTGTGCTATGGTGTCAATGGCTGTGCAGTTGTGTGGATCTCAGCGCTGGATTGTACTGCCTCCCGCTGTGCTGCAGCTCCTCTCCTCACTGCCAGCCTGAATAAAAGGGGGAAGTGGGGACATGCAAGCGTGGAGCCGCACACACAGGCTCCTGATGATAAGATGAATAGGAGAGGGAGAGAGAGGATGAATGTGAGTTGCAGAGGAGACAGCAAGAGAATGGGGAAGAGACTCAGTTCTAGTGCCCTATCCCTCTGGGCTGACCCCAGTGCCCTGGGCTGACCCCAGTGCCCTGTCCCTCTGGGCTGACCCCAGTGCCCTGTCCCTCTGGGCTGACCCCAGTGCCCTGTCCCAATTTGTTAAAGTTGTTGTTGTTAATATTTAATTTTGTAACTTGATTCTGCATAAAACATATAAGGCCGCGTACACACGATCGAATTTATCTGCTGAACCCGGTCCGACGGACCGTTTCAGCAGACAAATCCGATCGTGTGTACGGGCGAGCAGACAGGTTTGTCCACCTGACAAATTTCAAAGCATGCTTTGAAATTTGTCCGCTACAAACCTGTCCGTCGGATCTGTACGCTGGTTAGTACACTAACCAGCGGACAGAACTGTCCGCATGCATCGAATGGATTCGACGCATGCGCGGAAGCATTTTATTTCCGGGCTTGGTGACGTGGCGGCGTCAACTTCACCGCCACATCACCGCGTTCCCTGGCCGAGGGGATTTTCATCCGATGGTGTGTAGACACCGTCGGACGAAAATCCGGAGGAGACATGTCCGCTGGAAACGGTCCGTCGGACATGTTTCAGTGGACATGTCCCTCCGTGTGTACGCGGCCTAACAGTGTCATTCCATGAGATAGTCTATGAGGGCGTGTTTACAGGTGCAATTAGGTGCAGGGCAGTGTATGAATTAGGTGGGGCAACTGGCGGCGAGTATCTCTTGAGGCCTGGCTAGTAGCTCAGGACTTGAAATTTTGAGCCCTGCCATAGAGTAGACTGATGACCAGATGGTCACCAGTCATCTTTATGATCGTCGGAGGCCCGGGCGCGATGTTATGACGTGCACAGTGAGGCATGCAGATGGACACCCTAGGCTTATACTCGAGTCAATACGTTTTCACATTTTTTTGTGGTAACATTAGGTGCCTCGGCTTATACTCGAGTATATACAGGACTTTAAATCACAGTCAATGGCTTGGTATTTTGGACAGCTATTTTATCCAAGATAAATTCCCAAAACATGGGGGTACTTGAGGACAGGGTTGAGAACCACTGATTTGCACTATGAAAACAAGAATTCTTAAAAATATGTCCCACTAGCAAGGGAGCAACTCTACAGCAAAAGGTAAGTTGTCCAGCAATCCTGATGTTGTTGAGTTGTCACCAGTGACAGGAATGCTCATGTGACACCATCCTGATTGCACAGCAGTTTTCAGAATAAGAGAAGCAGATGCAGAAGCAGAAGATGTTTAAATATCCTCCAGGCCAAACAAACTGTTACCAGCTTAGATTCTATATGTATGGTTAATATTGCAACTGAGCCTGACGGCGTAGAATTTTTCACAATAAGAGGCTTGCTATATGGCAGCGTAAGTGTATAATGGTTCTTACCGGCTCTGCTTTAACTCCCATCTCACAGCAGGTCCTCTTTCCTCTCGCACGAAGATGGCACAGAGAAGGAAAAAATAATATTCACAGTCCATACCTGCCTAGATAGAACCTGAATTTGAAAGTAATTAGAACATGAATAATTACGGTGATGGGCATAAAATTTGCATGCATATTTTATGAAACGGTAAGATTTTTCATACAGCCTGCTCCTAATCCACCTTTGAAGTTCCAGAGTCAGCAATATGGCCTATAAGTTTAAAGAAATTTAGAAAGAATTGGAAAGTTAAAAGGTGTGTTTGATGTTGTTCTTTCTGTTACATTACAAGGGCATTTGTAACTGCGGAAAGAGGCAGAACATAAAATCCGGACAGAATTCCTAATATCTTAATGCTAAGTAGAACTAATGATTTTGTAGGGGACTTCACTGACTCTTATTACCTAGAGCAAGGTTCTTTAACTGGGGATAATGTACTCAAATTATACAAAATAAATATTAATCTTTATATATATATATATATATATATATATATACACACATACAGTATATATAATATGTGTATATATATATATATATATATATATATATATATATATTCTTAAATACTGTATATATATATATATATATATATATATATATATATTTGTAGTGCAAGAAAAAGATATGGTAAAACTAGGTGTTTTAAGACAGAAAGATTGTTTAACCACTTCAGCCCCGGTAGGATTTACCCCCTTAATGACCAGGCCATTTTTGGTGATACGGCGCTGCGTTGCAATTGAGCGGTCATGCGACGATGTATCCAATCAAAACGTCCTTTTTTTCCCCACAAATAGAGCTTTTCTTATTTCCTTATTAAGTTAGGTTAATATGTATTCTGCTACATATTTTTGGTAGAAAAAAAAAATCCCAGCAAGCGTATATTGAATGGTTTACACAAAAGTTATAGGGCCAGATCCACAAAGCCAGTACGCCGGTGTATCCACTGATACACCGGCGTACTTTCAAAGTTCCCGCGTCGTATCTTTAGTTTGAATCCTCAAACCAACATATGACGGCATCTGGGTTAGATCCGACAGGCGTACGCCTTCGGATCTAAGCTGCAATACTTCGGCGTCCGCTGGGTGGCGTTCACGTCGTTTTCCACGTCGGGTATGCAAATGAGCTTTTTCCGCCGATCCACAAACGTACGCGCGGCCGTCGCAATCTCTTACGGCGTCTCTAGTCGGCTTTTTCCGGCGTATAGTTAAAGCTGCTTTTATCCAACCTATAGTTAAACTTGCATTGTTAAGTATGGCTGTCGTTCCCGCGTCAAAATTTTAATTTTTTTTAATTTTTGCGTAAGTCGTCCGTGAATAGGAATGTACGTAATTTACGCTAGTCAAAAAAATAACGTCGTTCCGACGTAATTTCGCGCAATGCACGGCGGGAAATTTCTGAACGGACCATGCGCAGTTTGTTTGCCGCGGGGACGCGCGTCATTTAAATGAATCACGCCCCCTACTCGCCGATTTGAATTCCGCCGCCAGAAATACACTAGTCTCCGACTTTGTGGTGTCTCGTAGCAGTGACACCTATGCTGAAATCAGCAGATAGGGTCTCCTCCAGCCCCTCCCACTTCACATTCCTCACCAGTCAGATGACCTCTAGTCCCTGCCCCCCCAGCTTTGTAATGAACTGAAGGGGCAGCTGTGAGGAGGCTGAGTGGGCGGCCACAGGCTTCAGGAACAGCCCAGGTTTTGGGGACCCCTGGCAAATCCTCATTTGACCCCACAAGGGGGTCCCGACCCCCAGGTTGAGAACCACTGCTATATTTCATAATCCATTTTGGGACCATCTCATACAGTGGGACCACGGAGAATGAACAAAGCCACATTATTACCAAGTACTGTACATCCTTTAATTATAAAGAAAGAGTGTCTTATGACAGGTCCACTTTAAAAGAGTCACCTGTCCCTGCGGCGTATGTCAGGACAGCTATCAACAAGCAACCGCTACAGATTAAGATGTTAATGGGATATTTGCTTATCGCTAAGCCCTGTGGGTGACACAATTCATAATTATATGATTCCATGCATTACATTCAATATTAGTGAGTTCATATAACAGAACAAGTGTTGAAAAGGATTACACCGAGGGTGTGTACCTGAGATCAGCTCCAAAGGACTAGTGCTGACTAGCCCAGGTATAGAGATGGAGAAGTCATTGTCTGGATAGGTGACAACTGTTTTTTGTCAATCATCACATATATGCTTATATGCTCCTCCACCCAACTAACCAGACTGCAGAGTCTTCAAGACCGAGAAGGACATGGAAGTACAAGAAAAAAAACTTTGTGTGGCATTGGATAGAAAAAGGGAAAAGCTGCATTCACACCAGAGCGTAGCGTCTTTAAGCATTTTCCCAGCGTTTTTGCGATTTTTTTACACGCAATTTTTGCACGTTTTTAAACAGCGTTTTTGCGCTTGCGTTTTTTTTTTTTTTTTTGCGAATGAGAAAACTATCATCTGTTGCATCATTTGTTGCTAGGTTTGTCAGCTTTTTTTTAGCTTTTCCTTCAGCTTTTATTTCTTAATTACTATTAATTTATTATAAAAAAAAAAATCTATTAGGGATCTTCAAACTATGGCCCTCCAGTTGGTCAGGAACTACAATTCCCATCATGCCTAGTCATGTCTGAGAATGTAATGCCGCGTACACACGATCATTTTTCGGCATTAAAAAAACAACGTTTTTCAGCATCTCGAAAAAACGTTGTTTTTTCCAACTTCATCATTAAAACGATGTTGCCCACACACGATTGTTTTTTAAAAATGCTCTAGCAAAGCGCGGTGACATACAACACGTAGGACGGCACTATAAAGGGGAAGTTCCATGCGGATGGCGCCACCCTTTGGGCTGCTTTAGCTGATTCCATGTTAGTAAAAGACGATTCGCGCTTTTCTGTCTGTTACAGCGTGATGAATGTGCTTACTCCATTACGAATGGTAGTTTTACCAGAACGAGCGCTCCCGTCTCATAACTTGCTTCTGAGCATGCGCAGGTTTTTAACGTCGTTTTAGCCCACAAACAACCATTTTTTACAACCCGAAAAACTACATCGTTTAAAACGTCGTTAAAAAATGCAGCATGTTCGGAATTTTTTTTTGTCGTTTTTCAGAACCCGAAAAATGATGTGAAGCCCACACATCATCATTTTAAATGACATATTAAAAATCATGACGAAAAATGGTCGTGTGTACGCGGCATCAGAGTTTTACAATGCCTCATGGGATGTGTAGTTCCACAACAGCTTGATGGTCGTAGTTTAAAGATTCCTGTATTAGGGTGAGGCCCCGTACACACGACCGAGCTTCTCGGCAGAATCCAGCGAGAAGCTCGCTGGGATCCATATTCTGCCGAGAAGCTCGATCGTGTGTACGTTTTCGCCTAGCAAACTGTCGAGCGAGGCGTCGAGCCAAAATAGAGAGCAAGTTCTCTGTTTCCTCGACGGGCCATCAGGACTAATGGCTCGCCGCCTTTTTCGACAGCCTGGTCGACGAACTCGACGGCCGGCCGAGAACCTCGTCGGGCAGAACGATGGGTTTAGCCCGACGAGGTTCTCGGACGTGTGTACGCGGCCTAAGGGATTATGCCTCGCACACACAATCTTTATTCCCGAAGAGAACTTTTTCTGTGAGAATTCCGGCCAAGAAAAGATTGAGAGTGGGATCTTAATTTTTGTGGCAGGAAAAATTCCTATCGGAAATTGCGATTGTCTGTATGCAATTACGACACGAAAAAACCCGCGCATGCTCAGAATCAAGCAGAAGAGCCAAACTGCTTATTGAACTTCATTGATCTTGGCTCGTCGTACGTGTTGTACGTCACCACGTTCTTGACAGTGGGAATTTTGTCCAAGATTAGTGTGACCGTGTGTATGCAAGACAAATTTTAGCTGTTTTCCTGCTGAAAAAAAAACGTGGTTTTCTTGTCGGAAATCGCGATCGTGTGTACAAGGCATTAGAGTTAAGGTTAAGTTAGAGTTAGGATTACGGGTTAGGGTTTGTGACGGTGGTAGAACATATCCCCGTCAAGCCTTCCCTTCTTCTCCCATAAAATAAATCACCCAATATTCCATGAGTAGGAATATCCCTGGAATCGCCGAATAATCCATACATGAGCCAAGGCTTAATACTGAATGTAAACAGGACACACTTTATTGAAAGTACACAGCACACTTTCTATTGGTCAATTGTAAAGTACATTTGTGGTTTCACTCAGGTCCTCTCCCATGCAAATTAGGACTTCAAAATGTCTCAGCAGAGATTGGTCCCAAAGCTTGAATAGCCTGAATGGAAAGACTGATGTGTATTCAGACACAAGCCCCAGGGGGGCAATCAATGTACACAATAGCCAGCCACAGAACAATGGAACTGTCTGGAGAATTGAGACAGGGCAGAAGACATTCACACCTGATAATCAAAAGACTTTAGATAGGGTTATCACACAATGGACAATGAGTATCTCTTATGAGTCTATAATCGGACGGCAAGAGGCTTGCATTCAGTCCTCTCCAAAAGCCCCTGTCCCGGCAAGGCCTGTCACACATCTCCCCTTTTGGCAGGGGACTAACCCAGTAGGAGACACCAGATGGGTTGTCTCTGAATTTAGTCAGTAGTTCCATTCCCCCAATGCCGGTATCCATACAGTACCCCAAATCACTTGCTCCAAACCGAGCATTACTCACCCCGCCATCCTCTGCCTCTCTCAGGGAACACGTCTGCTGCTGGGGAGAGGCCTGGACTAGCCCTTCTCCCTGGAGTCCTTTCAGCCGCTGGAGAGATGGCAGGGTGGCTGGGCTCAGTCCATCATGCTGTTGGGGATCTGGGCCAACTGGCCACCATTTATGGGGTATACCAGTGGAGACTGAAGTCCCATCCACTGGTGTGAGGTGAAAATCCCCCAGTGCTTGCAAAGCAAAGCCGACATCCTCCTGTTTCAGTCCTGTACCATTTTCTGGGGTTGCGCCAGTGGAGACTGAAGTCCCATCCACTACCCCAGGAACCCCTTCTTCTGTTAGGTGAAAGCAGAGGCCCGGGGCACTCTGCTCTGTTGCCAGCTCTTCCGTTGGGTTGCTGTGAGTGGAGACCACAGTCCCATCCACCGATATCCACTCAAGCTGTAGTGGGGTGCAGCCGCCAGTAGCATCCTGTCCTGCTGCCAGTGATTCAGCGGGGAGTAAGAGCTTTACCACCTCAGCTGGTTGCTGGGGAGGGGGGCCAACCGCCCCGGCTCCCTGGAACTCCACAGTTGGTCCCGGTGCTGGGCAGAGATGGCTGTCACTCTGCCCTGTTGCCAGCACTTCTGCTGGGGGTGCATAATCCATAACATCCTCTGAACAGTCCATACATTCTGTAATCTGTGGCTGGGGAGTGATCGCCATCTTCTCACCCTGAGCCTCCGAAACTGCCACAGGGGTGGGGCAGAGGTCTTGAACCCTCTGTCCAGTGACCAGCGCTTCAGCTGGGGAAGTTCCGTGTAACTCCACAAATACTGCTCTTGGTGCTGGGCAGAGCACTGTGAAGTTTGGCCCTGATCCCAGCTCTTCTGCTGGAGGCCCATCAGGTTGTTTTTCCTCAGCAGAAAAATCTATTAAATCCCCTGTCTCTGCAACTGGTGTCTGGGGATAGAGGTTCACCATCTCCTGTCCATGTAACCCAGAAGATGCTATAGGTACTGAGCAGAGGTTAGCAGAGCTCGGCCCTGCGGTCAGAACTTCAGCTTTGGGAATGGCAATCTCCAGATTTTCCACTGCCGATTCACTGGCATACTGCTGGACAGGCACATTCCTCCATTCAAGATCGTCCCATGCAGAAACGGGATCATCAAGGTCAGTCGGCACTTGCTGCATCCGCCATATAACCTCCTGGTCCATAGCTGCAGGGGCAGGTTGGAAAAGCACACTGTTACCCTGCCACATGGACGATTCTTCAGCCAGGACTTCAGCATTGTCCACTGGTATTTCCTGATAGTCCCAGGCAAAGGGAGCCCGGCCCTGGCGCTGAGCAGAGTCTAGCAGCTGTTTGTAGGCGATCTCCAGGTCCCATTCCCGAGCGGCCAGAAATTCCAAATCTTCCTGTAGCCAGTGCGCTTCCGAGATATTCAATTTTTTCTCTCTGTGCTCCATTATGTTCTCCAAGCGCCACTCCCGATCATCCCCAAAGTCGGGATCACTGGACATCCTCCAATACAACAATCCCAGGTCATCATAGTCATAGCCTTCTGTGGGGTTGTCATCCGCTGACCACGGGCACTCTTGGGCTACATACCACCGGAGGGCTCTGTAGCTCTCATCCAGCTGCATCTCTGCCCGGATCAGCCTGTTTAATTCCGCTATCCACTCCTGCTTCGGTTGTTCCCCCAACAACGGTATTCGTACGTCATACTGCGGCCAGTACCTTGCATAGATGTAGGGCAGGACCTCTCCTTGGTGTTGCTGCTCCAGAGCTAGCGCTTCCTTCCAGAGTTGGCACCGAATCACATCCGCCCATCCCAGCAGGACCTCCTCTGATTCTGGTCCTGTGTGCTGTATCCGCATCTCTTGTAAGCTTCTTCTGAATTCCTCTTCCATGGTTACTGGTATCTGTACGTCTCCTCGTCTTTCATTTGGTGCTGCTTCTTTAGGCGTTGTCACCGATCGTCGTATTTCTGCAGCTCTCAGCTCATGTTGCCGCTCTCGTTCTTTCTCATCAAAAGCTTTAAAAGCGCTAAACGGAATCTTCCTTGTGTCTGCTGTGCTGTACTCACTGTTTGGAGAATGTGCGGCTGCTTGTTGGACTGCTGCCAGTTTTAACTGTAGCTCTGCGTCTCTTATTTGTTTAGCCTCCTCCGCTAACAGGGTCATCACTTTCAGCACCACATCCGCCGTTGGGTTCGGACCGAACCATGCTAATTTCTCTCTTATTAGCTTGTTGGCTGGTCATTCCTCCTCCTGAATCACTGGTGTCTCCATCTCTTGTACTGCTGGCCTTGCTGCAACCGAGTTCTCCTGGTCTAGCTCCATTAATTCTGCTATGATGACACGTTCGGTTTTGTTGCTCGCAATCCTTCCACGAACTTCCAGTAGTTCTTTCAGTGTATTTCTTTTAAGCCGGGTGTACCGGTCTTCCATTTACTGTTCCCAGTGTCTGCTTGGAATCCTGGTGTAAAGGAAAGTAGAAGGGAAAATCCCGCTGCTGCCAACCAGTTGTGACGGTGGTAGAACATATCCCCGTCAAGCCTTCCCTTCTTCTCCCATAAAATAAATCACCCAATATTCCATGAGTAGGAATATCCCTGGAATCGCCGAATAATCCATACATGAGCCAAGGCTTAATGCTGAATGTAAACAGGACACACTTTATTGAAAGTACACAGCACACTTTTATACAGGATTTGGAACATCCCGCCCCCAACAACCGCTTTTCTATTGGTCAATTGTAAAGTACATTTGTGGTTTCACTCAGGTCCTCTCGCATGCAAATTAGGACTTCAAAATGTCTCAGCAGAGATTGGTCCCAAAGCTTGAATAGCCTGAATGGAAAGACTGATGTGTATTCAGACACAAGCCCCAGGGGGGCAATCAATGTACACAATAGCCAGCCACAGAACAATGGAACTGTCTGGAGAATTGAGACAGGGCAGAAGACATTCACACCTGATAATCAAAAGACTTTAGATAGGGTTATCACACAATGGACAATGAATATCTCTTATGAGTCTGTTGACCTGGTTGGGGTTCAGAATAAAATCTCCTGTAATACATGAATTAGGATTTCAGTATTTCATGGTCCATGACAGGGTTTTTTTTTTGATAGGGTTAGGTTGTTAATTATACTACTACTACTACTAATACAGGTACTCCTCACTTAACGACCAGGTCATTAAACAAATTGGTTGTTAACTGCTTGCCGACCAGCCGCCTGCACGTCGGCACGTCGGCTCTGCTGGGCGAGATCACGTAGCTATAAGTAATCTCGCCGAGCAATCAATAGGGGCACGCACGCGCCCTCCCCGTTTGCCCCTGAGGCGTGTGCCCGGCGGTCGCAATCACCGCCGGGCACCTGCGATCGCTCGTTACAGTTCTCCCCGGGAGCCTGACCGTCTGTTCATACAATGTATGAACAGCGATCAGTCATTTCCCCAAGTCAATCCCACCCCCCCTTCAGTTAGAACACACCCAGGGAACATACTTAACCCCTTCCTCGCCCCTAGTGTTAACCCCTTCCCTGCCAGTGTCATTTTTTAGTAATCAATGCATTTTTATAGCACTGATCGCTATAAAAATGACAATGGTCCCAAAAATGTGTCAAAAGTGTCCATAGTGTCCGCCATAATGTCGCAATACCGATAAAAATCGCTGCCATTACTAGTAAAAAAAAATATTAAGAAAAATGCCATAAAACTATCCCCTATTTTGTAGACGCTATAACTTTTGCGCAAACCAATCAATAAACGCTTATTTAGATTTTTTTTTAACGAAAAATAGGTAGAATAATACGTATCGGCCTAAACTAAGGAAAAAATTGTTTTTTTATATATTTTTGGGGGATATTTATTATAGCAAAAAGTAAAAAATATTAATTGTTTTCAAAATTGTCGCTCTATTTTTGTTTATAGCGCAAAAACTAAAAACCACAGAGGTGATCAAATACCACCAAAAGAAATCTCTATCTGTGGGGAAAAAAGGACGCCAATTTTGTTTGGGAGCCACGTCGCACAACCGCGTAATTGTCAGTTAAAGCGACGCAGTGCCGAATCGCAAAAAGTTGACTGGTCTTTGACCAGCAATATGGTCCTGGGGTTAAGTGGTTAAACGAGGAGTCACAAGAAATCCATATTTTAAGTATTCTTAACTACTGTACTGTATTGTGAAAAAAAGGTCTAAACACAAAACTTCGGCTCAATAACGTTGTTTTCATTTGCATAAGTACAGAACACAAATTAAAATTCTGTACTGTACTGTACTGTATAATACAAGGATGTACAGTGCGTCGTTCAGGTGGGGAAAGCTGGTCGTAAGTCTGAGCAGTTGTTAAACGGTTAAGACCTGGACCAATATGCAGGTTAAGGACCTGGCCCCTTTTTGCGATTCGGCACTGCATCGCTTCAACTGACAATTATGCGGTCGTGCGACGTGACTCCCAAAAAAACATTGGCGTTTTTTTTTCCCTTTTTTGCGCTATAAAAGTAGAGTGACAATTTTGAAAAAAATTCTATATTTTTAACTTTTTGCAATAATAAATATCCCCAAAAAATATATAAAAAAACATTTTTTTTCCCTCAGTTTAGGCCGATACGTATTCTTCTACCTATTTTTGGTGAAAAAAATCGCAGTAAGCGTTTATCGATTGGTTTGCGCAAAATTTATAGTGTTTACAAAATAGGGGATAGTTTATGGCATTTTTATTAATATTTTTTTTTTTTTACTGCTAATGGCGGCGTTCAGCGATTTTTTACGTGACTGCGACATTATGGCGGACACATCGGACACTTTTGACACATTGATGCAAAAAGTGCTATAAAAATGCACTGATTACTGTGAAAACGACAATGGCAGTGAAGGAGTTAACCACTAGGGGGTGCTGTAGGGGTTAAGTGTGACCTCATATGTGTTTCTAACTGTAGGGGGGCGGGGCTGGACGTGTGACATCAGTGATCGTTGTTCCCTATATCTGGGAACAGACGATCACTGACATTGCCACATAGAAGAACGGGGAAGGTGTGTTTACACACCTCTCCCCGTTCTTCAGCTCCTGTGACCCGATCGCGGGACATCTGCGGCGATCGGGACCGCAGGTCCCGCAGGCCCAGTTACAGAGCTTCGAGAACGGGCCTGCGGCGGCACGCTCATGACCCACGGCTGGGCGCTTAAAGGGGACGTATATATACGTCCATGTGCCCAGCCGTGCCATTCTGCCGATGTATATAGTGGTGCGGCGGTCCTTAACCGCTTAAGGACTGCCTCCTGCACATTTACATCGGCAGAATGGCACGGCTGGGCACATGCACGTACAGGTACGTCCTCTGTTAGTGCCCAGCCGTGGGTCGCGGTCCGAAGCTCTGTGACCGGGGGACTCGCGGACCCAATCGCCACTGGAGTCCCGTGATCGGTCCTCGGAGCTGAAGAACGGGAAAAGCCGTGTGTAAACACAGATTCCCCGTTCTTCACTGTGGCGCCCGCATTGATTGTGTGATCCCTTATATAGGGAATCACAATTAATGACGTCACACCTACAGCCACACCCCCCTACAGTTTGAAAAACATATGAGGTCACACATAACCCCTTCAGCGCCCCCTTGTGGTTAACTCCCAAACTGCAATTTTCATTTTCACAGTAAACAATGCATTTTTAATGCATTTTTTGCTGTGAAAATGACAATGGTCCCAAAAATGTGTCAAAATTGTCCGAAGTGTCCGCCATAATGTCGCAGTCTCGAAAAAAATTGCTGATCGCCGCCATTAGTAGTAAAAAAAAAATCAATAAAAATGTGATAAAACTATCCCCTATTTTGTAAACGCTATAAATTTTGCACAAACCAATCGGTAAACGCTTATCGCGATTTTTTTTACAAAAGATAGGTAGGAGAATAAGTATCGGCCTAAACTGAGAAAAAAAAAGTTTTTTATATATTTTTGGGGGATATTTATTATATCAAAAAGTAAAAAATATTGCATTTTTTTCAAAATGGTCGTTCTGTTTTTGTTTATAGCGCAAAAAATAAAAACCGCAGAGGTGATCAAATACCACCAAAAGAAAGCTCTATTTTGTAGGGAAAAAAAGGATGCCAATTTTGTTTGGGAGCCACTTCGCACGACCGCGCAATTGTCAGTTAAAGCGGCGCAGTGCCGAATCGCAAAAAAAGTGGCCTGGTCCTTAACCTGCATATTGGTCCGGGTCTTAAGTGGTTAAGATTGCTATGGCAAATAACACATGCATTGTAACTTAGTGAACTGTATTTCCTAGGCTGGGATCACTCACAGTCTTACCTCAATGACCCCCCCCACACCCCCAGCGTCAGTCATCACTCATATGATCATTATTCCCTAATACTGAGATTAAACTATACTTCTATATAACACGGGACCCTTAATGCTCTCGCTGTATTTCAGTGTTGGAGCCTTCTTATTCAGCGGTGAACGAGGTTCAGTTTTAATTACAGCCGACACAGTCAGAGGAGCTAAATCTTCTTCCAAATCTCGCTAAATAAATTAGATGTGATAGTTATGGCTGTTGCTCCAGGCCCTTTATTAAATAGGCCCCTGCTGATTTTGTGTGTGATGCAAATGGTAATGAGCAAGATGGTTCACTGAAAAAAAAAAGTCAGAGATGTCAATTTGTGTGAATAAAGTCATATGAATGAAATTTGTCCGATATAGGGCAGAGGGTGACAACAGGATGTTCCTGCAGAAGGGGTCTGTGGAGCCGGTCAGCTGCTAATACTGTACAAGAAACATGTGCTCAGTCCACACAATGTACCTTTAAGAACGATATATTATTTTTAACATACATTTTTAACATGTGACAGTGACCAACTTAAAGCAAAACTGCGACCAAAAATAACAAGGAATTGCCAATTAAAAAAGCTTTGTTAGCAATATTCACTTTTGATGCACAATGTTACCCTGCAGTACTACTTTTCTGCCACAAGATGCCCTCACTCTAAAGGCCGCCATCATTCAACCTGCTTCCTCCAGGTTGTCCTATACCACCCTCAACCTCTAATTGGACAGTGAAAGAAGAAGCAACACAGTGAGGATCTCATCTGTCTCTTCACTCTGCTTTCTCCTCCTATCAACATGCTTCTTGTTAGCACATAAAATGATAGGCTACTTCTGTTGTTGCTTCTTTCTCTCACACTCAAACATTGCTGACATGCAGGCCCGGAGCGGGACAAAACAATAGGCCTGGAAATTTTAGACTAAGCAGCCCATGACATATTTACCAGCCCCTTCCCCACTCTCCATCCTAATGGAGTCGAGGGGGGGCCTGGAAATAGCACGGGGGGGGTCAGAGAGCACAGGGGAGCCATAGAGCATGGGGCAGGACATGGAGCATGAGGAGGGGGGGTGGAGAGCATGGGGGGTGAAGAGCACAGGGGAGCCAGAGAACATGGGGGGGAGAACGGAGGGGCAGAGGGCACTGGGGGTTCCAGAGAGCACAGGGAAGGGTGGAGAGCACAGGGGGGAGGACTGAGAGCACAGGGGGGGGGCTGTAGGGCACTGAGGGGTGGCAGAAAGCATGGGGGGGCGAAGAGCACACAGGAGCCAGCAAACGTGGGGGGGGGAGAGCACGGAGGGGCAGAGTGCACTTGGGGTTCCAGAGAGCACAGGGGAGGGTGGAGAGCACAGGGGGGGGGAGACTGAGAGCACAGGGGGGGCTGTAGAGCACTGAGGGGTGGCAGAAAGCATGGGGGGGTGAAGAGCACAGGGGAGCCAGAGAATGTGGGGGGGGGAGAGCACGGAGGGGCAGAGTGCACTGGGGGTTCCAGAGAGCACAGGGGAGGGTGGAGAGCACAGGGGGGGGAGACTGAGAGCACAGGGGGGGCTGTAGAGCACTGAGGGGTGGCAGAAAGCATGGGGGGGTGAAGATCACAGGGGAGCCAGAGAATGTGGGGGGGGGAGAGCACGGAGGGGCAGAGTGCACTGGGGGTTCCAGAGAGCACAGGGGAGGGTGGAGAGCACAGGGGGGGAGGAGACTGAGAGCACAGGGGGCCTGTAGAGCACTGAGGGGTGGCAGAAAGCATGGGGGGGTGAAGAGCACAGGGGAGCCAGAGAACGTGGGGGGGGAGCACGGAGGGGCAGAGTGCACTGGAGGTTCCAGAGAGCACAGGGGAGGGTGGAGAGCACAGGGGGGGCAGGGGAATCTGAAAGCACAGATGGGGGGCTGAAGAGCACTGAGGGGGGGGTGGAGAGCACTAGGGGGTCTGGAGAGTATTGGGAGAGAGTGAGAGCACGGGGGCCAGAAAGCACTGGGGGGGAGCCAGAGAGCACTGGGCGGGGCTGGATAGCACGGGGGTGGAGAGCCCTGGGAAAAGGGGCGGAAAGCATAGAGGGGGCCTTGGGCCCCACAAGGACATGCGTCCCTTGCCCACTGGGTAAGGTGCCTGGTGTTCCCTATGGCCAGTCTGGGCCGGCTGACATGGGCTGCAAAAGGCTGCAATAACTACAATGCTTGTATTAAAAAAAAAAAAATATGTATTTATTGATGTATTGATAATGAAAGAGCTGCAGTAATTTGTGTCTATTACATTTGCCTAAAGTTCAGCTTTAAAGTGGATATTAAACCCAAAAGCAAACATTTATTATATTGCAGCTTACCAATTCTTAGATGTGATGGCAGCATTCATTTTCTTTTTTTAGGCTTTCTTTTCTTTCTTTTCACTTAGTGATCTAGCATGTAAGCCTGTTGTTTTTCAAAAGAACAAGCTGTCCTGCAGATGTAGCAGTTACGGGGTTGGGACAAACCATTTACTACTGACAGGGGTGCTTACAATGATCAGATTTGATTAAATTGTAAATTGTGTATTTAGATCTAAATCTGCTAGTACATCTAACACTACCCTCCTCCCAGACTGACAATGCAGCTGTCTGCTGTGCCCTCTGTGCTCCTTCATCCAATGTGGGGGGCACTGTAATACAGGAGATGTGTTACTGGCCAGATCACCAGGTGAAATCAGGAAAAAAAAAGAAAATGAATGCAGACACCACATCTAATGACTGGTAAGCTGCATTATGTTACCTTTTGGGTTCAATAATGCTTTAAAGACCTATACAAGTCTGCATGAAGTCATTCCTAACATGAACAAAATACAACAATACTGCAGTATCATTTTTCAAAAAAAGCTCTACTTTTATCTATTATTATTAGAAAGGTTATACAGGGATGAGCCTTTACACCAGGGGTCTCCAAACTGCGGCCCGAGGGCCAGATGTGGCCCTTTGCGAGCCTTTATCCGGCCCTTGGGGAACTATTCCTCCCACTGACACCTACTAGGGTGACCACTTTTCCAAACTGCCATTCAGGGACACACCCCCTCTCTCACCTTCCCCAAAAAAAAGATGAGGGGGGAAATGTAGTCTCGGGGTTGATGGGGGATTTGGAGGCGAGTTATTTGTCAGGTGAATGTGCCACATGCCACCAGATGCAGTGCCACTTGCCACCCATAGCCTGCCACCAGATGCAGTGCCGCTTGCCACCCATAGCCTGCCACCAGATGCAGTGCCGCTTGCCACCCATAGCCTGCCACCAGATGCAGTGCCGCTTGCCACCCATAGACTGCCACCAGATGCAGTGCCGCTTGCCACCCATAACCTGCCACCAGATGCAGTGCCGCTTGCCACCCATAGCCTGCCACCAGATGCAGTGCCGCTTGCCACCCATAGCCTGCCACCAGATGCAGTGCCGCTTGCCACCCATAGCCTGCCACCAGATGCAGTGCTGCTGTCACTCCCTCTGCATGAGCCACATGCGTAGAAGGAAAGGAGTGGCGTCACTATCTGGAGAGTGAAGGTCACACCAGTCGCTGCTGCTTGCCGCTTGGTGCTGGAGAAGGAGGAGGTGCCGAGGTGGGTGTGGACAGCAGTGCTGCACTAGGCGCAGGCCTCGCTGCCCTAGCAACCAGTTCGGGAAATGTAGTTATTAGTTAGTAGGGGGTGGCTGTGTTCTCTATTTCATTCCGGGACACTGTATTGTCCCGGAATGAAGGTGCCCGGGACCCAGGATAGACATGTCAATTGTGGGACATGTGGTCACCCTAACACCTACAAGGGGGCACTATTTCTTCTACTGATATGAATGATGGGATACTATTCCCCCTACTGATAGGGGCCCTACTCCTCCTCCTACTGACCACCAACCCTGGGGCAATATTTATTCTCACTGGTGCTGGACCCGGCACATTTTCTGCCCCTGCTGGTCACAATCCGGCCCTCCTAAGGTCTGAAGGACAATAAACTGGCCCTTTGTTTGAAAAGTTTGGAGACCCCTGCTCTACACTCTTATTGGATGAATATGGTGACTAGAGTAGGTGACTATGTGATGCTGGGGGGGGGGGGGGGTGGTAGGTCAAAGTAAAAGTAAACAATCCTGTGGCGTTTGCCCTCCACGGGCAGTTTCAAGATGTTTTCTTTTTATTATAAAGCTGTCCTTCAGCTCCAGACAAGTGACTTTGCCTACACTGATATGATGTCCTCACTTTGCTGCAGGAAGAAGGCAGCATTTCCTCAGTCTCCTCTCCCCCAAGTTATCAGACTGCAACTTTGTAAATTTGTAACAAGTCACAAGATGAGAGGCTGCATCAGGGGCTGATCTGTTTAATATAATTATGTATAATTTTCATAATGTTGTTGGGCACAGGTAATGATGGGCACTCACTGATGAGGCTGCATTGATGGGTACTGATGAGGCTGCACTGATGGGCACTGATGAGGCTGCACTGATGGGCACTGGTGAGGCTGCATTCATGGGCACTGGTGAGGCGACATTCGTGTGCATAAAGGAAACCTCTACAAAGGAAATATAGCCACTGTCATTACTAATTTCTCCTTTTAAATGCTAGCTGTCTGGCTCTCATACAGATCCAATGTATCCAGCCCTTTCTGAGTCACGGCCTTGAAACAAATATGACCTCACTCTGACTCCTCCCATCCGCATACCTGTTCAGGGTCAGTGGCCTAAAATACTGACAGCCGGGCATTACAGACCAGCGATGGTCATCCCTGTATTTATATCAGTTCAGGTTTTCAGGTTTTCTAGCACATATTTCTTGACAACAATGCAAAAAAGTTATAAATAGTTTATTAGGGAGACAGAGGAGGGAGGGAGGTCCAAAATCCACATGGCAGGAAGACAGGAAGTAGATCCGGATATGGTCCGGCTGTGTTGGGATGAGAATATAAATGGAAACGATTTAATGCTTTATTTGCATTTTTCTGTCGAGCTGTAATTAGAGCGTCTTGACTTTTCTCCCCACAATGGTCCCACCACACATACTGTACATTCTTCGGATAGTCTAAACCCAAATTATTTCTGATATTTGAAGTGACTGCGTGTTTTCCTTGTTCTGAGCGTCTGTTCTCCGTCCTGTCTGAGGCTGGGAACGGCCGGGTTCCTACGTTTTTATATATCTAGAAAAGTAAGCCTGCAAAATATATTAGTGAAGGGAAATATTCACAAAACTGAGGAAAATCAAATGTAAACAAGACAGACTCCGGTTGGCCTATACCAGGGGTCTCCAAACTTTACAAACAAAGGGCCAGTTTATTGTCCTTCAGACCTTAGGAGGGCCGGATTGTGGCCAGCGGGGGCAGAAAATGTGCCGGGTCCAGCACCAGTGAGAATAAATGTGGCCTCAGGGTTGGTGGTCAGTAGGAGGAGGAGTAGGGCCCCTATCAGTAGGGGGAATAGTATCCCATCATTCATATCAGTAGAAGAAATAGTGCCCCCTTGTAGGTGTTATGGTGACCACATGTCCCGCAATTGACATGTCTGTCCTGGGTCCCCGGCACCTTCATTCCGGGACAATACAATGTCCCGGAATAAAATAGAGAACACAGCCACCCCCTACTAACTAATAACTACATTTCCGGAACTGGTTGCTAGGGCCAGCGCTGCCTGGCATCTTACAACTGTAGCGCTCACCCCCGAAGGAGCCGCTGGATGATCGGGTCTTCTGTTTTACCTCTGTGACACACCACAAATAATGAATCCACAGCACACCAGCACACCTTGTGAGAGTTTAAATAACTATTTACTATATATATATAATAATCTGAATAGCAATATACAACATCAACATTTATCTCTACACAGCATAACACAGAGACTGCATATGAGACACCAGCATAACAGTGATGAACGATAAATGCGGTTATTCTAACTGTGAACTTATATATATATATACTTAGTCCCAATGTACCCGGGTACCTAACCCACTGGCCAGTGGTAGTTTCTTCAGCTAGCCAACGTTGGGGCCCAATATGAACGGTAAAAATCTGTGTGTATGGTTAATGACAACGGGCCGGAGGCCTCTCACCCATCCACGGAGGGAGATGTCCGTCTGTAGCCGGCAGGGATGTCAGCAATTATCTTCTGCGATGAAGAGCTGTATATAGGAGCTGGAGTCTGATGTCATCAGGGGTTCTGGTCATCAAATTTGGCGTCCGTCCGGGCCGAGTCGCCCCCCGCAGTGTCCTCTCAGCAGGGTGGCACCTTACTCACAGCCCCAGAGGATCCTCTTCCAGCCAGGAACAAACAGCCGTTTACCCTGTGTAGCAGATGTCACTTCAGGAAGGCACGTGTGACAAGTCAGCACAGTCTCTCCACAAACAGGCGGCACCCCCAAGCGACAGCAGTCTGTTCTCCCTGTCTCCTCACATCCCACTCCCCTCTTACCCGGAACGTCCTGTCTGTACCTGACATCACTTCCTGTCTTTCTCCTGTAGCACTCTGGGAACTGTAGTCTAATTATCCGTTTTCATTTGTAATTCCTCAGTGGCTGTGTCTACAATCCCCACAAAGCTGTGCTCTCCGGCTCCACCTGCAGCTGCAATATCTTTTCTCTTAAAGGAGCTGAAATCAACAACAGGGCTACATTCTCCCCCTACTTAAAGTCTTTGGGTCCCTCCAAAGGGTAAACTGCGTTTGTAGGTTCTACAGACAGCATATACAATATAAAGGCACATATAAAGTTTATACTAAACTACTTGAATACCTTTACTGCGTGCAGATAGATGCAGTTTATGACAGCGTCTAGCAAGTGGGGTGGGTAGAGGGACACTCCACCAAGGTGTGCTGATGGCCTGAGTTGGACACAAGTCCTTTGATACTTCTGTGGTCAAGGTGGACACCTCGGGTGATCTTCGCACAGTAGTTACAGCTTCCTCTGTGCTATTCCCTGGTGAGTCATAAGTGAGTCTCTGAGGGGGTCGCACTGGTCGTTTGGACCTTGATTCTAAAAGCCATGATGGGCCCTCATCTGCGGAGTCCCCTTCTACTTGAAGTGTTGGCTGAGAGAATTCAGTTTCCTCTTCGACTGGCTGAACAAGAGCATCCTCTAGCACTGAGGTTTCTGGCAAGAGACTTTCCACTTGAGAAGGTACAGAATTATCTTCCATGGGCATATCCTCGTTTGTTTGAGGCACAAATTCAGGGGCATCCGGTCTCAAATTGCTCAAGTCCTGCTCAGGAGCCATAATAGTTGGATGGACATCCATAGGTTCAGATGGCCACATCCAACTCGGACACACATCTTCCTCATCGCTGTCGTCCTCACTTTCTCTTGTAGAAGGTGGCTGTTGTGACCGGGTAACAGGTGCTTGACGGGAAGTGGATGGAATGGGTGAAGGAGACTCATCTCTATCTGGTACCCGCACAGCTTCATTCAGAGGTAGGAGATGATTCCGATGCCAATTCTTCAGTGGCCCGGTCTTTCCCTCTGGTCGAATCTGGTACACTGGCAGGCCAGGTAATTGTTTACAGACAATGTAGATCTGAGAACTCCATCTATTAGCTAGCTTGTGTCTTGCAGACGCACCCAAATTTCTCAACAAAACTCGATCATCTGGCTGTAGGTCCTGTACCCGAACCCTCAGGTCATAGTTTCGTTTGTTTCTTCGTTCTCTACCCTCAGAGGTCGAACGGGCCTTCTCAAATGCAGAAGCCAGGTTCTTCCTGAGTCTATCCACATAGCCCTGATGAGACACAATAGACGTCTGGTCAAGGGAGAGGCCAAAAGCTAAATCTACTGGCAATCGGGCTTCTCTTCCAAACATGAGGCGGTACGGTGAGTATCCGGTAGCATCACTTTCTGTGCTATTGTAAGCATGCACAATGGTAGAGATATGCCGACTCCAGTGCTGTTTCTCCCTGGTCGACAGTGTTCCCAACATGTTGAGTAGAGTACGATTGAATCTCTCCGGTTGTGCATCACCCTGGGGGTGATAGGGGGAGGTCCTCGACTTCTGAATCCCCAATAGATCCAAGAGCTGCCTGATGAGCCGACTTTCAAAGTCTCTGCCTTGATCAGAATGGATCCTCTGAGGTAGACCATAATGAACGAAGAACTTTTCCACTAGGACTTTGGCTACAGTAGGAGCACGTTGATCTTTGGTTGGAAAAGCTTGAGCATAACGGGTAAAGTGATCTGTCACCACCAAGATGTTTCCCTGTCCACTAGTGTCAGGCTCTAGGCACAGGAAGTCAATGCACACCAGGTCCATGGGTCCTTGACTCTGTAGATGGCTCATTGGAGCATTCCTCGAAGGTAAAGTTTTCCTCTGGATACATCTTAGACAGGAATGGCAGTAACTTTCAACTTCAGATCTCATGCAGGGCCAATAGAATCTGTCTCGGACCAGTTTGAAAGTTCTTTCTGATCCTAAGTGACCATGGTCATCATGCAAAGCTCTCAGTACATTTTCTCTATGCTTCTCTGGGAGGAACAACTGCTGCTTTTCTTCTAAATCATCCGAGGGGCCCCTTCGGTAGACCACCCCGTCCAGCAGTTTCAGCCGTTCCCACTCTTTGTGGACCAGACGAGCCTCTTTTGGTGAATCAATTAGTAGGAGCCCTCTTTGACCCGCTTTCATTGCTCTTAGAGTTAACCCAATCAGAGGATCTTCAGCCTGATCTACTCTCAGGTCCTTCTTCGTGAAAGTAGGCAGGCCCTCACTCCTCAGCTGTGTAGGGTTACAATACATTTTAGGGACACCGGCAGCCATGACTCCTATGGCCTCTGCTCCAATCACTCCTTTGGTTCGGTATTCCACTCCTTGGCATAGGGCTTGAACTCCATCTGGAGTCAATTGAGTCCACTCTGTTTCTGGGACCCCTGTGCTATAGGGTCTTCTGGACAAGGCATCCGCGTCTTGGTTATTGACCCCAGGGCGATATTTGAGGCTGAAGCGGAATCCTGACAGGGCAGCCAACCACCTGTGCCCAGTGGCATCCAGTTTTGCCGTAGTGAGAATGTAAGTGAGTGGATTGTTGTCGGTTCTGACCACGAAATTGGCCCCGTACAGGTAGTCTTTTAGTTTGTCCACCACTGTCCACTTCAAGGCCAGGAACTCCAACTTGTGAGTGGGATAATTCTTCTCAGAAGGGGTGAGACCCCGACTCACATATGCCACCGGTCTCAGGAGGCCATCATATTCCTGGTATAGTACTCCTCCTAGCCCTTCTCTGCTAGCATCCACATGTAGTTCATAAGGTTTGGCAGGATCAGCGTAGGCAAGGACAGTAGCCTGTGTTAGACTTCCTTTCAATCGGAGGAAAGCCCTTTCACATTGGTCGGTCCATTCCTCCTGGATTGATTCACGAGGCTTCCTAGGCCCGTGGGCTGATGAACCCGGCTCAAAGGGCATTGATTCATCTTCTGCTCCTTCCATTCTTAGAAGTTTGTTCAGAGGCTGAGCTATCTTGGCAAACCCCTCTACGAACCTTCTATAGTATGAGCAGAATCCCAGGAAGGACCGGAGTTCAGTAATATTACGAGGTCTCGGCCATGAAGCCACAGCTTCCAACTTCTTAGGATCAGTTGATATGCCTTCTGCTGAAACAACATGTCCCAGGTACGTGACTGAAGGCAGACAGAATTGACACTTCTCCAAGGAAAGTTTCAATCCTTCTTCATGCACCCGCTTCAAGACCTTTTCCAACCGCTGCTCATGTTCTTCCAGTGTTCTTCCGAACACTATTAGGTCATCCAGATACACTAGTACCTCAATCAGGTTCATGTCTCCCACCGTCTTTTCCATTAGTCGTTGGAAAGTTGCTGGGGCTCCTGCGAGGCCTTGGGGCATTCTATTAAACTCAAAGAATCCCAGTGTGAAAGCAGTTTCTCTTTATCTTCAGGATGCATGGGTATCTGGTGATACCCACTTCGCAGGTCAAGTACACTAAACACTTTGCTCCAGACAGACACTGTAAGGCATCTTCTATTCGAGGAGTAGTGTATTGGTCGGGAATGGTTCTTTGGTTGAGTGTGCGATAGTCTATGCACAAACGGATGGAACCGTTTTTCTTGCGAACTACCACAATGGGTGAGGCATAAGGACTCCTGGATTCTTGGATTATCCTGGTCCTTTTCAATTCAGCCAGTTGTTCCCTTTGGTCATCTAGATCTCCCAATGGGACTCGCCGTGACCTTTCTCGAAAGGGCTTGTCATCTTGGAGGCGAATGTGGTGTCGAGTGCTCTTGGCACATCCCACATCAAACTCATCCTTGGAGAACAAATCCTGCCGCTTGAGGAGTTGAGATTGAATTCGCTTCTTCCACTCAGGCGAGATTGGAGCGTCTTTAGGATAGAACCGTTCAGCTGGGATCTCTCTGTCTACTCCCTCCACCAATTCAGTGGGTGAGAGGGGTGTGGCAGTGGCCACTTGTCCAATCGGCATCCGTGCCTTCAAGGTCACTGGGTAGTCTGACACATTGCATACACTTACAGAGACTCTCCCACGGGCCCGCTGTAGGGCTCTGGTGGATATTATCTCCGGCACCAATTCCACTCCAGATCTCTTCTCATTTCTGGGATCAGTTTCCAGGACCACATAGGGGCCTGGTTGTGACCAATTCAACTTGACTGAGGCCCGGAAACTAGTCATTTCTCCTGGCTGTAAGACCTTCTCCGCTCTTTCTAATCTCCAAAGCCGTCCCACTTCTGCAGGGGCCCTCTGTTCTTGTATAATCCGCTGGTAGATTGGCCGCAACATCGGGTGCATCTCCTCAGAAGTAGAACTCTCTTCCGTCACTAACGGAGTTATAAGGCGTCTCACCAAGTCAGTATTTGTCCCCACTATTATAGAACTCCGATTAGCTCCTGGTGGGCGGGGACATACAATGGCCAAGGCGTCACAGACCCCCGGTTGCCCAACAGTTGCCGAACTGAACTCCAGCTTCACTTGTAGACACCCATCATATGGAAGCTTCTGAGTCCCAATACCCCAGATTTCGAGATCCTCTAACTCCATCAGGGGTAGATGCTTCAAATGCTTCTGGTAGAAGTCCCGGTAAATCAGTGTTACTTGAGCACCTGAATCGAGGAGAGCCTTCGTGTAAACCCCTTCTACTTGAACTGGGATAATGGGTGAAGGACCTATCAACTTGTCAGGGAACTTCTTCGGAGTAGTAGAAGGCATAGACCCAGTCGACTGCACTCCAGCCTTCTTCCTAGCTCGTGGTGGTTGTTTTCTTCCCCCTAACTGGGGTTTAGGTTGTGGGTGTGCATTGCTTCCCTGTGACACAGGACCAGACACCAAGGGAGGGGATCTTTTTGTCGTAGCAGGGGGGGCTCTGGGTAAAGACTTGGGCCTCTTATTGGTATCCTGGGAATCAGAGCAGTCTTCAGTAGTTGGGCACCCAGTTTGCTCCCTCACTGGGGCCCTCTGTAGTTTCCCGCCGGTAGATAACTTCCTCTTGAATTCGATGGGCTCGGACAGATACTTCGGTAATGACCCACTCCTCCACAGTTATAGCAGCTGTTTGACGGTTTCTTGATAGGCACCACCTGAGTGGTAGAATCAGGAACTGGTTCTGACGTGACTTTTTCAAGGGGCGACTTGACACCTGCAGACAATAGGGTTAGCATTTGCGTCAGCTGGGAAACTTGCGCCTTTAATTTCTCTATTTCTGAATTCCCATTCGACACATTGAGCGTTCGAACCTCAGCAGGAAATGAAAATCCTGAGCCCTTCTTTTTCTCCTCTAGGATAGCCTCTTCCTCCCTTACCATCTTAATGAGATCAGAGTATCGCAAAGAGGTACCTCCTTGTAAAGTTTTCAACTGGATCCAGATAGGGTCAGAACTCAGAGCGCCTCTCAGGATCTGTTTCATTCTTACTTGATCCATATCCCTGGGCTCTATTCCTTTCTTTAGTACAATCTGGTATAGCATTTTGTTTAGTCGTCGAATATACTCGGAAAGCTGCTCATTTTCCCGTTGAAACATGTGTTCAAAGAGGAAGATTAAATCTGTACCTTTCTCTGTGCGCCCAAACTCATCTTGCAACATGCAAAGATAGTCATATGCTGTACAAGACTCCTGACTGAATTTCAAATTTCGGATGGCTTCTGTTGCAACGCCTTTCAGACTTTCAGTAATGCGCTGTTTCTTTTGAGACTCTGGAACATCCCATTCTTCCAGTGCTTGCATAGCCTGTTCCATCCAGGTTTCATACTCTTCTTCTCCAGTAGGTACAGGCTGCACTCCAGAAAAGATTCTCAACTTCCTGTAGCCATAGTTCACACCAGGGAGAAAGCCTCACATTACTGTGTGGAGTTACAGACAGAAGAACAGGAAGTGAGGATTTCTCAGAAGAAACATTTAAAAGCAAAATGGAAGGATGAGGTAAGTGAAGGAGGACTGCACTAAGATAAACAAAGATATTTAGGAAAAAATAATTTTACCTTTTACAATCCCTTTAAATGGCTTAAAAGGAGCGCCGGCAGGAGGAAAAATGGAAGACGAAGAGTGTTGTGACTTGGAACTGTCCCCGGCTCTCTGGATGGGATCCAGAACAAGTTTCTTTTTTTAATGAACGCGCCGCGAAGTGTGTGAGCTAGATCAACTTATTTTTCCGCCAAAATGCCTACCCTGAAATTGGCAAGCACTTACAAAGAGATCAGTTAACGGTGGGAAAGTTAAACAGTATTTTCAGTGTTATGTTAACTGCTCTGTAAACATACTTATAGCATAATAAACATTTATGTTCCATTACATGGTATGAAGTAACTTCACTTTGTTTCCCTACATAGACAAGGGGGGAGAGCAAGAACGCAAATTATATGGCCATTCTAATTTCCACCTAGATCAAGTAAGGTGGGGATTTTAGAATCTTGTATGTTAAAACCTAATTGAAGCCTCTGTTGTTGTTTTTTTTTTTTTTACTTTGTATGCAGTTTTGCTAAAAAAACACATACCTCCCAACTGTCCCTGATTTCGAGGGACTGTCCCTGATTTTGAGCAATGTCCCTCTGTCCCTCATTCCTCCTCATCTGTCCCTCATTTTGGTCCCAGTGCTAAATCTTTCATCTGATTTCTAAATTGCTGAATTTGTAAATTTTAAAAGCCAATATAATAGGAATAGTAGTGGGAAAAAAAGCACTTGTGGGTTTAACCAATCTTATTTTTTTGTACAATTCTCCTTTAAGGGGGGCGTGGCAAGGGGTGTGTCCTATGCCTGCATACGTTTATTGATAGGTGTCCCCAGGGCTTTTTTTCTCAGAGAATAGGTGCAGGAATGCCCTACTTCCGAGTCACGTGTTGTGTCCACCCGCTACGCACCTCCGAGCACCATTCCTTGGTTCCACCTCCTACCCACTTCTGAGCACCATTCGTTGGTTCCACCCCCTACCCACCTCTGAGCACCATTCCTCGGTTCCACCCCTACCCACCTCTGAGCACCATTACTTGGTTCCACCTCCTACCCACCTCCAAGCACCATTCCTTGGTTCCACCTCCTACCCACTTCTGAGCACCATTCGTTGGTTCCACCCCCTACCCACCTCTGAGCACCATTCCTCGGTTCCACCTCCTACCCACCTCTGAGCACCATTCCTTGGTTCCACCCCTACCCACCTCTAAGCACCATCCTTGGTTCCACCTCCTACCCACCTCTGAGCACCATTCCTTGGTTCCACCCCCTATCCACCTCTGAGCACCATTCATTGGTTTAACCCCCCTTCCTACCTCCGAGTACCATTCCTTGGTTCCACCCCCTACCCACCTCTGAGCACCATTCGTTGGTTCAACCCCCTACCTACCTCTCGGTAATGGATACAGAACCAAGTATCAATTTGTGGTGCTAAGTAATTTGTATATAATAGGAAGTAAAATAGATCCACTGTAGCCAGCAACAATGGCGCTCCCCCAGCAACAATAGACTTTGAACAAGCTAGCAACAATAGACCCCTCCCTCAACAGTTGATGTCTCCCAGTAGCATAAGAGACCCCCAGCAACAATAGTTCCCCTACCAGCGACAACTAACCTCCCCAGCAACAATAGACCCACCCCTGTACAAATAGATCCTCTCCAGCAACAATAGATTGTCCAGCAGCCAGCATTAATAGATCCTCCAGTACACCCCAGCACCCCTTGCCATTACATACATTCTGAGCTGGAGGTGCCGGAATTGCGTTCCTCTGCGTTCCTGCTGAAAAAAAGCCATGGGTGTCCCTCAGTCCCATCTCAGAAAGTTGGGAGGTATGAAAACATGCAAAATCTATTACTTTTATAAAAAAAAAAAAAAAACTGTGTCTGCTCACAAATATACAAGCTGTCCTGTGTCAGCAGCACACTAGAGAGTCAGACCACTGTCCTCACACACAGTGCTCCAATCAACAACACTCATGCTCCCTGAACAGTGTTTCTGATTGGTGTATTGTGCAGGAGGAGTGTTGAAACCATTTGGAACCACTGTGTGAGAGCAAAGGTCCGGCTCTCCAATGTGCTGCTGACACAGGGCAGCTTTTCACTTGTGAGCACAAACACTTAAAATGATTGTCAAGGTTCCCTTTTTTTAACCTCTTTAATAACAGCCACTTTCCTCCCTTCTTGCCCAGGCCAATTTTCAACTTTCAGCGCTGTCGCTTTTTAAATGACAATTGCGCAGTCATGCTATACTGTACACAAACTAAATTTTTATAATTTTGTTATTTTGCTGGTATTTAACCACGGGCGGGAGACTCCATTGTTCTTTTAAAGCCGCTAGGGGGCACGCGCACGCCGCCGCTTTGCTGAGGTCCCGATGCGCGTGCCCGGCGGCAACGATCGGCGCCGGGCACACGTGATTGCCCAGTAACTGAGCAGGGACGTGGAGCTCTGTGTGTGAACACAGAGCTCTACGTCCTTTAGGGAGAGAGGAGACCGATCTGTGTCCCTATGTACATAGGGACACAATCGGTCACCTCCCCCAGTCACCCCCCTCCCCCTACAGTTAGAACACAAACTAGGCTACACATTTAACCCCTTCCCCGCCCCCTAGTGGTTAACCCCTTCCCTGCCAGTCACATTTATACAGTTATCAGTGCATATTTAAAGCACTGTTCACTGTATGAATGTGATTGGTCCCAAAAATGTCACAAAAGTGTACGATGTGTCCGCTATAATGTCGCAATCCCAATAAAAAAATCGCAGATCGCTGCCATTACTAGTAAAAAAAAATAATATTAAAAATGCCATAAAACTATCCCCTATTTTGTAAACGCTATACATTTTGCGCAAACCAATCGATAAAGGCTTATTGCATTTTTTTTTAACCAAAATAAGTAGAAGAATACGTATCGGCCTAAACTGAGGAAAATTTTTTTTTTTTTATATATTTTGGGGATATTTATTATAGCAAAAAGTAAAAAATATTGATTTTTTTTACAAAATTGACGCTCTATTTTTGTTTATAGCGCAAAAAATAAAAACCGCAGAGGTGATCAAATACCACCAAAAGAAAGCTCTATTTGTGGGGGAAAAAAGGACGCAATTTTTATTTGGGTACAGCGTTGCATGACTGATTAATTCAAAGTGTGAGGCTGCGTACACACAATCAAATTTATCTGCTGAAACTGGTCCGACGGACCGTTTCAGCAGAAATCTCCGAGTGTGTGTACGGGCTAGCGGACAGGTTTGTCCATCGGACAAATTTTTAAAGCATGCTTTGAAATTTGTCCGCTACAAACCTGTCCGTGGGATCTGTCCGCTGGTTAGTACGCTAACCAGCAGACAGAACTGTCCCCGCATGCGTCTAAGGCCTCGTACACACGATCGGACATATCCGATGAAAACGGTCCGCGGACCATAGATATTCCGATCGTTTGATCCGATGGCGTGTACACACCATCGGATCGAATTTGAACGTTGACGCCGCCACGTCACCGCCACGTGCACCAGGAAGTTAAACACTTCTGGCATGCCCGAATCCATTCGGCTGGACGACATGTCTGCTGGTAAGTGTACTAACCAGCAGACATGTCGGGCGGACAGATTCCACCGGATAGATTTCAAAGCTTGCTTTGAAATCTGTCGGGTGGACAAATCTGTCCGCTAGCCCATACACACGATCGGAGATGTCTGCTGAAACGGTCCATCGGACCGTTTTCAGCGGACATATCCCCTTGTGTGTACGAGGCCTCATGGATTCGACGCATGCGCGGAAGCATTTTATTTCCGGGTTTGATGACGTGGCGGCGTCAACGTCACCATCATGTCACCGCGTCCTCAAATCGAGGGGATTTTCGTCCGATGGTGTGTACAAGCCATCGGACCAAAATCCGATTAAACATGTCTGCTGCAAACGGTCCGTCGGACATGTTTGAGCGGACATGTCTCATCGTGTGTACGCGGCCTGAGAGCACAGAAAGCTGAAAATTGGTCTGGGTAAGAAGGAGGTTTAAGAGCACTGTATTGAAGTGGTTAATCACCTCTGAGGTTTTTATTTTTTGCTAAACAAATGAAAAAAAAAAACGGTAATTACATTTTTTTATTTTTTTTTCCAGTTTCCGTTATAACATTTTGTAAATAAGCAAGTTTTCTCCTTCACTGATGGGCACTGATGAGGCTGCACTGATGGAAACTAATATGGTGGCACTTATGGGCACCAATGAGGTGCCACTGATGAGTACTGATGGGCACTAATATGCAGCACTGATAGGCTCTGATATGCGGTTAAATAAAAATAAAAAACAAGTTATACTTACCTGCTCTTTGTAATAGTTTTGCACAGAGCAGCCCAGATCCTCCTCTTGTTAGGTTCCCCACCAGTGTTTCTGGCTCTTCCCCTTCATCTGGTGCCCCCAGGGGAAAGGTGCTTTCCCTAGGGGCACCGCTCCTGTGTCACTGGATTTGATTGACAGCAGCAGGAGCCAATGGCTTCTGCTGCTATCAATCTGTCTAATGAGAACCGAGACAGTGGCTGGAGCCGCTGGGCTTGTGCACATTGCTGGATCGGATAGGCTCAGGTAAGAAAAAGGGGAGGGGGGCTCTGGGGTGCAGCAAAGAAGGTTTTTTGCCTTAATGCATAGAATGCATTAGGGTGAAAAACCTTGAGCCTCATATACACGTTCGAACTTCAGGATATTTAATTTAATGCCTTTTTGCTTCTTGTATATCTAAAACCGCTGGTGTAAGCACAGATACCACACCCTTCTGGGTTATACATTCCTATGCTTACTAACCTATTTTTGGGAGATGCGATGGAATGAGTAACTTCTGTACTAATTATTTCTCCAGAAAGACTTCACTTCCTTCCTATGAAAACTGCTGACCTGTTTCTAAACTCTGAGCTGACTAGACACCCCCCACACTCTCTCCCACTGCCGCATGATCTTACATTTAAATTAGTATCATACGTGTTTACTGTACCACGTCTCAAGGTTGGGTTTCTGCCTTTCACATTTTCAGCCAGGTGTAAAGGGGATGATTGGAGTTTCATATAACGTGTTCTCTGAACCTATAGTGGACCTAACATCAGATATGTTTTTAAAGTGGTACTAAAGCTTAATTCTTTTTTTTTTTAATAACAAATATCTTATACTTACCTGCTCTCTGCCATGGTTTTGCACAGAGCAACCCAGATCCTCCTCTTTTTCGGTCCCCTGCTGATGCTCTTGGCTCCTCCCCCTCAAGCAGTGCCCCCAGAGAAAGCCTCTTGCCCTGGGTGCACCAATGCAAGCTAGTTCCTGAGCCGCTGCTCTATGCGTCCATAATATGTCAATGTTCTTTGCATCCCCCCCCCCCTGCTCTCTCCTCATTGGCTCACTGCCCGTGATTGATACATAGCTCCCAACTGTCCCTGATTTTGAGGGACTGTCCCTGATTTGGAACAATGTCCCTCTTTCCTCCTCATTTGTCCCTCATTTTGGTCTGATCTATACAGTTGTATATAAAATGCACTTTTTATCTTTCAAAAAGTGTATCTCAGTGCTAAACCTTCCATCCATATTCTAAATGCCTGAATTTGTAAATTTCAAAAGCAATATAAAGAAATTATAGTTTTTAAAAAAAGCACTTGTGGGTTTAACTGATCATTTTTTGTTAAATTTATTCTTTAAGCACTTCAACAAAATTGACATCCTTTTTTTCCCACACATAGAGCTTTCTTTTTGTGGTATTTGATCATCTCTGCGATTCTTATTTTTTGCGCTAGAAACAAAAAAAAAAGCGTACATTTTGAAAAAATGTTTTTTACTTTTTGCTATAATAAATACCCCCCCAAACATATATAAAAAATAAAATAAAAAATCAGTTTAGGCCGATATGTATTCTTCTACATATTTTTAGCACAAAAATATATCGCAATAAGAGTATGTTGATTGGTTTGCGCAAAAGTTATATTGTCTACAAAATATGGGAAAGTTTTATGTCATTTTTATTATAATTTTTTTTATTAGAAATGGCGGTGATCTGCGATTTTTATCGTCACTGTGACATTATGGTGGACACATTGGACACTTGACGCTATTTATATACATTCTGCCAACGTATATATATTCGTTACACAGTCAGCAAGTGGTTAAAGGATCACCAAAGGAAAAACATTTTTTAGCTAAATAGCTTCCTTTACCTTAATGCAGTGCTGTTTTCATGTTCTCATTGTTCGTTTTTGCTTTGAAGTACCTGTAATACTTCTCTGATCTCCACACTTCCTGCTTGTCTGGCTCCTTATGAAAAAACTCATGGCAGATTTTCACTGTGGTCCAAGCTGTCATTACTGTGTGTCTAAAACTCCTCAGAACCAATCAGATTCATTTAAAAAAGAAAACACTGCCCTGGATTTGTTTGTTTTTGTTCTGTGTGTCTTCTCTACTCCACAGAAATCTGAAGTCATTTTAAAAACGAAAGTGAAACTAGAGGCACATTATATGATTGATTTTTATCTATGTTTAATCATTTTTAAAAGGAATCAGTTAACTTTTATGTCTCTATACCCTGTACACAGTCATTTCAGCAAAACATTTTTTTTCCTTTAGTGACCCTTTAAGGAGGAGTGACAGGTGGTGTATCCTATACCTACATACTTTTGCTATTAGGTGTCCCTTGTTCCCATCTCAAAAAGATGGGAGGTATGTTGACAGCCAATGAGGAAGGAGAGTCCCAGGACAGCCAAGGCTATTGTGAATATTGTGAAAAACATATTCTAAAACCCAAAGAATTAGTGTAATAAAAATAAGTGTAATAAGCAGCGCTCTAAACAATAGAGATGAAATATCCGTTTTCACAGGTATTCAAAAATGTCCATAAACATCACCATGTGACAAAAGTGAATATGTGCACAAATATCAAAAAATATATAAATGTCTTTAAATATTAATTAACTATAAGTCCATATAACACATCAAGTAGGTTTGTGAACAATGATAATAGCTTCCAATCTTCCACCCCACCCGGTGTCAGTGAATCCTCTCCCTTCAGATGCAAAACTCACCAACTCAAATTGCCTTACACTCTCGTGTTTGGCGTGTAAACGTGTACAAAAAGACCTCACTGGTAGGTATAGCAGATAATCCCAGTTCCAACCAATTCACTGCCAGAAAGCTCCGCATGTAAATAAAAGAAGTGCTCAAAATAGCGTGATACCGTAAAATCTGTTTAATAACACACTTAAATCTTCAAATATAGAATCTCAAAAAATAGAGCAATACACTGCACAGCAAACACTCGTTCAGAGATGAACCGAAAACCGAGTATATTGGTCACAGCAGGCCCAAGGTGTCAACTGATCGCTCACCACCTCCCCTCTGTTCCTTCCTGGATCTCTGCTTCCTTGATCGGCCTTGATACGTCACACGTTCACTTCAGATGGTTGCCACACAGCCACGCCCCAAATGTTTCGTCATAAAAGACTTCGTCATGGGATTGATGTTTTTTTTTTCTTTACCTTTTGTGAATATTGCTGGATTGGAGGGAGCTCATGTAAAGATGGAGGGGATTGGAGGTTGCTGCACACAGGTTTTTTACCTTCATCCATAGAATGTATAAAGGTAAAAAACCTTCAGCCCTTAGAACCACTTACATAGCGCCATCTTTGTTGAAACATCATTCAGGGTCAACATCTTCTTTCTGGACTGAGATGCTAGCTCCTGTGCAGTTCCTGACTGTGGACAGACAAATGTGTTGCAGAGATACAATGTTGTGGTTATCACTGGGGGAGAGGAAATTGAGGAAATTCTCCGTCCCTGATGCGGCAGACTGCTGGCATAATCTCAGCATAGGCATTGTCCCTGATATGAAGGTTTAAAGGATAAGTTCACCTTTCATAAAATGTTTACAGAGCATCCGGAAAGTATTCACAGTGCTTCCGCTTTCCACTTTTTCCCCAAAAAATGTTACAGCCTTATTCCAAAGTGGATCCATAAAGTCATTATTTTCCTTAAAATTCTACAAACAATATCCCATAATGACAACTTGAAAGAAGTTTGTTTGAGAACTTTGCAAATTTATTAAAAATATAAAACGAACAAAAATCCCATGTACATAAGTATTCACACCCTTTGCCATGACCCAACGCTGTATCCTGGCCTAGTCATGTCTGGAGGAAATCAGGCACCAGTCATCACCTGGCCAAAACCATCCCTACAGTGAAGCATGGTGGTGGCATAACTATTTGGGGCTCCAGACGTCCACCAACCCCAAACCCCCATGTCACTGATGATGGCCCTGTTTTTTTTCTGCCTCTACAGTAAATGCATATAAAAACCAATGTGTGCATGGACACATAGGCTGATACAGAGGAGAACCTAGAACCTTAAAAGCTGTGTTTTTGATGCCAAGTGTGCATGACACCATAAGGCCTCGCTCACATGGACAGCTGGAGGGAAGGTAAAAACAGGCAGCTGATTCACATTTTACCCATCCCTTTGGATGCCCGTGGGGGCCAGCTGTGGCTTCCTTATGTCTCACAGCTGCCTCCCCAGTGCATATGAATGAGATCTCGCAATGCTTTTAGACTGGTGCTGAAGCCTTCTGGGAGGATGCAGTCAAGAGGGGGGCTGAACAAGCTTATATAATTCTCGCAATTTCAAAGGCAAAAATTGTGGAAATGGGAGTGGGTACCTAATAGAATCCTGGGAAAAACAAAAAATGTTACAGTAGTGGAGTGGAGGAAGAAGAGAGAAGCTTTAGAACCAAAAAATACAATAAACATTTAAGTTCACAATGAATACGGTTTTGAAATCACGTGACTTCAGATGTCATTGCAAAAACGTTTATTGAAACATCTCTAAAAATTACGGTGAAAACACATGACGAACAATATATAAAAACTCCACTCATCATGTCCCCTAGTAATATAATTATTGATCATATTCTGAGATAATAAACTCCAGATACTACAGTATATATATCCATATCAAAGGGATCATATAGAAATAAATAGGCTGCTAAAAGGCAAATATATTTCTTTAAATATGCCTTGTTGTAAAAAAGCGGATTTACTGTTATTGAAGATTGATGAAAGTCAATATGTATGCAGTAATGATCCAACATAGCTCTGTGAATGTGGTCTAGAGGAGGAGTATGGGCTGGCAGGTGTTTACAATTCATCACGAACAAGTGATTATTTATGCATAGCCCCACTCAAACTCCCTCACACTTAAAGCAAAGGAATGCCATATAAAGGAGCTTCAAGAAAAGAAGGATCCTCATATACTCTATGTTACCAAAAGTATTGGAACACCTGCCTTCAAACGCACGTGAACTTTAATGGCATCCCAGTCTTAGTCCGTAGGGTTCAATATTGAGTTGGCCCACCCTTTGCAGATATAACAGCTTCAACTCTTCTGCGAAGGCCGTCCACAAGGTGTAGGAGTGTGTCTATGGGAATGTTTGATTATTCTTCCAGAAGCGCATTTGTGAGGTCAGGCACTGATGTTGGAGAGAAGGACTGGCTCGCAGTGTCTGCTCTAATTCATCCCAAAGGTGTTCTATTGGGTTGAGGTCAGGATTCATGCAGGCCAATCAAGTCACTCCACCCCAAACTCGCTCATCCATGTCTTTATGGACCTTGCTTTGTGTACTGGTCCAAATCATTTTGTGGAGGGGGGATTATGGTGTGGGGTTGCTTTTCAGGGGTTGGGCTTGGCCCCTTAGTTCCAGAGAAGTCATACCAAGACATTTGGAACAATTTCATGCTCCCAACTTCATGGGAACAGTTTGGGGATGGTGCCTTCTTCCAACATAACTGCCCACCTGTGCACAGAGCAAGGTCCATAAAGACATGGATGGGCGAGTTTGGGGTGGAGGAACTTAACTGGCCTTCACAGATTCCTGATCTCAACCCGAAAGAACACCTTTGGAATGAATTAGAGCGAAGACTGCGAGTCAGGCCTTTTTGTCCAACATCGGTGTCTGACCTCACAAATGTGCTTCTAGAAGAATGGACAAACATTCCCATAGACACACTCCTACACCTTGTGGACAGCGTTCCCAAAAGAGTTAAAGCCGTTATAGCTGCAAATGTAATCTTTTAAAAAGAAATTGACCTAGTAGGATACTCTATGATTTTTGGCTAAATGAGTGGATCTTTCACTTTTGAGTTCATTTTTTCCAGAAAATAGCCTATGCAGTTAAGGGGCCCCAGAAGATATTAATAATGTGTGCCCATTTTCACAAAATTATCATTAATTTTAATTGATTTACCTGTAGACAGTTAATAAACTCTTAGTTGGCAACTCCCACGTCCTGACTTGTTGTTAGGATATGAAAACTGTTGGATGGCCACTCTCAGCATTACAGAACTGAAAACCAACAGTTTACCTAATTCAGTGATTATCCTTTCCACTCTGATAGCTGTAACCTCCTTCTCAGTAAGGGCCCTTTCCCACATACGGATCCCGTGAGGATTCGTACCGTTAACACCCGCTTGCTCAGCGGGGATCGCTTCGTTGATCCCTGCTGAGCCGGTAGATGATAGGGCGGTCCCCTGCACACAGGGACCGCCCTGTGCAGGGACCGCCCTGTCAGATCTCTGCTCTCCCCTAGGGGGGGATCGGATGACCACCGACCATCTGTCGGTGTTCACCCGATCCGTTCTGCAGACATATGTAAAAATAGGATTTTCCTCCGTCTGCAGAATCGGACCATAGCGGGGACCGATGAGATCAGTGTCAGCGGATGTTTACCCTCTGACACCCGCTATCCCATAGGGATTAATGTATGTCCGTATTTCATCCAAAAATGGATGGATGAAATATGGGCATACTGTCCGCATGTGTGAAAGGGCCCTAACAGGCAGAAGCAATCAACACACTTTTGCCTTGTACACATGATGAGATTATCGGACAAATGATCGTCAGGGTTTTTTTTTCATCCTAGTCTCATTTTGAAATTCAAGAGTTTACTAAAGTGAAAATTCGGAAGTGATGTAATGTGTTGTAGTGTATTTGTATTGCATTTTCAAAGGACAACTGTACTGATTAAACGAAAAATCATACGAGAACATTTTTCGTGCTTGTCCCACTGTCGGATAAACTGCCATGGTAGACTCTCGAAAGCTGTGTACTAAGAATCAGATTATCATATGATCTATTCGAAAGTGGTATTTTTTTTTTACGATTTTCTGAGCCAGAAAAAGGTAAACAAATGCTCAGGCTGGTTGTAGCCTAACATTAGCTTTTATTAGGACATAACATCATAGGACAGAGGCCCTACAACTATAAAGAGATGACAGAGGACGGAACGGAGGCCTTATTTTTCCACATTTGTGTGCTGTTGCTGAAGGCAAGTTGTGGAATCCTGATTAGCAGGAGCCTGTAATGAAGGTAATTTATAGTCATCTGACAAAATGTTTCAGTCATTTTACAGTAACTAGAATTACGGTTCTCTCGTTGAATTTATTTTTAGCCATTTGTTTTTTTCAAAAGAATGTTTTGTAAAAAAAAAAAAAAAATGTAAAAATGCAGAAAATCACGTCATGAGTATTTGTTATCGGCAAAGGCGTCTTTGGCCGAGCCTGCAAGGCAGTCTGGGAATAACTGAGTGATTCAAAAACAGATGGTGATGGGCACTTGTGTGCATTGAAAATCCATAGTGTTCATTGTAGATTGTAGAGATTATCCAGAATGCTAGCCAATTCAATTTTGTGTACATTTTGGGCCACAGGTCTCTGCCGGGTCCCGAAGTCCGGGGGCACATCTGCACATGGAATCCGGTGAAGCACAGGCGCCATTAGAAGCACGTGGGGCACCGGATTCATTCTCCTCTATGCAAAAAAAGGAGGAAGTGTCGTGCTACAGCACAAAAAAGTAACAAACACATTTATTTCTTATGTTCAGTACTAAAAATAACATAATGACCAGGCTATTAAATGTTTACATGTTTGTAAAGAGCAGGACATGTGTGTTAAAATTATTCCTCATTGATATCTGTAGTTACAGGAACTGTGGAGTAATTCTCCTCAAAGTTCACTGCAAAAACACTTTTTTTCAACAGCTCAGTTCATTAGCTCCCCCCCACTTAGCAGCTGGTTAGCTTTCTAATCTCTATTGTTAACAAAAAAAAAAGAGATTCGAAAGATAAGTTGAAATTTGGCTGCTCCGACCCCCTCCACAGCCCAGTGTTCCAGTGAGTGCTGGAGGGGCAGAGCAGAGAGCTGATGCCTGACAGCCACTAGCTCTCTGCAGGCTGAAGACTGAGAGCTGAGCAATCAACGGTGTTTGATTCCCAGTTCCCAGTTTTAGAGCCAACGGGGGACAGATGAATCCGACTAATGCTGCATCCACCTAGGTGAGTATAATTCTTTATTTTTTTTATTAAACCAATACTTCTCTTTTAACCTAGGGACAAAGACATCTCAGTTGGGAGCCACTCTTGTATTACTTAAAGCCCAGCTGAATGAAGGCACTGTTAGGAAGCATTACAGTAAAGTTTATTTTCCACCACCTGGCCGCGAATCCCGTCAGGAAAAAAACATTGGTTTTCCTGACGAAATTCTTCTTCTTTTGAATGGCAAGAACGCAGTGATGTCATTGACTACAACGAGCCGGGGCTCGTCACATTTGATGCCGTCGCCGCCATCTTGATACACCCTACACTATGCCTTGTATGCTACCGTGCATGCGTCGAAGGCTTATCAAGCATGCGCGGGTTTACCTGGCACAGGTAAGCATACAGATGACCAGTTTTCTTGGCAAGAAACACTCTGCCGGGAATCCCGACGAGAAAATAGAGAGCCAGGTTCTCTATTTTCTCATCAGGATTCCTGGCTGTTTTTTCTGACCTGTCCGCGTCACTTCCGGGAAAACTGCTAGGGAGCATCTGCGCTCCACGCTGGACGCGGCGGGATGCGTCCCGGCCAAATGCCCCCATCTCCTTCACAATCACCCGGCAGTTTTCCTGCCAGGAAAACCGGTCGTGTGTACGAGGCTTCAGTCTCAGTCATTTTGTGTTAGTAGTTAGGTTCACGCTTCCTACTGTTTCTTTCCTTGCCCCCCAGCTGCCCTCAGCAGCAACAAGGGCAGCACTCACTCCGCCTTCTCCCTCTATTGATTGGCCAGCTAAGACCTCCACACCCCACCTGTGGAATTTCCTCTATGGAATGCTCTGCATAAGGAGAGATCAAGCTGACAGGATTAACCCCTGGCTGCCAAAACCGCAAGTCCTCTGGTGCTACCAGGAATATCAATTACGCAGGATTTGGGTTGGGTTTGTGATAGCATCTGCTACCTAGCTTCCTTGGACCTGTCATAATCTATGCATGTCTTGATACCTACTGTTTTAACCCCTTACGAGCTATCGTTGAATTCATTACTCATTGCTGACCATATACCTTAAGTCTTGTACTTTGTTAATAGAATACTAGCCTATGATTATAAGCTACGTCTTTTTTTTTATTGCCGCCTGACTTGACTTCAGATTATTTATTGGATTATGTTTACCGCCACCTGAGAAGCCTTAAAGCTGGACCCCAGAACTAAAACCCGAGTTTACCGCAGGGCGTTACATAATAACGAACCCAAAGACGTTTTTTTTTTTATGCTATTTTAAAATGGATCCTGCAGATTTGACCTCGGAACTGACTATTGGAAGATGCTCTCAAAGGGTTGAGACCCTTACCACCTGCTCTAAATGACCTTGTCTGGAACTGTCCCAGGATCAAAATCTGGCACGAGAGACACCAGCCATTGTCTGCCCCCCGGAAACCTCTGTCTAATAGAAAGCTCTTGGGCCAGTTATGAAGCTCGTGCTTTGTTTGAGCACGCCCCCGCACCTACTTCTCCGTAATCTATTCTGACCTTAACCTACCTTAAAGAGAACCCAGAATTTGGGCACGCCTACTAAGTATTGGTAGGCCTGCTTGCCTTAAAGGAATGGGGGCTGCTAAAAGACCCTAAGAAGCAGCTCACGCCAGAAAACTACCATTGAAATCTCAACCACAAGGGAAAAGACATCGGGATCTATATATCTGAGCATCACAATGTGGCTAGACCCAGTGGTCAAATTGCTCTCCGGATCAGTTTCGCTTAGGCTCACAACGGATGCGAAAACATGGATTGCCCGTGTTGAAATCTGGGTAGCAACTTGAAGATCTTATGATTTCCATTGGACAATTGGGCAGGAACCCTCCGCGAAGGAACAGGCAGTATACAGGCTCCATATTTCAAGAGTTCGGATCACCCCCCAAGGGTGTGCCTATGGAACTTGGTGCCTAAAAAAACTCCTCTAGTGTCCTCCGCTGAAGGAAGCAAAATCGCCGCATTTCAGAAACCTCTGCCTATAGTTCCCAGTGCCAGCTTGTGTCACTGTCCCCTCCTGAATAAGAGGATTCCAAGGTATTCTCTGTAGCAAGCCCATTTCTATAGAACATAGTTGTTATGGCTTGACAGTTTGACACAGATGATTTCCTTTCCTCCTTCTTACAGTGGGACAAAAAAGGACTATCATTAACGCAATGGTTGACCGGTGCTCTGGTATCTTTAAATAAAGGTTTTAGAATCTGCCAGGAATAAATAAAATATCCTTATGTGTGTAAGCAATTCCCTGTGTCTCTCAATTATATCTAGCTCCTTCCTCCGTGTCCTCAAGGAATCGTTTGCTGAGATTAACAGCGGATAATGACTACCTTCTATACACATGGTGACCTGTGCAACTGGCTGAGGACCTAACACCTAGTCTTCGACAATGTTTTACGTCCCTGTTCTAATTCCCAATAGTTCTGAAAGCGTACCATGGTACGCCTTACCAACCTACGTTCCAGTAAAAGTTCATCCAGGACTATAAAACAAACAATGGGACCTATTACTAAAATGCTAAAAAAGAAAAATATACTTATTCAATCTCATCTACGAAGATATCAGGCTATTCTCCCAAAGTGTATGCAAGATTTCGCGGATTCTTCTGTAAGGCCAATGCTGAATTTAACTCCCCCCACACCGCATTTACGATTTCCTATTGTCATCTTTAAAATATGTAACATCTAGAGGAGTACTGGGCAGTGTGCTCCCCATTGTCCCCAGAGCTCGTACTTCTCAAAGATTACTCCGAGAACCTCAAGAAAGGTTTCACAGACCTTCCACCCTCCAGCAAGCGCAGCAATGTTGTGTGGCTCCAGTTAAAAATAAGCGGTTCCCTCAGACCAATTACTTGACTACCGATCTGAACTGCTGTGGGCTATAAAGAATAGATATCCCCCCATTAATCCCAGAACTTATCGAACCCTGCTCCAATCCGCCAAAATTTTCACAAAACTTCCTCCTGGGTGCAAATTTGCAGGATCCGCCGGGTGAGAGGGACAATTTTTAGGGAACTCGACTCTCTATGAATATCTGAATGACCATTTGGCTTGTGCAATGCACACGCCACATTCTGGTTCATCAACAATTTTTTCCCTTGCTCGACATCTGTGTTGTTATTTACCTGGAGGAGAGAACTTAGGAGTTTTTCCTGGAAATTCCCACTGAGGAACACATCAGAGCAGTGCGGGGGAATACAGACCAGTGACCTGTGTGCCGAGAGGCTGAGCCACTGCAAGGATACAGTCTTAGCTCTGCTTAGGACCAAAGTTTCCCAAGGTACTCTGGAGGTGAGCAGACATCTGACCATGGAGACCACTATCCTGTGGGTTCCTCATTCGCTGGGTTTTCTAACTATTACAGAAAATTTATTAAAGTTTCTCAACTATTGAAAGGGCCCACACCTAACTGCAGCCATAACCATCTTCTGCTAGAGAGACTGAGCCTTTTAGGAACTGACTATACACCTATCTAGTAGCCTTACTCGCTAACCCTCTTTACCATTTCACATTAGCAGGTTTTCACATGCCTTGGACTGTACTCAAAGACCAACCTGTGCACCGCTGGGAAAGTTGCCTTTTACTCCAGGACCAACACCAGCCAGCTGAAGAGATAGGACTGGGGACTGCCTCTTTTAAAGCTGCTCCACAGAGACCTTTGTCTATTGTTCATATTAGCAGGTAACTTTCAGGGGTCACTCTGCCTGTCCTATCCTATTTTTCAAGAGTGCACTCTAAATCCGTTATAGCTTTCTTATCTACAGTGCGGCTTTTGCTTCTATGTACTGTTTATTGCAGACATTGCTGAATAATGAGTTGATTTCAAGTCTAGTGGTAGAGAACTTAATTCTAAATGTATCGCTTCCCCCGTAGGAGCCGCTGAATTGTATAGGACCTCTGTGCCTACTCTGACCTTCAGAACACTTCAACCCTTTTGACACTCTGGGCCAGATTCACAAAGCACTTAAGCCGGTGTTTCAGGAGATGCGCAGCGATTTTCGACCAACGTAATTTCGAAAGACCGGCGCATGGTGCGCGCAAAAAATGCGCTAGACACACCATTGATTTGCTAGGCAAATATGCAAATGAGGGAGATACGGTGATCCACAAAAGTAAGTTTGTGCGGCGCAGGCAACGTGCTGTGTGCATCAGCTGCACTTCCTGTCTAAAATTAGTCCATATAAAAGCAGGTTTAAAATTAGACAATCCGTCTACATGTCAGCTAAAGCAACACCGTTAGGGACGAGATGAGCAGCCACACTTGCAGGACAACAATCTGTATGCCAACATGCCAGGGGCATCCTTGCTCATAAGCATACTACTGACTTTAGATGAGCGCAGAAGGAGGAGGGCACGGAGGAGGGCACGGAGGAGGGCACGGGAGAGGATATACCGCACACGCTTAGACCTCTTTGGCATGAGTGATTCTGAGGTGTAACGCATCTTCAGATTCACCCCTCATGCCATCATGGAATTAACCACAACCCTGCAGGAGGACATCACCAGCCCAACACGACACCACCCATGACAGCTACATATACAATCATAGCCCCATCCCAACAGAATTCGAACAGAACATGTATAGGGGCAGGTGGCTGGTTGGTGAGTGACATGGGTGGCAGGCATGACTGTCCCCCCCCCATGATTCAGAAATCACAAGGGGCACATGCACTACTAACATCCTCCTGTCTTATCCCTTCAAGGTGACTCTGCATATGCACTGGGACCCCATCTCATGACTCCTATCCGGAACCCCCCATGGTACCCTGTTGTATTCTCTAAACTTTGTATGCCAGATCATCGGTGCATGTTGCATGCTGCACAACTTTGCAGTGAGAAAGGGCCTGGAGATTGACATACGTGATGACCTGACCCCCGAACCAGACAATCCCCCCCTAACCGAGGGTCCCCCGTCTTCTGAGGGAAGAGCAGCCAGGAGACAGCTCACATTAGGCATCTTTGCACATTAAACACACACATTAATCATGGCACAATGAGAATGCATACATGCACACCACTGTGGTCCCTATATCACACACACCACATCCTCATCACATTGGATTAGCACAAGCCCACCATGCAGGACCATGCAGCCCACCATGCAGCAACGCCACGCCACGGCTCCAATTATGTCACTGTACATTCATACACCATTCACACGGACCTGGGAATCACTTCTCCCTGGTCCTGGGGAACCCTTCTCCACCACAAATGAGGGTGACACCCATTTTCCGGCAGGAATGTCACCCCCACATTCCAAAATCATTCACAAACAGAAAACAAAAATGCCCAGCAAAAAAAAGTGACAATGTCAACAATAAGGCATAACAACAGCTGTAAACAGGTAGACAAACAGCTATAAATAGTAAACATAAATAACGGGTATAGAAGGAACTAGCTAACCAGGCTCAGCATACTGTAGCTGTAACAAAAGTTCTGAAGTGCAACTATGGCAGCTGGAATACAAAAATATGGGATCGGGTGGCTAAGCTGGCACAGAGCACCCAGGGATATTCTAGGCCTAGGCTGTAGTTAAGGAAGAAGAGGAGAAAGAGGATAGCAACTCTGTGGAATAACCATATCCTAATGTCCTTATGAATGTCCTACAGGGGATTTTATATCTTCTGCCGGGAACGTTGAATGAATGAATGAATGAAAAACTTATAGAGCGCGGCACATGCGAACTGAATCGCCTCTGGGCGCTTGTTGTTCCTGTCTCCTTTGATATCAAAAGAGATGAGTCTTGATCTTTCTCCTGAAGGCTAAGTGATTCGCCAGCGGCCAACCGAATGCTGGTTGGTAAAGCGTTCCATAGTCTGGGACCTTGAACGGCGAATCTTTTTTTCTCCTTTGGACTTGTAGTTGGCTTTTGGGATCTGCAGTAGGTTCTGGTTGGTGGATCGCAAGATGCGATTGGGATTGTGAGCTTTTATTTTATCGCATAGATATTGGGGGGCATTCCCATGGACACATCTATGCGTTAGACAGAGGGCTTTAAAAGCAATTCTGTCTTTAACTGGTAACCAGTGAAGGGCTCTCAGTGAAGGTGAGATGGATTCCCAGGGTTTTTTTCCAGTCACAAGTCTGGCGGCCGTATTTTGAACGACTTGCAGACGAGCGATTTGGTACTTGGGGAGTCCGAGGTAAAGGGCATTTGCATAATCCAGTCTGGAGTTAACAACTGCTCCCACCACGACCGCTAAATCTTCTTTGGGGATGAAAGGGGTAAGTTTGCGTAGGTAGGCGCAACAGATGGTGGGATCCGCTGACTACTGACCCTATTTGTGCGTCCATTGTCATGTAGGAGTCAAAGATGACCCCGAGGCTTTTGACTTTGGCGCTAGGGGTGATGATTTTGCCCAGAATGGGCGGGGGTGTCCAGGTTGTTGCAGGTTGATTTCTTTGCTTGGCGTGAAACAGGAGAAGTTCTGTTTTCGCTCCGTTGAGTTTAAGATAACTCTTTGTCATCCAGTCCTCTATCAAAGAGAGGCATGTCTCTAGATTGAGGTGGTGATCTTTTTTATTGCAAATGCGGAAATACAGTTGCGTGTCATCTGCATATGAGTGGTAAAGCAGTTTTTGGCTGCTTATAATCTCAAAAAGAGGACGAAGATAGATGTTAAACAGCACTGGTGACAGAGGCGATCCTTGAGGGACTCCGCATGTTACTGTGCGTTTCTCCTATGTGAAGGGTCCTAACTTTACTGTTTGCGATCGGTTTTCCAGAAAAGAGGAGAACCAAGATAAATCGCCTTCTGCGACTCTGGCTACTTCAGCAAGCCGCGTCAGTAACAGTTTGTGGTCTACAGTGTCGAAAGCTGCACTTAGGTCCAACAGAACTAGGAGACAAGATTCTCCTTCGTCTGCGGCCTCGAGAGCATCGTCCCATACTTTGAGCAGCGCGGTTTCAGTCCCGTGTCTGGGACGGAACCCTGATTGCAGTGGGTCAAGTAGCTTGTGGGTATCCAGATGCTGTTGCAGCTGTTGTACCACTACTTTTTCCATTACTTTTGAGAGTACATTGAGGCTTGTTATTGGACGGCGGTGGAGTGGGTCCTTGGGGTCCAGGGAGGGTTTCTTAAGGATGGGTTGGATTATGCCCTCTTTCAACTGTGAGGGCACTATGCCCTCCAAGAAAGACTGGTTGATAAGCTGCGTGATGGGAGGAGCCAGGATGTAGGCGCATTCCTTCAGCAGTTTTGTGGGGATAATGTCAGTTGGTGCTGTGCCATTGTGCAAAGCGCCAATGATATTCTTAGTGGCCTCGATGGAGATGGGTTCCAGGGTGAACTTACTCAATATAGGAGAATTACTATGGGTGTTGTGTGAGAGGCTGCAGGGGGGGCTGAGGGGGGGATTGTTCTGCTGAATGCTTTCACGGATTGCCTCAATTTTATTAATGAAGCAATCCGATAGTTCATTGCAAAATTCTTGTGTGTCTGTATTGGGGGCTTCAATGCATCCTGGTTTCATGGTCTGAGTGACCATCTTGAAGAGTTTGCGGGGGCGGTTTATGGCGCTGTTGATAGCCTCCGAAAAATAATTTTTCTTGGCTTGGAAAATTTCTTTGTGATATTTTCTTGTTGTCGCCTTGTAGATGGATAGGTTTAGGTCTGAAGAACATCTTTTCCAGGCAGATTCTGCCCTTCTGCGCTCTTGCTTCAGTAACGACAGCTGGTTGTTAAACCAGCTGCGGTTATTTTTCCGGATGCGGGTTTTGCGTTTCGGCGCTACCAAGTCGGCTGACTGTAGCATGGCCGAATTTATGGCATCCAGCGTTTCAACGGCTGTTTGATGCGGCTGAGTTGTTTCTATTTTTTCCCTTAAAGTAGTTTTGAAGAGTTCCGAGTGGAGCTTCTTCTGACATCTAGTCCAGTGTGTTGTCACTGGATTTGATGTTTTTGTTGCAGGGGGAATTGTGGAAATAATGAATTTAATTGCATGGTGGTCTGTCCATGGCAACTTTTCATGTTCCAAAATTTTTATTTCCAGAGCTTGTCTGAAAATAAGATCAAGTGTGTGACCTGAAGCATGTGTGGGCCCACATACTAGCTGCTGTGACCCTAAATCTACCAGGTGGTTAATACAGGCATCGGCAACGGGGTCTTGTGAGGAATTGGCCCAAAGGTTGAAATCCCCGAGCAGCAAAAAATGTTTGCTGTTGAGGGTGAAAGTGGAGAAGAAATCCGTCCATGACGATAGCAGCTGCGATTTTGGGCCGGGTGGCCTATTGGGGCCCTATTATTGTCTTGGAGGCTTTTAACGATAATACTGGTGGTTCTGCTAGCAGACAGGTATTTATGGAGAATGTGGAGTATTCCACTGGACGTAGTTCTGCTCTCAGAATACTAATAGTATAACTGGGCTTGTTCTCAGGATGATGTGATATAACTGGGGGCTCAGGCCCTCTCACCAGTCCTCAGTTGTGGCAGTAGTCCTGCTGAGATTCCTGTTCTGGTGATGATGGTCACTGTGTAACTGAAGACATATACTGGTGTGATGACCGCTGCACCACTGAAGGCATTTAGTTGTGTAATGACCGCTGCACCGTTATGTCACAGGAAAACTGCCGCTGAGAAGGGAAAACTGCTGTGTAACTGAGGAACTTCCCCTCCAGAAGATACTGGAACACCCTGATGTGCTTTCTATTGTCCCGCACTGCCAAGAGAACAAACCCACCCCCAGAAAATCCTTATAAGGCCTCCTAACACTCCTACTGCACAGTGCCTCCTGGAAGTTGCACACACGGCTTCCTGGGAGATGCAGTTTAAACAAGCTATGATATAATGTTAGAAGGTGGTTACAGTCCTACAAGCCCCATCATTCTCTGCTTCTTATTCAGTGATGTCCCCCCCCCCCCCAATGATCAAAAAAAGACACTAGAGTATTACAATGCTGGCATTAAAGCAATGTAAAAGTGAAAGTCATTGGGCACAGTAGTGTCTCGTCTCCTCCATACATGCATAGTCCAATACTTGGCTACATAAGTTGCTTTAGCATAGTCATTACACTGGATAGTAGGCTGTGTCTAAATATCTTTTTTCTCATTTATGATTATATCATCATTTATTCTAACCCGTACCAATACATTGAGTTAATTTACCACTAAATGGTCTTGTGTCTATTTCCTGGTGCTAACTTCACAGCCGAGTTAAAGATATCTATACTTGAGTTCTTATAAGTGCTTGCAATAATTTTCATGTAACCACTGAAGCCCCGGACCATTTGGCTGGCCAAAGACCAGAGCACTTTTTGCGATTCGGCACTGTGTCGCTTTAACTGACAATTGCGCGGTCGTGCGACGTGGCTCCCAAACAAAATTGATGTTCTTTTTTTCCCAACAAATAGAGCTTTCTTTTGGTGGTATGTTTTGCTCTATTAACAAAAATAGAGCGACAATTTTTTGTAAAAAAAAGCAATATTTTTTACTTTTTGCTATAATAAATATCCCCAAAAATATATAAAAAATAATATTTTTCCTCAGTTTAGGTCGATATGTATTCTTCTTCTTCTACACATTTTTGGTAAAAAAAATTGCAATAAGCGTTTATTGATTGGTTTGCACAAAAGTTGAAGGGCCAAATTCTCAGCGGCGCTACGACGGAGTATCTCAGATACCCCGTCGTATCGCCGTTTTTTTTGTCTCGTATCTATGCTCGTGATGCTTAGCATCACTTTGGCATAGATACGCTTCTACATCCGACAAGTGTAATACCATTACACTTGCGGATCGTAGTTGTAATGACAACTCCGGCCACTAGGTGGCCTTTACGTTGTTTTCTCATTTGCCTATGCAAATGAGGCTACTACGCCGATTCCCGATCGCTTTTACGCCGCCCCGTCGTCGCGTACGTCGTTTACGAACTCGTAAGGTTACCCCTGCTTCTATGAGGAGTAACCTTATGAAGTCCCGTCGGATGCCGTCAGGTGCCGTCGGATGCCATGTTAAGTATGGCGTCGGGTCATCGTTGGCTTTTTCCGTCGCTTACGTCGTTTTACTAACTCGTTCGCGAATAGGGCATTGCGTAGTGACGATCACGTCGTTTTGACGTCGGTTTCAACTACGCTTTCCGACGTGAGCTGGAGCATGCGCACTGGGCTTTTTCCCCGGCCGGCGCATGCGCAGTTCGTTCGACGCGGGGGCGCGCTTAATTTAAATACAAGCCGCCCCATTTGAATTACGCGGACTTACGCTGGGCGATTTACTCTACGCCTCCGCAAACTACGGAGCAAGTGCATGGAGAATACGGCACTTGCTCTAGTACGATGCAGCGGCGTAGTGTAAATGGCTTACGCTACGCCGGCGAATTTCTTAGAGAATCTGGCCCATAGCGTCTACAAAATAGGGGATAGTTTTATGGCATTTTTATTTAATCATTTTTTTTTTACTAGTAATGGCACATCAGACACTTTTGATGCCATTTTGGGACCATTGTCATCTATACAGCTATCAGTGCTATAAAAAATGCACTGATTATTGTAAAAATTACACTGGCAGTGAAGGGGTTAGCCAGTAGGGGCGCTGAAGGGGTTAAGTGTGCCCTAGGGATGTGTTCTAACCGTAGGGGGGGTGGGCTATGTGTGACATGACACTGTTTACCGCTCCCGATTACAGGGAGCTGTGATCAGTGCCCTGTCACTAGGAAGAATGGGGAAATGCTTGTTTATATCAGCATTTCCCTGCTCTTCCCCTCTATGAGACAATCCCCGTGGACATCGAATCTGCGGGACCCGTGGTCGGACTCATGGAGCTGCAATATCCAATCTAAATCCAGTGTGTTCTTAACTTCCTGTTTGGGCCGACAGAACTCTCTCTTCGCTGATCTGGAATCCCATGCAGCATTCTCAGTCCTGCTTGATGAACTACTTATTTTAACCTATCCTCCACCTCTCTCTGTTCCTGATTAGAAGGGCCCTGCTCCTGAGAGCTTACAATCTAATATTAAATACCATCATTACACCCAGAAGATGAGCACCATCTGGGAAAGGAGATGACATTCTAACGGGGACATCACCAGATTGAAGGTGATTATATCTGTCAGTGGAAGCAGCAATAACAGATCTTGGCAGCATGTGGCAGTACAGTTAGACTTTGAAGTTGTGCTCAAAGGTGAACTCCTTTGTAATTTTAGTTTTGAGTAGCGCTAAAAAAAAAAACTCTTAAGTACTGTCTATGTCCCTGTTGGGGAGGTTTCAATTATATGAAGCAGGTAAGTTATGGTAACAGAGATCCTTGCCATGTTACTACAAAGAGGGCTTAGATGCAAATTAAAGCAAATTAAATAAAACTGGGTGCCCTTCAAGTGGTTCTAAAGCCAGAAGGTTTTTTAATTTAATGTATTCTATGCATTAAGGTAAAAAAAACTTCTGCAAGCAGCTCCCCCCAGGTCTCCCATACTTACCTGAGCCCAATCTCAATCCAGCAATGTGCATAAGAGCAGATGCTCTCTCAGCTCTCTCTCTTTCATTGGCTCAGCAGCAGTAGCCTACTGTCAATCACAGCCAGTAAGGGGGGAGCAGGGACGGGCCCAGCTGCACTCTGTGTATCTTATAAATACACAGAGTTGGGAGTGAACACGCATGAGTGGCCCCATAGCAAGCAGCTTTCTATGGGGGCACTCAGAAGGGAGGAGGGGCCAGGAGAGCAGGGGCAGGGGACCGGCAGGAGACCCCAGAAGAAGAGGTTTGGGGCTGCTCTGAGTATAATCATTGCACAGAGCAGGTAAGTATTAGATGTTTGTTAATTGAAAAAACTAAAAACAAAGGCCCGGATTCACGAATGTTTTACGCCGGCGTATCTAGAGATACGCCGTCGTAAGTACAAATGTGTGCCATCGTATTGTTACTCCGATTCGTGAAGCTAGATACGTCGTAAAACATGGCTTCAGCTGCCCGACGTAACTTGCCTACGCCGGCGTATCGTGGGCGCATAGTTACGCTGGACGCATTCGGCGTACCCATGTTAAATATGCAAATTAGTAAGATACGCCGGTTCACGAACGTACTTGCGCCCGGCGCATTAATATACGCAGTTTACGTAAGTCGTACGTCCAGCGTAAACTTACCCCACATAAAGAAGGGGGAAAGTCATGCAAAAGTATGGACGAGGGAACAGCCGTCGTATTGTACGTCGTTTACGTAGTACTACGTGAATAGGTAGGTTACATTCAGTAAATCGACGTATCTTAGGCATTTGTCCCGACGTGATTCTGCGCATGCGTACTGGGAAGCGTCCACGGTTCGCTCAGCCCTTCATTTACATGGGGTCACGCTTCATTATAATAAATCACGCCCACTTCCACCTAACTTGACTTACGTCGGCTTACGCCGACAACTATACGCTACGCTGCCGCAACGTTGCGCATATTTTCTTTGTGAATACCAGGCTTGCCTCTCAATGTTGCGGCGGCGTAGCGTAAACAAGATACGCTACGCCAGAAAAAAGATGCGCCCAGGTACGTGAATCGGGGCCTAAGTCTTTAGAATCACTTTAAAGTGTAACTAAAGTATTTTATTTTATTTTATTGCAAGCAGGCTAGATTTGCATTATATTTTGCAATAAAACAAACCTACCTGCCTGCTTGCAGTCTTCCTTATGCTGGCCATACACTACACGAAAAACGAACATTCGAGCGTGAGCGAAAATGATAGTGCCATCATTTAATGACCGATAAATCGTTCAGTGAACATAAATTAATGCATTTTTGTTTGTTTTTTACATAAACCTATGCAGACAGTTTGGATGGAAAAACAAATTAACCTTTCGGGAAAGAATTTTCAAACCTGTTTTTATTATTTTTTCGGCTCAAAAAATCCCAACGTTGTCGATTTTGTGGCCATTACCTGCCCGAAAAAAAGAACAAACTGTTTAAATGACCAAATTTTGGACGATTTCTCGTACAGTGTATGGCCAGCATTAGAGTATACATTCCAGCACTGTGCCTGTGTCCTGGGATGACAGAACTCCTGTACATGTATGGGAGCTACGTCATCCCGCACCAGCCAAGATGGTAAAAGACTAACACCCGGATGAAACCAGAGAGAAGGGACCTAGTAGAGGTTGAATCTTTGTAGCTAAGGTAAGCATTACAAACTTTGGGCCAGATTCACGTACATTGGCGCATATTTTGACCAGCGTAGCGCACCTCCTTTACGTTAGACCAGCGCAATGTAGAGGCGCAATCACCGTATCCTCGTAGTATTTGTGCAGAAATTTGCGCCGGTGCAACGTAATTCCCGAGGCGTAAGGTGGAGTAATTCAAATTGGGAAGGACGTGGGCGTGTTACATTGATATGAGCCGTGACCCCATGCAAATGAAGGGCCGGCCGGATCACACATGCGCACATGAAGCAGACCATGGTCAGCACCTCTGTGCGCATGCTCACAACTCGGGAACGGCGCAATCAGTGAAATTGGAAGTGGACCCGGGCAACTTAGTGAGCTACGCAGAGAGCTTAAATAGACAGACACAAACGCCCTTCCTTTGCAAAAGTACATCCCTTTGTATCCCTTCCTATACAGCAAGGTGCTTTTGTTCTGTTGTTTATTAGCGTTTGTTTGTTTGTGACGTGTCTTTGAGATATTTGGGGACTGTTTTGCAGAGTGATTTTTGTCTTTGTTGTGTTTTTTTTTAATTATATTTTTGCTGGGCATTTTTTTTTTTGCTGGGCATTTTTTTTTGGTTCTGTTTGTGAATGATTTTGGAATGTGGGGGTGACATTCCTGCCGGAAAAGGGGTGTCACCTTAATTTGTGGTGGAGAAGTGATCCCCAGGACCAGGGAGAAGTGATCCCCAGGTCCGTGTGAATGGTGTATGAATGTACAGTGACATAATTGGAGCCGTGGCGTTGGTGCTCACAAGTCCTGCATGGTGGGCTTGTGCTAGTCCAATTTGATGAGGATGTGATGTGTCTGTGCTAGGGACCACAGTGGTGTGCATGCATGCATTCTCATTGTGCCATGATTAATGTGTGTGTGTTTAACGTGCAAAGATGCCTAATGTGAGCTGTCTCCTGGCTGCTCTTCCCTCAGAAGACAGGGTAGCCTCGGTTAGGGGGGGGGATTGTCTGGTTCAGGGGTCAGGTCATCACTTATGTCAATCTGCAGGCCCTTTCTCACTGCGAAGTTGTGCAGCATGCAGCATGCACCGATGCTCTGACATACAAAGTTGGGGGAATACAACAGGGTACCATGGGGGGTTCCGAATAGGAGTCATGAGATGGGGTCCCAGTGCATATGCAGAGTCACCCTGGAGGGATAAGACAGAAGGATGTTAGTAGTGCATGTGCCCCTTGTGATTTCAGCATCATGGGGGGGACAGTCATGCCTGCCACCCATGTCACTCATCAACCAGCCAGCTGTCCCCATACATGTTCGAAATCTGTGGGGATGGAGCTAGGATTGTATATGTAGCTGTCATGGGTGTCATGGGTGGTGTCATGTGTTGGGCTGGTGATGTCCTCCTGCAGGGTTGTGGTTAATTCCATGATGGCATGAGGGGTGAATCTGAAGATGTGAGACACCTCAAAATCACTCATGCCAAAGATGTCTATGCGTGTGTGATATATCAAGTGAAGAGTGAGGGGCTTGTATCAGATTAGATTATTATATCCATCAAGGTTTTAAAGGGCTATTGAAAGATAGTGAGACCGTGTTTGTAATTTGTATGTATGTTATGTATTGATGTATATATGTATGTATATTTTTTTTGTAATGTTTATAAAAGCAAATAAAAAGTTTTTGAAAAAAAAATCCTCTCCCGTGCCCTCCTCCGTGCCCTCCTCCTTCTTTGCTCATCTAAAGTCAGTAGTATAGCTATGAGCACGGATGCCCCTGGCATGTTGGCATACAGTTTGTTGTCCAGCAAGTGTGACTGCTCAGCTCCTCACTAACAGTGTTGCTTTAGCTGACATGTAGACGGATTGTCTAATTTTATTCCACCTTTTATATGGACTAATTTTAGACAGGACGTGCAGCTGTTGCGCACAGCGCGTAGCCTGCGCTGCACCAACTTACTTTTGTGGATCTCCGTAACTCCCTCATTTGCATATTTGAATAGCAAATCAATGGTGTGTCTAGCGCAATTTTGCGTTCACGGATGCGCCGGTCTATCGAAATTACGCCGGTCGAAAAAAATTAGATTTCATGCGTATATCGTTTTGGGGATGCGGCGCATCGATACGCATGCGCAGATTTAGACTTATGCCGCGCATCTCCTGTAACGCCGGCGTAATGGCTCTGTGAATCTGGCCCTTTATCTTCTCTTTAAGGTAGATGTAGCCTTTAAAAAGTGAAGATTGCTATACTGTTGGAAATCTCTAGAAATGTTTATTGTGTGAAAGAAGTACCCTGAAAAAAATCTACACTTGATGTGCCCAAGTGTAGCCTTATTGCTCTAGCTCTCAGTGTAAGACCAACTAAGCAATAGTTGCCTCTGACTGCTAGTCCCAGAGATTTGGAGTAATATTTGGTGATGTCACTACTTTGCTGTTCTCTTTGCTAAAGAGAAAGCTGTACCTGAGGTCCTGCAGTGCAAGGATCTTCCTGCTTCTGCTTTGTTCACTCTATTGATCTGTGCTTCCTCCACTTCTCCTGTTGCTTAAATTTTCCCCCAACAATCAGTTTACCAATCATCAGGGGGGGCAAATCTGACATTAAGAAAAAAAGGCCTGCCTCTTCCAAAATGGCCCTCAACATACAGACACAGTGCAAAACAATACATGGTAGGTCAGTAATAGGAAAAAATCAGTCACAGGTGAAATTGATAATTAGTCCTTTGCCCCCTTTCTACCTTTTCTAGCAACAGCTTCCAAAGTTCATATTCTCCCTAAAGGGTTTGTAAACCCTTGATTGTTTTTTAATAAAAAGAATAAACATGCCTATACTTACTTGCTCTGTATAATGCTTTTGCACAGAGCATACCTGTTCTGGGGTCCCCTGCCGGCGCTCCAAGCTCCTCCTCTTCATCGGGTGCCCTCATACAAACCCGTTTTCTATGGTGGCTTGCTCCCAAGTTCCACTGCTGTGTCCATTAACAAAGACAGCGGAATTCGGTCCCTGCCCCTCGCTCCTATGTCAGAGCTTTTGATTGTACCACAAAAATCCTCCTGCGCTCTGGTGTATCGCCAAACTGGGTGTATCAGTATGGTCTAAAGGCAAAGTCTTAGGTCTTGCAGCCCTCCACAGAACAAAGGGTGTTCATATAGCTAAAATGAAAAAGAAAAGAAAGGAGGGCGCACCGACCTTGTGCATTACCACTTAAAAGTTTTAATAAACACAAAATAAAAAGCAATGGTCCTACTTACAAACATTTAGAAGTAAGCGCTTTTAAAAACAGCTGAAACTGGACCTCACGGCACCTGCCAGTCAGACCCTTGACATCAATGTGGCTGACGCGTTTCTGGGGCGTACCCCCTTTTCCTTGAAGCCTAGGTGGTCTGTGATCGGCGAACGGGAGAGCCAATCGGTTGCCGCCTGAAGTTGAGCATAGAGATTTCTGGTGACCCTCAGAGGCCGGGCGCAACTTTATGACGTCACGTCTGGGCCGGTGGAAGTTAACAATGCTGGGGACGTGGCTGGAAAGGCAGAGAGAATTTTTTTTATCTCAGCCTTTTCAGTCTGGAGGAGAGATGTGGGGTTTTATAGAACCCACATCTCTCCATAAAGAAGACCTGCCACACACTATTCCTATTACAAGGGATGTTAACAATCCTTGTAATAGGAATTAAAGTGATCAAAAAAAAAAAATTTTTCAGGAGAAAGTGTAAAAACAATTAAGTAAAATAAAGAATAAAAATGTTTTAAATTGCCTCCGTCCCCACGTGCTCGCGCACAGAATCGAGCGCGTACGTAAGTTGGCGCCACATATGTAAAGAGCGTTCAAATCACACACGTGTGGTATTGCTGCGTGCATTGGAGCAAAAGCAACAATTCTAACCAAAGCTTTCCTCTGTAATGCCGCGTACACACGATCATTTTTTGTGATGAAAAAAACTACGTTTTCTGTGAAGTAAAAAAACGACGGTTTTAAAACGTCACTTTTCAAAGACGATGTTGCATACACACCATCGTTTTTTTCACAAAAAGCGAGGTTACGTTCACCACTCTTTTCCATTGAAGCTCGCTTCATAACTAGCTTCTGGGCATGCGCGGGTTGAAAAACGTCGTTTTAAACGACGTTTTTGCTACACACAGTGACTTTTTGTGAAACAAAAAACAACGTTTTGAAAAACGACACAAAAAATTCAAGCATGTTGGAATTTTTTTTTGTACGCGGCATTACTCTAAACAGGTAACCTGTAAAAAAAATGAAAGCGTCGCCTATAGGGATTTTAAAGTACCAATGTTTGGCACCATTCCACGAGTGTGCGCAATTTTAAAGTGTGACAGTTTGGTATCTATTTACTCACCGTAACATCATCTTTCTTTAGCTTACATTATACAAAAAAATCTGACTAACTTTACTGTTTTTTTTTTTATTCATGAAACTGTTTTCTTTTTTTTTTCTTAAACACGTTTGAAATACCGTGTGACATAAAAAGTTGCATGGACCGCCATTTTATTTCCTAGGGTCTATAGAATGTTTGGGGGTTCTGAGTAATTATTATTTTTTTTTTTTAAATGATGATTTTTACATGTAAAAGCAAAGTACCAGAATTGGCCCGGATGGGAAGTGGTTAATGCATAGACTGCATTAAGGTGAAAAATCTTAAGACTTTACAACCACTTTAAAAAATATGTTGCCTTTAAATAACCTCCTTGCACAAGTAATGGTGTGCTGGCACAATCTATTTTCTCATTTACAAAACAAATGTTCCAAGTTGCAAAGAACAATCTCTGCCAAAGAATTGCGAGCGCGGTGCGTGTTTGAAGATGTACAGCACTAGCTGGTGTTTACTTTGTGGAAGAAATTTAATTTAATAGTAAACTGTATTTGCATAGTCTTGTCTTTCATGTTGCTTACCGTGCACTCCCATGACCGGCACAGAACACGCGAGGGACACTGCATTAAAGGTACACTTCAATCAAACATGAAAGTTTCCCATTATACGGGGGACAATGACTCTCTGCACACTGTCACTCAATTTCAGTTTGGTAATAATTCTGTGCTCAGGTGTGGCTCATTCTGAAATTACATTTACGGTACCTCCTGGAACACCTCTGCTTAGAAGCATGTAAAAATGTTGGCCAAAATCCCAACCCAGTTGCTGCTAACATTATAAGCAATTTATAGGGTTGGTTTTTCAGATCATTACCCTCAAAAGCACCACGTAATGCTAAATTATTGTTTGGGATCATTACAAAAGCTAGAAGGAAGGCATGACAGCCATGCAACTAGCAACTGTCAGAATGGAGTCAACAATGAGAGTGCCCATATTTATTTATTTTAAATCTATTAGTATTATCTTAGTGCAGCACTATCCCCGAAGGAGCTGCTGGTTTGTTTTTGGGTGGCATGTTACCTCGTGTTCCTCCGCCGTCTAGGGGTATTTGGTGAAAGCTGCGCAATGTCCACATGACAGGTGTCTTTTTCTGTGCTCTTTATTACCCAGCCGGGTAAAAACAATAAAACTTGGTGAAGAGTAGAGGTTTAGTAAAAATGGAAACAGCAGATTCAGGTGCGAGTAACAAGGGAAACAGTCCTGCTTCCATACGATACTTTCTTGGGTCCCTGCCTACTCTGGGTGAGGAACGGAGGAAGGCAAGGAGATAAGCCGGCAGGTGGCTGGCCGCAAAGGCAGAAGAACATGCGAGCGGAGCTGAATGGGCATGTCCTTGAAACTGAAGAAATATTCCCTCCGCTCCGACCAGCACATGATCACCAGAATGGGGCACAGATAATGGAAATAAATAGACCCCCCTAAGCTAGGAGGAGCGACGGAGTGGGTGGGGGGTGTAATTCAGATTTTTTTATTTTATTCTGCACTGACTGTCTTTGAAATTGCCCCAGCCCCTTTTCAAATCCAAACCGGGGACACACTTAGTCCAGGGACAGTGTCCTCAATCCGGGGACTGCCCCCGGGAACCAGGGATGTCTGGTCACACTAGCCTAGCTGTTAGCCCCGTACACACGGTTCTCGGCAGAAACCAGCGAGAACCTCGCTGGGAGCCGCATTCTGCCGAGAACCTCGGCCGTGTGTACGCTCTCGGCGAGCCCCGCCCGTCGGGAAAGCAGGTTCTCTATTTGCTCGACGGCCCGTCGGGATGAATGGCTGGTTGCCTTTCCCGACGGGCGGGTCGGCGAATCTGATGGCCGGCAGAGAACCTTGACGGGCGGAACTATGTGTTCTGCCCGTCGAGGTTCTCTGCCGTGTGTACGGGGCTTAACTCTTCACATCACAGGAGTGAGCTCACTCTGATTCAAACCCCCTTTATGTGCTCTTTCTCTCCGCCGATGCAGTAGCTCTGAGCTCAGCATTTGAGAGCTTACTCCTGTGAAGCAGTGTTGCCAACCGTCCGTATTTTTACGGACAGTTCGTAAAAACTGTCACTTCCCCCCCCCCCCGTTCGTAAATGTCCGTGGTTGTGGGAATGTGCCAATAAAAATAGCCGAGATTGGTTCAGCTTAGAACTGCACATGGAGATTGGAGGCAGGGGGTGATTGGAGGCGGGGGTGATGATGACTGCAGTGGCACCACAGAGGGGGATGGAGGCAGGGGGCAATGGAGGCAGGGGGAGATTGGAGGCAGGGGGTGTTAGTGGCAGGGTGTGATTGGAGGCAGGGGGTGTTGGTGGCACCGCAAAGGGGGATGGTGGCAGGGGACGATGGAGGCAGGGGGTGATTGGAGGCAGGGTGCCTGGGGGAGATTGGAGGCAGAGATAGATTGGAGGTAGGGGAAGATTGTGGCACCGCAGAGGGGGGGTGAAGGCAGGGGGTGTTGGTGGCAGAGGGGGATGGAGGCAGGGGGTGATGTGACTAAATAATTTGCCCTTATTATATCGAAAATAACAAAAATATGTTTTTTTACCTTAATATCTACCTTAAAGGGGTTGTGAAGGAAAAAATGTTTTTCCCTAAATAGCTTCCATTACCTTAGTGCAGTCCTCCTTCACTTACCTCATCCTTCTATTTTGCTTTTAAATGTCCTTATTTATTCTGAGAAATCCTCACTTCCTGTTCTTGTCTGTAACTCAACACTGTAATGCGAGGCTTTCATCCTGGTGTCCAGAAAGCCTCTTGAGGGGAGAGGGGGTGAGCAGGAGTGTCAGGACGCCCACTAACACACAGCTCCTAGAGTAGTAGAGAGTAAAGAAGTAGAGAGTATCCTGACTTGCCTGCTCGCCCCCTCAAGAGGCTTTCTCCACACCAGAGAGAAAGCCTTGCTTTACGGTGTTGAGTTACAGACAGAAGAACAGGAAGTAAGCATTTCTCAGAAGAAATAAGGACATTTAAAAGCAAAATCGAAGGATGAGGTAAGTGAAGGAGGACTGCACTAAGGTAAAGGAAGCTATTTAGGGGGGGGGGGGGGATTCCTTTACAACTCCTTTAAATCACATTGCTATTTGTCTAGCGTACTTGTTTGTAGCCTAAATACTGAAATTTGCACCTAAAAATGTAATTTAGTAACTTTTGTGAAATGCCAGTAAAAACGTGGCTGCGCCAGTAAATTTCGGGTGTCGTGCTAGTAAATTTCAATCTGGTAGGTTGGCAAAACTGCTGTGATGGGGAAAGTGAACAGGGAACAGTAAAAGCTGGGAGTCTTTTAGCAACATCCTAGAAGTTTTCCAGTCGGGCTTTATGAGGTACTGTATGTAAATGGCCTACATCTACAGCAATGGCAATGGCATTATTCAACTTTGGCTGCACAGTTTGTTTTTATATACAGACGCCCCTTATCTGCATAGGGAGATTATTGGTAAAGATGAACTCGTTAATTATACAACTCCCAATCTGAATACTTGTTATCTAATTTAATAACTTATAAAGTAGAGCAACCATGGCATCAGCACACATAATTTTTTACTACACGTTTCCTTTAAGACTGCTTTAATGCTTTGCTTATTTTTATTTAATAAGCCTGATAGTCACAAGCCCCAACATCCTTAAGTACTTACGATTTCTATCAATCGTCAGGAGTGGTATAAAATTATGTCTTCACTCGGCAAGAAAACATTTCCTCTATCTCTCCTTTTGAAGATTGCCTGCAGCGTGGAACTATCATGCCATCCAATCACACAGACTGGTACATGGCAGGAATGTGCGAGGAAAGATTATACTCAAATTTCAAGACTGATTTGATTTATGAAATTCTGTCTTCCGTAGCTGCGAGCCGTCATTTGTTGAGGGCGCAAGTGAAAATTTTGTCTTATCAGATATTGAAACTTCTCCAACAGCCGAACCAGCATGACAGTGCCATGGAAAAGTGTAGGTGCGTCTCCTACTGACATTTTCCCGGTGATAAGATACAGGGAAATGCTCACATGAAAAGACATGTTTATTGTAAAAGGGACACTTCAGTCAAAAAGGAAGGACCACCATGCAGGCCATTATAATGGCTGTTACCTTCCTTTAAAATATTTCCTGTTCAGCCTTCTTGTGGCGTATTGCATTCTCTGCCTAATGCCTCGTGCACATGACCGTTTTTCTTGGCAGGAAAAAAACAATTTTTTTCCTGATGGGATTCCTCTCAAACCTGCCTTGCATACACACGTTCAGGCCAAATACCGCCCGTCCAAAGCACGGTGACGTACACCTCGTACAACAGAACTATAAAGGGGAAGTTCCATTCAAACGGCGCCATAGTTTGGGCTGCTTTTGCTGATCCTCGTGTTAGTTTTTTTTTTCGTTTGGTGAGAGATGATTTGTACTTGTCCATTTTTGTGCTTTTCAGTCCGTTTTACCAGAATGAGCGTTTCCGTCTCATACTTGATTCTGAGCATGCAGGTTTTTTTTCCCCTTGGGAAAGCATACACATGACCGGTTTTTCCAATGTTCTCTTTTTTTTTCTCACAGTTTTCTCGTTGGGAAAACTGTTATGGAGCGGACGGTTTCCCCGGCCAAAAGCTGTCATGGCAGTTTTCCCGACAAGAAAACCAGTTGTGTTGTGATGGAGTTAAATAAAATGATTATTTTGTGTTTATGTTACTTTTTCCCTAAACCACTCAAATGTTGCTTTTCTTTCTTATATTGTTTTATTTATTTTATTTCTTGATCTACATATATATGTGTGGGTGTATTAGAATACTGTTACTTTCCTTAAAAGTCATTATAGAGTTAAAAAAAACTTCAGGAAGTGATTAAGTGAAGACAACTGTTACTCACTCCTTCCATGAACCCCTCCATCGACTGAAGAAAGATGGCCACTGTGGAATGAATGAGTGTGCCTCGTGCCAAGAATAAACGTCACAAGAAGGAAAGCCATATATGGACTGACCAATCACATGTGCTCATATGAATGATGTAATTTTGTCTATAAAGCTGTGCTGGCAATAAAATTCCTTCTCTGGACATTGGGACGGTGAAGGATGTAGACTGAACTTCCCTCGTGTCTATTATGAATTCGGATCAGGGGCAGAATGGGTTTTTGCCCTAGAGTTGTGCTAGGTGTTATCAATCCTTATCAGTGTTACTCTGCACAGAGATTTTCTAGTGCGCCAGGCAACAATTTAAGCACGTGAAAACTAAGAATGGATTTTTTCTGGGCCAGGTTACCTTTGTAGGTAACCCTTTACACATATACCTCACAACTTTTTGAGATAGGAATGAGGGAATGATTAGAGAAAGTACAGTAAAACCTTGGATTGAGAGCATAATTTGTTGCAGAAACATGTTTGTAATCCAAAAGCACTTGCATATTAAAGCAAATTTGATTATAATAAATAATGGAAACTCAAATGATTTGTGTGACAGACTCACATTCTCCTATGTCTAGGGTCACCTTATGTCCAATAGGGCCATAGGGTGACTAAGAAATTATGTCAGATTACATGATATGGGACATTGCTGATGGATCGTGTATTGCAGGGATCTTGAAATATCACAAGTTGTTGAACCATAACCGGTCAATAAGAGTGCTCATTCCTCTGTGTAACAGGCTGTTATGCTGTGGGTAGGGCTCCTGAAAGACATTCCATATTCTATTGTGTGGTGCCAATACTGCGTTGTCACTGATTAAGTCAAAAAGGTCAGAAGTCTCCTCAGGTGTATTGAATTAGCATGTCAATTATGTTCATGTTCAGTGCCAAAATGTCCACACCACCAGCCATCTCTCACACTGTTCTTTTTGTTAATTGAATCCATTGTGTCTGTGAAAATGCGCTGTGTTTACACTTAAGAGATTGTGTATTGTTTACCAGATAGTAAGGAGCCGAAGCGACTGGTCTCCTGTCTGGCTAGAAGATTAGATAATTAGCTCATGTTGACTATTGTTCTGGTTACCTCCTCTTTGCTGTATATAAAATTGTGGTTTTGGTCCTATTAAACAGTCCATACTTGGCACACATAAAGTCTCGTCTCGTTGTGTGTTAAAGGTAGCTGGAATATCTGATACTTATGTCCAGACTGATAGAAGCGGTGTATGACGGACGCATACAATGCTGAGTGCGGGGAACTTCTGTGACAATTTGTTCTACAACCATTTATTCATAAGTCCTTCAGTTTATAGTACATAAAACATCCATCCTCAAATGGACGTCTCCACAAGGGGATTAGAAGCAAAATCCAGCAGGAGCTACAGAGGATAAAAGAGAAGAGAGGCGCTTCTAAGTGTGGCAAAATATGTTGCTAAATGTTGTACCTTCATTTAATGTAACCATATTACTACACGTAGAGGCACCTCTCTTCTTTTTTTAAACTCAGTTGTGACATGCCGCTACTTGTACAGGGAGTGCAGAATTATTAGGCAAGTTGTATTTTTGAGGATTAATTTTATTATTGAACAACAACCATGTTCTCAATGAACCCAAAAAACTCATTAATATCAAAGCTGAATATTTTTGGAAGTAGTTTTTAGTTTGTTTTTAGTTTTAGCTATTTTAGGGGGATATCTGTGTGTGCAGGTGACTATTACTGTGCATAATTATTAGGCAACTTAACAAAAAAAATATATATACCCATTTCAATTATTTATTTTTACCAGTGAAACCAATATAACATCTCAACATTCACAAATATACATTTCTGACATTCAAAAACAAAACAAAAACAAATCAGTGACCAATATAGCCACCTTTCTTTGCAAGGACACTCAAAAGCCTGCCATCCATGGATTCTGTCTGTGTTTTGATCTGTTCACCATCAACATTGCGTGCAGCAGCAACCACAGCCTCCCAGACACTGTTCAGAGAAGTGTACTGTTTTCCCTCCTTGTAAATCTCACATTTGATGATGGACCACAGGTTCTCAATGGGGTTCAGATCAGGTGAACAAGGAGGCCAAGTCATTAGTTTTTCTTCTTTTATACCCTTTCTTGACAGTCACGCTGTGGAGTACTTGGACGCGTGTGATGGAGCATTGTCCTGCATGAAAATCATGTTTTTCTTGAAGGATGCAGACTTCTTCCTGTACCACTGCTTGAAGAAGGTGTCTTCCAGAAACTGGCAGTAGGACTGGGAGTTGAGCTTGACTCCATCCTCAACCCGAAAAGGCCCCACAAGCTCATCTTTGATGATACCAGCCCAAACTAGTACTCCACCTCCACCTTGCTGGCATCTGAGTCGGACTGGAGCTCTCTGCCCTTTACCAATCCAGCCACAGGCCCATCCATCTGGCCCATCAAGACTCACTCTCATTTCATCAGTCCATAAAACCTTAGAAAAATCAGTCTTGAGATATTTCTTGGCCCAGTCTTGACGTTTCAGCTTGTGTGTCTTGTTCAGTGGTGGTCGTCTTTCAGCCTTTCTTACCTTGGCCATGTCTCTGAGTATTGCACACCTTGTGCTTTTGGGCACTCCAGTGATGTTGCAGCTCTGAAATATGGCCAAACTGGTGGCAAGTGGCATCTTGGCAGCTGCACGCTTGACTTTTCTCAGTTCATGGGCAGTTATTTTGCACCTTGGTTTTTCCACACGCTTCTTGCGACCCTGTTGACTATTTTGAATGAAACGCTTGATTGTTCGATGATCACGCTTCAGAAGCTTTGCAATTTTAAGAGTGCTGCATCCCTCTGCAAGATATCTCACTATTTTTGACTTTTCTGAGCCTGTCAAGTCCTTCTTTTGACCCATTTTGCCAAAGGAAAGGAAGTTGACCAATAAATATGCACACCTGATATAGGGTGTTGATGTCATTAGACCACACCCCTTCTCATTACAGAGATGCACATCACCTAATATGCTTAATTGGTAGTAGGCTTTCGAGCCTATACAGCTTGAAGTAAGACAACATGCATAAAGAGGATGATGTGGTCAAAATACTCATTTGCCTAATAATTCTGCACTCCCTGTATATCAAAACATCGCTTGTATATCAAGTCAAATTTTATTAAACAATTTTGCTTGTCTTGCAAAACGCTCTCAAACCAAGTTACTCTCAAACCAATGTTTTACTGTTTATAGGTATAGGACACCCCCCTTGCCACACCCACTTAAAGGAAAATTATACAAAAAAAAAGACTCACAAGTGCTTTTTGTTACTATTAATATTCCTTTATACTGCCTTTTGAAATTTACAAATGCAACAATTTAGAAATTGGATGAAAGGTTTAGCACTGGGAAACCCTTTGAAAGACAAATGGTGCATTTTATATCCAACTATAAATATCAGACCAAAATGAGGGACAAATGAGGGGGAAAAAGGGACTGTGTTCCAAATTAGGGACAGTTGAACGCTATGCACCATGTGCATTAAGGAAAACATGCACCATTCACAGTTTCTGCTATAGCAATCTCTGAGGCCTCGTACACACGATCAAATCTGTCTGCTGGAACCGGTCTGCTAGACCGTCCCAGCAGACAGATTCGATCGTGTGTACGGGCGAGCCGACGGATTTGGCCACCCGACAGATTTCAAAGCATGCTTTGAAATCTATCGGGTGGGAACCCGTCCGCCCGACATGTCTGCTGGTTAGTACACTTACCAGCAGACATGTCGTCTCGCTCCGGCGCCGAATGAATTCGGCGCATGCGCGGAAGTGTTTTACTTCCTGGTGCGGTGACGTGGCGGCGTCAACGTCACTGACACGTCACCGACACGTCAGCGTGCCGTCTGCTGGCGGGGATTTTGGTTTGCTCGTGTGTACACGCGAGCAAACCAAAATCCAAACAGACAGATTTGTTCAAATCGGTCGGACAGACCGTTTTGAACAAATCTATTGCCTCGTGTGTACGAGGCCTTATCCTTAAATATCTGTGACACTCACTGCCACACACAGACAGGAATGTAACAGAATTGTAAATACAGTAGCTTTTTTCACAAAGGCAATAAGCTCTTTAATTTCTGATTTAGAGAATTAGAGATCATTGGCAATTTTAAATGATTGTTTTATTGATGTAAGATTGTTAGATGCCATTAGAGCAGTGGTTATCAACTTATGAGCTAAAAGGGGCCTCAAGTGCTCAAATGCAGCTCCCAACATTACCAAAGGGCCGTAGGCAATGTTCAATAAAGGAAAAAAGCAAGGGAAGAGGCGCCTCTAAGTGTAGAAGTTTTAAAACAATTTTAATGAATAGATAAGTACAGGCAACTCACATTTGGTAGAGTTCAAATAGGCATTGTACAAAATCCATAGAAGAAGTCATCAGGTCAGTCACTTTATTCCTTTTCCTGCTGGGGCGCTGTGCTGTGTGAAGACATCTTTCACCGCTGTAAGGTGTTGAAGCCGGTGGCGGTGGGGGAGCTTCAAAGCAAGGCTGGAGGTTTGAAAATTGCAGCAGTCCGAGGGCAGTGACGTTACTGGCGTGCAACGCGTTTCTGAGCAGGCGTACTGGGATGACGCGGCAGTCGTGCTTCTTTGTCAAGCTTGACAAAGGAGCGCGACTGCCGCGTCATCGCAGTGACTGACCTGATGACTTCTTCTATGGATTTTGTACAATGTCTATTTGAACTCTACCGAATGTGAGTTGCCTGTACTTATCTATTCATTAAAATTGTTTTAAAACATCTACACTTAGAGGTGCATCTTCCCTTGCTTTTTGTTCACAGTACTGGAACATGGTTTCTGTTTCTCTATGATAGCAGCCCTGAGTTGGTATTTGTGACCCCTGCAACAACATTCCTCCATCCATCCCATTTATACCCCCCTTGAGTTTGGACTCTTTTATACTGTACACTTCCCTGTACACTATTATTATTATTACCATTACCTTTTTGATATTTATTTCTATTACCGAGGAAGTCTTGTATTTAGTTCTTGCGCATTTTTACTTGTGTACTATTCAATAAAGGTAATGTTTGAAAAGACTGTCAGAAGCAGCATACCTAATAGAAGAAACGAGGGTCAGTGAGGACATGGTACAATTTTTGGCTGGTCATATTCTACAGAAGACAATACAAAACTGGGTACATGAGGCTAGTAGAGATCAATGCTATAAACCCAAATCAATGTTCCCACTACAGACTGCTCAGGTCCGAGGACCGCACATCATATACCAGGTTGGGCACCAGGGTGTTAGATGCTTAGTGGGCATTTGCTTGTACACTCAATAGTCCTAATGAGCACATACTTCCTGTACTGATGTTAACCCCTTAGAAAAAATCACAGCCTGCCATTCACAAGGCAAAGGATCGTCACAGAACCATAGTGGTCATATGACCACATGCACACTTTCAAAAAAGGCATATACACGGCAGGGGTGTATTTAGGTTTTGTGCTGCCCTAGGCCTGACTAAACTCGTGCACCCCCTAATTTAAATATGATCCACCCCTTCCTGCCAAGGCCACGCCCCTTTCTGATTAAAACCCTGCCCTGACATTTTTGATTGGGGACACTAGTTCTTAGGGCCTGGGGGGGGGGGGCAATAGATTCCCTTCATTTGCATAGATTTCCTCTAACTTCCTGTTTGGCTATGGGGCAGGAAGTGAAGGGAAATCTCTGCAATGGGACAGGGATGGTAATAAATAAACTGACAGGGGCTCTAACCCTCCCTTATGCTATCCAAAACGGAAAAGAAAGGTTTGTAGTCCAGGATGATAGGACAGTCTGAATTCAAAGCAGCTTGCATTACACCAACAGTGTAGTGCAAGTCGGCGGGGACTTCCGTGCTGCCCTAGGCCTGGGCCTTGTTGGCCTAGGCCAGGATACAGCGTTGATACACGGTACATGGCTTTTAGGGGAATTTAAATGTGAAAGCTGTGTTAAAGGCGCCATTCCAGCTGTTGTTGATATCTTGCCTTTCCACCTACTAAAGGAAACATATTTCAAAAGAATACGTAGGCTGCCATTTCTGACCCATCATTCTGCTAAAAAGGTTAATTGCCTAACTGTTGTTTAAATTTGCATATGTAGCTCCCTTCTAGATAGGTGCTAGGTTTAAAAAGATAGAATTAGTATGTATTTTAATAGGCACATTTAGTTAGGTAAAAGCATAGTTTGCTCACTGTACTCGGTGTAGCTGTGATCAATTAGTTTAGTCTGTTCAGTCTGGCTAATCCCAGAGAGTCAAACTCTGATTGCATCCTGGGAGACTGCATATATTCTGTGAGCACACTGACCTTGGGGTCTTCTGGAGAGGATTAGTTCAGCATAGAGGACACACTGTTCTCTCAAGCAATGCTGCTATGTTTGCTGTCGTGAGGTTTCAGGTGGGCAACCTGATTGCCTGAATGCTGAGACCCTGGAACTAAAGAGAGCTGATTGAGGGGGGCTGTCTACTGAGATCTAGTCTGGTATTACCGGAGTAAGGTGTCGCTTGGAGGTTGGAAGGAGGCGCCCAACTGTTCCTTGGGCCTTGTGTGATTATAGATTCTTCCAAAAGATCTTGTGTGTTTTTGCCACCCCTCTGGTACGAGAGAAAGTCAGCTGTGGGTCTAGATAAAGGGGACACCGGCTGGTGTCCTGAAGAGCTTTGTCCAGCTAAACTCTTAAGGCGTCAGCATACCAAGACATTTTGGACAATTTCATGCTCCAAACTTTGTGGGAACAGTTTGGGGGTGGCCCCCTTCCTGTTCCAACATGACTGTGCACCAGAGCTCAAAGCAAGGTCCATAAAGACATGGATGAGTGAGTTTGGGGTGGAGGGACTTGCCTGTTCTGACCTCAACCCAATAGAACACCTTTGGGATGAATTATAGCAGAGACTGATAGCCATGCTTTCTCGTCCACAATAGTGCCTGACCTCACAAATGCACTTCTGGAAGACTAATCAAAAATTCCCATAGACACACTCCTAAACCTTTTGGGCAGCCTTCCCAGAAGAGTTGGAGATGTTATACCTGCTAAGGGTGGGCCAACTCAATATTGAAACCTACGTACTAAGACTGGGATGCCATTAGTCGTCCCAATACTTTTGGTAATATAGTGTATGTCTAAAAAAAAATTGGCTCCCCCTTTCATAGACAAGTTTGTGCTTGTCCATTGCCTTTTACTAAGTTTCAGCCTTACTTTTTTACATTTATCTCCAACATTCTCCTGGGGACATCTGGCACTTTCCTTCCTCTAAATACCCCTGATTTTAGCCTACCGGTATGTGTCCCTGCACACACAGGCATTTAGAGGGGTTTAGAGGCAGAAGCATTTGAAGACAGGAAAAAAAAAACACTGCTAGTGGATTCCATGAGCAGCAGCGATTTGGCAGTAAAAAAAGCTTGATGTCTGTAAACACATATAAACGCTTGGCGCTTACATACTTTTACAAGTGTCAAGGTTTTTTTCTGCCAAAATGCCACTGCCAAGAGGAAAGATGTCTAGGAATTATAGAACAACATCCAGTGTGCATGAGACCCTATAGTCATAAACAGCCACAAGCTGGCGTGTATGGAATCCACTTCTACACAGCCCAATATGATGAAAAAAATTACCCTCACCAACACCATGGACATTATTTTGTCTAGAAGACTTTCCACTTCCCAGCTGTTGCGTTTGGCATGTTCTGGGGGGGTCCAGGATATTACTGGAAAAGGTCAAGACTTAAAAAAGTGCCTCACATTATGCAACATCTATTTAAAAGTCATTAGAAAAGCTTGTGATTTCCTGTTTATCTAATGCGGAATACAGAGAACATGCATCACAATGCACAAGAGAGACTAAGAAATGAATCTGCTATACCACATTAAAGACGTCAGTGCTGAAAGTGCCAAGGGTGTTGGAATGATGATAGCAGGACCAGACAAAAAAAAAAATCACTGTGGTCATTATTGTGATTAACCTTAATAGTCATTGAATGACTTACAATAAAACTATGAGAGTTAATCAGCAATCATTTAGGAAAAATAACGGAAAATATGATTTTCCAGGCAGCCTAGAAATTGCACTGGGACGTGGTTTAAAGGGACATAACACTCGAAATGGATGCTTAACATGAAACTCAATTGTCTTCAAGGTAAGTGAAAACCTGGCCAAGGTCCGTGAAAATCTCACTTGAAAATTTCTCACTTGAACAAGTGGTCAAACTGAAACAAACAGGAGGACGATCATTTTTCGGCTTGTAAAAAAATATGTTTTTCAGCCTCTAAAAAAAAAAACGTTTTTTCCAACTTCATTATTAAAACGACGTTGCCCACACACGATCGTTAAAAAAAAAATGCTGTAGCAAAGCGCGGTGACGTACAACACATATGACAGCACTATAAAGGCGAAGTTCCATGCGGATGACACCAACCTCGGGGCTGCTTTAGCTGATTCCTTGTTAGTAAAAGACGATTTGCGCTTTTCTGTCTGTTACGTGATGAATGTGCTTACTCCATTATGAACGGTAGTTTTACCAGAACGAGCGCTCCCGTCTCATAACTTGCTTCTGGAGCATACGCAGGTTTTTCACCTCGTTTTAGCCCACACACGATCATTTTTTACAACCCGGAAAACGACATTGTTTAAAACGTCGTTAAAAAATGCAGCATGTTCAAAAAAAAATGTTGTCGTTTTCCAGAACCCGAAAAATAATGTGAAGCCCACACACCATCATTTTAAATGACATTTTTTTAAAACGTATTTTTTTACATGCCGAAAAATTATAGTGTGTACGCGGCATAAGTGTTGGGTTTAGTCCCAACCCTTAGTCCTCCTGTTTGTTTCAATTAGATAGGGATGGAAACAATTGACCTTACCCGGTCACTGCCTCATTTAAAGTCATTAAAAAGTGGTCAAACTGGACTACTTACCCTGAATGCCAGTTCCGGTGAATGCCGTGAAACATTGAATTTGCCAGCATTAGGACAGAAAGTCCCAGAGACATTGGTAAGCCTTTCCTACTCTAAAATATATATATATAAAAAAAAAAGTTCTGTTTAGAGATGCAGTTTTATTTAATGTGGATATTGAAGGTTTATTTTGCTTAGGGGCTTATTATCTTATGCAGCTCGGAGCTCTGTCTATCTGACTACAGCACCTTGAAAAAGTATTCATACCCCTTGAAATTTTCCCCATTTTCTCATGTTACAACCAGAAATGTAAGTGCATTTTATTGGGATTTTATTGGGATTTTATTTGATAGACTAACACAAAGTGGAAGGAAAATGATAAATGGTTTTCAATTGTTTTTACAAATAAATATGTGAAAAGTGTGGCATGTATTTGTATTTAGCCCCCCTGAGTCAAAACTTTGTAGAATTACCATTCACTGCAAGTCTTTTGGGGATGTCTCCACCAGCTTTGGACATCTAGAGAGTGAAATTTTTGCCCATTCTTCTTTGCAAAATAGCTCAAGCCCTGTCAGATTGGATGGAGAGTGTCTGTGAACAGCAATTTTCAAGTCTTGCCACAGATTCTCAATTGGATTTAGGTCTGGACTTTGTCTGGGCCACTCACATGAATATACTTTGATCTGAACCAGGCATGTCCAAAGTCTAGCCTGCGGGCCAATTACAGCCCATGTTCTGTGTTTATTAGGGTCCCCTGGTAATTTGGATATATATATCTTTTGTGGCCGCGAGGGCCACAAAAGATATATACCGTATTAATCTGTGCTGCCTCGGAGGGGACAGGGAGAGGGGCGGAACGAGTGCTTTCAGATTATATACAAGTTCCATCTCCTGGGCTGGCATTGGGCGACTGTTCTGTCTATCATAAGAGGCAGAACTTTGTATTAAAGAGGCGTAGAGGAGGAGTAAACAGGAGGTTCTCTTGTAATGTAATCTGTCGGCGCTCTTCACGCCCCCCTCCCTGTAGGCTGCAGATGGGCATGGATCAAGCTGCACTGATGGCAATGGTGAGGCTGCATTCATGGCAATGGTGAGGCTGTATTCATGGCAATGGTGAGGCTGCAATTATGGCAATGATAAGGCTACATTCATATACTTTATACTACAATCATATACCACAGCAAAGGTCAGTATAATTTTCCACATTAAGTGTTACCTTACAAGCAGAGAGAACAGTAGTGTACCATGAACCTCAGATCAGACCCAATTACTGCAAATTCATACCTCAAGTAAGCTTAATTAGTTCACCATCACACCTCAAATCAGACCAACGCCTGCATCATCACACTTTAGATCAGCCCCTATTCTTGCACCTTCAAATGCCAGATCAAACCAATTCCAGCACCATCACACCTCAGATCAGCCCCAATTCCTGCACCTTTACATCCTAGATTGGCCCAAATTCCTGAATATTTACATCTCCGGAGGTAAGCTCCAGTTCTTGCTCCCACATATCTCAGACCATCCCCGATTCCTGCACCTTCACAGTTCAGATCAACCCCAATAACTACACCTTAGATCACCCCAGTTCATGCATCCCCACACCTCAGATCAATCCCATTACCTTCACACTTCCTGCACCTTTACACTTCATATCAGTCCAAATTCTTGCAAATTCAGACCTCAGATCCATACCAATCCTTGCACCCTTAGGCCTCAAATCAGCCCCTATTCCTATTCCTGGCTCCCAGTTGATGGTGCTGGCTTACATGTGATTTTCTAAACAGAAGTGTGATTTTTAAACACAAGTGGGAAGAGTTAAAAAACAGGAGTTTTCTTTTAACTGTTTCTGCTTGCAAGGGTTTGTATTTCTCTCTGCTAAGGGGAGTGTTTAATTGTGATCAGGTGAACAGGTTATTTTTTTTTCTCTGCTAATCAAGGGGAGTGTTTTATTGTAAACAGGTGAGTATAAAGTCTCTGTCAAGCTCCCATAAGGAGCTGGCTCCCAGTTGATGGTGCTGGCTTACATGTGATTTTTAAACAGAAGTAGGAAGAGTTAAAAAACAGGAGTTGAAAACAGGAGTTAAGACAGGAGTCTTCTAAACTGTAAGTAACATCTTAAACTTCCTACCAGTAATTATATTGTAACTGGGAAATGTGTGCTAGCAGGGTTGAAGGTTTTGCTCAGTGCACAGTGTGCCACATGTATGCAAAATTGGTGCAACAGCTCCAGGATGGATACCGCTGTGACAGATGTGAGCAGGTTGCCCTTCTGGAAGCTCGCATTAGAGATCTGGAGGAGCAAGTTGCAACACTCGGCAGAAAGGACAACCTTGAAAGGGGTCCTCTGCTTGCTGAGCAGGTGATCAGTAGGGTTAATGTCGAGGGTGGAGGGGCAAGTCAGGATTATCAGATAGGAAGATGGGTTAATGTAGTTAGAGGGAGTGGAAGGGGCTTGCAGACAAGGAAGGCCAATCCTGTATTTGTGCATCAAAACAAATTTGCCAAGTTGGGTGAAGATGTGGAGGTGGCTAACACAGAGGTGGCAGCACTAGATGTTACTGCTACCCCTAACAGCTGGGAGAGCAACCCATCTAGTAGAAGTGGTGAGGGGAGTGCAGGTAGGCCTAGACAGTTGGTGGTAATAGGGGATTCTATAATCAGAAGGACTGATAGAATAATTTGTCGCAAGGATCGCCTCAACCGAATGGTTTGCTGTCTCCCTGGTGCCAGGGTTCGGCATGTAATGGACCGGGTGGATAAAGGGAGGGGCTGGGCATGACCCAGCTGTCTTGGTCCATGTTGGAACCAATGACAGTATACATGGAAGGTGGAGGCTCCTTAAGAATCAATTTAAAGAACTATACTGCAAGATGAAGGGAAGGACCTCCAAGGTGATATTTTCTGAAATATTGCCTGTGCCATGCGCAACACGGGAAAGGCAGGGGGAGATTAGAGAGCTGAATGCATGGCTAAAGACCTGGTGTAGTAAGGAGGGATTTGGGTTTCTAGAGCACTGGGATGACTTTTCATTGGGGTGCAACCTATATGCTAAAGATGGTTTGCACTTGAGTGGAAGGGGGTCTGCTGTGCTGGGGGAGAGGTTTAGGGGAATTCTGGAGGAGTATTTAAACTAGATTTGAGGGGGGAGGGGGAACTAGAATTACATCAGGCACACAGGTCAGTTAGGGGTCAGACATTAATGGAGAGTGGAATGGGGATAGATGGAGGTGGGGTTATGGCAGGTGACAAGAAAGTTCCCATATTGCAAACAGCCATTGGAAATTATAGTGCCATTTGCACTACTAAAAATTATATGAATCATATGAAAAACACCAGCGAAAAATGTTACAATACATTTAAGTGTTTGTTCACCAATGCCAGAAGCCTTCCAAGCAAAACAGGTGAGTTGGAAGCTCTGGTGCATGAGGAGAGCTATGATGTAATCGGTATTGCTGAAACTTGGCTTCAATCCTCACATGACTGGGCTATTAATATTCCTGGCTATGCTCTCTTTCGGAAAGACAGGGTAAAAAGGAAAGGTGGAGGCGTCTGTCTCTATGTGAGAAGTGACCTCAAAGCAAGCGTGAAAGAGGACCTGGATGATGGAGAGTGTGATGAAGTTGAAGCACTATGGGTGGAACTGCATACAGATGTGCGTAGTTCAAAGTTAATCATTGGAGTTTGTTATAGACCACCCAATGTTAATGAGGAGGTGGAGACTCGGCTCCTTGCACAGATGGAAAGGGCTGCAAGGGCTGGGACGGTGATAATAATGGGGGATTTTAACTACCCAGAAATTGACTGGAATAATGGAATTTCTGGGACAGTTAAAGGACAAAAATTTAAAAACCTATTGCAGGACAATTTTATGGACCTGGTAATCTCAAACCATGCAGAGCTTATTACTAATGTTCAGATAAAGGAACACCTGGGTAGCAGTGATCATAACATGATTTAATTTAATATTAACTATAAGCAAGAAATACATACAGGAAAGATAAAAACACTTAATTTCAAGAGAGCAAATTTTCAAAGCATGAGGACTGCTCTCCAGGGCTTGGACTGGGAGGGAATATTGGCACCGATGAACACAGAACAGAAATGGGAATTCTTCAAAAAGACTCTTTGGAACCTCACTGCAAAGTATATTCCCATGGGCAATAAGTTTAAAAGGCTAAAGATAAAACCTATGTGGCTCACGGTCAAAGTTAAAAAAGCTATAAACAATAAGAAAATAGCTTTTAAAAAATATAAAAATGAAGGAACACTAGTGTCGTTTAAATGTTACAAAGAATATGATAGAATATGTAAAAAGGAAATCAAAGATGCAAAAATTCAAAATGAACGACAGATTGCAAAAGATAGTAGGACAAACCCCAAAAAACTATTTAAATATATTAATAGTAAAAAGGTCAAGTCTGAGCATGTAGGCCCTTTACAAAATAATCTAGAGTGGGTGACTGAGGACATAGAGAAGGCAAATTTATTAAATGCTTTCTTCAGCTCTGTGTATACAATGGAGAATGGGGGAGCTCATGTCCATAATGGGGGTGGGAGTGACACAGCCCCAAATCCACAATGGCTCAAAAGTGATATGGTCCAGAAATATTTAGACAGAATAAAGGTGGATAAAGCACCTGGACCAGATGGCATCCACCCACGGATCCTAAAAGAATTGAGCTCTGAAATTTCAAAGCCACTGTATCTAATATTTAGGGACTCATTAATGACAGGAATAGTACCACTGGATTGGCGTAGAGCCAATGTGGTGCCTATATTTAAAAAGGGAACAAAGTCTTTACCAAGTAACTATAGACCTGTTAGTTTAACTTCTATAGTTGGGAAGATACTGAAACGTTTAATAAAAGACCACATGGATGAGTTCTTGCTGGAAACAAACTATTTAAGCAGCAGACAGCATGGATTCATGAAAGACAGAAGTTGTCAGACAAACCTGATTTCCTTTTATGAAGAGGTAAGTAAAACCCTGGACAGAGGCGTGGCAGTGGACGTGGTATACTTGGATTTTGCAAAAGCATTCGATACAGTTCCCCACACACGGCTTATGTGTAAGGTAAGGTCTACAGGATTAGATATATCAGTTTGTAAATGGATAGAAAACTGGCTGAAAGACAGAATTCAGAGAGTTGTGGTTAATGATTCTTACTCTGAATGGTCCAAGGTTATCAGCGGTGTACCCCAAGGTTCAGTGTTGGGTCCCTTACTTTTCAATATATTTATAAATGATATTGGGTTTGAGATCCAAAGTAACATTTCTGTCTTTGCAGATGACACCAAGCTATGCAGTGGAATAACGTCCTTGCAGGATGTCTCCAATTTACAAGCCGACCTCAATGCTCTGTCTAATTGGGCGACTATGTGGCAGATGAGGTTTAATGTTGATAAATGTAAAGTTATGCACTTGGGGGCTAAGAATATGCATGCATCATACATGCTAGGGGGAGTTCAACTGGGGGGATCTGTAGTGGAGAAGGATCTGGGGTTTTTAGTTGATCATAAGCTCAATAATGGCATGCAATGCCAGACTGCGGTTTTCAAAGCGAGCAAATTCCTTTCTTGTATAAGAGAGGTATGGACTCCAGAGATAGAGATATAATTTTGCCCCTGTACAAATCATTAGTAAGACCTCATCTGGAATATGCAGTCCAGTTTTGGGCACCAGTTCTCAAAAAGGATATCGGAGAACTGGAGAAAGTGCAGAGAAGGACAACTAAACTGATAAGAGGCATGGAGGAGCTCAGCTATGAGGAAAGATTAGAAAAACTGAATTTATTCACTCTTGAGAAGAGGAGAAAAAGGGGGGATATGATCAACATGTACAAATATATAAGAGGTCCATATAGTGAACTTGGTGTTGAGTTATTCACTTTAAGGTCAACACTGAGGACAAGGGGGCACTCTTTACGTCTGGAGGAAAAGAGATTTCACCTCCAAATACGGAAAGGTTTCTTCACAGTAAGAGCTGTGAAAATGTGTAACAGACTCCCTCCAGAGGTGGTTCTGGCCAGCTCAGTAGATTGCTTTAAGAAGGGCCTGGATTATTTCCTAAATGCACATAATATAACTGAGTACTAAGTTTTGTAGGTAAAGTTGATCCGGGGTAAATCCGATTGCCTCTCGGGGGATCAGGAAGGAATTTTTTCCCCTCCGGTACCAAATTGGATCATGCTCTGCTGTTTTTTTTTGCCTTCCTCTGGATCAACTGTGGGTATGGAGTTGGGTGTATGGGATGTACTGTGTTTTATTTTGTTTGTTTATTTTTTTTATGGTTGAACTGGATGGACTTGTGTCTTTTTTCAACCTGACTATCTATGTAACCTTCAAACCTCGGATCACCCTAATTCCTGCACCATCATGCCTTAGATCACCCCAATTCCTTCACCTTCACACCTCAGATTACCCTAATTCCTGCACCATCACGCCTCAGATCCCCCCCAATTCCTTCACCTTCACACCTCAGATCACGCTAATTCCTGCACCATCATGCCTTAGATCCCCCCAAATCCCAAAGATTAGTTCCAATTCCTGCACCATCAGACCTCAGATCAATCAAAATTATTGTACCTTCAGGCCTCAAATCAGCCCAAATCAGCCCAATTCCTTGTTTACTGAATAGTAGTAGGGGTCACCTCTGACATGTTTCAAAACAAAAAACATGTCAGAGGTCATCTATACTAATTAAAAAGGTCACAGACAATTTTTAGCATGCTATGGTATGTTGGCAGCTCATTAATTTCAATGGGCTGCCTTAATGCAATGCACATTAATGCGCAACATAGTCTAGACTCTAGAGTAACACACCCCAAAAACAGAAGGTAACCCTCACACACAAATGTAAAGAAGTCTTATTAGCTTTCTCTTTTGATAGTAATAATGGCTACTGATCCTCTTTATACTTAGAGAATCAGTAAAAAGAAAAAGAAAAAAAAAAACACACAAATTCGAGTTAGAACTGTCTGACATCCGGGGAAGAATAGAAATGCTATATCGTTTCTGGACATAGAGCACTGTCAATATAGTGAAAAAAAATGTTCCTTAAGGTAAGGAACCTAGTAGGCTAATGTAGTGACAGAAAAGTGTGGACAGCTTTTACAAAACAATTGTTTGTTTATTAAGGTCAAAAACATACCAATTAAAGTCAACAAAGTGCAAAACACCTAGGTTGGGTACACCTAGGACCACTTATGCATGGCATGACAAATACAATAACCGGACGGCGAGTATACTGCCCCGCGTAGCACCACCATGGCAATAGCCAGGTAGAGAACTAGTCCATCACCGATGCACGATTACGATGCAATAGATTGGTCGCCTGCTCCTATTCCAAAGAAAAGTCAATAGCATACAATTTGCCGGTAGGACTGATGTAACGGACTATCTTCTAAAATATCATAAAGGATGAGGTACCCCCATAGCCCATACAACCACCCCAAAAAAAGGATACAATCAGCCCTTGAGGATGCAGTGGATCCAGTGGATGACATTGTCAGTAGCAGTACTTTACCACTCCTACACGTGTCTCCAGTCTTCAGCCAACGACAGATGTCTCTATGAGGAGCTGTAGTAACTGACCCACCAGTATCCCCAAGACCTGTTACTGCGTTCTCTGCCTGTAGAAGCCGGTTCTGCCGGCATGCATGGGATCAACCGATGAATCTGCACAGAACCAGAAAAATCGGTCAATATAGTGCAAGTAGATAGATTGTTCCATGTCCCTACACTGAAAAAATGGGGATTATAATGTGTTTTTAATGAAAATATAGGTTTGATAAACATTTGTGAAACCTGAAAATTTTCAACAACTCCTTTATTCTATAGGCTTTCAGAAAATAGCTTGTGTTGCAATATTCACCTTCAATCCAAAGATTTCATCTGCAATATTTTTCTTTTCTGCCACTAATATCGTCAGTCTGATGTCCAGCAACATTAAACCCACTTCTCCTTAGCAGAGGTCATCCTAGACCCCCAGCCTATGACTGGAGGGTGAAAGTAGAAGCAGCACAGCGATGAACTTATCTCTGTGTCACTTTAAGCTCTTCTCCTATCAGCATGCTTCTTGTTAGCACATGAACTGACTGTCTCCTTGTTCTGTTCTGCCTTTCACACTGACGCTCTGCTATACAGTGACTGTCAAGCCCTGTACACATGGCCGGGAATCCCCTCAGGAAAAAAACGTTGGTTTTTCTGACGGGATTCCTGGCAAGCTTGCCGTGCATACAGATGGCCATTCAAAAGAACCGCCCTTCCTTTAAATGGCAAGAACGCAGTGACGTCATCGACTACGACAAGCCAGCGCTCGTCACATTCGATGCCATCGCCGGCATCTTGCTACACCCCACACTAAACTTGTATGCTACCGCTCATGCGTCGAACTCTTATCGAGCATGTGCGGGTTTCCAATGGAACGGGTAAGCATACAGACAACCAGTTTTCTCGGCAGGAAACACTCTGCCGGGAATCCCAACGGAAAATAGAGAGCAGGTTCTCTATTTTTGCCGGGCAGTTTTCCTGTCAGGAAAACTGCTAGGGAGCATACACACGGCCGGATTTCCCGGCCAAATGCTCTCCTGGCAGTTTTCCTGCCGGGAAAACTGGTCGTGTGTACGTGGCTTAAGAGGTTGATACCAGGTCACAATCAATTACTTACACTGCCTGCATTAAGCAAATACATTTAATAATGTATTAATGGTTACAATGAATTTGTTTATTTTATCTGTCTGGATTTCAGCTTTAAATAATTCCTTTTGTCCAAAATTTGACTTTGGAACACAGGTGGCAAGAGATTGTAAAAACCAAGTATAATAATAAGACAATCATTGTGTTCTTTCAATTTACAATGTGTTATCCCTCTTGGTTTACGTGCTCTAACAGATTTGACAGACAGATGATTGAACACAGAGGAAGCGAGCAGTTCATGGCTGGAGCTGTGCAACCCGTGAACAATCCCTCGAAGGACAAGTGCACAGGCCACCAGGAGAGCAGCACCTGCGTAGGAAGCAGGATCACACTACTAAGCCAGAACACCAGACAGGCAATTAATGAAACATCCGGGAGGCGAGAGGATTGGATAATCTTATCACCAGATGCCTGTTTCAAAGTGCATGAGAAAAATAATTGAGTGATGTTGAATTGATTCTTTATAAAAGAACTGTCATTTCTGAATGCTATAGCTTATATCACAAATGCTTGCTTATGAGTTGGCTTTAAAGAATATACTATATGGGCCAGATCCACAGACATGAGCGGATCTTTGTGCAGGCGTAGCGTATCTTCTTTACGCTACGCCGCCGCAACTTAGAGAGGTAAGTGCTGTATCCACAAAGCACTTGCGTCCTAAGTTACGACGGCGTAGCGTAAATGGGCTGGCATAAGCCCGCATAATTCAAAGTAGGCAGGTAGGGGGCGTGTTGTATTTAAATTAAGCGTGACCCCATGTAGATGCATGTCCGTACGAACGGCGCATGCGCCGTCCGTGGACGTAACCCAGTGCGCATGCTCCTACTCACATCGGATCGAATTCCTAAGATACATCGAAAGCTGCCTCCAACGTCAACGTAACCTTCGCACAGCCCTATTCGCGTACGACTTACGCAAACGACGTAAAATTCAACGCTGTTCCGACGTCCATATGTTAACATGACTTACTCCTGCTTTATGAGGGGTAAAGTTACGCTGGTCGTACGCCTTACGTAAACTGCGTATACTGATACACCGGGCACAACTACGTTTGTGGATCGGCGTATCTAGGTCATTTGCATATTCGATGCAGAAAATCTACGAAAGCGCCCCTAGCGGCCAGCGTAAATATGCACCCTAGATACGATGGCGTACTTAGACTTACGGCGGTCGGATCTAGCCAACATTCAGGCGTATCTGGCTTTGAGAATACGGACAACAGATACGACGGTGCATCTTTTAACTTACGCGGCGTATCAATAGATAGGCCGACGTAAAGTGTTTGTGGATCTGGCCCTATGTATTTAATTTTTTAGAATGGTTCCTCCCAAGCCATTTTTAAGGTATCAGAGATTTATTTCTAGAAATTTTATGGAGCTTTCAGTATACCAAAATTCCACCTTAGCCCTGTGATAGACTCACCCAGGACAGAGGCTTTTGGAGGGAACTGAATGCTAGCCTCTTGCCCACTGATTATGGGTCCTGGAGTTTAAGGGAACAAGACTCTTTGTGAGGTGTATGCCTGGGGACCCTGGAAGTAATGTTACTTTGGATTCAAGTCCATGTCTCCCCAAGACACACAGACTCGGGGATCCCTATATAGGGCCTAACTGCCATAATTAAAAATAGTGACTGCTTCATACTGTTGAGACTCATAGCAGATGCTGATGTCATCAGCAAGCCACCTGTCTGGGGTTGTCTGCTATAATGTGTGTAGCACTACCCCCGAGGAAGCTGTTGGTTTGAGTTGGGTCTACACTCTGGATATTACCCCTGAAACTGGCTCGAACCCTCTCTTGGCACAACTTGTATCAGTAGGGTAGGGGTACGCGACAGGGGTGCCCCTTGTCGCCGCTCTTATTCGCCCTGGCCATCGAACCCCTGGCCCGCTCAATCTGCCTAGACCACAACATCAAGGGGTACGATAAGGGTAATCAGGAGTTTAAACTGAGCTTATACGCTGACGATGTCCTCTTATTCTTGCCTGACCCATTAGCCTCGATCCCCAATCTTATCTCCACCTTATGCACCTTTCAGGACGTCTCGGGTCTGGGTGTTAACCTCTCCAAGTGCTCCGCCCTTCCCATAAACTTCCCTCAACAGGTTATTGCTCTTCTCCAATCTAATTTTAATTTCTCCATAGAACCACAGACCTTGTCATATCTAGGAATCAAACTGGCTCCCTCGCTCCACAAAATGTACCTGGCCAACTACCCGCCGGCCTTTACTCGCATCAGACAACTGTTACACACTTGGGACCCATACCATATCTCTTTCTTGGGCAGGATCCAGGCGGTTAAGATGTCAGTTCTCCCCAAACTTTTATTTTTATTCAGAGCCCTCCCTAATTATGTGCCCCGCCATACAATTGAGCTGCTACAACGCGATGCAAATAAATTTGTCTGGAATAATAAGAAACCCTGTCTAGGTAAGCTAATGATGTACAGACCGAGGGCCCTGGGAGGCTTGGGTTTGCCTAACCTCTGGCTTTATTATTTTTCCGCTAGGCTCCTGCAGTTAGCCCAGTGGCACACCCCTCCGATCGGTATCCCTTGGCTCCGCTTCGAGCGGACATCCATAGCCCCCTTTTATCTCCCGGGTCTACTGTGGGCCAAATCAATTCGCTCTGCAGATGTCTCCGCCTTAAATTTAGTAGTGGGCCAATGCCTGCACCTTTGGTCCTTATATAAGAATAAGTTCTCCTTACTCTCTCCCTACCCCAGGCTAGCCTCATTTATTGGTGACCCCTCTTTTCCAGCAGCTTTCCCTGACCCTGGAGTTTTTGCCCTTTGGACCTTAAAGGGTTTAGTGACCCTGGACTCTTTGCAGAAGGATGGGGTGATACACGCCTTTCAATCCCTACAATCCGTCCATTCCCTCCCTAGATCTGAATTTTACAAATATTTGCAAATCAGGCATTTCTTCAACTCACATTTTCCTGGTTCCTCTATTTGCCCTATTAATACATTTGAGGGTCTTTGCGGCCCTTCTTCCAGAGAAAGGGGGACCATCTCCCGTCTATATAGTCTTCTGGGCGGTCTTGGCCTCACAACTTGTATCAGTAGGGTTTTGTGGACCCCAATGGTTGTTGGGGAGTGCAATATTTTATCACACCCCAGTAAATATGTAAACAAATTGTTACCTTGTGTTACACTGGTAAGCATAAATGCAAAGGAACAAAGGTAAGACAATAGTGGACTACTTACAGGGCCCTGTAAGAGTCACAAATATTAGTAAAAAAAAAAATGCAGGTTAAGTTATAATTATGAGGACCTGTGTAAGTACATAGCAAAGAGATCCCTTCAGCAAGATGTTCACACCGAAGCACCTCTCAGCCAGGCCTCACCCAGTTCTCTATGATAACAATGCTGTGCAGCTTAATATAATCAATTGCTTAGTTAAAGAGTAAATAAATAGATATCAACAGTCTGCTTTACCTATCAGGCAGTCTTTAAATAATATAACCACATTGGCAAGTTTAAACTATCCACCCTCTTGCAATGCAAGCAGTCAGTATGCTAGGGCAGGTGCCCGTCTCACCCAACCAAATCAGGCCTTGTCCTTCCGGATTGCTCCCTCTGCGAACTCCAATCCACAATCCGGCACCAACAGTCTCCAGTCCTCAACAGGTCACCGTTGCACTGGGACACCGTCCGATCACTCCGTCAGAGATCCTCTCTCTACTGATGGCGATCCGCACAGGTGTGGATAGGCCTCAAGACTCTGGCCTAGATTTCCGGAGAGACACCTCACACAGACGTCCTCCTGGGTTGAAGAGGCGGTCCAGAGAGAGCGGCGCAAAAAACGTCCCCCTCCTTAAATCACCCCCCCCCCCCCCAGCAGGCTGTGCGGAGTGCAAAACATTCTGGGATTGCACAGTTGCTCTCTGGGTATTGTAGTCAATCAACTAACCAGGGCAATTGAGTCTTTTTCTCCCTGTACTTCGTTTCCCAGCATTCCTTGCTGTACCAGTGCAAAACTAAATAGAAAGTGACTATCAAACAATTGGCCACCGGAGGGAGCTGAGTTCCTTCCATATCTGCAAATGGTAGTCTTTGAATCACATAAAAAGTGATACCTTGCTACATGTGTTTATTGCAAGTATGTCTAGTGAACCTACTAAGGGTCTTCCACCCATTGTTTATTGTGCTAATTAAAGTGGAAGTTCATCCAAAAATAAATTTCTAATAATACCTTGAGCTGACCGGTTAGACTGCAGGGAGGCTGTTTTTTTTTTTTATACATACCTTGTTAGCGGTGTTTCATCCCTCGGTTTCCGGGTACGATTCTAGCGGGCTTGGGCGTTCCTAGTTGATTGACGTTCCTCAGACCGCCGCATACTGCGCGTCACGACTTTCCGAAAGAAGCCGAACGTCATTGCACAGGCGCCGTATAGAGTCGGCTCTATACGGCGCCCTATACGGTGCCTGCTTACAGAGCTCTTTATTGCCACCTCTGGTTGCTTCCTGTATGTGCGCCCTCGTGTTTGCTTTTCATAGGCAAACCGCCGTTCTGTCTGTCTGGAACGATCGGTGGGTCCCAGTGGACATCAGGTTTGCCAGAGACACTGATTGGCTCCCACTGTGTCCAATCTCAGTGGGATTGGGCCACCTGCACGCCCCAGACCCAGAAGAAAAAATCACGTACAGGTACGTGATTTAACGCTAAAGGGCCACCCTACCACAGTATATGTACGTGGGGAGGTCCTTAGGTGGCTAATAATTTTTTCTTTATTTTTTTGCACAGGGGTAGCACAGTGATTTTACTGAAGTAGGAAAAGGTGCACTGAGTGGATATTTTAGTTTAGCATAGTACTGACTGTACATATTACTTGGTGCTGCACCATAAGGGTCCATTCACACTGGTCCCTGGGTTGCAGTGCCTTTGACAACCCACTACAATGCACATCTGTGCGTTGAAGTGGGCTAAAATACTTGTACATTGCCTTACACTGGTTAGGTGCATTAAATTAATAGCACAGCATCACGCCACTTTGTATTATCTGTGTTACTGTGCATACTGTTCATTTGCAGTACAACTCACCTATTACTGTGCCTTATTAAATGTCTGAATGAGCCCTAACTATTCAAGATTTTCTGTTATAACAAGAACAGCTGTTAAAGATGTAGCCGCACATCTGTAGCCACACATGAGAAGGACAAATACAAGGAGAAGCAGGAGTGGTGGAAAGATATTAGAGATAGTATCCACCATAGGCCATCTGCAGAGGGAGAGGTGGAAGGGTGGAGGGAGAGCTTGGATGAAAGATGGAGTAAGCTTCTCGCCAGATGCCTGATCATTTATTAAACAAATGTCGATAGTCTGATCATGAAAGTTAGCAGAATTTTTAGAATTTTCTGGAAGGCTGATAGAAAGCAATGATGTTTATCCATGAAACCATCTGATAATCCATGGACAGATGGAGTCAGGTAGGGCCCAGAAAGAAAATAACAGAATAAATGTAAAATCAGAAATAACCACATTTCAAAAGTATTACAAGATTCAGTGGGCAACTGAAAAATGTATTTAAATATACAGTATGTCCAACCAAACACAGAATTTTAAGGAAATCTATGATCACAGCTTATACTTTCATTTTTATAACATCTGCATTGTAAAAGCAATGCAAACAGTTATAGGTGAAAACGTAATATAAGCCCACTTGAACAATCTCCTTATGTTTTGTGACTGCTACCTGCTAACCATCTCATTCCACAACTTCCTGGATTCCCAGCATGCTTTATCCCATGGTACATGGCTGCGTGCAAGCAGTAATTCCTGTATTGAATCCATCCGCTGGAACTCCTCCTCTCAGCACTTCTCTAGTTCAGAAGGCAGGATCTGTGAAATGTGTGACACAGCAGTGCCTGTTCACAAGGTGTTTTGATTGAATATGTGTCACTGAAATCATGGAAGCAAATGTGTGGGGATGTTTACAAAGTAAGTGTAGCCCTCTTTTCAGAGGGGGGTATTGGAAATGGCCGGGTACTGCACTAAACCTGTAGGTAAAGAAGAGAACCAAATACTTTGCTAAGTGGAAGAGTGGTATTTATAATGAAGTTGGCAGTGCCTCCACCAAGGACTGGTCTCTGTGAACAGAGGGGACATCCTTTCTGGGAAATTATTCAATAATCTAAACAAAGTAATTAGAAGCAGAAGAACTACTGCAACAAGCATATAACATTAACCATAAACATATGGATGCACACAAGTATAGAAATAACACAAGCTTTATATTAAAAAAAAGGTTAATAACAGCACATATATTTAATGTGCAAACAGATATTATCAGCAAAGGGCCCAATAGAGGAGTCCTGGTGGAATTGTGCACATCTCCCCGGTTATATACAAATATTTATAGCGATACCTCCAGATGAATGGTGCAGTAAAGTCCCATTGCAGGGGTCTCTAAGGATGATACAGCATGTGTCTTGGTGTCAGAGACCTGAAGACAATGATCTGCAGTGATGAGGAGACCCTCCAGTCATAACACAACTAGACTGGAACACAGTCCTAGTTATTTGGCAATAATCATCTCTTCTGATCTGGTATTAGTAGCATGGACAGGTCACATGGCGAAACCTTCTATCGCTCCACTTCTTCCTTCCAGGATTTTTTCCACAACAATCCCCAAGTCAGGAAGTGACATACCTAATTTCACATTACAGCGTGATATTAGCAGCTGGCAGTAGAGGGCAGCATTTTTCAAAGAAAATTATAAAAATAAATTTACAAACTTCAAGATCATTCAGATTATTAGGAGTAGTCTAACAATAATTTAAATTCAATGTGGAAATTAATATAGGATCTTAAATTTTGGCAATAGATACACTTTAAATTCCAATTTCAACCTTGCGCTTGCGTTTTCTAGAGAGGGGAAGGTTAGGGTCTCTGTCAAGTTTTTTTCTGCAGTTTTCCCTCCATTGTAGAGCTTTCAAGGTGGACCGTGTGTCAAAAGCGTGTGCCAGAGAACGTATTCATCTAAGACATTGAATGGGTGGAAGGAACTGCTCATTCCTCTAAAGCTCGCCATTTCCTTAATATCTTAAAGGACAATTTCAAGGGTCAGTTAGTGAAAGAACCAACAAGAGATAATGCATTACTAGACCTACTGATTATAAACGACACAGACCTGATCGCGGATGTGGATATATGGGGTAACTTAGTAAACAGCGATCATAAGGTAATTACATTCACTATGAATCACAAGAACAGGAAACACAAGGGTCATACAGTACAATGCTACATAATATTAAATGGGGAAAAAAATCCTAGGAACACTAGGGAAAAATGGGAGTGTTTTAGGAGGATATTAAACAAATACAGTGCTTACCAATGGGTAATAAAAATAAAAGAACTAAGATTAAACCTGGGTGGCTAAACTATAACGAAAAAATGCATAAAAAATAGCAAAAAAGGCCTTAACCACTTGACCACTGGGCACTTAAACCCCCTTAATAACCAGACCAATTTTCAGCTTCGGTACTCTCACATTTTGAATGACAATTACTCAGTCATACAACACTGTAACCAAATTAAATTTTTGTAATTTTTTTCACACAAATAGAGCTTTTTTTTGGTGGTATTTAATCACCGTTGGGGTTTTTATTTTTTTTTGCGCTATAGGAGAAAAAAGATTGAAAATTCTGTAAAATTCTGTTATAAAATTTAGCAAATTAGTATTTTTTCTTCATAAATTTGGCCAAAATTTAAACTGCTACATATCTTTGGTAAAAATAAGTACAAATTGGTGTATATTATTTGGTCTTTGTGAAAGTTATAGGGCCAGATTATCCGAGATACGCTACGCAGCCGTATTTTACCAGCCTCTACACCGAATCCTGGTTGATTTTTGCCCGTACGATACGGCGGCGTAGTCTATTTCTCGCCGCGTAATCGAAATACGCGATTAGGGGGCGTGAAGCATTTAAATGAGGTGCGTCCCCGTGGCGATCACACTGCGCATGCTCCGTTTAGAAATTTCCCGCCGTGCATTGCGCGAAATAACGTCGATACGTCATTCGTTGTTTGAGTAGCATCGTTTACGGACATTCCTATTCCCGGACGTTTTACGTCAAAATAAAAAAAGACGTCGGAAAACGGTCATATTCGACCCGGGAACGACGGGCATACTTAACATGGGCTGTCTAATATTAGACCAGCAAAAAGCTGGTATAGTTTTACGCAGCAAAAAGATGACTAAAGATGCCGTAAGAGATTGCGATAGACGTTCGTAATTTCGTGGATAGTCGGCAAAAGCTCATTTGCATACCCCGACGCGGAAAACGACGGGAACTCCACCCAGCGGCCGCAATTTTATTGCAGCGTAGATCCGAAGGCGTACGAACATGTAAGCCAGTCGGATTGAAGCGCAAAGCCGTCTTTTCATGGTTTGAGTATTCAAACTAGTGAAAAAATGCGCGTAATTAGAAAGTACTCCAGTCTAACACCAGTTAGACAGGAGTTACGGCTCTCTGAATCTGGCCCATAGAGTCCACAAGCTATGGTGCCAATATCTGAAAATGTATCACACCTGAAGTACTGACGGCTATTTCTTGAGACCCTAACATGCCAGAAAAGTACAAATACCCCCCAAATGACCCCTTTTTGGAAAGAAGACATTCCAAGGTATTTAGAAAGAGGCATTGTGAGTTTTTTAAAGTTGTAATTTTTTCCCACAGTACTTTGCAAAATCAAGATTTTTTTTTTCTTTCACAAAATGTTCATATTAGCAGGTTATTTCTCACACACAGCATATACATACCACAAATTACACCCCATAACACATTCTGCTATTCCTCCCGAGTATGGCGATACCACATGTGTGAGACTTTTACACAGCATGGCCACATACAGAGGCCCAACATGCAGGGAACGCCATCAGACATTCTGGAGCACCCAGGCCAATTCTGACATTTCTCTCCTACATTTAAAAATCATCATTTATTTGCTAGAAAATTACATAGAACCCCAAAACATTATATATGTTTTTTTTAGCAAAGAACCCTAGAGAATACAATGGCGGTTGTTGCAACTTTTTATCTTGCACTGTATTTGCGCAGCAATTTTTCTAACGTTTTTTTTTTTTTTTTAAATGTTTTGTGCTTAAAAAAAACAAATTAGTAAAGTTAGCCCAATGTTTTTGCATAGAGTAAAAGATGAAGTTACGCAGAGTAAATAGATACCCAACATGTCACCCTTTAAAATTGCACACGCTCGTGGAATGGCGCCAAACTTCGCTACTTAAAAATCCCCATAGGCGATGCTTTAAATATTTTTACTGGTTATATGTTTTTAGTTACAGAGAAGGTCTAAAATTATTGCTCTCGCTCTAACGTTCGCAGCCATACCTCACATGTGTGGCTTGAACACCGTTTTCATATGTGGGCGGGACTTACGTTTGCTTCTGCATGCGAGCACACGGGGACAGGGGCGCTTTAAAAAAAAATATATATTTTATTGTTCACTTTACTTTACTTTACTTTATTTTAGTTTGACACGTTTTTCTGCAAATAAAAATAATTAATTTGATCACTTTTATTCCTATTACAAGGAATGTAAACATCCCTTGTAATAGGAATATGGCATGACAGGTCCTCTTTACAGTGAGATATGGGGTCAATAAGACCCCACATCTCACCTCTAGGCTGGGAAGCCTAAAAAAAAACAATCCTGGCTTCGATCGTAGCATTGAGTAGGTAGAGGCAGGAGGGGGGCGTATTGCAGGGTATTGCAGAGTATTGCGGGGTATTGCAGAGTATTGCGGGTTATTGCAGAGTATTGCGGGGTATTGCAGAGTGTTGCGGAGTATTGAAGAGTATTGTGGGGTATTGCAGAGTATTGCCGAGTATTGCAGAGTATTGTGGGGTATTGCAGAGTATTGCCGGGTATTGCAGAGTATTGTGGGGTATTGTAGAGTATTGCAGGGATTGCACAGTATGGGGCAGAGTATTGCAGGGTATTGTGAGTATTGGGCAGGGATGGCTGAGCAGGGATGGATGGCTGGATCTGTGACTACATTTGTCACAATTCCAGCCCACAGCACTGCTGCTGCCTCCGCTCTCTACCCTCTCCTCTCACACTGTACTGCACGTGGTAATTAGACAGCAAAAGGCACATAGCAGAGAAGAGTAAAACATTTTTTTTTTAATACATTAACAATAAGAAAGTGAGGCCAGAGCATATTGGTCCTCTGCGTTTTTTATTTTTTACGCTATAAACAAAAAAAGAGCAAAAATTTGGAAAAAAAATACAATATTTTTTGCTTTCTGCTATAAAAAAAATAAAAAATAATAATTTCTTCATCAATTTAGGCCAATAAGTTACCTGCTACATGTTTTTGGTAAAAAAAATCCTAATAAGTGTTTATTGATTGGTTTTCTTGTCCTCTAAATGTCATGAATATACATATAAGGCCTTGTGCACACTGGACGTTTTTGGATGTTTTTACAGCAGCTGTTTTTGGCTTCAGACTTTTTTTTTCTACAGTCAATAAACTCTCCATCATGTTATCCTATGTGTCCATTGCACACATAGGCCGTTATCAGCAGTTTTTCGTCTGGGGCGTTTTTTGGCTTTAAAAAAAAAAAAAAACTAGTGTGCTCTGAGAGTTTCAGCTGTTTTCAGCAGTAAAAAACGCTCTAACGTCAAAAAGCGCTGATGGACGCCGAACGCTCAAAAACTCACTGCAAAGCTACTGGCATTTTTATATCCATCGTGCATAAAGCCTTACACTCGTGACACCAAACTACTATTTAACCATCTCGCTGCATACCAAAAATTGAAAAAAAAAGCTGGCGTCTTGTTTTTTTCAACATATTCTTTCTCACGTTTTTTTCATATGGAGATGTTAACAACATACCAACTGAATGAGAGCAAGATTATGACGGATAGGCTCGGAGCCCAGGCAGAGTGCGCATAAACAGAGGAATAACCAGAGCTAGAATCGGTAAAGGGTGTCTATGTTGCGGTCCTTAAATATTTACCAGACTTGTCATAATATTGTGCTCATGTGACACACTAATTAACCATTAAGATTTTTGTTTACGGAAAAATGATGTAGAGCTCCAACCAGCATTTCATCTCATCGGATTGCAGTTCTCAGAACTTGAAGATTACCAGAAATCTCAACACCTATGAGCCAAGCCAATGAAGAGAAACAAAAAAACGCAATCAGATTGTGTAAAAAAGTTATGAATTATGTAATGAAGCATTTATATATATATATATATATATATATATATAAACTAGAGATTTTCACTGGGTGTACCACAATCAGACTCATTTAAGACACAACGAGTTCCAGATTGTAGCTCTCCTCCTTGTCTTACTGTAAATTGTCCATTTATTAGGGTCAAAGCTAGCCATAGGCATTAGATGGCAGTTGGTTATGTGCAGAGGATTCAACAGCTAAAAGATTTTAATGTCGAAATATTGTAGCGAAACTCCAGGCAAACAGCTAAATACACAGACAAAATACATTAATGGGTGCTGTTTACCTGCTAAACGATTTGTATTTCTGCCCATCCAGTCCTAAGGTTTACACAGCTCTGCCACACAGCACAGCACCGTCTGGCAGGGCAAAAGACCAAATTTTTCCCTGCTGTAGTTCAATAACACTTTAGGTCTTATCCCTCCCCCAGTTTGTGATTGGACAGTAAAAGGAGCAGGGACATATCTATGGAAAATAGCGCCTGTGGCAAGCAGTGAAATTGCATCCCTTTTTAATTGCCTGACACCCATATTTTAGTTGACTTTCCCATAATACCAACACCAAAAAAAAAACTCAATCTTTTAATTACTTATATCTGTGTTTCCCCAAAAATACTCCGAAAATAAGACCTAGAGTGATTTTCAAGGAGGGCTGCAATATAAACCCTACCCCGAAATTAAGCCGTAGTAAAGACCTTAAAATCTGTTTTGTAAAAAGATTATATAATGTCCATTGTGTCTCCTTTTGTAAAAGAAAATACCTTATTTACAGCTTTGGCCGAGATCTTCTCCTCTCATCCCGTCTGATGTCAGTGGCTCCTCCCTCTGCAGTGCTCGAAGCATGGCTGATGTCAGTGGCCCCTCCCTCTGCAGTGCTCGAAGCATGGCTGATGTCAGCGGCTCCTCCCTCTGCAGTGCTCGAAAAATGACTTATGTTTAATCCACTCCTCACCCCCATACATGCCAAGCATTTGGCATGTAATTTGAGCGGCTCCTCCCTTGCAGGCTCGAAGCATGGCTGAGTGTCAGGGGCTCCTCCCTCTGCAGTGCTCGAGCAAGAGTGTCAGGACTTCCTGTCCCACTGCAATCCGAAGCATGGCTGATTTGAGCGGCTCCTCCCTCTGCAGTGCTCGAAGCATGGCTGATGTCAGCGGCTCCTCCCTCTGCAGTGCTCGAAGCAAGGATGATGTCAGCGGCTCCTCCCTCTGCACACATGGCAGCAGTGGCCCTCCCTGTAGGCGATCACATGGGACACATGACAGGTCCCCCTCTGCATGCGAAGCATCGATTTCAGTGGCTCTCCAGTGCTCAGCGGCGAGCCGCGCCCTCCCTCTGCGCTCGAAGCGCTGATGTCAGTGGCCCCTCCCTCTGCATGCGAAGCAGTGATTTGAGCGGCTCCTCCCTCTGCGCTCGAAGCATGCGATGTCAGTGGCTCCACCCTCTGCAGTGCCCGGCAAGGATGATGTCGTCCTCCCTCTGAAGCCGAAGCATGCTGTCACCCCTCCCTCTGGCTGGGTGCAGTGGCCCTCCCTCTGCAGTCGGGATGGATTTCAGACGCCTCCCTCTGGCTGAAGCATGGCTGAGTCAGGGCTCCTCCCTCTGGGCTCGAGAGGCTGAGCGGGCCCCTCCCTCTGCAGCCCATGGCGATTTGAGCGGCTCCTCCCTCTGGCGCGTGATGTCGCTGGAACTCCTCCCTCTGCAGTGCTCGAAGCAGGTAAGTGAGTGTCAGCGGCTTCCCTCTGCATTAAAAGCCAACAGCTACACTTTGAGCGGCTCCTCCCTCTGCAGTGCTCGAGCTGCTGATGTCAGCGGCTTCCCTTAATGCTCAAACACAATTTCAGCGGCTCCTCCCTCTGGGCTGGAAGGATGATGTCAGTGGCCCCTCCCTCTGTAGTGCTTAAATCAGCAGGGATCTCAGCCCTTCCCTTGGCAGTGCCCGGAGCGGGGAAGAAGAGCTCACGTGAGCTCCCACCAGCACCGTAAATAAGGTTTTTTAAACAATAAAGTTACAAAAGGAGACTCACTGGACATTATATAATCGTTTTATAAAGGTGCAGACGGAGACACACTGGATATTATATAATCTTTTCAAAAGGGTACAGGAGGAGACACACTGGAAACCTATTAAGGCTATTTATATATATATGGATGTCTTACATGAAGTGAGGAGAGTGTAGCCAGCCACGTACTGTGCAAGCCAGAGGAGCTGCAGTCTGATTTTGTGCTGTATCCATCCAGACTGAAAAGGGACAATAGGCAAGTGTTACTGCACTGTGTAGCCCACTGTTTGTTATCTTACTGTTACTCCTGTGTTAGCACTCCTGTATGGGAATCAGAGATATCTGTTAGAGGCTTCTCTGATTCACTGAAACTTTATATTTGCATACTACAATATAATTGGGCTACTCTCAAGTGTATGATAGCAAAGCTCATTTGATTATAACCTCAAGTGGCTGGTTTGTGCAGAAGTGTATACCTACCACTTCATTATTTAAAGTGACATTGTCAATTTTTGGTCTGGGGGGTTCCTAGCTAGTATTAGTGTAGGGCAGGCCTCAAATCCACTCACCTACTCGCATTTTGAGAGTGGAAAATAATTGAGGGTGAGAGTGGGCTGCCTCGGAGCAGGGGGGAGAGTTGAATGGGAGCTGATCTCATAGTGATCACCCAGGGGAAGAGAAAGTGAAGGAAGAAGAGAGCCAGCCGTATTGGGAATTGCCTGCTTTAACAGCTTTCATTTAAATTCCTGTCCTCTCGCAGTCAAACACAGTCCCGCCTCCTGACCTAGCGCCAATGATAAACAGAACGTCGGTCCAAGTTCTGTCTGTCACAGGAGGCGGGACAGTGTGTGACCGAGAGCGGACAGCAATTCAAATGAAAGCTATTACAGTGGGAAATCCAGGTCACGCTTACACTCACAGGGCACAGGTGAGGCTGCATTGGTGGGCACTGGTCATGCTGCAATGATGGGCACAGGCGAGGCTGCATTGGTGGGCACTGGTCATGCTGCAATGATGGGCACAGACGGGGCTGCATTGATGGGCACAGGTGAGGCTGTATAGATTGGCATTGGTCAGGCTGCATTGATGGGCGCTGGTCACGCTGCATTGATGAGCACAGGTGAGGCAGCATTGATGGGCACTGGTCAGTCTGCATTATTGGGCACAGGTCATGCTGCATTGATGGGCACAGATGAGGCTGCATTGGTGGTCACTGGTCACGCTGCAATGATGGGCACAGGAGAGGCTGTATTGGTGGGCACTGGTCACGCTGAAATGATGGGCACAGGTGAGGCTGCAATGGTGGGCACAGGTGAGGCTGCATTGATAGGCACAGGTGAGGCTGCATTGATGAGCACTGGTGAGGCTGCACTGATAAACACTGATAACGTTGTTTTTAATATTTATTTTAGGAACTTAATTCTGCATAAAACATTTAAGTGTAATTTCATGAGGTCATTTATGAGGGCATGCTGAAGGGTGGAATTAGGGGCAGGGCAGGGTAGGGGTTGGGTGGGGCAACTGGTGGCGAGTAACCCTTAAGGCCTGGCTAGTAGCTCAGAACTTGAAATTTTGAGCCCTGGTCTAGGGAATGGTAAACAGCTCAGGGTAACGACATGATAGGGTAGCGACAGGATAGGCTTCCGATAGCCATTTAGATAGGTAGAGGCCTGGTAGCATTGATAGCCTATAGTCAGGTTAGGGACCAAGAGATAGGCTAGAGAGGCCCGATTTGCCTTGCAGGTGGCGCGTTCCAGCCGTCTTCGCCATTGGTTTGTTCTTCTGTACAAGCGTAACCCAGGAAGCCACCGCTCCACAGATGCGTCAACTCATCAGGGGCCCTTGCAACTGAACTGTGCCATAGTGCTTAATTGGAGGTATTGGTGTTGAAGACCTTTAGTTATATATAGATAGATAGATAGATAGATAGATAGATAGATAGATAGATAGATAGATAGATAGATAGATAGATAGATAGATAGATAGATAGATACACTGTTCTTCTAATGCCTCGTACACACGATCACTTTTTGTGATGAAAAAAAATGTAATTTTTCATCATGAAAAAAAACTACATTTTTCAAACTTAATTTTCAAAAATGACGTTGTATACACACCATCATTTTTGGAAAATGATGAAAAAAGTGATGGCACTCTAAAGGGGAAGTTCTATTTGCCTTGAGGCTGCTTTTAGCTGGTTACTTGTTAGTAAAAGACGATTCCTGCTTTTTTGTCTGTTACAGCGTGATGAATGTGCTTACTCCATTATGAATGGTAGTTTTACCTCCCGTCTCCTAACTTGCTTCTGGGCATGTGCGGGTTTAAAACGTCATTTTTTACATAGTTTTGCCCACACACGATCATTTTTTATGACACAAAAAATGACATTTTGAAAAATGACATAAAAAATTCGAGCATGTTCGAATTTTTTTTTGGTCATTTTTCAGAAGACATAAAATGACATTTTGGCCACACATGATCATTTTAAATGACATTTTAAAAAATGACATTTTTTTTCATCACAAAAAGTGATCGTTTGTACGGGGCATAAGACATATGTACATTCTTCTTGTTATTGCCTTGGTTGGATGTAATGCCATCACTCTATCATATATAAAGTTACACTAATCACCTGCTGGTATGTCTGCATATCTTTGCTCTTAAAAAAATATATGCTGGGTGCATTAGTACTACTGTCGTCAGTTATTTTGGGTGAGTTACTAGTCCTTCTACATATTCTTCTACATATTTTTTGGGGAAAAAAATCACAATAAACGTATATTGGATTGGTTAGCGTCTACAAACCATGGGAAAGATTTATGGCATTTTTATTATTATTATTTTTTTTTTTACTAGTAATGGTGATCTGAGATTTTTAGCAGTATTGCGACATTACGACGGACAGATCGTAATTTTTTGACACATTTTTGGGACTATTGACATTTATACAGCGATCAGTGCTATAAATATGCACTGGTAGCTGTGTAAATGGCAGGGAAGGGGTTAAGACTAGGGGACGATCAAGGGGTTAACTGTGTGTTCCCTGGGTGTGTTCTAACTGTGAGGGTATAGGGGAGGAGACAGATCGTTGTTCCTGCGAAGTAGGAACACACAATCTGTCTCCTCTGATGCCCTGTACACACGATCGTTTCGTCTGATGAAAATGGACCGTTTTCATCGGACGGACCGATCGCGTGTGGGCCCCATCAGTTTTTTTCCCATCCGTGAAAAAAAATAGAACCTGTTTTACATTTTTCGTATGGTTAAAAAACCGGTAGAAAAAAAACATCATCTGTGGGGAAATCCATCGGTCAAAAATCCACGCATGCTCAGAATCAAGTCGACGCATGCTCGCAAGCATTGAACTTAATTTTTCTCTGCACGTCGTTGTGTTTTGCGTCACTGTGTTGGACACGATCGGATTTTTAACCGATGGTGTGTAGGCAAGACTGATGAAAGTCAGCTTCATCGGATATCTGATGAAAAAATCCATCGGTCCGTTTTCATCAGACGAACCCATCGCGTGTACTGGGCATAACAGGACAGGGATTTGTGTATTTACACACACAAATCCCTGTGCACGCGATCGCGCGTGGTCGGCGCATTGGGTCCTCTGCTATGCAGCGAGCGTGTGCGTGCCCTCTGGCAGTTTTTAAATGGAAGCGCCCAGGATTTCGCCCAGGAGAGCCATTGTGCCGCAGTAAACGCGGGTCGGGAACTGGTTATATTCAAAACTGCTTTAACTTCCAAAAAAGTCAAAGTATTTTGAAGCAGCTTGATGCAGCTTTAATGGAGGTCAGAGGAAGGCCAGATGTGTGAAGACAATCAGAAGCATTTCAAAATGATTTCAGTTGTATGCTAAATGTTCCCGACGCCAAAAACTTGACATTCAGACAGGGCAAATTGATCTCTGCGCTGTGTAAATTTCAAATTTTCATACAGTATATTATAATAATGTCCCTTAAGAGAGACGAAAGAATGGTCCAGACTGAAAAATGAGCAGCAAGACAGAGCAGCGGACCTAAATCCCCCCACAATGAAGATTTAAGAGGGCAGGAATTGAAACCACTCCATGTTCCACGTACAATGCGGCCCCGGCCTTTTCGCACGCCGCCATTATCAAGCGACTGAGAGTCACCGGTCCGATCCTCTTGAGCTTATCCTCCTATATTCCATTTCTTATTCACGGCTTTGAACTGCCAATTCAAAGCGCACGTTTTTATAGAGCCGGAAGCAGATTTGAGAAATTTCTTTGTGCACTGTGTAAGATGATTAAGGAGTGGTGATAGGCAATACATGTGCCCTTTCTTTGAATGAGCCACCAGAGGAAAAAAAAAAAAATAGACAGGTCGAAAAAATCTCCCTAGCTATCAAACCCACCACCAGCATTTAGAAAACAACGATGGGAGAAGGGTAAGGAAAAAAAAAAAAGAAGATAACTTTCTATGCGGAGAAGTGCCAGGGACACAAGCGGGTCAGAAAATCAGCGATTGCCTATCGATCTCATTCTGTTAAAGGCCACATATCAAGGAGGCATTTGCAGATTGCTTTTCCTCTGTGATGATTCAATACAGATGGAATTAAATCTCCGTCAGAGCCTGCGGTGCTCAGTGAAGCACGTTTAATATTAATATAATGGGATGGTGGCTTTCTGTATTAAGTGTATTATTTCATTTCAGAGTTTGATTGCCCCATTGTCCTCACGGAACCCTCTTAGAATGTCAGAGCTTCATTCTCTTGTGTTCCCGTTCCATTATTCCTCTCCAGTGATATCAGTTTTTTTTTTTCCTCAGATGGCTTGTGCAGATGTTCCTTCTTAGTGTGAGGGATATAGAGGGATTTTATAGAGGCAGGTTATTAAAGATACAAAGAATTGCTACTGTGAGGACAGGCCTGGAAATGCATAAAGAATTTGAAGATTAGGAAGTAGCTGGATGGAGAAATTTAGTTCTATTGGGCGAGTATTGCAGTATTTAAAAGAGAACTCTACTCTAATGTACACACAATGGGAAATTCCGACAAGAAAACCGTGGATTTTTTTTCAGACAAAATTTTGGCTCAAACCTGTGTTGCATACACACAGTTACACAAAATTCTGACCGTTAAGAACGCAGTGACGTACAACTAGACATGTGCATTCGTTTTCGTTAGAATGCATTTTCGTCCGAAAAAAAATCTGTTTTTTTGTTATCGTTTTAACAAACGATAACGAAAGCGCAAGAAACGAAAACCGAAAGATCCGACATAAAAAATGCTTTATTTTCGTTTTTGTTGCGGTAAAAAATCAATATAGAGAGATTCGACATTATAGGGAAAATATTCGACATTATAGGGAAAAGATTCGACATCATAGAGAAAAGATTCGACATCATAGAGAAAAGATTCGACATCATAGAGGAAAGATTTGACATCATAGAGAAAAGATTCAACATCATAGAGGAAAGATTTGACACTATAGAAATAATAGATTCAACATTACAGAGAATAGATTTCGATTTATGAGAAAATAGATTCGACATTATAGAGAATAGATTCTACATTATTACTAGTCATACAACATTAGAATTCTTGTAGGCGGAATATTCGACTGGAAATGTACGATTCAACGTAAAGATTCGAAGTTCCGTTGAATATTCTTTTGAACATTCGACAGAAACTAAGTATTATTAGATTTTCGGACGAAAGCTATTCCCCAACGAAAAACGAAATAAATCAAATTGATTTTTCGGGAGTAACAAAATAAATTTATTTTCCAGACGAAAATGAAAAAAACGAAACAAAATATTCGAGTCTGCACATGTCTACGTACAACACTACAACGAGTCAAGAAAAATTAAGTTCAATGATTCCGAGAATATGTCGAATTGATTCCGAGCATGTGTGTTTTTATTGCGCGTCAGAATTGCATACAGACAATCGAAATTTCCGACAAGAACTTTTCCCATCAGAAAAATTGAGAACCAGCTCTCAAATTTTTGCTGTCGGAGATTCCGACAGAAAAAGTCAGATGGAGCCTACACACGGTCGGAATTTCCGACCAAAAGCTCACATAGAACTTTTCTTATCGGAAATTACAGTTTGTTTTCTTAAGAAAAAGCATAAAAGCCTATCCTTTGCCAACATGCTTCAGAGTAAATCCCTGAAGGCAGTGGTCTCCCTGCAGAGGTCCCTCCAAGTGAGTCAGCTCTTTAGCTCAGGGTTTGACAAATTTGCTTGGAATCTAGGAGCCAGCTAAAAAAGTTAGGAGGCAAAAAACGCACCCCGTCCCCCCAAGTTCGCGCACAGAAGTGAACGCATACGTGAGTAGTGCCCGCATATGTAAACGGTATTTAAACCACACATGTGAGGTATCGCTGCGATTGGTAGAGCGAGAGCAATAATTCTAGCCCTAGACCTCCTCTTTAACTCAAAACATGCAACCTGTAGAATTTTTTAAACGTCGCCTATGGAGATTTTAAAGGGTAAAACATGTTGGGTATCAATTTACTCGGTGTAACATTATCTTTCACAATATAAAAAAAAATTGGGCTAACTTTACTGTTGTCTTATTCTTTAATTTTAAAAAAAAGTGTATTTTTTCCCAAAAAAAGTGCGATTGTAAGACCGCTGCGCAAATGTGGTGTGATAGAAAGAATTGCAACAACCGCCATTTTATTCTCTAGGGTGTTAGAATAAAAAAATATATAAAATGTTTGGGGGTTCTAATTAGAGGGACAGAGATGGCAGTGAAAACACATTAGAACTGCTGTTTTGCTACTTGTAATGTAAACGTAATGTGATGTAACCTGTAATGCCAACAGCCACAACAAGATGATGCCAGATCACAGAAGGAAGCTGAGGCCTGCAGAAGGCCGCAAAGCCGCGGCCTCAATTACCGCCGGACGCGGGCCTGCCACAATCGCTACCAAATTGAGGCCGCGGCTTTGCAGCCTTCTGCAGGCTTAAGCTTCCCCAGGGGCCAGATCACAATTTCTTGTCGCAATTGCGACCTGGCGCCCGGATTTTGACGAGGCCGGCTTTAGCTCTGCAGTCAGCAAAGCTCATGCTCCCTGCTAATTGAAGAGCCTGGCTCTGACTCACAATGAGCCATGTCAGACTTCTGCAAAGAGAGCTGCTCCCCTACGGAGAGCAAGAGTCCTTCTCTACAGCATGCCATAAAGAAAGACACTTTCTAAAGAATAAATATGGTAAGACTTTGCACTTTTTTTTGCTGTCCTACTAAATCTGTGGTTGGTTTATAAAGAAATAAAATTGGAACACCTTTTTTGATGCACCTGGAATGTATTTAGACAACTTAAATTGAAAGTCCAATTGGGCTTTAATAACTAGAGCCATGTACTCTTTACTTTAAAACAACCCAGTGGCCACGCTAGTTAGCTTTACCGAAGCAATGAGAGATAAAGGTCACAGCAAACAGTAAAGTTACCAAAGGCGGCACATGCTCCGTCCTTGTGACATGTCAGGAGGTTGCATGACACCCACGCAAGTTGTAAATTCTGCCCTCCAGCAGTACTAAATGCAGCTCTGAGTATGTGTAGTCCATGAACTGAAACCATTTAGAAGGATCTGACCCAGCCAAGATCATATTAGAAGACGGAAAGAAAAATCTTTTTCACTGAACGTTGTTTTGTCTTTTCATAGCAGAAGAAAAAAAAAATTCAACCGAGTCTATACGGCAAAAGTTTTAAAAAAGTCAGTTGCTCATATAGAGATTAAAAAGTCCTGACAGCTGAAGTTTAGGTATGGCATATTTTTGAAGCTACATTAGTCCAGCTTGGGGCAATATAACAATGCATGCTCTATACCTAGTTGACCCTTGTGGAAGCTGGAAATCATTCTAGTAGGTACCGTTACTCAGAGGTGTATTTAGGTTTTGTGCTGCCCTAGGCCTGACTAAACTTGCGCGCACACCCTAATTTAAATATGACCCACCCCTTCCTGTGAAAGCCACACCCCTGTCATATTCATGGGAAGAGGACAGAGGGATGCCCTGGGGGAAGGACAGAGGGTTGCCATGGGTGGCGGACAGAGGGATGCCGTGGGAAGAGGACCGGCCGGCCGCCCCCCGCAAAGTGCCGCCCTAGGCCTGGGCCTTGTTGGCCTAGGCCAGAATACATCCCTGCCGTTACTACAGGAAACAAGGTTCTAGGTCCCGTGCCGAACAATGTGTCTGAAGGGGAAAATGTAGGATTCTAAATGACATCATGGAGCTGATGGATGTTAGAGGCCTTGCACTCCTCCACCTTCCATTTGAGGATTCCCCACAGATGCTCAATAAGGTTTAGGTCTGGAGACATGCTTGGCCAGTCCATCACCTTTACCCTCAGCTTCTTTAGCAAAGCAGTTGTTATCTTGGAGGTGTGTTTGGGGTTGTTATCATGTTGGAATACTGCCCTGCGGCCCAGTCTCTGAAGGAAGGGGATCATACTCTGCTTCAGTATGTCACAGTACATGTATTCATGGTTCCCTAAATATAGTGTAGTTCCCCAGTGCCGGCAGCACTCATGCAGCCCGAGACCATAACACTCCCACCACCATGCTTGACTGTAGGCAAGACACAATTGTCTTTGTTCTTCTCACCTGGTTGCCGTCACACACGCTTGACACCATCTGAACCAAATAAGCTTATATTGGTCTCATCAGACCACAGGACATGGGTCCAGTAATCCATGTCCATAGTCTGCTTGTCTTCAGCAAACTGTTTGTGGTCTTTGTGCATCATCTTTAGAGGCTTCTTTCTGGGATGACAGCCATGCAGACCAATTTGATGCAGTGTGCGGCATTTGGTCTGAGCACTGACAGGCTAACCCCCCACCTCCTCAACATCTGCAGTGTTGCTGTGAGGGGTTGAGTCAGTGTGTCGGGTTCCGCCAAAGAGGGTAGCCTACTGGAGTCTATTGAGTAGCAAGGAGGGTGCCTTAAAAATAGAGAGAAAGAAAGAATAGGGATATGGAGATATAGATGGGGATAGAGAGGTGCTACGTCCCATGTGTCCCAAGCTCCATGGGGTCCAGTCAGTGTGTGGGGGTTCCGCCAGAGAGAGTGGCCTACTAAAGTCTACTGAGTAGCAAGGAGGGTGCCCTAAAAAAAAGAAAGATTGAAAGAGAAAGAATTGGGATATGGGGATACAGATGGGGATAGAGAGGTGCTTCGTCCCATGTGCCCCAAGCTGCTAGGGGTCAAGTTGGGGTGAGGGGTTTCACCAGAGAGAGTGGCTTACTGGAGTCTACTGAGTAGCGTGGAGGGTGCCCTACAAAGTGAAAAAAAAGGGGATAAAGATGGGGATAGGGATGTGCTCAGTCCCATGTGCCCATATGCCTCAAGCTGCAAGGGGTCAAGTCAGTGTGTGTGGGGTTCCACCAAAGAGGGTGGCCTACTGGAGTCTACTGAGTAGCAAGGAGGGTGCCCTAAAAAGAGAGAGTAAGAAATAAAGAAAAAGAATAGGGATATGGGGATATAGATGGGGATAGTGAGGTGCTCCGACCCATGCACCCCAAGCTGCAAGGGGATCAGTTGGTGTGTGGGGGATCCATCAGAGAGATTGGCTAACTGGAGTCAACTGAGTAACGAGGAAGGTGCCCTACAAACAGAAAAAAAGAAAGAGCAAAACAAAGAATAGGGATTTGGCGATATAGATGGGTATAAAGAGGTGCTCCGTCCCATGTGCCCCAAGCTGCAAGGGGTCGAGATAGTATGTGGAGGTTCCACCAAAAATGGTGGCCTACTGGAGTCTACTGAGTAGCAAGGAGGGTGCCCTAAAAAGAGAGAAAAAAAAGAATAGGGATATGGGGATACAGATAGGGATAGAGAAGTGCTCCATCCCATGTGTCGGAAGCTGCAAGGGGTCAAGTTGGTGGGTGGGGGATTCACCAGAGAGAGTGTCTTACTGAAGTCTACTGAGTAGCAAGGAGGGTGTCCTAAGAAGAGAAAGCATAGGGATATGGGGACATAGATGGGGATAGAGAGGTGCTCAGTCCCATGTGCCCCAAGCTACAAGGGGTTGAGTTGGTGTGTGGGGGATCCACCAGAGAGAGTCTACTGAGTAGCAAGGAGGGTGCCCTTAAAAGAGAAAGAAAGAATAGGGATATGGGGATATACAGGTGCTCAGTCCCATGTGCCCATGTGCCCCAAGCTGCAAGGTGTCAAGTTGGTGTGTGGGGGATCCACCAAAGATAGTGGCTTACCGGAGTCTACTGAGTAGTGAGGAGGGTACCCCAAAAAAAGAGAGAAAGAAAGAGCAAAAGAAAGAATAGGGATATGGGGATATAGATAGGTATAGACAGAGCGTCCCATGTACCCAAAGCTGCAAGGGGTCGAGTCAGTGTGTAGAGGTTCTGCCAAAGAAAGTGGCCTACTGGAGTCTACTGAGTAGCAAGGAGGGTGCCCTAAAAAGAGAGGGAGAAAGAAAGAAAGAAAAAGAATAGAGATATGGGGATATACAGTAGATGGGGATAGAGAGGTGCTCCGTCCCATGTGCCCATGTGCCCTAAGCTTCAAGTGGTCAAGTTGGTGTGTGGGGGATCCACCAGAGAGTTTGGCTTACTGGAGTCTACTAAGTAGCGAGGAGGGTACCCCAAAAAGAGAGAGAAAGAAAAAGCGAAAGAAAGAATAGGGATGGGGATAGATGGGTATAAAGAGGTGCTCCGTTCCATGTGCCCCAAGCTGCAAGGGGTCGAGTCAGTGTGTGGGGGTTCCACCAAAGAGGATGGCCTACTGGAGTCTACTGAGTAGCAAGAAGGTTGCCCTAAAAAGAGAGAGAGAGAAAGAAAGAAAAATTATAGATATGGGGATATAGATGGCGATAAAGAGGTGCTACGTCCCATGTGCCCTAAGCTTCAAGTGGTCAAGTTGGTGTGTGGGGGATCCACCAGAGAGTGTGGCTTACAGGAGTCTACTGAGTAGCGAGGAGGGTACCCCAAAAAGAGAGAGAAAGAAAGAGCGAAAGAAAGAATAGGGATATGGGGATACAGATGGGTATAAAGAGGTGCTCCGTTCCATGTGACCCAAGCTGCGTCGGGCGCACGTACGTTCGTGAATCGCCGCATTTCCCTCATTTACATATTTGAATGCCTAATCAATGGGAGAAGCAACATGCGTCCAAACCATATTTGCGCCCACGCTACGCCAGCGTAAGCAAGATACGTCGGGGTAGGATGTTCTGTTTTTGGACGTATGTTGGTTTGTGACTCTGGCGCACACAAACGCCGGGCGCACATTTTCTTTTTTTTAAATCAAATAGGGTTTTATTAAAGAACAGCAAAAAAAAAAAAAACACAAAAGTAACATGAAAAAATGCAGTACAGAACATTCAAGCAAGGTGCAATTCGATCTTTCAACATCAAAATCCCAAATACATAGGAGACGCTTTACCACTAGACCATCTCATGCAGCATTTCAGATGATATGCCTCACATCTTTGGGTTACAACTAGCCAACCCCAAAGAAGTACAATGCCCACCCCACCACCGGTTACTAACCTGCGACCGGCATCACCACTGCCCCCCTTAACCCCACGTCCTCTTCCCTCCTCTTATAGAAACAGGCGGTCCATGATTAAATCAACCGGAGCTAACCCAGGAACATTCAACCAGCATGCCCAAATACTTTCAAATTTCCTCGCACTCCCCCTGTGCTGATAGATGTATTTCTCCAATCTAATAGTATCACCCATTTGGTTAATCCATTCCCGCACCGTAGGGGGGTCCTCTGACTTCCAATGCCGCAGAATGGGTTTCCGAGCCTGGAAGAGGGCCCTCGATATCCCTATCCTAGCAGGCTCCTCCCCCGGGGTGGTGCCCGAAATACCCAGTAAGCACGATTTCGGGTGCGCCTCCAGCTGAACCATAAATACCCGGTTAATTGTGTCCACCACCTCCCTCCAATAAAGGTGCAACTTGGGACACCTCCACAGCATGTGGATCAGGTCCCCGTGGTCCCTCTTGCACCTGGTACAGGCAGGATCCTCCCGCACTCCCATTCTCACCAACCTAGCTGGTGTGTAGTGTACACGTAACAAAATGTAGAGCTGGGACAGTCGTTGAGCCACGTTCAAGGAACCCAAGGGGACTGCTGCAAGCGCCTCCTCCCACTGGTCTTCCTCAAAAGCCCCTATGTCCCTTTCCCACTTGGATATAATCCCTGCAGTACTATCGGGAAGGAATTTGGTGAGGAGCATAGAATAGCAGCCTGAAATGAACCCTTTAAATGTGGTCACTTCTACCATGTAGTTAAAGATGGGGGTAGGATCAAGACTCCAGGTATCCCCATTCGACTGGGCCCTCACCGCATGTTGGAGCTGGAAATAGTAAAATCGCATAGATACAGGTAGATTAAATTCCGCCTGTAAAGCAGAAAAGGTACGCAACTTTCCATCTCTAAATATTTGTTTCATATGTATAATGCCGTACTTCTGCCATTTTGAACCATATTGTAAGCTTTCCAGCTCTACATATCGTCCATTCCCCCAGATGGGACTAAATCTAGTGAAACCCTCCACCTGCTGCAGCTCCCTGACTTTATTCCACACCTTCTGCATCAGATTGTAGGTGGGAAAACGCTTATTGGATTTAGCAAATCTCAACGCCTCCAGGCCCTCCACCGCCTCCCCCCTGTCACCGTCCTAAAAAGATGCGCTACCGGGTCTTGCAAGTTAAGTACCTGGGTGTCTAGAGGCCTCAATACTCTCGCTATGTGTTGCAATTGGGAGGCCACATAATACAGCCATGGATTAGGGAGAGCAAGCCCACCCGCATCCTTTGGGCGATGTAATTGTTCAAGTTTTACCCGAGCAGTGGAGTTCAGCCAAATAAGGGACCTAAAAATGGAATTAATGATCCTAAATTGTTTTAGGGGAACCACCATGGGGGAGTTGTGAAGTATATATAAAAGTTGGGGCATCAAGATCATCTTGATCAAATTTATCCTACCCACAGGGGACATTTTTAATTTTGACCACATCTTCACCCGGTCTCTGCAACGGTTCAGTAAAGGGTATAGATTTAGTCTGACATAGTCTAAAGGGTTGGGGGTAACCTGCACTCCTAAATACCTCAATTCCCCAGACACAGGAATGTCCAATAAAGTCGCTTCCTTAGGATCAGGCGTGCCATCCACAAGCAGAAGGGAGGACTTGGACCAATTGATTACCAGGCCTGAGTAGTAACCAAACGTCCGAATCACCTCCATAGCCTCCCATAGGGACGCTTTCGTGTCACCCAAAAAGAGCATGGTGTCATCCGCGTACAGCATACACTTTTCTTGCAATCCTCCGTACTGAAAGCCCCTGATAATATCGTTGGCACGAACACAGGCTGACAACGGTTCTATGGCTAGGGCGAACAGTAAGGGCGATAAGGGGCAGCCCTGTCTGGTACCCCTATGAAGTGGAAAGCACTGAGATACCCTCCCAGACTCTCTAATAGCCGCTGTTGGGGAGCTATATAATAACTGTACCCATGCTATAAAATTTGGCCCAAACACAAACTTGTGCAGTATGGCCCACAAATATGCCCATTCAATACTATCAAAGGCCTTGTGTGCATCCAGTGATAGAACAGCCCTGTCCCCCATATTATCAGAGACAGATTGTAAATTGACAAACAAGCGGCGTAAATTAATAGCCGTGGATTTCTGAGGCATGAACCCTGCCTGGTCGGAGTGAATTATGGAAGAGATAGCTTTATTAAGTCGCAAGGCTAGGACCTTGGCCAATATTTTCACATCCGTCTGGAGAAGGGAAATTGGTCTGTACGAACCTGGATCCAAGGGATCCTTACCCGGTTTTAGTAGCAGTACTATAATGGCCTTAGACATGGATAGGGGAAGCCTCCCCTTATCCTTAGCGTCATTAAACACCCCCAATAGTTTAGGTAGTAGCTGTTCCCCATAGTTCTTATACACCTCTATGGGCAACCTGTCCTCCCCCGGTGCCTTGGTGTTGGGGAACAAACCAGTTGCAGTTTGCAGCTCTTCCAAAGACAGAGGGGCTTCCAGTTGTTGTCTATCCAGAGCTGTCAGGGTAGGTAACTCTATTTTGTCAAGGTATTCCTGTAGGGAGGCCTCTGTGTAGTTTTTGTGGGAGCAATATAAATTTGAATAAAAGGAGCTAAGAACCTTCATTATGTCATCTGGAGAGTTAGTTATCCTGCCATCAGGCGCCCGCAGGGCACCAATAGATGGCGGGCGCACATTTTCACTACGTCGGCATAAGTGCTTTGTGAATCCGGGCCATATTAGATAACATTTGTTCTGCTGAGCTCATAAAAGGTGTAAAGAAGGACTTTGCCTGGTTTCTCGGTTTCATTGTATTTGGGTTCTGTCGGCCCTCTAATACACAGCAGCCATTCAGGTAATAAATAATGAGGGTAAATTGTAAGCACTTACCCATGGAGCGAGTCTTTAATGAGGCATAACGCAAAATAAAGTGCTGCACGCCATGAAAGAATTAACACAGCGCATTACTTCACACAACTGCAGCCTGCGTAAGAAGGGCCAACAAGACCGGCCTTTATCCGGGGGCCCTAAATCACCTGAAACTTAAAGGCACATTTCACAGGAAGGAAAACAGCAGCTCTAAAACATACATCAAATTGAAGCTAAAGTGTGAAAAATGCAAAGAATAACATGCGTGTGAAGTGCCCGCCATCTACAGCCTCTTTCACCTTTTTATATTTGACTTTCCATTCTGCAAATTTTATGATGTATATTTTTTTTCTCCCTGTAATTGCAATTTTTATTTTCTGAGTCGTGTTTTTTTAATGGCCAGCATACCTGCTTGTAGTGCCTTGTAGTGAATTTCAAGCAGACATAAAAGGCACAATTTAATGCAGCTATGAATTTATTAATAAATCATTAAATGTGTTTTTAATGTACTAATGTAACTACTGTAATCCTCCTTAAAGCAGCACAGAGACTGGGAGAGGGAGGGATATATCTGTGAGCCAATCAGGTGTGCATGTAGGGTTGCCACTTTTTCTTCAAGCCAAACCCAAGAACTTTAGTGGTGCACAGAACTTTTTTTTATTTTAGAATACACTATAGGATTGTAACAGACCTGGGACACCTTTGGGTAAGAATAGTAATGCGGCGCACATAGTGCCCCCTTTTTTTTTATAATAATTTATTATTGTTGTTTTTTTGTTTTCATGTAGGAGCCCTATTAGGGGGCATTGGTGAAATATCAGGGGTCTAAACAGACCCCTGATGTCTCACTTTTACATAGAGAAAGAGACTGAGGACAGAAATCCCCCAGTCCCTTTCTCTGCACCCAAGCAGCAGGGGGAATCTGCCCAGCATAGGTTGATTAGGGTGTGCCCAGGCGTATGCTTATACGCGGCATGCAGATTTTTTCCTTATATTGAAGTGAGTGCAATATTTTTTATCAATAATCCTTTTATTAAAAATACTGCACTAAGTTACGCATCTTTCGCTTTTCCCTGTAACATCTGGGAAATTCTAGAGGAGACCATAGGCTGATTCGAAGTGTATGAAAAAGAGTTGAGTGGTGAAACCTTCCCATTGGATATCAGTTCAGGACTAGGTTTTTGTACTGCTTGTCTGGCATTCCTTGTGTGGAGGTCCACAAGTGATGGCAGGAGACAGTGTGATCAGGTGATGGTGCCATCTTTCTTTCCTCTGATGCACTTTGCCTAGTGCACTTGCTGGCCACATTCCTATAATACTTTGGAAACAGCTTTGGGACGTTATTGAAAGAACTTGTTTGTCTTACTGGGAATTGGAGTATGTAGAGAGAATCCATTTTTGGGCAAACTGATTCACAATTATGGTTCAAACCCCAATATATCTGATTTGCTTTCCTCATCCCTATTCAGTTAGACAAAAAAAAAGTTAAGCAGAAACATTTGGGAAACGAAAGCGTTATACATAATTAATAAGGCCTGTCATGTTCTTATGAGGTCATATCAGTTCTGGAAAGTCGTTTTCTGTAGTGGATGACGATCGCCTCACCACGTGTTGCATTTCACAGCCGCAGTTCCCTACGACGGCACACAACGGCCCAGTGTCTCCCATGCTAATGAAGCTCTGTCTGAGTGGTGTTCTGCTTTAAATCACTCCTTGCTTCATTCCATCTTTGTGAAGCCTTTTCCAAAAGCCCGGCGTGGCTTATTTCTCCATCCTGACAGCTGAAGTAAATAATCTCTGGAACATTACTTGTTCATTGTGACACCCAAATTAAACAATGTGAACTTGGACGTGAAAATAATTTTCTTCGTAACGAAACGGGTCGCCTGTGAGGTCGGCCGAGCCGTATCTGTGAGCAGGATGTTAGCATGGGCAAGATGCTAATGATTAGCATTTAAAAATATACCAGGATCCAAAATACGCACACTTGGAAGTCTAAATAATGGAGTGCATGCCATGTTTGTTTAAATATCACATGCAGAGGGTAGGGAAAGTTTTTGTTTTTTCTATTTCGTCATGTTTTAATCAATTCAAAAAATTAAATAAAGTTCTGAAATTACAGGTCCTCTCTTCCTGCCAACATGTAACAGCCAGGTCTGGGAGGGAGTCTCTGTAACCACATGTCCCCATTGTGAGGGCCGGACACAGGCAAAAGAATGCAAAATCTCTAATGCCGCGTACACACGATCACTTTTTGTGATGAAAAAAAAACTTTGTGTGGGCAAAATTTTGTTTTATGTCTTCAAAAAAACGACCAAAAAAAAATTTGAACATGCTTGAATTTTTTGTGTCGTTTTTCAAAATGTCATTTTTTGTGTCATAAAAAGTGATCGTGTGTGGGGACCAAACGACGTTTTTAAACCCGATGCTCAGAAGCAAGTTATGAGACGGAGCTTCAATGGAACAGACCGTCGAACGTGGTGACATCTTCATGCTTCGAACGTGGTGTACATCACCATGCTTTGCTAGAGCATTTTGGAAAAAAGATGGTGTGTATGCAACGCCGTTTTGGAAAATGAAGTTTGAAAAACGTTGTTTTGCTTCGTCACATAAAACGTCGTTTACACAAAAAGTGATCGTGTGTACGTGGCATAAGGCCCTGTACACACAATCAGACCAGTTTCATCGGACCAGTTCTAAGGTGTGTACGGCCCATCAGACCGTTGTCCGTCGGACAAAAGTTTTAAAACCTGCTTTAAAACCTGTCTGATGGAACCTGTCCGTCGGACAGATTCGATGGTTAATACACAAAAGCATCGGACCAAAAACCCGGGCATGCTCAGAATCAAGTCGACGCATGCTTGGAAGCATTGAACTTCGTTTTTTCATCACGTCGTTGTGTTCTACGCCACCACGTTGTGGTCTGATCGGATTTTGGTCCGATGGTGTGTACGCACATCAGACCATCAGACAAGTTCAGAGTTGTCTGATGAAAACGGTCCGTCGGACAAGTTTCATCAGACATGTCTGATCGTGTGTACAGGGCCTAAGGGCTCTTTTAGATGGGAGGAGCAATAAAAACAGGTGGCGGAGCCATGGTTTTACCATCTCCTTGGCCAATAATATTACAGCCTGACAGGGTTGTACACTGGCCGTGGTAACAGCGCTTTGCTTTTTGTTATTTTTAAAGTGATTTAAAAAAAGCCTTCTCTGTGCAGCATCCCCCCTCACACTTACCTGAGGTCCATCAAGATCCATCGATATTGAAGGAGTTTCTCGGCTGCCCAGGACTCCTCCCCCTCATTGGCTGAGAGAGCAGCATGGCACCATTGACTTTCGCTGCTGTCAATCAAAGTCTGTGAGCCAATAAGGAGAGAAAGGGGTTGGGGATGCAGCTCCGTGTCTGAATGGACAGAGGGAGGAGTGGCTTTGCTCGGTGCAAGCAACTTGCTGTGGGGGCATTCAACAGGAGGGAGGGGCCAGAAGCACCGAAGAGGGGACCCAAGAAGAGGAGGATCTGGGTTGCTCTGTGCAAAACCAACTGCACAGAGCAGGTAAGTATAACATGATTGTTACGGTATTTTAACAAAAAAAAATAGATTTTAGTATCAATTTAACTTAGGCTGCAGAGTTTGACAAGCGGCACACAGAGCTGTGAATAACGGGGGTAACATGAGTCCTCCTGTATGAAGCCCAGGCCAGTTGGGGGGGGGGCAGACAGCTGGGTGAATTGGATGTGGACAGGGAGTGTGAGGATGCAAGTACTGGAACCGATCCCTTGTAGGGCTCTCTCTGCACCAGCTGAAAGCTGGCATCTTCTCTTCCTCCCACTGGCTTTTAGCTGCAGAGAAAGACATACAGGGGATCGGTTCCAGTACTTGCCTCCTCATCCTCCCTGACCCCATCTGATTCACCCAGCTGCCTGGGCCCCCCTGCTGGTCTGGGCTTCATACAGGAGGACCAGTGGTAACCCCCTTATCCACAGCAATGGGTGCCCCCTGTTAAACTCTGATCACTCCCATCACCATCCCTATGTACCATACATTAACTTTAAACTTTCTCTCTATGAAAGAATAATAGAATGTATTGTTGGCAAGTTAAAGTCAACCAGCATAAACATATTAATGAGTGCACAATCAGCTTCACCTGGTCCCATGCAGGGATTTTAGATTCCAGCATATATAGTGACCCCATAAACAATAACTCTCCATATGAGATAAAGTGTCCCAAGCAATCAAAAAAAAAGTAACAGTGGAGATAAAACTATGTCATTTGAGAGCTCTCAGACGAAGCCGGCTAGGTTTAGGCCTGAGGTTAAGGCCTAAACCTGACAATAGTCCTTAACAAACTAATCTGCTGCCCAAGTTGGGGCCCTTGAAGATGTTGGTGCGCAAAGAAAGAAGAATCTGTCTGTAGACTGGGTGGTACAATACTGCACCTCGAAAATAGTTTGAGTAATAGAGGGGGATCTCTGAATATAGTTGAGTACTCATGGGGCCTAACTTAGCAGCAATATCAGAAGCTTGCATGTAGAGACTGACAGCACTAACAAAGTCCAGCTTAACTGTGGGCCTGTGACCTATTCACCACTCTCTCTCTTCTCCTGGGATCCTCCTGTAGCAGTCGGCTGGGCTGATGGAGGAGCTCCCCTTTAGTTTTGGACTGTTCTTGTGGCAGGCAAGATGACAGATACCTTGGTGGTTCACCTTTGTTGTTCCTCAGCAGGTCTGATCAGTGATAGCCTGGATAATGGACTGGTGCTCCAGCACAGGGAACAGAGAAGCTGATTTCACAGCAGACTTAGCTACCGGGGACAGGGTACAACAGCATTCAGCATGCAGCAGTTCACCGGCTCTTTCTATCCCCGCGGCACATCACTTCTTCCTCTCTGTATCTCTCCAGTTGGCACCCTCCTCCAACTTCTCTCCTCCTTCCCGGGCTTTTCTAATTGTATTCATAATTATTACCTGCTCTCAGGTGTCACTAGGTATTGTAGTTGATTTCCTAGTGATGGAAAAGAGTGCTGCAGCCCAAAGGAAATTAAGCTAAGGAAAGCACACTTGCTGCTGCCATCTTGTGGGGAAAAAAAAGAGTCCTGCAGAACCAGTAGCATTACCTCCTGTTACATATCCATCAAATCTAAAATGATTTATGTGCTCAAAAAGCTTTCAAAAAAAGTTGACGCTAATATAAATCACAAGATATAATTTCAGCAGATTACAGGAAGATGATATATAGTCCACGAACCAAATATTATAGAAAGATGCTGGCTTCAATAGAAATGTTTTCTTCACTAAGGATAGAAGCAATACATGACCTGCACCCAAAACTAAAGAAGTTACTTACCAGAAAATTGGACTACCGGTTTAGAAGAGAACAATATACACTTAGAGGCTGATCCCACCTTTTGCAAAGAATGTATAAATGTGCCCCTATTGATTAATACAAAGTTTGGAATTTATTACTTCATTTGCATTTAAGCCTGCAAAGCATTGCAACTGCAATCAGTGAATTATGAGTGCAATGTTTTGGCTTCTGCAGACTATTCCTCCAGCTGTAAGTCCATACTAAGGGTCAGATACAGGGCAGGAAGGTTATCAATGGACTACAAGCACAGTGACATCACCACACCTATGCTCCAATAGGAACAAGTCCCTCTGCTGTAGTAAATAATGGGAAAAATATTTTTTTCACACATTCCAGTGAGCCTTCCCATTTTTTTTTTTTTTTGTGGAACATATAAATGTGGTCCATTAGAACTAAAGTGACTTATCTCTGAGTGTAAATTTAATATTTTACCTAAACTGGATGTAAACCCCCACATATACCCAGTTAAGTGAACAGCCTCTGATGATACACAGGAATGAAACGAATCTCCCTACATAAGTTTTACTTGTATATCTGCCTTCTTCAGCTTTCTAGACTTTTTAGAAAGTGCACTTTGTGTTAGAAATTTTTCTATCTTGTTTCAGCAGTGGGTGTGGAGTCTTGGCATACACTGTGTGTGCTATGATTGAAGGAAAGGCACAAAACCCCCTCCACATAGGCAGAGGAATTAAGAAACTTGTAGAGTTGTGCTGTGAATAGACCAGCTCTCTGCTTGTCTGTGTCTAAGTACCCTCCCCGACACAAATTTCCAGCTGCTTTTATCTCCTGTGTCGGAGAACTTGTCAGAAGTTATCATACTGAAGACAGAGGAATGGAGCAGCAGAAAGACACGGCACTTAGAGCTTTGGAGAGAGATAGATAAACACTACAGATATATGTGCCCAGGTCAGATTTCACGGATGGGATTTACATCCATATACATCAATTAAAGTGATTAAAGGTTTGTTTTAAAAAAAAAAAAAAACATATTATACTTACCTCCTCTTTTGCACAGAGCAGCCCTGAACCTCCTTTTCTGGGGTTCTCCGCCGGCGCTCCTGGCTCCCCCTCCGCATCAGGTGCCCCCACGGTGCTTTACAGCTCCTTTTCATAATTCTATAATGCAGCTGACTCATTTAGGCTGGGTTCACACTATACTACACGACAGCAGTACAACTTTCATCCTACTTTGCTCTGCGACATCTGTCCTACATTCATCCTACATTGGTCCTACATCCATCCGACTTTCATGAACAGGATACTACTTTGAACCGACTTTGTGATAGTCTGACTTGTTTTTGACCAATCAAAACAATCCCAGAGTGAGATACATTCCTTTTACTGCTGCTGTAATCACATGTTGGATGTCTGATAAGGACAAGGCTCCTACTTTGGTCCGACTTCAATGATATTCAATGGGCTGAAGTAGGATGAATGTCGGAGCAAAGTAGTACAGGGAGTGTTTTCAAAGTCGGACCGACTTATGTCGGATCAGTTAAGACGGCTCCCATAGGGAAACATTGATTTTCACACGTCATGCTACATGAGCTCCCAATGTAGGAGCGTTGTCGGAACAAGTGTGAACCCAGCCTGAAACCAATGCACTCCCTGTGTGGCTGATTTATCAACACCTGTTGATATTTCACACATTTGGGTAGATTTACTAAAGCTGGTGCACTCAGAAGCTGGTGCAGCTGTGCATGGTGGCCAATCAGCTTCTAACTTCAGCATGTTCAATTAAGCATTGACAATAAAACTTGGAAGCTGATTTCTATGTAGCATTGCACCAGATTTTGCACTTGGTTTTAGTAAATAACCCCCATTGTGTTAAAATATAGAGCTCCCTCTAGTGGGCAATCTGCAAATCTCTATATTTCATCCGATAACAAAAACATGGACGTGCAAGCATGCAAACGTATCAAAGTCAAATAAAAAACACTGTAATGATAAATTAAACCAGTGCTAATTGAAAATCTGGTTAATTTTGTTTTTAATGATTTTAGAGTAAATAAAGTCATTGTTATTAAATAATTACAGAAATCTGAAATTTGTGGAAAGATCGTTGGTTTACTTTATACAGTTCTAGATGGAATTGTTTTAAAATGACCAGAAAAAGCTCATAGTATATAGACATTGTGTTATATAAGCAATATTTGAAGTAAGCTCAGTCTCACAATGTAATGTGTAATTATTACTGAAAACCTAATTCAAGGTGGAAAGAACTGCTGGGTATAGAACTGGTTTAACAGTGACATCTATTGGCTTTTCTGGGAAGCAACAATTACCTAATCACAAATGTGTGAGTGTCTTTTTCAGTTGTTTTCCTGTGATATACAGCTTCTTTTTTTTACCCTAATGCCGCGTACACACAACCGTTTTTCATGACGAGAAAAATTACATTATTTAAATTGGCCGTGAAAAAACGGTTGTGTGTAGGCTCCAGAACATTTTTCTCTTTGTTTTTCACGTCGTAATTTTTCACGTTGTGAAAAACGGTTGTGTGTAGGCTTTAATGAGGGGGAAGAAAACACGCGCATGCTCAGAAGCAAGTTATGAGACGGGAAATTAGCATAATCAGCCCAAAGGGTGGCGCCATTCGAATGGAACTTCCCTTTTATAGCGCCGTCATACGTGTTGTATGTCACCGCGCTTTGCTAGAGCATTTTGTATCACGATCGTGTGTATGCTTAAGAGGAATCACGTCGAGAATTTAATTTTTTTTTTCCATGACATGAAAAACAGTCGTGTGTACGTGGCATCAGGCTCCGTTCACACCTAGGCATTTTTGGACGATTGTCTGCTGTAAGCCTCAGCTCTAAAAATGCCTAAGGCCCCTTTCACAAGGGGCGGATCAGTAATGATCCGCCTCCATATGCGCCGTATGCTCAGCGGGATCGATCCGTTGATCCCCGCTGAGTCGGTGGATGACAGAGCGGTCCCCGCACACTGTGCAGGGACCGCCCTGTCTTTCCTCCGCTCTCCCCTATGGAAGGATCGGATGAACAAGGACCGTATGTCCGTGTTCATCTGATCCGATCCGCAGACGGAAGGAAAAATTGGGTTTTCTTCCGTCTGCAGAATCGGATCATTGCGGAGGCGGACAAGATCGGGTGTCAGCGGATGCTCATCCGCTGACACACGCAATCTCATAGGGACCAATCAGTGTCCCTTTTTCATCCGCAAACGGCCCGCAGGTGTGAAAGGGGCCTAACAGGACAAATCCCATTCATTTCCATGGCTCCTTCTCACATCTGAGCGTTCTGTCGCCTTAAGAAAAATGCCGTTGTTCAAAAAAGTACAGAAGCTTATTTTTTGGCAGATTATAGGCATTTTATCTGCTTTACATTGGTAACTTGTCAACTTCAAAATTGCTGCAAAAAAAAAACCTAAATAAACGCTTGTAAAATAGCAACGCCTAGATGTGAACACAGTCTAAACCACATCTCCCATCTGTCCCTGATTTTTAAGGGACTGTCCCTGATTTGGAGCAATGTCCCTCTGTCCCTCATTCCTCCTCATTTGTCCCTCATTTTGGTCCCATCTATATAAATGTATATAAAATGCACTTTTTATCTTTCAAAAAGTGTTTTCCAGCGCTAAACATTTCATCTGATTTGTAAACTGCTGCATTTGTAAATTTTAAAAGCCAATATAAAGGAATAGTAGTGTTAAAAAAAAAAAAATCACTTGTGGGTTTAACTAATATTATTTTGTATAAATCTCCTGTAAGGGGCGTGGCAAGGGGTGTGTCCTATGCCTGCAAACTTTTGCTAATAGGTGTCCCTTGTTCCCATCTCAGAATGTTGGGAGCAGTGGTGTAATTAGGTTTTATGCTGCCCTAGGCCTGACTAAACTTGTGCACCCCTAATTTAAATATGACCCACCACTTCCTGTCAAGGCCACACCCCTTGCTGTTTAAGACCCACCCTGAAAATTTTGAGTGGGGACATGGATTGCCTTAATTTGCATAGATTTCCTCTCACTTCCTGTTTGGCTATGGGTCAGGAAGTGAAGGGAAATCTCTGCAATGGGACAGGGATGGTAAAAAAATAAACTGACCAGGGCTATAACCCTCCCTTACATACAGGAAGCAGCGAAGCCACTTTATGGGGGCACTAGACCAATTTGCCTCTCTGCCCAGTCCGCCCAATAAGACTGGCACTACACTAACATTGTACCGAAGCTGGCAGGGACTCTTTCAGTGCTGCCCCCCTGCAAAGTGCTGCCCTAGGCCTGGGCCTTGTTGGCCTAGGCCAGGATACAGCTCTGGTTGGGAGGTATGCCTGACCCACGGCATTGTATAAGGTTCACTTAGGACCAGCTCACACCAGAACCCGTGTTCTGCACACGTTTTCCACAAACGTTCTGCGGTTGCGATTTGCAACCGGTGCCTGAAAGATGTGTGCTTTTTTTTTCTTAATTAGAATTCATTTTTTTGTAAAAAATAAATAAAACATGCACATAGTATGATTCAAAAAAACTCCTCCTGCCCTATTCAGGTCACCCAACATGCATGAGCTCTGTATACCGAACAGTAACACCTATAAGCTTGCATGTTGTATAGGAATTACATAGAAAGTCTTTTGCAAAAGGTACTGAATATCCAACTTCTCCATCTGGATAATACATTTGAATAAACTCTTATGCCGCGTACACACGACAGTATTTCATGATGAGAAAAATGCAATTTTTTAAATTGGTCGTGAAAAAACGGTCGCGTGTAGGCTACAGAGCATTTTTCTCGACGTGAAAAAAGCCTGTCAATTTTTTTAGAATATACTTTTCTCGTTCTTCTTCACGTCTCGTGTACGATTTAACAAGGGGGAAAAAATGCGCATGCTCAGAAGCAAGTTATGAGATGAGGAAATTAGCAAAAGCAGCCCAAAGGGTGGCGCCATTCGAATGGAACTTCCCCTTTATAGTGCCGTCGTACGTGTTGTACGTCACCACGCTTTGCTCCATTATCATTTTTTACGAACGTGTGTATGCAAGGCAGGCTTGAGAGGAATCACGACAAATCACGTTGAGAAAAACTTTTTTTTTCATGACATGAATAACGGTCGTGTGTACGCGGCATAATGATGAAATGTCTATATAATATGACACAAATGCCGGACTCGGCCCCGTCCCCTGACGACCGTGTCATTGTATTTGATTGACAGTAGCGCGAGCCAATGGCTGCGCTGCTATCAATCTATCCAATGAAGAGCCGAGAAGACCAGGCCGGGATCCAGCACGTTTCTCAGCGCGGGACTTTTGAGGGCACAGGTAAGTAAACCAGGGGGCTGGGGGGCCTGTAATTATTGGATGCATTAAGGTGAAAAAACAGGAAGGTTTACAACCCCTTTAAAGTTTTATATCTTAAAAGGAGTTACGTCTTAAGGTTTTTCACCATAATGCATTCTATGTATTACAGTGAAAAACCTTCCGTGCTGCAGCTGCTCTCTAATGCCCCCCTTTTTCAAACTTAAACCCGATTGTTCCAGCAACGAGCACAAGCCCAGCAGCTCCAGCTTCTGTCTTGGGTCCTCATTAAACAGATTGATAGCAGAAGGAGTCATTGGCTCTCGCTGTTGTCAATCTAATCCAGTGTCACAGGACCCAGGGGCAGGGCCGAGTCCCACTGTCTGTGTCAATGGATGCAGTATTAGGACTCGGGAGCACGCCCACATGAGTGCCCCCATGGAAAACATCTCTCGGTGGGGGCACCCAATGAAGAGGAGGGGCCAGGAGCACTGCCGGGGGACCCCAGAAAAGGAGGATCGGGGCCATTCTCTGCAAAACCAACTGCACAGAGCAAATAAGTATAATATGTTTGCTATTTAAAAAAAAAAATAACCGTTACAAACACTTTAATGCATTCTATGCATTAAGATGGAAAAAAAACTTCTGTGTGCAGCACGAGTTAAACAAAAATGCAGTACAATTCCTGTTCACATGCCATTTCGCTCACTACTTGTGTGTGTACAGAAAGGGAAAAGCGCCATCTAGTGGGCAGTTTATTAAAAATTTTAGAACTCACTGTACAAATCTGGCCAAATGCAAAATCTGCATAGGTGTCTCGTTCCTGCTGTTAATAGCAACAAATTAAAACCACACATAGTGTAACACTGTGTAGTGGGTTTATTGTAAAAACATGGATCAACAATAAAAAAGTCTAAAAAAAAGCTGGTGTCCTTATGTTATAAAAACAGCAATACGCAGTAATTTCAGGAGCCTCATTCAATGCGTTGGACATTATCTGGGCTTGCCAAGTGTGCCTGGGCACAACCTAATCATCCTGTGTGGCGCAGATTCCCCATGTTTAAATCCCTGATATTTCAGTGAAGCCCCCTAATGGATCCTATTTTTTTTTTTTTTTTACACAATTGTAAAAAAATCTAAAAAAAAACGACTGACATCATTCACTGATCTACTGACACCATTCTCTGCCGTACTGACAACGTCCAGTGCTCTACTGACACTGTCAGTATATACAGTTGCAAGAAAAAGTATGTGAACCCTTTTGGATTGAAATGGATTTCTGCACAAATTGGTCATAAAATGTGATCTGATCTTCATCTAAGTCACAACAATAGACATTCACAGTCTGTTTAAACTAATAACACAAACAATTAAATGTTACCATGTTTTTATTGAACACCCCACGTAAACATTCACAGTGCAGGTGGAAAAAGTATGTGAACCCCTAGACTAATGACATCTCCAAGAGCTAATTGGAGTGAGGTGTCAGCCAACTGGAGTCCAATCAATGAGATGAGATTGGAGGTGTTGGTTACAGCTGCCCTGTCCTATAAAAAACACACACCAGTTCTGCGTTTGCTATTCACAAGAAGCATTGCCTGATGTGAATGATGCCTCGCACAAAAGAGCTCTCAGAAGACCTACGATTAAGAAATGTTGACTTGCATAAAGCTGGAAAGGGTTATAAAAGTATCTCCAAAAGCCTTGCTGTTCATCAGTCCACGGTAAGACAAATTGTCTATAAATGGAGAAAGTTCAGCACTGCTGCTACTCTCCCTAGGGGTGACCGTCCTGTAAAGAGCACAGCGCAGACTGCCCAAAGAGGTGAAGAAAAATCCTAGAGTGTCAACTAAAGACTTACAAAAGTCTTTTGCATATGCCAACATCCTTATTAGTGAATCTACAATACATAAAACACTAAACAAGAATGGATTTCATGGGAGGATAAGACAGAGGAAGCCACTGCTGTCCAAAAAAAACATTTCTGCACGTTTACAGTTTGTACAAGAGCACCTGGATGTTCCACAGCAGTACCTCATCCCAACTGTGAAGTATGGTGGTGGGGCATCATGGTTTGGGGCTGTTTTGCTGCATCAGGGCCTAGACGGATTGCCATCATCGAAGGAAAAATGTATTCCAACGTTTATCAAGACATTTTGCAGGAGAACTTAAGGCCATCTGTCCAGCAGCTGAAGCTCAACACCAAGATGGGTGTTGCAACAGGACAACGACCCAAATCATAGAAGTAAATCAACAACAGAATGGCTTAAACAGAAAAAAAATATGTCTTTTGGAGTGGCCCAGTCTGAGTCCTGACCTCAACCCGATTAAGATGCTGTGGCATGACCTCAAGAAAGTGATTCACACCAGACATCCCAAGAATATTGCTGAACTGAAACAGTTCTGTAAAGAGGAACGGTCAAGAATTACTCCCCGTACACACATCCAGGCCCCGTACACACGTCCAAGCTTCTCGGCAGAATCCAGCGAGAAGCTCGATCGTGTGTACGTTTTCGCAGAGAAAACTGTCGAGCAAGGCGTCGAGCCAAAATAGAGAACAGGTTCTCTATTTCCTCGATGGGCCATCGGGACTAATAGCTCGACGCCTTTTTCGACAGCCTGGTCGACGAACTCGACGGCCGGCCGAGAACCTCGTCGGGCGGAACAATGAGTTTAGCCCTACGAGGTTCTCGTACGCGGCCTGACTGTTGTGCATGTCTGATCTGCAACTACAGGAAACATTTGGTTGAAGTTAGGGTTGTCCCGATACCACTTTTTTTAGGACCGAGTACAAGTACCGATACTTTTTTTCAAGTAGTCGCCGATACCGAATACCGATACTTTTTTTTTTTAAATGTGTCCACAAATGCAGCCGTGTCCACAAATGCAGCCAGCCATGTCCATGTGTCACAAATGCAGCCATGTCCCCACACAAATGCAGCCATGTCCCCACAGAAATGCAGCCATGTCCCCACACATATGCAGCCATGTCCCCACACATATGCAGCCATGTCACCCACATATATGCAGCCATGTCACCTCCATATCCCCCATATATGCAGCTATGTCACCTCCATATCCCCCATATATGCAGCCATGTCACCCCCATATATGCAACCATGTCACCCCCATATATGCAGCCATGTCACCCCCATATATGCAGCTATGTCACCTCCATATCCCCCATATATGCAGCCATGTCACCCCCATATATGCAGCCATGTCACCCCCATATATGCAGCCATGTCACCCCCATATATGCAGCCATGTCACCCCCATAGCTGCATATATGGGGGTGACATGGCTGCATATATGGGGGTGACATGGCTGCATATATGGGGGTGACATGGCTGCATATATGGGGGTGACATAGCTGCATATATGGGGGTGACATAGCTGCATATATGTCACCCCCATATATGCAGCTATGTCACCCCCATATATGCAGCTATGTCACCCCCATATATGCAGCTATATCACCCCCATATATGCAGCTATGTCACCCCCATATATGCAGCTATGTCAGCCCCATATATGCAGCCAGTTCCCACATACCTGCATCATGCATCGCCGCTGCCGCCGCTTAGTTAATACAGGCGGGGAAGATAACAGCTTTCATTTGAATAGCTGTATCGTTTCCTGCCGCGCCGCGTATAGACACTCCCAATTGCTCGCGATCTGTCCATGTGCGGCGCCGCGGGAAACGATACAGCTATTCAAATGAAAGCTGTTATCTTCCCCGCCTGTATTAACTAAGCGGCGGGGATGCGGCGATGGTGCGCGGCGGCGGCAGGAGCGGCGGCAGTGGCGGCGGCGGCGGGGGGGCGAGTATTCTATTCTGGTATCGGGGGTATTTGCGGGAGTACAAGTACTCCCGCAAATACTCGGTAACGGTCCCGATACCGATACTGGTATCGGTATCGGGACAAACCTAGTTGAAGTTATTGCTGCCAAAAGAGCTTCAACCAGTTATTAAATCCAAGGGTTCACCTACTTTTTCCACCTGCACTGTGAATGTTTACATGATGTGTTCAATAAAAACATGGTAACATTTAATTCTTTGTGTGTTATTAGTTTAAGCAGACTGTGATTGTCTATTGTTGTGACTTAGATGAAGATCAGATCACATTTTATGACCAATTTGTGCAGAAATCCATATCATTCCAAACGGGTTCACATACTTATTCTTGCAACTGTATATACCTACATGTGTTTGAGCTTTGAGATGCAAACCCTAATGCAATAGGCTTTGTACACCTATGGCCCTCATATTACATTGTTTTGGTAAACGTAATGTTGATTGTATAAAGATCGTACATGTAGTGCCCCCTTACTTTCAGAAAGGGCGCTACGCTAAAGTTAGTAGGGTAAGAGACTTACTTGCTCTCACCCAGGTTGATTTGTTCAAATTCGGCAGCTGTCGGCCCTGAATTATCATGTGGGTCATTCTGCGTTCCAGGGATGTGGAGGGATGTGGCGCCAGAAGGATTCAGGCAGAGCCTCTTTTCCCCAGCAGCCAATTGGAGGAGTGTTTCCCTCGCGGGGCATGCTGGGGAAGGGTATATCTGTGGCAGACGCCATTTTCTGGGGTTCTTCGCGGGTTCCTGGTTCCAGGTGCGGCACCCACCTTCAGGGTGTGTGCACATCACGGGCCCCACCACTATGGCCTACCTGGTCGGGGCCCGTGCTACACGGAGTTCCCGACTCTGGGCCCTCATGGCTCAGAGACAATGAAATGATTGAGGGACCTCAGTGACTTACTGGAGTTCTGCATCTCAAGAGAACAGGACTGAGAGGATATGCTCTATTGCTCTTAAGTACCGGACCTGTGGCAGAGGCCTCTACTAATCTTCTAGAGCCAAGTCGATGGCAGAGACTTGTTCCTTCTCAGCATTCTCAGTGACACTCTGGCTGCCAGACCTGTGTGAGAGGCCTGTCAAGGTGCACTGTACCCACCCCGGCTGGAGTGGTGACATGATTGACTTAATTACAGAAGGCAGGACTGCTTTCTCTATCCAAGCCTGATTCTGCGAAGTTACTCTTCCTTCATCAACCTTTCCTATCTACCTCAAGTTGATGTGTTGGTCGTGTTGGACCAGGAAAATAAAGCATTCAGAAAACTTCAGCTACAGTGATTGTATGAAAGCCTCTCAGAGCAGTAACTTCAGCTACAGGTTGGACATTCGCATAACTCCCAACTTTTTGAGATGGGAATTAGGGACACCTTGTTGAGCGGGGGGGGTTCCGCGGATCTGAGTTGTTGAGCGGGGGGGTTCCGCGGATTGGAGTTGTTGAGCGGGGGTTCCGCGGATCTGAGTTGTTGAGCGGTGGGGTTTCACAGATGAAAGTTGTTGAGCAGGGGGGTTTCGCGGATCGGAAATGTTGAGCAGGGGGGGGTCAGCGGATCTGAGTTGTTGAGCGGGGGGGGGGTTTCGCAGATCAAAGTTGTTGAGTGGGGGGGTTACTTCTGCGGGATCTGAGTTGTTGAGCGGGGGGGTTTCACAGATGAAAGTTGTTGAGCGGGGGGGTTTCGCGGATCGGAGTTGTTGAGCAGGGGGGGTCCGCGGATCTTAGTTGTTGAGTGGGGGGGGTTTCGCGGATCAAAGTTGTTTAGTGGGGGGGTTACTTCTGCGGGATCTGAGTTGTTGAGCGGGGGAGTTTCACAGATGAAAGTTGTTGAGCGGGGGGGATTTCGCGGATCGGAGTTGTTGAGCAGGGGGGGTCCTCGGATCTGAGTTGTTGAGCGGGGGGGGGGTTTTCGCGGATCAAAGTTGTTGAGTGGGGGGGTTACTTCTGCGGGATCTGAGTTGTTGAGCGGGACTCCAGCCCTGGTCGCGGGACCGCAGGATTTACTGCGAATCGCTGGACATTCTCGCCAAATCCGGGACGGTTGGGAGGTATGCCATTCGTTGATGCTCTGCTCACTACATCCACCCCTAGACACCACACAGAGGTAACCTAATCCGCCGATCCCAAAATCTAACCAGCGGCTCCTGAATGGGGTAGCGCTACATACAGTAAGATTGTAATTGGCATGGTGGGCCTAAGTTTTTTGATAGTGACCAAAAACCACTAAAAAACAATTGTAATTGGCCAGGCTACAATGGGTTTCTACCATTTGAGAAGTGCCTTGGCTTTTCAAGCTGGGTAACTAAAGCCTCAAGAACTGTGTTTTAGACAATTGTAATTCTGTTTTTGTCGGTCAGCCTCCAGAAACAAGACAGCTTTTTTTTTTCTCCTTCTTTAAAATGATTTATTTTTAGACAGAACGAGACCCTTCGCTAGCTGGATCTTAATGTAAGGACTGACTAATGCAGAGCGGCTGTGTGATTACCGGGGTGGTTTCTATGGATGGGAATTGGAGGCTGCTGGACTGCCCGAGGCAAGCTGTTTGCTGGTACAGCCATGCTGAGCGTGAATTATCCCCAGTGCGGCTGTCTATCTGTCTGTAATCATATAACAAGCAGGCAAGGGAGAAGGGCCTGGCTTTACTCTAAGCACATAGTCCAGACTGCATAATGCAAATCATTATGGCACTACTTAGGCTCTGATAATACTTCATCACTGAGAAACTGCCGCTCAAAGAACTGCAGATGCTCATGCAGTGAAAGGCATTTGCTTAGGACGCATTCCCTTAAAGCCAAAAAGGGGCACAATAGTTCTGCAGCATCTTGGATTTAATTAAAAAAGCATTTAAGGTTTTTTCCATGTTAGGTGCACCTAACAACACGGATCGGGTACTAAAAGGGATTATGCCTGCACCCTTTCCAACCTTTCAAACTAAAACCCTGGAGCACATTTAGCCCCAACATGGCCAAATCAAGCTCCATTGTAACTGGATTATTGACTGTAATGGAACGTCCCACACTCCGCTTGAGTGCTTCCATCATATACTGCTTCCTATCAGTCTGGATATAGATATCAGATATTCCTGCTGCTCACAAGCACACAATGAGTCGAGACTTGTTTGAGGCCCGGATTCACAAAGCACTTACGCCGACGTAACTCACCTTTTTCCGGCGTAGCACAAATATGCGTATGTGTGCGCCAGAGTCACAAACCAAGATACGCCTAAAAATAGGCCATCCTACCCCAACGTATCTTACTTACGCCGGCGTGGGCGCAAATATGGTCTGGACATATGTTGCTTCTCCCATTAAATAGGCGTTCACATATGCAAATGAGGGAAATACAGCGATTCACGAACATACTTGCGCCCGGCGCATGATATACGTGGTTTGCGTAAGTTTTACGTCCAGCGTAAAGTTATTCCCCATAGATGAGGCGCAACCCATGCAAAGGTATGGACCAGGGAACACAAGCCTACGTATTGTACGTTGGACCTCTGTGAATATGGGCCGACGTGGGTCTGGCTGGGTGTAGGTTACATTAACGGCGTACACAGTGATCCGGCGTATCTTAGGCAGTTGTTCCGACGTGGTTGTGGGCATGCGCACGGGGATATGTCCACGTCTCGATGCATGCACAGTTCGTTTTAAGTACTTGTCTGGCGCCCGGCCCATCATTTGCATGGGGTCACGCTTCATTAGCATGGATCACGCCCACTTCCACCTACTTCCACTTAAGCCGGCTTACGCCTACGAAATATACGCTACGCCAGCGCAGAGTTGGGAGCAATAGCATTCTGAATTCAGTGCATGCCTCTCCGCGTTGCGCCGGCCTAGCGTACTATGTGTGCTCTACGCCGGCGAAAATATGCGCCCATCTCTGTGAATCCGGGCCGGAGTGTTTATTAGAACCAATAATACAATCTTATATACAGTTAAAGAGGAGGTAACCAGAACATAAGTTAACATGAGCTAATTAACTAATCATTTACCCAGACTAGGCGACTCCGAGATATGACCTTTCATGGTAGACGTCACGTCTCCTCGCTCACCTGCTATACAATACACATTATCATAAATGTAAACACGGGATATATTCACACAATAGCAGGGTCAATTAGCACAAAGAACAGATAGATGGCTGGAGGTGATGGCATTAGCATCTTCTTACACTGCATGTCCCAACAGTATGAATCTGAATCAGTCACTCTAATATGGCATATACAGGGTCCCCAGGCATACAGTCCCCTCCAAAAGCCTCTGTCCTGGGTGAGTCTGTCACATTGACCATCAAGTCATGACTAGTGATGAGCTTGGGTTCAGCCCAAACCCAAATGTGCCTGATATTCCAGAAGTTAGCTGTCATTGGACAATGAGCAGTGGATGGGAGATTCTGCACCCTGTAGCTGATCTACACAAGAGGGCGCGGATGCTTGTGACCTCATTGATCTGATATGGGCCCATGGCCATATTAGGTCAATGATGTCACAAGAGTCACCCCCTATTCTTTTATATGTGCAGTTACGGGGCAGGGAATCTCATGCCTGAAGCTCATTGGCCAGAAAAAACAGCTAACTTCCAGGTTTGGCCTAACCTAAGCGCATCCCTAGTCACCACTTATAGCAAGGGACAAAAATACATAGATAAGAACTTTACCCCAACCAAGTCACTTTAAAGTGGAGCTCCAGGTTCCGTCAGAAAAAAAATGAAGTCAACAGCTACAAATACTGTAGCTGCTGACTTTTAATATATGGACACTTACCTGGCCACAAATCCAGCGGTGTCTTCACCCAAGCTGATTTTTCCTCCTGGTGCTTCATGGCGGCTTCTGCTGCATCTTATTCCTCCTTCTCCTCAGCACCTGCTTCCTAACTGGCCAGGAGGAGAATCAGGAAGACAATAATGAATAGACATGGATGAGCGAGTTTGGAGTGGAGGAACTTGACTGGCCCGCACAGAGTCCTAATTTCAACCCAATAGAACACCCCTGGGAAGAATTAAAGCAGAGACTGCGAGCCAGGCCTCCTCTACAATATCAGTGCCTGACCTCACAAATTCTCTTCTGGCCAGAATGGTCAAACATTCCCATAGACACTCCTAAAGCTTGTGGACCCATATACGTCAGCACAATGGCACGGCTGCACAAATGGGCGTACATGTACGTCCCCTTTAAAACGCAGCTTAGTGGGTGCGCGTACGCCGCGTACTCTGTGACCGTACCCGTGGGTCCCACGGAGTCGATGTCCGCCGGCGTCCCACGATCTTGTCACAGAGCTGCAGAACAGGAAGATGCTGATGTAAACAAGTAATTTCCCTGTTCTTCCCAGCAACATGACAGAGATCTACTGCTCCCTGTCATCGGGAGCAGTAAACTCTGTCATGTTCTAGTAAGACCAGCCCCCCCACAGTTAGAATCACTCCCTAGGACACACTTAACCCCTTGATCGTCCCCCAGTGTTTAACTCCCTCCCTGCCAGTCACATTTACAAAGTAATTAGTGCATTTTTATAGTACTGATCGCTATATAAATGACAATGGTCCCAAAAAAGTGTTAAAAGTGTCCGATGTGTCCGCCATTATGTCGCAGTCACGATAAAAATCGCAATTCGCCGCCATTACTAATAAAAAAATAATAATACAAAAATGGCATAAATATTTCCCATAGTTTGTAGACGCTATAACTTTTGCGCAAACCAATCAATATACGCTTATTGCGTTTTTTTTTGTTTTTTTTTACCAAAATATGTGGAATACATATCGGCCTAAACTGAGGAAAAAAAATGTTTTTTTATATATTTTTGGGGGATATTTAGTATGGCAAAAAATATTGCTTTTTTTTCACAATTGTCGCTCTTTTTTTGTTTATAGTGCAAAAAATAAAAACTCCAGAGGTAATCAAATACCACCAAAAGAAAGTTCTATTTGTGGAGGAAAAAGGACGTCAATTTTGTTTAGGAGCCACGTCGCACGACCGCGCAATTTTCAGTTGAAGCGATGCAGTGCCGAATTGCAAAAAGTGCTCTGGTCAGGAAGGGGGTAAATCCTTTTGGGGCTGAAGTGGTTAAAGTTCATGTGCATGTAAAGGCACGCGTCCCAATACTTTTGATAATATAGTGTATGATTGTACATGGGCCAAGCTAGATCAATGTAAGTATTGCAATTTGTATCATAACTACAGTCCCACTTTAAAAAACAGATATAGGAAAAAATGACCATTAAGGGTCACTAAAGGAAAAACAATTTTTAGCTAAATAGCTTCCTTTACCTTACTGCAGTGCTGTTTTCATGTCCTCATTGTTCGTTTTTTGCTTTGATGTTGCTGTAATTCTGCTCTGATCGCCACACTTCCTGGTTATCTATTTCCTTATAACAACAGTGCTGGGAGCTTTCTCACTGTGGTCACTAATCAAGGAGGTGTGATTACTGTGTGTAAACTGAAACTGGGTTGGTGCTGAGGGGTTTTAGACAAACCATCACTGCCCTCTATTGGCTCTCTGGCTCTGTACATCAGAGAGACAGGAAATAACAGCAAAAATGAAACTAGAACTGTAGGTTGATTATATGATTGATTTTTATCTATTTTTAATCATTTTTAAAAGGAATCAGTTATTTTTTATGTCTCTATACCCTGTAAACAGTCATTTCAGCCCAAAAATTGTTTTCCTTTAGTGACCCTTTAGGCTAAATACCCGCACGCTGGCAGCTGCCATTATCAGACAGGTGCTGGAATTAACTTGTGGTGGCTCGTGAGTCAGTACCCTGTAAGCCAAAGATAATTAACTCCCCGAGTGCCATGTTTACCCTCCTGTGTCTTTTTATCCTGATTTCGAGGTGTCTCTGGGGATCTGCAGCTCAGAACAGAGGGAAACCAATATATTCTCTGCATCCCCTTTCTTCTGTAGGAGATAATCAGCCTTCATTCTCAGGCTGGTTCATCATGACATTTTAATTTTCCCGTCGCCTACGGAGTTTTACCGCTTCGTTCCCACCATGTAATCTCTTGTGTTGCAAATGTATCTTCTCCCTTTTATCTTTTCTCAATGAAAACCCCACAATGTTTACTCTGCCAAATCACTTTTATTTTTTCCACAACTTCTGTCTTGTAGAGGAAGTCGTTCCCAGAGGAGCGTGATTCACCGGGTAGCGCTCACGGCAAGGCAGGCTCTTTGCTGGGACTTCCTTGGCTCCTTATTTGCAACTCTCCTTTCTTTATTTCCCCAACTTGTACTGCAAATACTACAGACGGCTTAGCGCAGAGCACACTGACAGCTATTCCCAGGAAAGAGGCTTGGGCCAATTACTTCTCATTATGAATACCGATTCTCTTTCTGCTTCTTTGCAATTTAAAGCTGAAGTTCAACCATGGACCATCTCTTCTACACTAATGCCGCGTACACACGGTCGTTTTTTGTGATGAAATAAAACAACGTTTTAAAAAACGTCATTTAACCACTTGCTTACTGGGCACATATACCCCCCTCCTGCCCAGGTGAAATTTCAAACAAAATTGACGTCCTTTTTTCCCCACGTGTAGAGCTTTCTTTTGGTGGTATTTGATCGCCTGTGCAGTTTTTATTTTTTGCGCTATAAATAAAAAAGTGCGACAATTTTGAAAAAAATACAATATTTTTTACTTGTTGCTATAATAAATATCCCAATTTAAAAAAAAAAAAAAACATTTTTTTTTCTCAGTTTAGGGCGATACGTATTCTTCTACATATGTTTGTTAAAAAAAAAAAATCGCAATAAGCGACTGGTTTGCGCAAAAGCTATAGCGCCTACAAAATAGGGGACATAATTATTATTTTGTATTATTTTTTTTTACTAGAAATGGCGGCGATCTGCGATTTTTATTGTGACTGCGACGTTATGGCGGACACATCGGACACTTTTGACGCCATTCACATTTATACTGCGATCAGTGCTAGAAATATGCACTAATTACTGTATAAATGTGACTGGCATTGAAGGGGTTAACACTAGGGGGTGAGGAAGGGGTTAAATGTATTCCCTACATAGTGTTCTAACTGTGGTGGGAGGGGGGGTGACCGATCTGTGTTCAAGGGAAACAGATCGGTCTCCTCCTCTCCAGAGACAGGAAGCTGTCTCTGTGTAAAACGGCAATGAGAGATGATCTATGAGATCATCCCTCATTCACCGCACAGATCGCATCGCAAACAGCCACTCTGATTGGCCGCTCGCCGCGATCTGTGATTGGCTGTGTCAAATGGGACACGGCCAACACAGAATTTCCCCTCTGGAGCGTGCGCGGGGAACGTGCTGCTGACATGCCGTCAATTGACAGCTTGTTGGCAATTTAGATCCGCGCTGAAGCCGTCATTCGGCTATAGCGTGGATCTCAAGCGGTTAAAATGACCGTGTGCGGGCAAAACGTCGTTTTATGTCTTCTGAAAAACGACCAAAAAAAAAAATTCAAACACGCTTCAATTTTTTATGTAGTTTTTCAGAATGTCATCTTTTGTTTCACAAAAAATGATGGTGTGTGGGCAAAACGACGTTTAAAACGACTTTTTTAAACCCGTGCATGCTCAGAAGCAAGTTATGAGACGGAGCTTCAATGGAACAGAGTGGCGTCAAACGTGGTGTATGTAACCGCGCTTTGCAAGAGCATTTTCAGAAAACGATGGTGTGTAAGCAACATTGTTTTTTAAAATGAAGTTTGAAAAGCGTTGTTTTGTTTTGTGAGATAAAACGACGTGTTTTTTACATCACAAAAAGTGATCGTGTGTACGGGGCATAAGCAAGGCCCCCGCCTCCTTCTAACTGATCACCAGTTTTACGGCGGCAGGTCGGCTTGGCTGTGCAAAATCACGTAATATTACGTGATTTTGCATTTCGCATTTCGCCCCTGGCGCGATCGAGCGAGAACCAGGAGCTGTGTGTGTAAACACACAGCTCATGGTCCTGTTAGGGGAGAAATTACTGATCGCATGTTCATACTGTACAATGTATGAACAGCGATCTGTCATTTCCCCTAGTCAGTCCCACCCCCCCCCTTTCAGTTAGACCACACCTAGGGAACATAATTAACCCTTTCCTCACCCCTTCGTGTTAACCCCTTCACTGCCAGTGACATTTTTATAGTAATGAATGCATTTTTATAGCACTGATCGCTATAAAAATGCCAATGGTCCCAAAAATGTGTCAAAAGTGTCCGAAGTGTCCGCAATAAGGTCGCAGTACCGATAAAAATTGCTGATTGCCGCCATTACTAGAAAAAAAAAATATTAATAAAAATTGCGATTTTTCTTTAATGAAAAATATGTAGAATAATACGTATCGGTCTAAACTGAGGAAAAACTTTTTTTTATATATTTTTGGGGGATATTTATTGCAGCAAAAAGTAAATAAATAATATTTAAAAAAAAAAATGCTATATTTTTGTTTATAGCACAAAAAATTAAAACCGCAGAGATGATCAATACCACCAAAAGAAAGCTCTATTTGTGGGGAAAAAAGGACGCCAATTTTGTTTGGGAGCCACGTCGAGCGACCGCGCAATTGTCAGTTAAATCGACGCAGAGCCAATTCGCAAACAGTGTCCAGTCATTGACCAACGTCATGGTCCAGGGCTGAAGTGGTTAAAAAATATAAATCTAACTGGCCTAAATACTTATCTGAATTTGCAGTAATGTCATGTGCCAGATCCTGAATCTTCTCGCTTCTTGATTGCAGGATGAGAGGAAGTGAAGTAAAGTAGACGTTAACCATATGTAGCGCTCACCCTTGAAAGGGCTGCTGATTTGTCCTAGGTTCTTCTCTCACTAGTGCAGCGGCAGCCAGGCACACGGCAGCATTCACAACTCTGGCTCAATGAATAGTCTAAGGCACATGTATCAAATACAAGGCCTGCGGGCAGGGCCATCTTTAAGGTAGGGAAAAAGGGGCAGCTGCCCTGGGCCCTGTCATTGTTGTGGGGCCCAAAGCAGCTGCCTCATACTTGCCAACTATCCCAGTTTAAATTCCCTTGTCCCTTGAAGTTTTAGTCCTGTGCTGTGTCCCAATATTTCAGTGTGAATTGCTTCTATTAATTCTGCCAAGCTCTGCCCTATTGTTTGTACAGGTGACTCACCTGCAGACCCTGTGTTTAGATAAAATAACAGTCTTTCATATGCAAATAGTGGGTGCATTCATATGTAAATAGCAACATCATTCATATGTAAATAGCGACATCATTTATATGTAAATAGTGGTGGCCGGCGACATTCATATGTAAATAAAGGTGGCATTCATATGTATATCATGCCCCTCTGCACTGAAGAGATGATGTGCTGTAACCTCTAGCAACCAATCAGTGTGCAGTATTACTGTATACTAATCTCTAGCAACCAATCAACAAGCAGGAATCATTTGCTGTAACCTCTAGCAACTAATCAGTGAACCGTAATGTGTGCTGTAACCTCTAGCAGCCAAACAGAAGGTGGTAATGATATGCTGTAACCTCTGGCAACCAATCACAATCACTGCCTGATCTGATACAGTAAACTAATGATACTTATTGTATGTCTCAGAGAAGGTGGTCCTTACACCTCTCCTCCAGCTGCAGCAACCCCCTTGTTTCTGCCCCCACCCTTTCTCAGCAGTCAGGAGCAGAGAGGAGAGCAGAAATCCTCTACCAAATTCTCTGCTTCTCTGGGCAGCCACTGAGAGGCTCGTCTCTGCCCCCTTCCCAGCAGTCAACAGCAGAGGGGAGGACAGAGCTTCTCCTACAGATCCTGCACCTCTTCATGCAGCTACAGCGCCCCCTGGTCTCTGCTTCCCCTGGTCTCAGCATTCAGTAGACTCCAGCCCTTCTCTGGTCCTCCTCCAGACCCTGCACTTTCTTCTTCACAGCAACACAATGTAAGGGGGGTGCACTGTGATGTAAGGGTGGGGGACTCTTGATTTATGATGGGGGGGGGGGCTCTTGACAACAAATGTAAGGGGGGAGATGCTATGGATATCCAATCTTACAGATACAGCAGCCCTTTGAGGGCAACTATAATGCTGATGTGGCCCACAATAATATTGAGTTTAACACCCCTGGTCTAGGGGTAGCCTTTTTCAGAATTTATTTCTGAATAACGTGGATAGGACATAGAGATATAGGATACCCCAGAACACTGAACAGTATTAAAAGGACACTCTTCACACTGCAGCTACTTCTCAGAACAGACCCCTTAACAAAAGCTGAGGGAATGGACAGCACTGGAGCACCATAAGCAATGTTCCAGGCTAGGCAAGCCTTGGTATTAGTGCACTAGGGGTTAACTGCAGCAACAGTCATCCAGATCCTGCACTCAGGTACTCACAAGTCCTTGGGTACTGGGATGCCTCCCTCTTGCGTTAGGCTGACACTTTCTTAGTAGACTCTCCAGATTGGATCCTAGATGAAATCCCTCTTCTTTAGCTTCATAGATTCTTAGAAAATAGACCTCCCAGCTTTTGCATGACTAGGAATTTGGTTAGCTTCTTGGCAAGTGTCAGTTAGGCAGAGTAGGAGGGCAGCATCTCCTCCTGGAAAAGATGGAGCAGCTCCAGGTTTCAGACTATTTATGCTCACTCCCAGCCATCATCTGGGTACACTCCCCCAGGGATTGGCAAAGACAAAGTAAATATTTATGCTTCATCCAGCATACTACATTTTATAATCCTCCAGAAAGCAGGGGGAGGCAACCAAACCCACAGCCAGTGAAACCCAGAACAGCCCAAACAATCATACATCGCTCCACTGATTACAGAGGAGCTCAACAAGAACTATATTTACCTACCACCTACCTAGGAGGGTGCTACACATAGGGCCAGATTCTCATATATTTTCGGCAGCGTAGCGTAAGCCATTTACACTACGCCGCCGCTGCGTACTAGAGCAAGTGCTTTATTCTCAAAGCACTTGCTCCGTAGTTTTCGCTGGCGTCTCGTAAATCGCCAAGCGTAAACCCGCGCAATTCAAATGGGGCGGCTTGTATTTAAATTAAGCGCGCCCCCGCGCCGAACGAACTGCGCATGCGCCGGCCGGGGAAAAAGCCCAGTGCGCATGCTCCAGCTCACGTCGGGAAGCGTCGTTGAAACCGACGTCAAAACGACGTGAGCGTCATTTACGCAACTCCCTATTCGCGAACGAGTTAGTAAAACGACGTAAGCGACGGAAAAAGCCGACGCTGACCCGACGCCATACTTAACATGGCATCCGACGGGACCCGACGGCATCCGACGGTACTTCGTAAGGTTACTCCACATAGAAGCTGAGGTACCGACGTAAATGTGCAGTACCTCCCTCTACTGCCCCCTTGAGGACTGGATCTCGTACTGGATCAGTCAGTCAGTCAGTTAGTTAGGTAGCGGAGTAGCAGCAGGAGCCCCCATCGGCACTCGCTCCTAGGAGTAGGAGCGTGCTGCTTTAGCTCCAGGCAGGCGTAGGCAGCAGGCAGGCAGGGTCTCCCCCAGTCCATCCAGCCTCAGCTCCTACTGTGCCACCTACCTGCATCTGGATCCGGATCTCCTTCAGCCTCCTCCGGGCCTCCTCCAGCCTCTCTCCATCAAACCTACTCTGGACTCCATCTGGCAGGTAAAACCTGCCCCCCCCCCCCTGGAATCAAGGGAGGCCGTCCTTTTCAGGACAAGCTGCAGCTTGTTTTTAGCCAGGAATCAGCCCACCCTCACCACAGACCACAACCGAGGCACCCCCCCTCGCCACCCCTCCCCCGCAGCAAATTTCTGTCCTTTTCGGCGGTCCGCGCCAGCCTATGCTAGGTTCGCGGCTTCCACGGCTCAGGAAAGTCTGCGGCTTCAACCGCGGCCTACCGGCGCACAGCAACATCGCTCGGGATCACCCCCAGATTCACCCTGCATACCCCCCCTCACCCCTGGAAGACCACAGCCATCCCCGATTCACCCAACCAGCCCTCTCTGGCTGTCTCTAGCCAGGGTTAGCTCCCCAGCCTGGGGCCTCTGTCGGCGGCCATCTTGATACACCTCCCCTTCCCCAGCTTTAGCAATACCTTTCACCCCAGCCCCTCACAATCGTATCTGCATTTGATCCAGGGTTTGTGCCGATCGCCTCTTAGGGATCAGGAAGGAATTTTTTCTCCCTGCCCAGCACATTGGCTTAGCTGGGCCAGGGTGTTTTTTGCCTTCCTCTGGACCAAATAAAAAATAGCTGGGAGAGAGGATTCAAGGATTCCTCTCCCCACCACCAGCTGATCATCGCCACCAAAAGGAACGACTTTTCTCCCCGGTGAATGGCGACCATGGCTAATCTGCGCTACTCCGCAGAAACCATTTGGAATTTGAGGCGTTTCGCCGCAATACTGCCAGCCATCACCAAAAAGACCCTAAGAATTGAGCACCTTTTGAGGATCGATCGACGATCGACCGTCAAAATTTTTAGCCGTTTACCCCAACCTAAGCACATTTCATGTGCTCTGATCAACACAAGATCTGCAGTAAAACACCGACTTGAAATCCATGATTTCATTCTACAACACGACCTAGACTGCCTTTTTATTACAGAGAGCTGGCTCACAGCCGACTGTAACACCATTCTAGGAGAATTGGTGCCAGAAAACTACCGTATTATTACGGAAAACAGAATAGGGCAAAGAGGTGGAGGACTGGCGGTGATCCATAAGACGCGTCTTGCGATCACAAAACCAAGCCTCCAAAACCCTCTTCCGTTCATGGAAACCCTTACTCTTCAACTGCAAGTAAACGGCCAGAAGACCGTCCGGATTCTACTCTGCTACAGGCCACCTGGCCCCAAGTCGCAGCTGCTCCCATCTTTGACGGACTTTGTCTCCACCTATACCCTGAATAGCAAACACCTTTTGCTGCTCGGGGACTTCAACCTTTGGGCCAACTCCCCGCAAGACCCCATTGCCGACGCCTGCATCGCCCACCTGGAAGGATTAGGGCTTCAGCAATTAGTATGTGGGCCCACACATGCTTCAGGTCATACGCTCGATCTTATTTTCAGACAAGATCTGGAAATAAAAATCTTGGAAAATGAACCATTGCCATGGACAGATCACCATGCAATTAAATTCATTATTTCCGAATTCCCCCCCTTAACAAAAACATCAAATCCAGTGACAACACACTGGACCAGATGTCAGAAGAAGCTCCACTCGGAACTCTTCAAAACCACGTTAGGGGAAAAAATAAACACAATTCAGCCGCACCAAACAGCGGAAGAAACACTAAAGGCCATAAACACAGCACTGTTGCAGTCAGCTGACTTGATAGCGCCGAAACGAAAGACCCAGATCAGGAAAAATAACTCCGGCTGGTTCAACAACCAGCTGGCGTTACTGAAGCAAGAGCGCAGAAGGGCAGAAGCAGCCTGGAAGAGAAGCTCCTCAGATGAGAATCTCGCGATTTACAAGGCAATAACCAGAAAATACTACAAGCAAATCTTCGAAGCCAAGAAAAACTATTTTTCTGAGGCTATCAACGGTGCCCTAAATCGCCCCCGCGAACTCTTCAAGCTGGTCACTCAGACCATGAATCCAGGATGTCTTGAAGCCCCCAACTCGGATACACAAGAATTTTGCGATGAGTTATCGGATTGCTTCATTAACAAAATTGAGGCAATCCGGCAAAGCATTCAGCGGAACAACTGCCTTCCCAGCTCCCCCCGTAGTCATTTACACAGCACCGGCAACAATTCACCACAGTTTGGTGAGTTCACGCTGGAACCCATCTCCATTCAGACCACTAAAAATATCATCGGCACTCTGCGCAACAGCACGGCGCCAAATGATATTATCCCCACTAAACTGCTGAAGGAATGCGCCGACATCCTGGCACCTCCTGTCACGCAGCTTATTAACCAATCCTTCAGGGAGGGCATAATGCCCTCCCAGCTGAAGGAGGGCTTCATTCAACCCATCTTGAAGAAAGCCACCCTGGATCCTAAGGATCCACTCAACTGGCGTCCCATAACAGGCCTAAATGTTCTCTCCAAGATAATGGAGAAAGCAGTGGTACAGCAGCTGCAACAGCATCTTGATACCCACAACTTACTAGACCCATTGCAATCAGGATTCCGTCCCGGACACGGGACGGAAACAGCATTGCTTAAGATATGGGACGACGTTCTTGAGGCCGCAGACGAAGGAGAATCTTCTCTTCTGGTTCTGCTGGACCTAAGCGCAGCCTTTGATACAGTTGATCACAAGCTGTTGTTGACTCGGCTGGCTAAAATAGCCAAAGTCGCAGAAAGCGATCTATCTTGGTTCTCCTCTTTTTTGGAAAACCGATCGCAAATAGTCAAGCTAGGATCATTCACTTCGGAACAACGCACATTATCGTGCGGGGTCCCTCAGGGATCTCCCCTGTCGCCGATGTTATTCAACATCTATCTGCGTCCTCTTTTTGAAATCATCAGCAGCCAAAAACTGCTATATCACTCTTACGCAGACGACACGCAACTGTACTTCCGCATTAGCAATAAAAAGGATCACCACCTCGATCTAGAGACATGCCTCTCTTTGATAGAGGATTGGATGACAAAGAGTTATCTCAAACTCAACGGAGCGAAAACAGAACTTCTTCTGTTTCACGCCAAGCGTAGGAATCAACCGATAACAACCTGGATCCCCCCGCCCATTCTGGGCAAAGTCATCACCCCTAGCGCCAAAGTCAAAAGTCTTGGGGTCATCTTTGACTCCGACATGACAATGAACGCACAAATAGGGGCAGTAGTCAGCGGATCTCACTATCTGCTGCGCCTACTACGCAGACTCACGCCTTTTATTCCGAAGAAGGACATAGCGGTCGTGGTGGGAGCAATTGTAAACTCCAGATTGGACTACGCAAATGCCCTTTACCTCGGACTCCCCAAGTACCAAATCGCTCGTCTTCAAGTCGTTCAAAATACGGCCGCCAGACTTGTGACTGGGAAAAAACCCTGGGAATCAATCTCACCTTCGTTGAGATCCCTTCACTGGCTACCAGTCAATGACAGAATCACTTTTAAAGCACTCTGTCTAACGCATAGATGTATCCATGGGAATGCTCCCCATTATCTATGCGAAAAATTAAAAATGTACAATCCCAATCGGATTCTACGATCCAACAATCAAAATCGGCTTCAAATACCGAAAGCCAGATACAAGTCCAAAGGAGACAGGAGATTCGCTGTCCAAGGTCCCAGACTATGGAACGCCTTACCAGTCAGCATTAGACTGGAGGAGAACTACTTGGTCTTCAGAAGAAAGATTAAGACGCATCTCTTTTGATCTCAAAGGAGACAGGAACAACAAGCGCCCAGAGGCGATTTACTTCGCATGTGCTGCGCTATACAAGTTCTTCATTCATTCATTCAACCTTACGCGGACGAAAACGACGTATGCGACGACGGGGCGGTGTAAAAGCGATCGGGAATCGACGTACTACCTCATTTGCATATGCAAAAACAACGTAAAGGCCACCTAGTGGCCGGAGTTGTCATTACACCTACGATCCGAAAGTGTAATGCTTTTACACTTGTCGGATGTAGAAGCGTATCTATGCAAAAGTGATGCTAAGCATCACTCGCATAGATACGAGGACAAAAAAAAGGCGATACGACGGGGTATCTGAGATACTCCGTCGTAACGCCTCTGAGAATCTGGCCCAAAGAGTCCATCTGTAGGCTCAGGGCCCTGAAGACTTCCGCAGCAACATGATGATGTCACAGATAGATTATTCGGTAGGCCTTTGAGTGCCACAGCCCTAATTGAAAATGCAAAGAGAGTTTTTTGGCACTCAAGACAGGGCAGGGTTTAACAACAAAAGTCAATGTATATTTAAATAATAATATAATGTTTATTACAAAAATACACTTTTCTAAAAGACAACAAATATTTGCATAAAAAAACAAGTTCTTCAGTACATGATTACACCATTAATGAAATTACAGTATACAAACTTTTATCCAGTTGTATGTCTGAGCCTCAATGTGTTTCTTGGACTTTGGTCCACTTCATCAGGACATTACTAGCGGAACATATGTGTACTTCACTGGATGGGATTGGGTGTGGGGAGAGGCTAACTAATACCCCATATGGGGACAAACCAAGCAAGCACCAGGGCTGGAGGAACGCAACAGGTGGATCCACACAAAATTATAATGTGTATGTAGAATTTTATGGATTCACTGTTGAGCAGGGGGGGTTCCGCAGATCGGAGTTGTTAAGCGCGGGGATTACCGCAGATCGCAGGGATTTACCACGAATCGCGGGGGATTTAACGCGAATCGCGGGGATTTAACGCGAATAACGGTAATCGCGGTGGGGGCCGCGGGATCGCGGGACTTTTGCCGTGATCGCGGGACCGCAGGAATTTACCACGAATCGCGGGACAATCCCGCGAACTCCGGGACGGTTGGGAGGTTTTCCACTCCATCCTACCATAATTTCCCCTTCTGTTCCACCATCACGTTTTTCTTCTCACCCTGTTCCACCTCCCAGTCCATCCCACCTGTTTTACCTCCCCAACCCTTTTCACTCCCGTTTGTTTCCCACCCTGTACCTCCATTATCCCACTTTTTCATGTACTCATACCTAACTAGTGGCCATTTTATGACATTAACCACTTTACTCAATTCCAGGACTCCCCTCCTTTACTTTTTGAACCCCATTTTTCTTTATCTTTCTGGTCCACCTGAACGCCACCAGTCTTGTCTGGTGCTTCCTCGCAAGTGGCTGAGGGCCACTCTTGGGCGGTCACGTTGGGGACTGGGCAAGTCCGGGGACTGGTCGGGAGTATCGTCGGCCTGCACTTCACGCCTGCATCGGACCACAACTGGATGCCCCATAACTTAAATTTCTAGCCACAATCCTCTGAAGAAGACCGAATGGTCGAAACGCGTTAGGAATATACACCTGCCTGCCACTATTCAGGCCATGTATTTCATTATTTATCTGGAAATGTTATGGTTGTTTTAATCAATTTTGTTACTCTGCCGCAACTCATTCCTTGTATACCCCTTAATTTTTATGTCAATAATTACTTTTGTAATAAAACGTTTTTACCATAGACGTTGCATTGCCACTTTACTTCACATTTGCTGCTTCAAAGCCCCATGGGACCTTTTTTCTATTCCAAACATATCGGGGTGTGCAGCTAATTCTCTCCACTCAATAGGTTTGTCCCTTTTCTCAAATTCATTGGAGTGTTAAAACACTCCCCTCCCTTCTGACCTTGTGGAGATAAGGCATGAGTTGCTTGGCATTGGCTATGTTCATTTTTCCTCTGTGATTTTTGTGATTTTTTGTGATTATTGTCAAAATGAGCATGTACCATGGTGACGAATGGGCCAACCTTATGCAAGGCTACGAAACCTCATTCGAAAAGGCCGATCAAGTCGAAACACAAATATCCTCACTCACCAATCAACTAGCTAAAATCCTAGAGAAAAAATCCTCACTGTACTGGCATGTGAAAACCTTTGATAGGTACATCAAAGATAAAATCAACCCCTTTGGACTACGTGTCCAGATCTTCCCCAGTTCTGACCTGATAGGCCAAGCCTGCAGATCAGAATGGGAGGAGAATCTTAACCATTGTTCTAATGAGATGATGATGATCTTATCACGCGAGTATAATAAACAAATTATTGCTCTCGATGTGGATATCAACAATTTAGAAACCGCACTACTACCACACCGAGAACATGCTCTGGCGATAGAATTACAGATTAGTCTTAAAGATAATCTGTTGGCCTACAACCGAGGCATCCTTCAGGAAAAGGAGGTCAAGTACTGGCGTGACAAGATGGCCTTTTCTGAAGGAAAGGCGTATAAATGGAGTACTCAAAACAATAGAAGACCCCCCAAAAGGGACCAGCATGGTCCCCAAGGCTCATACAAATCCCAGAATCCAGTAGCTTCCTCCTCACAAGACTACAACAAACACCCTACACAAGATAGGAGAGGTAGAAACAAGAGAGGCCGAACCAGTAGGAGACCTAGTGAACATGAAAGTACAAAACGCTCTACGGAGAATATTAATACGAGGGAAAAAAGAGAGGCTACAAATACTCAGGAATCACAAGAATACCAACAACAATCGGGTGGGAATGACTCAGATCTCCCACCTGAAAGGATAGTGAGTACCAACAACACTCTCAATACCCTCCAAAAACCCACTGCCCAAAAACCTTTAAACCCCCCTCGGGGCCCTGGCTCCCCTCTATCGACCAGGAGCAAGAGGGGTCTAGACCCATTTGTAGTCAGACTACCTCAAACCAACTAAGTGTGGTCAATCTTTCTTCTCACTTACTCACAAAGGCCGAAATCCAGGTGCTTAGTCGTGGACTAACCTTTTGCCCAGAAGAGAACTTCGACTTATTTGGAGTCATTATTGATGTACACCTATTTGCTAGAAAATTACTATTGAAATCTATACATTCTAAAACTAACACTGAGATCGAGACAACTGATTGGTCGGGATACACTATGCGGGAATTCAAAGCACTTCGAGACCTGACTCTCCTTTATTGGGAAAGTCACCACATTGATCTTATTGACTCAATTGATTTGGAGGCCCTACTTACTAAAGTTGATAAGCCCCCATTTGATCCCAGTTCTACTTTTAAAAAACCTTCGCAGACTTTTCCACCGCTAAATTCCAATCCAAATGTTTCCCTCTTCGTTAAACAAACTATCAGAGATTTATGTAAACTCCAATGTGACAAACGTACTCCGCAAAACCTAACACCTGACGAAAATAAAGCATTGATTGCTTTATCGGCCAACACCACACTCACGGTCAAGCCATCGGACAAAGGAGGCAATGTTGTCCTTATGGACAACAATGATTATGTCAACATGTGCATGTATATCCTTGAGAACAAAGACTGGTACAAACCTATCCCTGTGAATCTCATTCGACAATACCATATAGATTTCTATACCCTTGTCGATAAAGCCTTTACCTCCCAAATCATTCCCCGTAATATATACGATTTCATTCGCACCCAATATCCCAAAACGGCAACTTTTTATAGCCTTCCAAAAATACATAAAAAACTAAACCCTCCACCTGGACGACCTATTGTTTCCGGGAACGGTTCCATTTCCGAAAACCTTAGCCGCCTAGTTGACACATACCTTCAACCGTATGTTAATGCCTTACCCTCCTTTTTAAAGGATACCATCCATCTATTAAAAATCATTGACCATACTACTATCTCGGACAATGCTTTACTAGTTGCCATTGATGTGGAGGCTTTATACAGCAGTATACCCCACATAAAGGGCCTAGAAACCATACGAAGATGTCTAACTAAAGGTCAGTTACATGACCACACCCTTGATGAGTTCCTGATGGACTCTCTTAGGTATATACTTTTTCACAATTACTTTTGTTTCAATGGCTCCCACTTCCTCCAGGTACAAGGCGTAGCGATGGGGACATGCTGTGCCCCATCCTACGCCAACATGTACCTGGGGGAGTGGGAGCTATCCCTCCCAGATGACGGATGTCTTGTCGGCCACCTGCGCCACATTAAACTGTGGCGCAGGTATATCGACGACATCCTGATCATCTGGGAGGGGCCGGAAAGTTCCTTACTGGAATTTTTCAATTGTCTAAACTGTAACCAGTACAACCTAAAATTTACTATGAGTTATGACAAATCTACTATTACCTTCTTGGACGTTAAAATATTTGTAGGTCCCCAAGGCCAACTATGTAGCACCCTGTTCCGCAAAAGTACAGCAGGAAACACGGTCCTACATGCGGACAGCTTTCACCCAGTCTTCCTCAAAAAATCCATTCCCTATGGACAGTACCTACGGCTTCGCCGCAATTGTTCGAACAATACTCTCTATCTTGAAGAAGCCGAAAGACTCCGAGACAGACTCTCTGCACGAGGCTATAGCTATTCCTGTCTACGAAAAGCTTTTAACAAAGCCAATATAAATTCTAGACAAGCACTACTATATTCTAACAAATCATCTCTAAATTCCAACCCCCAGACAACTAGGATAATTCTCGGTTTTTCGCGACAATATAAAGAGATTAGACAGATCTTTCAAAAGAATTGGAGCATCTTAACAAATGACCCACGACTGAATAATTTCCTACCCGAATATCCGTCTATTACGTATAAAAAGGCCACATCGATCAAAGACCGATTGGTCAAAAGCGAGTACACCATCGCCCCCTTAAAAGGAGCGCAATGTACATTGTTCGGCACTTTTCCCTGTGGACACTGCTCCTACTGCCCACTTATTAGGAGAGAGAAGATCTTCCCATTACCTAATGGCAATACATTCAAACCACTACACTTTACTAACTGCCAAACTAAAGGCGTGGTATACTATATGGAATGTGAATGCGGGGCTTATTATGTGGGAAAGACTAAGCAGGAATTCTGGCGGAGAATTTCTAAACATGTTTACAGTATGGAAATCGGAAACCTTCATCTTCCAATTGGAAGACACGCAGTACTACAACATCACTACACTGTACCCAAAATATCCTTCACCGCCCTCTATCGAATTCACATTCCCAATAGAGGCGGGGATTGGAATAAAATTCTCCTCCAGCAGGAGCAAAGATGGATCTTCAGGACACGGGCCACCATGCATCCCGGCCTGAATGAATCCTGCTCCTTTGCTCCATTCCTCAAAGGTTTTGTCTCAGGAAAAACACAATAGTATATACTACTGTAATACCATCCTCTTCCCCGCATTTTCCCTGTTGTGTTGTCTTGTTTTGTTTAAATTAATGTAATTTTTGAACAAATACTTTGACATAGTTGCCCCCATACGGTATAGAAGTTATAGAAACAATTTACTAATGCCTCTCTCCCCCCCTTCCTCTCCTGTTTATTTCTTTTTATTTCTTTTCATTTCTCTTCATTTAATCCATGTCCATTGGAATCATGTACATTTACCATTGCTCAAGCATCCTAACATGTATTTTCAGATCACTACTATGTTGTTGTTTTGCGATGCCTTAAGTATTATTCTTCCTGACATAAACCAATATACTATGATTGGTAAATATGACTACATGTGTCACAATCGCATATAAGGGGTTAATCTGTTGCCCACTATTGATTTGTTAACCTATGTTATGCATCTAATAATGTTATGTGTATGTTTTTCCTCTTTTCCAGTGTGGCCGCGGTGCGCTGTGGTGTGTGGGTCCGTGGCGTGTTGTCTCCCGTTCAGTCCCCCGGCCGCCTTCTCCCTGTCCCTGTCCTTGAGTTATCCCCTCGTACCACTTCCCAGCAGGGCGGGAGATACACGCGCCATGGCGCAACGTGTGTTGCATCCACAGGGTGGCGCCTTACCGCCCGAGTGGATGCGAATCCCTCCCTGCTGGCGGCGTGAGCGATCGCTTCCGAGACGCGGTGACGTCATCACGTGAGCGCCGCTTGGCGCCCACGGTGGCGTCGCACGTTGCGATGCGTCATGCGGAAGCGACGGCTGTGTCGGCTTCGCGCGATCCTCGCCCACACCGGAAGAACCACCCTGACAACCAGTGGGTATCGGCGGACCACCAGGTTGGACAAGGGAGATACACCTTGTCTCCTCCCACAACACGTGGGACCAGCTGGACCAATCCCGGTATCGTGAGCGGTATATATTTCCGCATCCGATTGCTGGCACTCAGAGAGGCATGCGGCATCTCCATGAGTGACAGTGTCCAGCTAGTCGGTAAGCTACTTTATTCACATTACTTACTCTCTTTTCAGCCAGCTGACTATACTCCCCTGCCTTTTTAACTAAATGGTCTCATATACTTTCTAATACTTCTTTTATACAACAGACAATATTTCAGTTTCAACACCTTGGGTATAAGTGGAAACTTTGGAGGTAACCCCGATCTGTTTCATCTCATTTTTATTTTATTTTCAGTCCCCTTCCCACTTACCACCGCCTACACTCCCATTGTCAGTCACCTTGGATTTTAGTCACTTCCCACTCCCTTTTTCCACGCTCTTCCACTTGACCCTTTCCCACTGTCACTACGTCACCCTACCCCCTTGTTTTACTGTCACTACCTTTCACTCCCCTTTTGTCTTCCACTACTTCTCACATCCCCTACGTACCCCTCACTCCCTTTTCCCCCCTCACTTTCTTCCACCTCTCTTCCTCCTCCTTCCCCCTTCTCCCCTTTTCTTGCCACCTCCTTATTCACATTTTCACTTTTCTTGTCCCTTCCCATTTATCACTTTTCATTCCCTCACTCACATTCCATCCTAGCTCCACTGTCCCTCACGCTCCACCTTCTAGCTTTCTTCTCACTCCATCACTCCTCCTTTTTCCTTCCCCGGTCTCACCTGTTTCACACTTCCTTAGTCTTTGCACCATTCACTTTACGTTTCATTTATTCTACCATTTCTTCACTCACCATTATTTTCATCACTACCTTTCTCCTATTTGTACCTAATTTCTATTCTCCATTCCCTATCCCCACGTGCACTCACTTTCCCCTCCCCCCTCCTTCACTTTTAGCACCAGTTTCCAATTCCCACTCCATCCTACCATCATTTCCCCTTCTGTTCCACTATCACGTTTTTCTCCTCACCCTGTTCCACCTCCCAGTCCATCCCACCTGTTTTACCTCCCCAACCCTCTTCACCAGTTTCCAATTTCCACTCCATCCTACCATAATTTCCCCTTCTGTTCCACCATCACGTTTTTCTTCTCACCCTGTTCCACCTCCCAGTCCATCCCACCTGTTTTACCTCCCCAACCCTTTTCACTCCCGTTTGTTTCCCACCCTGTACCTCCATTATCCCACTTTTTCATGTACTCATACCTAACTAGTGGCCATTTTATGACATTAACCACTTTACTCAATTCCAGGACTCCCCTCCTTTACTTTTTGAACCCCATTTTTCTTTATCCTTCTGGTCCACCTGAACGCCACCAGTCTTGTCTGGTGCTTCCTCGCAAGTGGCTGAGGGCCACTCTTGGGCGGTCACGTTGGGGACTGGGCAAGTCCGGGGGACTGGTCGGGAGTATCGTCGGCCTGCACTTCACGCCTGCATCGGACCACAACTGGATGCCCCATAACTTAAATTTCTAGCCACAATCCTCTGAAGAAGACCGAATGGTCGAAACGCGTTAGGAATATACACCTGCCTGCCACTATTCAGGCCATGTATTTCATTATTTATCTGGAAATGTTATGGTTGTTTTAATCAATTTTGTTACTCTGCCGCAACTCATTCCTTGTATACCCCTTAATTTTTATGTCAATAATTACTTTTGTAATAAAACGTTTTTACCATAGACGTTGCATTGCCACTTTACTTCACATTTGCTGCTTCAAAGCCCCATGGGACCTTTTTTCTATTCCAAACATATCGGGGTGTGCAGCTAATTCTCTCCACTCAATAGGTTTGTCCCTTTTCTCAAATTCATTGGAGTGTTAAAACACTCCCCTCCCTTCTGACCTTGTGGAGATAAGGCATGAGTTGCTTGGCATTGGCTATGTTCATTTTTCCTCTGTGATTTTTGTGATTTTTTGTGATTATTGTCAAAATGAGCATGTACCATGGTGACGAATGGGCCAACCTTATGCAAGGCTATGAAACCTCATTCGAAAAGGCCGATCAAGTCGAAACACAAATATCCTCACTCACCAATCAACTAGCTAAAATCCTAGAGAAAAAATCCTCACTGTACTGGCATGTGAAAACCTTTGATAGGTACATCAAAGATAAAATCAACCCCTTTGGACTACGTGTCCAGATCTTCCCCAGTTCTGACCTGATAGGCCAAGCCTGCAGATCAGAATGGGAGGAGAATCTTAACCATTGTTCTAATGAGATGATGATGATCTTATCACGCGAGTATAATAAACAAATTATTGCTCTCGATGTGGATATCAACAATTTAGAAACCGCACTACTACCACACCGAGAACATGCTCTGGCGATAGAATTACAGATTAGTCTTAAAGATAATCTGTTGGCCTACAACCGAGGCATCCTTCAGGAAAAGGAGGTCAAGTACTGGCGTGACAAGATGGCCTTTTCTGAAGGAAAGGCGTATAAATGGAGTACTCAAAACAATAGAAGACCCCCCAAAAGGGACCAGCATGGTCCCCAAGGCTCATACAAATCCCAGAATCCAGTAGCTTCCTCCTCACAAGACTACAACAAACACCCTACACAAGATAGGAGAGGTAGAAACAAGAGAGGCCGAACCAGTAGGAGACCTAGTGAACATGAAAGTACAAAACGCTCTACGGAGAATATTAATACGAGGGAAAAAAGAGAGGCTACAAATACTCAGGAATCACAAGAATACCAACAACAATCGGGTGGGAATGACTCAGATCTCCCACCTGAAAGGATAGTGAGTACCAACAACACTCTCAATACCCTCCAAAAACCCACTGCCCAAAAACCTTTAAACCCCCCTCGGGGCCCTGGCTCCCCTCTATCGACCAGGAGCAAGAGGGGTCTAGACCCATTTGTAGTCAGACTACCTCAAACCAACTAAGTGTGGTCAATCTTTCTTCTCACTTACTCACAAAGGCCGAAATCCAGGTGCTTAGTCGTGGACTAACCTTTTGCCCAGAAGAGAACTTCGACTTATTTGGAGTCATTATTGATGTACACCTATTTGCTAGAAAATTACTATTGAAATCTATACATTCTAAAACTAACACTGAGATCGAGACAACTGATTGGTCGGGATACACTATGCGGGAATTCAAAGCACTTCGAGACCTGACTCTCCTTTATTGGGAAAGTCACCACATTGATCTTATTGACTCAATTGATTTGGAGGCCCTACTTACTAAAGTTGATAAGCCCCCATTTGATCCCAGTTCTACTTTTAAAAAACCTTCGCAGACTTTTCCACCGCTAAATTCCAATCCAAATGTTTCCCTCTTCGTTAAACAAACTATCAGAGATTTATGTAAACTCCAATGTGACAAACGTACTCCGCAAAACCTAACACCTGACGAAAATAAAGCATTGATTGCTTTATCGGCCAACACCACACTCACGGTCAAGCCATCGGACAAAGGAGGCAATGTTGTCCTTATGGACAACAATGATTATGTCAACATGTGCATGTATATCCTTGAGAACAAAGACTGGTACAAACCTATCCCTGTGAATCTCATTCGACAATACCATATAGATTTCTATACCCTTGTCGATAAAGCCTTTACCTCCCAAATCATTCCCCGTAATATATACGATTTCATTCGCACCCAATATCCCAAAACGGCAACTTTTTATAGCCTTCCAAAAATACATAAAAAACTAAACCCTCCACCTGGACGACCTATTGTTTCCGGGAACGGTTCCATTTCCGAAAACCTTAGCCGCCTAGTTGACACATACCTTCAACCGTATGTTAATGCCTTACCCTCCTTTTTAAAGGATACCATCCATCTATTAAAAATCATTGACCATACTACTATCTCGGACAATGCTTTACTAGTTGCCATTGATGTGGAGGCTTTATACAGCAGTATACCCCACATAAAGGGCCTAGAAACCATACGAAGATGTCTAACTAAAGGTCAGTTACATGACCACACCCTTGATGAGTTCCTGATGGACTCTCTTCGGTATATACTTTTTCACAATTACTTTTGTTTCAATGGCTCCCACTTCCTCCAGGTACAAGGCGTAGCGATGGGGACATGCTGTGCCCCATCCTACGCCAACATGTACCTGGGGGAGTGGGAGCTATCCCTCCCAGATGACGGATGTCTTGTCGGCCACCTGCGCCACATTAAACTGTGGCGCAGGTATATCGACGACATCCTGATCATCTGGGAGGGGCCGGAAAGTTCCTTACTGGAATTTTTCAATTGTCTAAACTGTAACCAGTACAACCTAAAATTTACTATGAGTTATGACAAATCTACTATTACCTTCTTGGACGTTAAAATATTTGTAGGTCCCCAAGGCCAACTATGTAGCACCCTGTTCCGCAAAAGTACAGCAGGAAACACGGTCCTACATGCGGACAGCTTTCACCCAGTCTTCCTCAAAAAATCCATTCCCTATGGACAGTACCTACGGCTTCGCCGCAATTGTTCGAACAATACTCTCTATCTTGAAGAAGCCGAAAGACTCCGAGACAGACTCTCTGCACGAGGCTATAGCTATTCCTGTCTACGAAAAGCTTTTAACAAAGCCAATATAAATTCTAGACAAGCACTACTATATTCTAACAAATCATCTCTAAATTCCAACCCCCAGACAACTAGGATAATTCTCGGTTTTTCGCGACAATATAAAGAGATTAGACAGATCTTTCAAAAGAATTGGAGCATCTTAACAAATGACCCACGACTGAATAATTTCCTACCCGAATATCCGTCTATTACGTATAAAAAGGCCACATCGATCAAAGACCGATTGGTCAAAAGCGAGTACACCATCGCCCCCTTAAAAGGAGCGCAATGTACATTGTTCGGCACTTTTCCCTGTGGACACTGCTCCTACTGCCCACTTATTAGGAGAGAGAAGATCTTCCCATTACCTAATGGCAATACATTCAAACCACTACACTTTACTAACTGCCAAACTAAAGGCGTGGTATACTATATGGAATGTGAATGCGGGGCTTATTATGTGGGAAAGACTAAGCAGGAATTCTGGCGGAGAATTTCTAAACATGTTTACAGTATGGAAATCGGAAACCTTCATCTTCCAATTGGAAGACACGCAGTACTACAACATCACTACACTGTACCCAAAATATCCTTCACCGCCCTCTATCGAATTCACATTCCCAATAGAGGCGGGGATTGGAATAAAATTCTCCTCCAGCAGGAGCAAAGATGGATCTTCAGGACACGGGCCACCATGCATCCCGGCCTGAATGAATCCTGCTCCTTTGCTCCATTCCTCAAAGGTTTTGTCTCAGGAAAAACACAATAGTATATACTACTGTAATACCATCCTCTTCCCCGCATTTTCCCTGTTGTGTTGTCTTGTTTTGTTTAAATTAATGTAATTTTTGAACAAATACTTTGACATAGTTGCCCCCATACGGTATAGAAGTTATAGAAACAATTTACTAATGCCTCTCTCCCCCCCTTCCTCTCCTGTTTATTTCTTTTTATTTCTTTTCATTTCTCTTCATTTAATCCATGTCCATTGGAATCATGTACATTTACCATTGCTCAAGCATCCTAACATGTCTTTTCAGATCACTACTATGTTGTTGTTTTGCGATGCCTTAAGTATTATTCTTCCTGACATAAACCAATATACTATGATTGGTGAATATGACTACATGTGTCACAATCGCATATAAGGGGTTAATCTGTTGCCCACTATTGATTTGTTAACCTATGTTATGCATCTAATAATGTTATGTGTATGTTTTTCCTCTTTTCCAGTGTGGCCGCGGTGCGCTGTGGTGTGTGGGTCCGTGGCGTGTTGTCTCCCGTTCAGTCCCCCGGCCGCCTTCTCCCTGTCCCTGTCCTTGAGTTATCCCCTCATACCACTTCCCAGCAGGGCGGGAGATACACGCGCCATGGCGCAACGTGTGTTGCATCCACAGGGTGGCGCCTTACCGCCCGAGTGGATGCGAATCCCTCCCTGCTGGCGGCGTGAGCGATCGCTTCCGAGACGCGGTGACGTCATCACGTGAGCGCCGCTTGGCGCCCACGGTGGCGTCGCACGTTGCGATGCGTCATGCGGAAGCGACGGCTGTGTCGGCTTCGCGCGATCCTCGCCCACACCGGAAGAACCACCCTGACAACCAGTGGGTATCGGCGGACCACCAGGTTGGACAAGGGAGATACACCTTGTCTCCTCCCACAACACGTGGGACCAGCTGGACCAATCCCGGTATCGTGAGCGGTATATATTTCCGCATCCGATTGCTGGCACTCAGAGAGGCATGCGGCATCTCCATGAGTGACAGTGTCCAGCTAGTCGGTAAGCTACTTTATTCACATTACTTACTCTCTTTTCAGCCAGCTGACTATACTCCCCTGCCTTTTTAACTAAATGGTCTCATATACTTTCTAATACTTCTTTTATACAACAGACAATATTTCAGTTTCAACACCTTGGGTATAAGTGGAAACTTTGGAGGTAACCCCGATCTGTTTCATCTCATTTTTATTTTATTTTCAGTCCCCTTCCCACTTACCACCGCCTACACTCCCATTGTCAGTCACCTTGGATTTTAGTCACTTCCCACTCCCTTTTTCCACGCTCTTCCACTTGACCCTTTCCCACTGTCACTACGTCACCCTACCCCCTTGTTTTACTGTCACTACCTTTCACTCCCCTTTTGTCTTCCACTACTTCTCACATCCCCTACGTACCCCTCACTCCCTTTTCCCCCCTCACTTTCTTCCACCTCTCTTCCTCCTCCTTCCACCTTCTCCCCTTTTCTTGCCACCTCCTTATTCACATTTTCACTTTTCTTGTCCCTTCCCATTTATCACTTTTCATTCCCTCACTCACATTCCATCCTAGCTCCACTGTCCCTCACGCTCCACCTTCTAGCTTTCTTCTCACTCCATCACTCCTCCTTTTTCCTTCCCCGGTCTCACCTGTTTCACACTTCCTTAGTCTTTGCACCATTCACTTTACGTTTCATTTATTCTACCATTTCTTCACTCACCATTATTTTCATCACTACCTTTCTCCTATTTGTACCTAATTTCTATTCTCCATTCCCTATCCCCACGTGCACTCACTTTCCCCTCCCCCCTCCTTCACTTTTAGCACCAGTTTCCAATTCCCACTCCATCCTACCATCATTTCCCCTTCTGTTCCACTATCACGTTTTTCTCCTCACCCTGTTCCACCTCCCAGTCCATCCCACCTGTTTTACCTCCCCAACCCTCTTCAACAGTTTCCAATTTCCACTCCATCCTACCATAATTTCCCCTTCTGTTCCACCATCACGTTTTTCTTCTCACCCTGTTCCACCTCCCAGTCCATCCCACCTGTTTTACCTCCCCAACCCTTTTCACTCCCGTTTGTTTCCCACCCTGTACCTCCATTATCCCACTTTTTCATGTACTCATACCTAACTAGTGGCCATTTTATGACATTAACCACTTTACTCAATTCCAGGACTCCCCTCCTTTACTTTTTGAACCCCATTTTTCTTTATCCTTCTGGTCCACCTGAACGCCACCAGTCTTGTCTGGTGCTTCCTCGCAAGTGGCTGAGGGCCACTCTTGGGCGGTCACGTTGGGGACTGGGCAAGTCCGGGGGACTGGTCGGGAGTATCGTCGGCCTGCACTTCACGCCTGCATCGGACCACAACTGGATGCCCCATAACTTAAATTTCTAGCCACAATCCTCTGAAGAAGACCGAATGGTCGAAACGCGTTAGGAATATACACCTGCCTGCCACTATTCAGGCCATGTATTTCATTATTTATCTGGAAATGTTATGGTTGTTTTAATCAATTTTGTTACTCTGCCGCAACTCATTCCTTGTATACCCCTTAATTTTTATGTCAATAATTACTTTTGTAATAAAACGTTTTTACCATAGACGTTGCATTGCCACTTTACTTCACATTTGCTGCTTCAAAGCCCCATGGGACCTTTTTTCTATTCCAAACAAGAACTATATTTACCTACCACCTACCTAGGAGGGTGCTACACATAGGGCCAGATTCTCATATATTTTCGGCAGCGTAGCGTAAGCCATTTACACTACGCCGCCGCTGCGTACTAGAGCAAGTGCTTTATTCTCAAAGCACTTGCTCCGTAGTTTTCGCTGGCGTCTCGTAAATCGCCAAGCGTAAACCCGCGCAATTCAAATGGGGCGGCTTGTATTTAAATTAAGCGCGCCCCCGCGCCGAACGAACTGCGCATGCGCCGGCCGGGGAAAAAGCCCAGTGGGCATGCTCCAGCTCACGTCGGGAAGCGTCGTTGAAACCGACGTCAAAACGACGTGAGCGTCATTTACGCAACTCCCTATTCGCGAACGAGTTAGTAAAACGACGTAAGCGACGGAAAAAGCCGACGCTGACCCGACGCCATACTTAACATGGCATCCGACGGGACCCGACGGCATCCGACGGTACTTCGTAAGGTTACTCCACATAGAAGCTGAGGTACCGACGTAAATGTGCAGTACCTCCCTCTACTGCCCCCTTGAGGACTGGATCTCGTACTGGATCAGTCAGTCAGTCAGTTAGTTAGGTAGCGGAGTAGCAGCAGGAGCCCCCATCGGAACTCGCTCCTAGGAGTAGGAGCGTGCTGCTTTAGCTCCAGGCAGGCGTAGGCAGCAGGCAGGCAGGGTCTCCCCCAGTCCATCCAGCCTCAGCTCCTACTGTGCCACCTACCTGCATCTGGATCCGGATCTCCTTCAGCCTCCTCCGGGCCTCCTCCAGCCTCTCTCCATCAAACCTACTCTGGACTCCATCTGGCAGGTAAAACCTGCCCCCCCCCCCTGGAATCAAGGGCGGCCGTCCTTTTCAGGACAAGCTGCAGCTTGTTTTTAGCCAGGAATCAGCCCACCCTCACCACAGACCACAACCGAGGCACCCCCCCTCGCCACCCCTCCCCCGCAGCAAATTTCTGTCCTTTTCGGCGGTCCGCGCCAGCCTATGCTAGGTTCGCGGCTTCCACGGCTCAGGAAAGTCTGCGGCTTCAACCGCGGCCTACCAGCGCACAGCAACATCGCTCGGGATCACCCCCAGATTCACCCTGCATACCCCCCCTCACCCCTGGAAGACCACAGCCATCCCCGATTCACCCAACCAGCCCTCTCTGGCTGTCTCTAGCCAGGGTTAGCTCCCCAGCCTGGGGCCTCTGTCGGCGGCCATCTTGATACACCTCCCCTTCCCCAGCTTTAGCAATACCTTTCACCCCAGCCCCTCACAATCGTATCTGCATTTGATCCAGGGTTTGTGCCGATCGCCTCTTAGGGATCAGGAAGGAATTTTTTCTCCCTGCCCAGCACATTGGCTTAGCTGGGCCAGGGTGTTTTTTGCCTTCCTCTGGACCAAATAAAAAATAGCTGGGAGAGAGGATTCAAGGATTCCTCTCCCCACCACCAGCTGATCATCGCCACCAAAAGGAACGACTTTTCTCCCCGGTGAATGGCGACCATGGCTAATCTGCGCTACTCCGCAGAAACCATTTGGAATTTGAGGCGTTTCGCCGCAATACTGCCAGCCATCACCAAAAAGACCCTAAGAATTGAGCACCTTTTGAGGATCGATCGACGATCGACCGTCAAAATTTTTAGCCGTTTACCCCAACCTAAGCACATTTCATGTGCTCTGATCAACACAAGATCTGCAGTAAAACACCGACTTGAAATCCATGATTTCATTCTACAACACGACCTAGACTGCCTTTTTATTACAGAGAGCTGGCTCACAGCCGACTGTAACACCATTCTAGGAGAATTGGTGCCAGAAAACTACCGTATTATTACGGAAAACAGAATAGGGCAAAGAGGTGGAGGACTGGCGGTGATCCATAAGACGCGTCTTGCGATCACAAAACCAAGCCTCCAAAACCCTCTTCCGTTCATGGAAACCCTTACTCTTCAACTGCAAGTAAACGGCCAGAAGACCGTCCGGATTCTACTCTGCTACAGGCCACCTGGCCCCAAGTCGCAGCTGCTCCCATCTTTGACGGACTTTGTCTCCACCTATACCCTGAATAGCAAACACCTTTTGCTGCTCGGGGACTTCAACCTTTGGGCCAACTCCCCGCAAGACCCCATTGCCGACGCCTGCATCGCCCACCTGGAAGGATTAGGGCTTCAGCAATTAGTATGTGGGCCCACACATGCTTCAGGTCATACGCTCGATCTTATTTTCAGACAAGATCTGGAAATAAAAATCTTGGAAAATGAACCATTGCCATGGACAGATCACCATGCAATTAAATTCATTATTTCCGAATTCCCCCCCTTAACAAAAACATCAAATCCAGTGACAACACACTGGACCAGATGTCAGAAGAAGCTCCACTCGGAACTCTTCAAAACCACGTTAGGGGAAAAAATAAACACAATTCAGCCGCACCAAACAGCGGAAGAAACACTAAAGGCCATAAACACAGCACTGTTGCAGTCAGCTGACTTGATAGCGCCGAAACGAAAGACCCAGATCAGGAAAAATAACTCCGGCTGGTTCAACAACCAGCTGGCGTTACTGAAGCAAGAGCGCAGAAGGGCAGAAGCAGCCTGGAAGAGAAGCTCCTCAGATGAGAATCTCGCGATTTACAAGGCAATAACCAGAAAATACTACAAGCAAATCTTCGAAGCCAAGAAAAACTATTTTTCTGAGGCTATCAACGGTGCCCTAAATCGCCCCCGCGAACTCTTCAAGCTGGTCACTCAGACCATGAATCCAGGATGTCTTGAAGCCCCCAACTCGGATACACAAGAATTTTGCGATGAGTTATCGGATTGCTTCATTAACAAAATTGAGGCAATCCGGCAAAGCATTCAGCGGAACAACTGCCTTCCCAGCTCCCCCCGTAGTCATTTACACAGCACCGGCAACAATTCACCACAGTTTGGTGAGTTCACGCTGGAACCCATCTCCATTCAGACCACTAAAAATATCATCGGCACTCTGCGCAACAGCACGGCGCCAAATGATATTATCCCCACTAAACTGCTGAAGGAATGCGCCGACATCCTGGCACCTCCTGTCACGCAGCTTATTAACCAATCCTTCAGGGAGGGCATAATGCCCTCCCAGCTGAAGGAGGGCTTCATTCAACCCATCTTGAAGAAAGCCACCCTGGATCCTAAGGATCCACTCAACTGGCGTCCCATAACAGGCCTAAATGTTCTCTCCAAGATAATGGAGAAAGCAGTGGTACAGCAGCTGCAACAGCATCTTGATACCCACAACTTACTAGACCCATTGCAATCAGGATTCCGTCCCGGACACGGGACGGAAACAGCATTGCTTAAGATATGGGACGACGTTCTTGAGGCCGCAGACGAAGGAGAATCTTCTCTTCTGGTTCTGCTGGACCTAAGCGCAGCCTTTGATACAGTTGATCACAAGCTGTTGTTGACTCGGCTGGCTAAAATAGCCAAAGTCGCAGAAAGCGATCTATCTTGGTTCTCCTCTTTTTTGGAAAACCGATCGCAAATAGTCAAGCTAGGATCATTCACTTCGGAACAACGCACATTATCGTGCGGGGTCCCTCAGGGATCTCCCCTGTCGCCGATGTTATTCAACATCTATCTGCGTCCTCTTTTTGAAATCATCAGCAGCCAAAAACTGCTATATCACTCTTACGCAGACGACACGCAACTGTACTTCCGCATTAGCAATAAAAAGGATCACCACCTCGATCTAGAGACATGCCTCTCTTTGATAGAGGATTGGATGACAAAGAGTTATCTCAAACTCAACGGAGCGAAAACAGAACTTCTTCTGTTTCACGCCAAGCGTAGGAATCAACCGATAACAACCTGGATCCCCCCGCCCATTCTGGGCAAAGTCATCACCCCTAGCGCCAAAGTCAAAAGTCTTGGGGTCATCTTTGACTCCGACATGACAATGAACGCACAAATAGGGGCAGTAGTCAGCGGATCTCACTATCTGCTGCGCCTACTACGCAGACTCACGCCTTTTATTCCGAAGAAGGACATAGCGGTCGTGGTGGGAGCAATTGTAAACTCCAGATTGGACTACGCAAATGCCCTTTACCTCGGACTCCCCAAGTACCAAATCGCTCGTCTTCAAGTCGTTCAAAATACGGCCGCCAGACTTGTGACTGGGAAAAAACCCTGGGAATCAATCTCACCTTCGTTGAGATCCCTTCACTGGCTACCAGTCAATGACAGAATCACTTTTAAAGCACTCTGTCTAACGCATAGATGTATCCATGGGAATGCTCCCCATTATCTATGCGAAAAATTAAAAATGTACAATCCCAATCGGATTCTACGATCCAACAATCAAAATCGGCTTCAAATACCGAAAGCCAGATACAAGTCCAAAGGAGACAGGAGATTCACTGTCCAAGGTCCCAGACTATGGAACGCCTTACCAGTCAGCATTAGACTGGAGGAGAACTACTTGGTCTTCAGAAGAAAGATTAAGACGCATCTCTTTTGATCTCAAAGGAGACAGGAACAACAAGCGCCCAGAGGCGATTTACTTCGCATGTGCTGCGCTATACAAGTTCTTCATTCATTCATTCAACCTTACGCGGACGAAAACGACGTATGCGACGACGGGGCGGTGTAAAAGCGATCGGGAATCGACGTACTACCTCATTTGCATATGCAAAAACAACGTAAAGGCCACCTAGTGGCCGGAGTTGTCATTACACCTACGATCCGAAAGTGTAATGCTTTTACACTTGTCGGATGTAGAAGCGTATCTATGCAAAAGTGATGCTAAGCATCACTCGCATAGATACGAGGACAAAAAAAAAGGCGATACGACGGGGTATCTGAGATACTCCGTCGTAACGCCTCTGAGAATCTGGCCCAAAGAGTCCATCTGTAGGCTCAGGGCCCTGAAGACTTCCGCAGCAACATGATGATGTCACAGATAGATTATTCGGTAGGCCTTTGAGTGCCACAGCCCTAATTGAAAATGCAAAGAGAGTTTTTTGGCACTCAAGACAGGGCAGGGTTTAACAACAAAAGTCAATGTATATTTAAATAATAATATAATGTTTATTACAAAAATACACTTTTCTAAAAGACAACAAATATTTGCATAAAAAAACAAGTTCTTCAGTACATGATTACACCATTAATGAAATTACAGTATATAAACTTTTATCCAGTTGTATGTCTGAGCCTCAATGTGTTTCTTGGACTTTGGTCCACTTCATCAGGACATTACTAGCGGAACATATGTGTACTTCACTGGATGGGATTGGGTGTGGGGAGAGGCAAACTAATACCCCATATGGGGACAAACCAAGCAAGCACCAGGGCTGGAGGAACGCAACAGGTGGATCCACACAAAATTATAATGTGTATGTAGAATTTTATGGATTCACTGTTGAGCAGGGGGGGTTCCGCAGATCGGAGTTGTTAAGCGCGGGGATTACCGCAGATCGCAGGGATTTACCACGAATCGCGGGGGATTTAACGCGAATCGCGGGGATTTAACGCGAATAACGGTAATCGCGGTGGGGGCCGCGGGATCGCGGGACTTTTGCCGTGATCGCGGGACCGCAGGAATTTACCACGAATCGCGGGACAATCCCGCGAACTCCGGGACGGTTGGGAGGTATGCATAGCACCAAGGCCGGTGCTACCACTAGGCAAACTAGGCAGCGCTTAGGGCGCACTGCTGCCTAGGGCGCCCAGCCACTGGTGTCCCTACTCTCTGCAGCTAGCAACTAAATCTCAACATCAGCAGGCAGCTGCCGCTCCATTTGCACATTGTGCCAGAGACACGGCAGAGGACAGCGTCTGTGTCCTGACTCTGGAATAATTGGAAGCAAGCAAACATTCATTGATGGGTGCTGGTGAGGCTGCATTAATTGGCACTGGTGAGGCTGTATTTGATAGGCACTGGTGAGGCTGCATTTGATAGGCACTGGTAAGGCTGCATTTGATAGGCACTGGTAAGGCTGCATTTGATAGGCACTGGTGAGTCTGCATTTGATAGGCACTGGTGAGGCTGCATTTTATGGGCGCTGGTGAGGCTGCATTTGATAAGCACAGGTGAGTCTGCATTTAATGGGCGCTGGTGAGGCTGTATTTGATGGGCGCTGGTAGGCTGCATTTGATCTGCGCTGGTAGGCTGCATTTGATGGGCGCTGGTAGGCTGCATTTGATCTGCGCTGGTAAAGGCTGCATTTGATGGGCGATGGTAAGGCTGCATTTGTGCGCTGATAGGCTGCATTTGATGGGAACTGGTGAGGCTGCATTTGATGGGCGCTGGTGAGGCTGCATTGATTGGTGCTGGTGAGGCTGCATTGAAAGGCACTGATGTGGTTGCATTGAGGGGCACAGGTGAGGATGCATTTGATAGGCACTGTTAAGGCTGCATTTGATGGGCGCTGGTGAGGCTGCATTTGATGGGCGCTGATAGGCTGCATTTGATGGGCGCTGGTGAGGCTTCATTTGTTGGGAACTGGTGAGGCTGCATTGAGGGGAACTGGTCTGGCTGCATTGAGGGGCACTGGTAGGCTGCATTGAGGGGAGCTGGTGAGGATGCATTTGATGGGCGCTGGTGGGCTGCATGTGATGGGTATTTTATTAAAGGTGGGGTATACATGAGCAAGGCAAAAGGAGTGGAGTCCTTTATGTAATAGAGGCTTAAGTTGTTTGGAGTCCAGCTTGCGTGGCAATCATGACTACCTCCATTGACACTGAATGGAGGGGTACACTTAGCCACCCAGGAAAATGAAGTGTGTTATCTGTAGGATTGCCCCTTGATGACGTCACCTCTGATGAAACACATAGGCGGCGTACACACGACCGAGGTTCTCGCTGGAAACCAGCGAGAACCTCGCTGCAAGCTGCATTCTAGCGAGGACCTCGGCCGTGTGTACGCTTCTGGCTCGCCCCGCCCGTCGGGAAGCCCGTCGAGCAGGAATAGAGAGCACGCTCTCTATTTGCTCGACGGCCCGCCTGGATGAATGGCTGGTTGCCATTCCCGACAGGCGGGTCGCCGATTTCGACGGCCGGCAGAGAACCTCGACGGGCGGAACGATGTGTTCTGCCCGTCAAGGTTCTCTGCCGTGTGTACACGGCCATAGAGTGGGGCTAGGACATGCGCATGTCACCATTTGGATTTGGGTATCATTACACAGTCAGCACTGTTAATCGTCATTTACGTCATTTACTAAAAGTGGTTTTAAATTATTTTACAGTATTGGGGGGCATTTCCCATATTTTGGGCCTTCCCATGTATGTGTTTGAGGGACAGATATCTGGAAGTGATTTGTGGAAGTATACAGCCTGATTGTATGTTTACCTAAGGCTTAGGGAGCTGAGCCTTTCCAGTTAACAGCCTACTGTACTGTGTCTTTTAGTTGGACGCCCCCTGGTGATGTTTTTATATTATCTCGGAGGAGAAAAGGGTGATATACCCATAGTGACCAAAGAGGATCATGGTCTTCTGGTAAGATGCTCAGAGTGGTGTGTTGTGATTTACACATGAGTTCTGCAGGAGACTCACATTTTGTTGGGGCACTTTATTCACTAATTATGGACTTGTTTAATTATTAAGTTATTTCAGAACTGTTTTTGGCACTTCAGCACTTTAAAGTTCTAAACCCAGGACCCTGCATTCACTATATGTGCTCTCCCCCAGGACACAGAACATGGAAATGCAATTATTTTGCTAAATACCGTTTCCTCATCAGAAGTATATAGCAGTCTTGTGACTTCTATCAGTGTCTGATTAAAGCTTGTAGGAGGAGTTTTCATTCCACTCTGACTGTCCTATGAGGCTGCAGGTCCCCTGACTCTCTGTCTGGACAGTGTTAATCATATGCACCCTCCCAAGAGAAAATACCTCTCTAGCAATACACACCAAGCTGAGCATGTGGCACTGTACTATCATGAGATGGACTGGTGACAATGGAAGAAGGGAAGGATCAGAGAAGACAGGATGAAAAAGCCTTTTTACACAATGCAGAGGATTAACCTCTTAGGTTCCACAGTGAACGGGGAGATGCCTATGTAAACAAGGCATTTCCCTGTTCTGCTTAGAGACATGACAGACAACTACTGCTCCCTGTCATCAGGAGCAGTCATCAATGTCGTGTCCCTGGTAGCCCAGCCCTGGCAGTGTCATTTACACAGTAATCAGTGCAGTGTCCAATGTGTCCGCCATAATGACACAGTCACAATTAAAATCTCAGATCGCCGCCATTACTAATAAAAACTAATAATAATAAAAATGCCATAAATCTATCCCCCATTTTGTAGACACTATGGCCCGGCATATGCGCTCAACGTTGCGCTGGCATAGCGTATAGTTGTCGGCGTAAGCCGACGTAAGTCAAAGTAGGTGGAAGTGGGCGTGATATATTAAAATGAAGCGTGACCCCATGCAAATGGTGGGCTGAGCTTCAAAAAACGAACTGCGCATGCGTCGTCTCTTGCCCGCATCCCAGTGCGCATGCTCACAGTCACGTCAAAATAGCTGCCTAAGATACGTCAATACACTGCCTACGACGTGAACGTAACCCACGCACAGCCCTAATCACGTACTACGTAAACGACGTAACATACGACGGCTGTTACCTGGTCCCTATCTTTGAATGGGTTGCGCCACCTATATGGTGGAATAACTTTACGCCGGACGTAAGCCTTACGCAAACCGCGTATCTTTTCCGCCTGGCGCATCTACGTTCGTGAATCGACGTATCTCCCTCATTTGCATATTTGCAATGGGGCGTCCAGCGTAACTATGCGCCCAAATACGCCGGCGTAGGCAAGTTACGTCGGTGGACTGAAGCCTATTTTTCAGGCGTATCTAGCTTTGGGAATCGGCGCAGGGATACGACGGCGCACATTTGTACTTATGGCAGCGTAGCTCTAGATACGCCGGCGTAAAGCTTACGTGAATCTGGGCCCATAGGTTTTGTGCAAACCAATCAATATGCGCTTATTGCGATTTTTTTTTATTTTAAAAAATATTGCTTTTTTTCACAATTGTCGCTCTGTTTGGTTTAAAAAAACAAAAAATAAAAACCGTAGAGGTGATCAAATACTACCAAAAGAAAGCTCTATTTGTGGGGAAAAAAAGGACGCCAATTTTGTTCGGGTGCAACGTCGCACGACCGCGCAATTGTCAATTAAAGCAACGCAGTGCAGAATCGCAAAAAGTGCTCATGTCAGAAAGGGGGTAAATCCTTCTGGGGCTGAAGTGGTTAAATAAAAATATGCCTAAGCCCTGGTTCACATTAATGCTACTTTTAAATCGCACTACTTCACTTGAAGTAGCGCTATTTCAAAGTAGCAAGGTCAGAGCGATTTCAGGTGCTACTTAATAGACATCTGTGAGGCTTCATACACCGATGTCTATTGAAATCGCACCTGAAATTGGCAAAAGTAGTGCAGGAAGTACTTTTGCAAATCGGTGTGGTGCCGCATAATCGGTGTTGCACCGATTGGAACAGTGCCATTGCCGCCAAAAGGCTGCGACTTGTCATGCAATTTGATCTCTTAAATCGCATTAAAAAACGCTCCAATGTGGACCTAGGCTAAAGGACATTCGGTTTTGCCCACTTCACACAGGACAAAAGTACCTGCAGGTTTAGACAAATGGCATCTAAACCTTTTGCACTAAATAGATATTGGGTAAGTTAAAGCCGACCTTCAGTCATTTTTTAAACTTTCAGCTATTAAATCTTCTGCCCTTGTTGTTGTTTTAACTTTTGGATAGTAAAACATTTTTTTTTCTGCCAGTAAATACCTTATACAGTTGAACCTCAGATTACAAGTATAATCCGTTCCAGGAGTAGGTTCGTAATCCAAAGTACTTGCATATCAAAGCGAGTTTTCCCATTGAAGTCAATGGAAACTAAAATAATTTGTTCCGCATTGAATTCACTGGGATGCAATACCGAATACGGCCAGAGGTGGGGAGGGCGCCAGAAAACGTCCGAAAAGGCCCAAGGACAATTTTGGCTCGTTTCCTACGCCCCCGTACCTCAGGCCAAATGAGGTACTGCAGGCCGATGTTCAGCTTTTCTCGGCTCCTGCAACCCCGTATCTTAGGCCAAAATGAGGTACTGCAGGCCAATGTTCGTCTTTTTTTGGACCCTGCGCCCCTGTACCTCAGGCCAAATGAGGTACTGCAGGCCTATTTTCGACTCTGCTCGGCTTCTGCGCTCCCCTACTGCAGGCATATTTAGCTTGAATTCTGCTCGACTTGCGAGTCAACACTCGCAAACTGATTCAGAATTTAAAAAAAAGTTGCTCGTGAATCAAAACGCTCTCAACCAAGTTACTCTTAAACCAAGGTTCCACTGTACAGCCCACTTCTTGTTTCTTGTCTGGTCATTAGCCTAGGCTTATGACATCATGCACAGCTCTCTCTCTCTCTCTTTCTCGCTCTTGTGAGAGTTTGCCAGAAAGCAAAGGGAGGGAGGATGAGTTGTAATAGATTTTCCCTGGCTCAATTCCAGGAAACATGTTCTATTCTGCCGCTGAACCAAATTCATGATGTGAACATGCAAGCAGGAGGAAAAATATTTCACGCTGCAGTCTTCATCGTCTCCAACAGGAAAGGAAGGGCTTTATTCAAAATTACAGCTTTATAGCCAAAGTGACATAAGCAAGCATCATCACATATGGGTGCATCTGATTGGCTCATCCACATATGGTGTTCTCTCGTTACATCTCTTCCTTGCCATGATGCAAATATTCCAGACTTTCAGCAGCCATTTTCCCTTTGGTCGATGGGAGGGGGAAAGAGTAGTAGTTAATTGACATCTGTTTCTCGTCTTCACTCTGGGCTGGTTATGACTTTCATTCAAGGAAAATAATACTAGTGTAATACACACAAATATATATACACACACACACACATCGCAACAAGAAATAAAATAAATAAAAGAATAAAAGAAAGGAAAGCAATATTTAAGTGGTTAGGAGAAAGATAACATAGACACAAAATAATCATTTTATCAACTCCATCACAGAGTTATAAGAGGGCCAATGAGAGCTGCAGAGCTGGAGGTGTGTCTGTGTAAATCCAGGAAGTGAACAGGCAGCAGCTTCAGCTGCCCACAATTAAAATGGATGCAGCCGGACTCAGTGGAGGGAGATTTCTGCAGCGTATTTGGCAAGTACAGAATCAGAGTATATATAAAATAATATGCAAAGAGGTTGGAGGGAAGCTTCAGAATGGCAAAGATGTTTTTATTACAAATTATGTAAGCAGACTGCATTTCTTCTTTAATTTGTATGTTTTATTCCTTACCGGAGTTCTCCTTTAATAAGGTTCTGCGTATTTCTGTCTGGACGTGGATCTGGTACGTTCCTGTTTATGAATACAGAAAGATGGTCATAGTCCAGCACAGATACAACAAAAAATAGATTTCCTGTTTGCCGCTTATGCAAATGTGATTCTCCTGCCTGAATCTGTCCCTTATTTCTATTTAACTTAACAAGTTGTGCTAAGCCGGCTCATAAATTACACTGAATGGGGATTTTATAGCGAGCGTTGTATGAATGCTGAAGCTGTGTTGTGATATTTAATTGCAGATGGGTAGTGGAAGTTCACCAGAGCCATCTCTATATCTTTTAATGCCCTGCTGCTGCATACTTATACATTATCAAAGCTGCTAATATTACAGGTCACATAAGGTCTATCTCCAACCGTCTCAGGAAATGCTAATAGCTTGTTTTGCTGCTGCTTCTGCGTTTTATGGATGGCCGTATAAACTGTACATTTGTCGCGGTGGCGGTAGAGGTGTGGTCCGAGACGTAAACCCTCAAACAGGAGAGAAAAACAACACAAGGACATCGGGAGTTCAGAAAAAAAAAATGAATTAATACTTCAGGGGCCCACGTACACTATTGCATTGCGGTAATCAGTGTTAATTTTGTCGACTAAAATACGACTAAAACATTTTAGCCGACTAAAATACAACTAAAACTAAAATGGCATTTTATTCAAATGAATAATGCCGTGTACACGCAACCATTTTTATGACAAGAAAAATGCAATTTTTTAAATTGGTCATTAACCACTTAGGACCCGGACCATTACGCAGGCAAAGAACCTGGCCAGTTTTTGCGATTCGGCACTGCGTCGCTTTAACTGACAATTGCCCGGTCGTGCGACGTGGCTCCCAAACAAAATTGGCGTAATTTTTTCCCCACAAATAGAGCTTTCTTTTGGTGGTATTTGATCACCTCTGCAGTTTTTATTTTTTGCGCTATAAACAAAAATAGAGCGACAATTTAAAAAAAAAAATCTATATTTTTTACTTTTTGCTATAATAAATATCCCAAAAAATATATATATATAAAAAAAAAATGTTTCCTCAGTTTAGGCCGATACGTATTCTTCTACATATTTTTGGTAAAAAAAATCGCAATAAGCGTTTATCGTTTGCGCAGAATTTATAGCGTTTACAAAATAGGGGATAGTTTTACTGCATTTTTATTAATATATATGTTTTTCTATTAACGGCGGCGATCGGCAATTTTTTTCGTGACTGCGGCATAATGGCGGATACATCAGACACTTTTGACATATTTTTGGGACCATTGTCATTTTCACGGCAAAAAATGCATTGTTTACTGTGAAAATGACAATTACAGTTTGGGAGTTAACCACTAGGGGGCGCTGAAGGGGTTAAGTGAGACCTCATATGTGTTTCTAACTGTAGGGGGTGGGGCTGGACGTGTGACGTCATTGATTGTTTTTCCCTATGGCTGGGTTCACACTACACTACACGACTTTCATCCTACTTTGCTCTGCGACATTTGTCCTACATTGATCCTACATTGATTCTACGTTGGTCCTACATCCATCCTACTTTCATGAACAGGATACTACTTTGGTCCTACTTTGTGATAGACTGACTTGTTCTTTGACCAATCAAAACAATCCCAGAGTGAGATAAATTCCTTTTACTGGTGCTGTAATCACATGTCAGGTGTCAAAAGTAGGATGGTTAGGACAAGGCTCCTACTTTGGTCCTACTTCAATGATATTCAATGGGCTGAAGTAGGATCAATGTAGGACCAAAGTAGTACATGGAGTAGTTTTAAAGTCGGACCGACTTGTGTAGGACCAGTTAAGACAGCTCTCATAGGGAAACATTGATTTTCACACGTCATGCTACATGAGCTCCCAATGTAGGAGCGTTGTCGGAACAAGTGTGAACCCAGCCTATATCAGGGAACAGACGATCACTGACAGCGCCACTTTGAAGAACAGGGAAGCTGTGTTTACACCAGGGTTTGACAAATTTGCCTGGAATCTAGGAGCCAGCTAAAAAAGTTAGGAGCCAGAAAATGCGCCCCGTCCCGACGAGCTTTCGTGCAGAAGCGAACGCATACGTGAGTAGCGCCCGCATATGTAAACGGTATTCAAACCACACGTGAGGTATCGCCACGATCGTTAGAGCGACAACAATAATTCTAGCCCTAGACCTCTTCTGTAATTCAAGACATGCAACCTGTAGTTTTTTTTAAACGTCGCCTATGGAGATTTTAAAGGGTAATAGTTTGTCGCCATTCCACGAGTGGACGCAATTTTGAAGCGTGACATGTTGGGTATCAATTTACTTGTCATAACATTATCTTTCACAATATTAAAAAAAATTGGGATAACTTTACTATTGTCTTATTTTTTAATTTAAAAAAGTGTATTTTTTTCCCCAAAAAGTGCGCTTGTAAGACTGCTGGGCAAATACGGCGTGACAGAAAGTATTGCAACGATCACCATTTTATTCTCTAGGGTGTTAGAATCAAAAATATATATATAATGTTTGGGGGTTCAAATGTAAGAAAAGGAGATGACAGTGAAAATTGTTATTTTTCACTCAGAATTGCTGTTTAACATGTAATGCCAAAGGCCACCGCCAGCTCACAGAAGGGAGAGCTTGGGACTTCACAAGGCCGCAAAGCCGGGGCCACAATTACCGGCTGTCGTGGGCATGCCACGATCGCGAGGAAAGGGAGGTGGGGGCGCACGGAGACACAGGATTCTGTGCCTCCGTGCGCCCCCACCTCCTCCGCCGCGCGATCGTGGCAGGCCCACGACAGCCGGTAATTGAGGCCCCGGATTCGCGGCCTTGTAGGTCGCAAAGCAGGGGCCTTAATTTCACACTAGGCGGAGGGGCATAAGGCCCCTTTCACACTAGGCGGATCCGTCTCAGCAGAGTCTGCCAGCTCAGTGGGAGATCTCTCCGTGGATCTCTGCTGAGCCGGCGAATGACAAGCCCCTCTCTGCTCACTGAGCGGGGAGGGGCTTGTGCGGTGCCGCTGTCTCCTATGGAGATCCCACGGAAATCCGATCCGCCATCTGTCTGATTTTAATGTATCGGACCTCCTGCATTGGGATGCCTGTTTTTTGTTTTTTTACCTGAGTGCATTAGAAGTCCATCATTTTTAATAATCTTTTATGAGCTTTAACATGAAAATGTCATTTTAATTTTCACTATTTCCATTCTCCTAAGTCGATTATTATTTTTTATTTTTTACTGCGCTGCAATTTGGTCCATTATATATGCAACATTTAGATAGTGTTATTAACCACTTCAATACTGGACACTTTCCCCCCTTCTTGCCCAGACCAATTTTCAGCTTTCAGCGCTGTCATTGTTGAATGACAATTGCGCGGTCATGCTACACTGTACCCAAACAAAATTTTTATCATTTTGTTCCCACAAATGGAACTTTCTTTTGGTGGTATTTGATCACCTCTAGGTTTTTATTTTCTGCTAAACAAATAGAAAAGACTGAAAAAAACGTTGTAAATAAGTACGTTTTCTCATTTACTGATGGGCACTGATGAGGCTGCACAGACAGGCAATGATAAGATGGCACTTTTGGGCACTGATAAAGTGGCACCAATGAGGTGGCAACAATGAGGTGGCACTGATTGGCACCAATAGGTAGAACTAATATGCAGCACTCATGGGCATTGATAGGCGGCACTTAAGGGCATATAGGACGTATAGGTGGCACTGATAGGCAACACCGATGGGCACTCAAAGGCGGCACTGATGGGCGCTCAAAGGCAGCACTGATGGACACTCAAAGGCGGCACTGATGGGCACTGATAGGTGGCATTGATGGGCATGGATGAATACTAATAGGTGGCACTGTTGGACACTGTGTGTCACTGATGTACACTGATAGATGGCACTGATGGGCATCACCAATTGGCAGCCACTGTCAGGCATCAATTGTGGACACTGATTGACATAAATTGTGGGCACTGATTGGCATCCCTGGTGGCCATGGGAGGCATACCTGGTGATCACAAGTGGTGGACATCCCTGGGCATCCTGGTAGTATCCCTGGTGGTCCTGGGTTACCGGTCTGCCCTCCTCTACTGGCGTTTGACAGACGCAAGTGAGGAAAAGCCAATACATGGCTTTTCCTGTTTACAACATGATCAGCTGTGATTGGACACAGCTGATTACGTGGTAAAGAGTCTCCGTCCTTTACTCAGATTGGAGTTTGCCAGTTCCACCTAACAGTGCCTCTCAGTGCCTCCTATCAGTTCCACATATCATCAGTGCCACCTATCAGTGCCCATAAGTGCAGCATATTAGTGCCTCCTCATCAGTGCCTATAAGTGCCGCCTCATCAGTGCCAATAATTGCCACCTCATCAATGCCCACCAGTTCAGCCTATCAGTGCCCATCAGAGCTGCCTCATCACCGCACATCAGCAAAGGCGAAAAATTACTTAGTTATAAAATTTACTGACAGAAAAAAATAATTTTTTTCAAAAATGTTGGTCTTTTTTGTATAAAATTAAAAACCCAGCAGTGATTAAATACCACCAAAAGAAAGCTCTATTTGTGTGAAGAAAATTATAAAAAAAATTGTTTGGGTACAGCAGCATGACCGTGCAATTGTCATTCAAAATGTGACAGCGCTGAAAGCTGAAAAATGGCCTGGGCAGGAAGGGGGTGTAGGTTAAAGTGGTTAAAGTATGGTCACCTTGGTGGTCCTATGATCTTTCCATTTTGCACCCGAGCAGTCTGGGCCTCTCCTGAGAGCAGACCTGCCACCTCCCCCTCCTGCAAGACTTCCCTCCTCCCTTTTTTTCCCTTCCTCCTTCCTTATCTCTTTCCTTCTTCTTGCAACCAGGGATTGTGCCTAGGGCTGCCCTTGGTCTTCCTTGCCTTATGCCGCGTACACACGACCACTTTTTGCGATGAAAAAAAACAACGTTTTCAAAAACGTCATTTAAAATCACTGTGTGTGGGCAAAACGTCGTTTTATGTCTTCAAAAAAACGTCCAAAAAAAATTCGAACATGCTTGAATTTTTTGTGTCGTTTTTCAAAACGTAGTTTTTTGTGTCATAAAAAGTGATGGTGTGTGGGCAAAACGATGTTAAAAACGACGTTTTTAAAGCCGCGCATGCTCAGAGGCGAGGTCTGAGACGGAGCTTCAATGGAACAGAGTGCCGTCGAACGTGGTGTACGTCACCACGCTTTGCTAGAGCATTTTGGAAAAACGATGGTGTGTATGCAACGTCGTTTTGGAAAATGAAGTTTGAAAAACGTTGTTTTGTTTCATCACTTGAAACGTCGGTTTTTTTTTCATCACAAAAAATAATTGTGTGTACGCGGCATTAGGGTGACCCTGGATCCCCGGATATTGGGCTACCCTCAGTTGACAATTGATGACCAACTTTGATTGGGTGCCACGTCTTGCGACCACGCAATTATCATCTAAAGCGTCACAGTGTCGTATCGCAAAATAATGGCCCGGTCAGGAAGTGGGTAAATCCTTCCAGGGCTGAGGTGGTTAAAGGGGTTGTAAAGATACAATTTGTTTTTCTTAAATAGCTTCCTTTACCTCAGTGCAGTCCTCCTTCACTTACCTCATCCTTCCATTTTGCTTTTAAATGTCCTTATGTCTTCTGAGAAATCCTCACGTCCTGTTCTTCTGTCTGTAACTACACACAGTAATGCAAGGCTTTCTCCCTGGTGTGGAGTGTCGTGCTCGCCACCTACCTTGGACTACAGGAGAGTCAGGACGCTCTCTACGTTGCAGATAGAGAAAGGAGCTGTGTGTTAGTGGGCGTCCTGACTCTCCCGTAGTCCAAGGGAGGGGGTGAGCACGACTCCCCACACCAGGGAAAAAGCCTTGCATTACTGTGTGGAGTTACAGACAGAAGAACAGGAAGTGAGGATTTCTCAGAAGAAATAGGGACATTTAAAAGAAAAAATGGAAGGATGAGGTAAGTGAAGGAGGACTGCACTAAGGTAAAGGAAGCTATTTAGGGAAAAAATTGTACCTTTACAACCCCTTTAAATTCCCATTCCTTAACTTTTAGATCTGAAAGTCCTGCCTTCCATTTATTAATTTCCAGAATATAAAACCTATAGATGTATCGGGTCATGCCTAGCTGCCTTCCAGAATAAGAGATTTGTTTAGAGGGGTGCCCGGGTGTGCCATGTCAAATCACACGCAATGTTTTGTGGTATACAAGATCAAGCGCGGGATGTTTAATGAGCCAATTACTGGAGTCAGAACTATCACCTCCGACTTCATTTGTTATTTTTTATTTCCTGCCGTTGTGACATTAATTGGAGAAGCTTTGATGAAAATTATAAGGGAGGTCAGGAATATTTGAAATGATTAAGGGGGAATATGAAATGTTTTTGTATATATTTTCATTATATGTTATATTCAGGACTAAAAAAATATGAAATTGTTTACAGACAGCTGAATATGAGCCTACAAGTGATTTTTCTACTATGCAGTGAACAGCATGTGTAAATAGATCTCCTGCTATTCAGGTTTAGGTATAAAACACAAACACAGATCCTAATGAATCTGAGGAAGAAATTGTGTTTTTTTCAAAATTGTTGCTATTGTTCATAGCGCAAAAAATAAAAACCTGCAGAGATGATCAAATACCACCAAAAGAAAGCTCTATTTGTGGGGAAAAAAGGACATCAATTTTGTTTGGGAGCCACGTCGCACGACCGCGCAATTGTCATTTAAAGCGTGACAGTGCTGAAAGCTGAAAATTGGCCTGGGCAAGAAGGGGGTGAAAATGCCCGGTATTGAAGTGGTTAAAAGCCAACAGCTGCAGTATGTGTAGCTGCTGGCTTTTTATTTTTTATTTTTTTGGCAGACTGTTTAGTCACCTACTACCTTCCTACATATGGTGCTCTGTGTTTAACCCAATCCACTTACAATTGAGGAGTTCCCATCCGTGATCATAAAACCCTTTTATTTGTTACTTTTTGCTATAATAAATATTCCTGATTTTTTTTTAAAATTCTATATATTTTTTTCAGTTTAGGCCAATACGTATTCTTCTACTTATTTTTGATTTAAAAAAAAAAAATCGCAATAAGCGTATAGTGATTCGTTTGCGCAAAAATTATAGCGTCTACAAAATAGGGGATAGAATTCTGACATTTTTTTTTTATTATTATTTCTTACTAGTAATGGCGGTTATCTGCGATTTTTGTCAGGAGTGCGATATTATGGTGGACACATCGGACACTTGTGACACATTTTTGGGACCATTCACATTTATACAGCAATCAGTGCTATAAATATGCACTGATTACTGTATAAATGTGACTGGCAGGGAAGGGGTTAACACTAGGGGGCGATCAAGGTGTTAAACGTATTCCCTGGGAGTGATTTGTACTGTGGGGGGAGGGGACTGACTGGGGGAGGTGACTGATCTGTGTCCCTATGTACAAGGGACACAGCATCGGTCTCCTCTCTCCCTGACAGGAGGTGTAACTCTGCGTTTACAGACAGAGCTCCACCTCCTGCCACTGTAACTGCCGATCGCGAGTATCTGGAGGACATCGCGGCCGTCAGGCACGCACATGGGCATCACGTGACACAGCGGCCACAGTTTTTTCCCGCGGTCTTCTCTCCCTGACAGGACGTGGATCTCTTTGTTTACACATCGCGGCTGCCAGGCACACTCATCGGCATCTCAATGACGCGCCGGGCAAGCGCGCACCCCCCAGTGGCCGGAGGAGCCGAGGCCGTAAAAAGACGGCCTCCAGTCCCTGTAGAGCCATCTTGTGGCTGTCTTTTTACAATGGCCTGGGTCTCAAGAAGTTAACTACATATAATGATATGCACAGTTTTCCTAACAGGTGTTAAGATTTGTTTTACCTTTGTCATGAAGGGTTAAAGAATACAGAGCCAAATTAATTAATGTATTTTATATCTGTATGTTTTAAAAATTAAAATAGTACTTCACCAGGCATGGTGGGTCGTAGACACTTGCAGTATGGGCTGAAAGGGAAAATATCTGTTAATACTGGTAGGTTCATTGAGAGCCCCGTCCTCAACGGTCCACTGTGTATTAGGGGAAACCTTGGCCCCGGCCCCGCCATATGTACGGAGCCTTGTAGGTGGTAGAGGGCCGACAGAAGTAATAGTGTATCTTCCAGCTATTTATTTAGCTAAAGAACCGTGTCTATTTATTTAGGAGCGAGTGAGTAAGGATGCATTCGCGAAATGATGAAAGCCATTCCTGAAAAGCAGTACTGTATTACCAAAAAGTTTTATTCTTTATTTATTTATTTTTTACAAGTCCTGTTTGTTTTGTTTTAACATTTTTTCTTATTATTTTTTCGCTAAAACACGTTAAATAGACAGATATCATGAAAAATTTCCAGAAACCCATTTGACAATCCACAGGCAACTTTCTTCCTCAAGACACGACAGGCGAGCGAGGCGGAAAAAAAATAAAAAAAGTTGCGTCTGTTCGGGTTTCAAAGAGGAGATACGTTCTGTAGCAGACTCAAAATAAACAATTTATTCCAAAAACGATCGCTTCTAAAAGCTGTTTTCTGTTCATATTTTACGTCCTCGTTGACAGACGTTTTTCGCCCCCTCGCCGGATCCCGCCTCCTTTTCCCCAAAACCAGATGCTTTTGTCTGGCCCCAAAAAAAAGACAATATTTTCTGCAGCCAATCGTAGTGGGTACAGCGGCTCCTTAAATAAACACATACCTGTGCTTAAGTAACGGGGCTAATAGAGCCGCCAGAGAAGCGTGGGGATTAGCACATGAACGCCGGCCAAGAGATGTTTTTCTGCCTGGGTATAATATCCTCTTGTAGGACAGACATTGGAGGGATAGTGCGAGCTCACACAAGATTAATGTATGTATTGGAACAGACAGAGGCTGCTGTGTGTGTGGTACGGGACTACTAATACCTGATAATGTCAATGTGAGGAGGGGATTTTAGCTTTTGCTAATAAATAAACCATCAGGACCCATAAAGGTTTAAGGAAAAGAGTTGTTTTGGCCAAACTCAAGGTTCTTAATTTGTATAGTAAATTATTGATCATAAGGCTGCATGTCGTGTGCAGAAAGAAGCAGAACCGTCCAGGCTGTACAGATCCCAGTTCTTTGGTTGCTTGGCATGGTTGCACAAGCCAATGACTCATGCGTGTCTCTAGTCTCTGGCTAGAAGACGGGAGGTTGTCTAAGTGTTGGGTTGGATGTTATTCAGCGTGAGCACCTGGCGGTACAGACCACCCGTACAGACTGGGTACGACTATCCTCCATACAAGGCACATTGTATTAAAATATTTGCTGTCATTAACTGCTTGCCGACCGCCGCACGCACTTTTATGTAGTCAGAATGGCACGGGTGGGCAAATGGGCGTATATATACGTCCCCTTTAATTTGCCGGCCATATGGTCACGTGCGAGCTCCGTGACCATGCCCGCGGACTCGATGTCCGCCAGTGTCCCACGATCGTGTCACAGAGCTGAAGAATGGGGAGATGTCAGTGTAAACACAACATCTGCACTGTTGTAGTATTGTCTGATGTCATCCATTCATATAAGCCCTTGGGCATAGCCATTTTCATCGCTACTCTATTGCATTCCCCATAGAGGACCAGGCCGGTCCACCTGGCTGATCCATCAGTTTGCAGTGTGATCGACTGGAACTTTTTTCCAGCTGGTCACCCTGTTAAGAGTATTGTATGCATGCACTTTATGATGCAGTAGTATTTTTAATATTGTCCCGATACCGATACTGAGCATTTGCTCAAGTACTTGTAATCGCGCAAATGTTCTCGATGCTTCATCCGATACTTTTTTTGTGAGCAGAGAGTGGGCTGAGAGCAGCCGCAGAGTGGGCGGAGAACGGGCTGAGAGGGGCCGGAGAGCGGGCAGAGAGGGGCCGGAGAGCGGGCTGAGAGGGGCCGGAGAGCGGGCGGAGAGGGGGCTAAGAAGGGGGCTGAGAGGGGGCAGAGAGCAGAGCAGTCCTCAGGTATGTAAAATATGTCACTAATGGAGGAGAGGAGAGCTGCTGCTACCACCGTCCAGTTGATCAGCAAAAACGACAATAAAGAGCTGCTAAAAATAGTGGCGCTTAACCATCGACACCCCCACCATCCCAGTGTGAAAGTAGCCTAACAATGGATGACTCGTCAGCTGTCAGAGGGTTTCCTGCTGACAACTGAATGTAAGCAAAACATTTGCCGGCACATTTTTTTTTTTTTTAACTGCTTGGGGCCTACCCCCAATCCATACTAGACCCTTATCTCATCACACAGGCCAGAAAAGGGAGGGACGACCGAACGCCTCTCCCCCTCCTAAACCATACCAGGTCACATGCCCTCAACATGGGGGGGGTGGGGTAAAAAAAATAATGGAAATCGGTGCTTAGCAGAGATAAACAGCATTTGGGAGCTTCTAATATCTATCAGACTTTTTTTATTTTTTTTGCTGGCAATCTGCTCCTAAAAACGCTGCTCCTAAAAGCTGAAGATTGAATAAAAGCTTCTAACCTAAATTAGAGTATGGACACATAGGATAACACTATCTGTGCTGTTTGAACATCATTTTTCTAACATGACAGTACCGCATTTGGCCACTAGATGGAACAAAGTATTACAAGAATTTCTTACAGTACATAGTGTCATCTAGTGGCAGGAAATAACCTAGCAGGACGAATGCACATAACACTTATAATACTTTTGAATCAGAACTCCTGGGATATTGATCTGGTCAGTTAAGTAGCAGAGGGGGAGGGGTGTATACAGAGGGGGTTGTTCATCAGTTTCAGCTGCTTTACTGTTAATTGAAATTAACAACAGGTGCGCTAGATGGGCAAAAATGAGACAACCTCCAAAACAGGAAGGGTTTTTCAGGTGGAGGTGTCTGACATTTTTTTCCCCTACTCATCTTTTCTGACTGTTTTTCACTAGTTTTGCATTTGGCTAGGGTCAGTGTCACTACTGGTAGCACAAGGCGTTACTTGGACCCTATAAAGGTTGCACAGGCAGTCCAACTCCTCCAGGATGGCACATCAATACGTGTCATTGCCAGAAGGTTTGCCGTGTCTCCCAGCACAGTCTCAAGAGCATGGAGGAGATTCCAGGAGACAGGCAGTTACTCTAGGAGAGCTGGACAGAGCCGTAGAAGGTCCTTAGCCCATTAGCAGGACCGGTATCTGCTCCTTTGTGGAAGGAGGAACAGGATGAGCACTGCCAGAGCCCTTCAAAATGAGCTCCAGCAGGCCACTGGTGTGAATGTCTCTGACCAAACAATCAGAAACAAACTTCATGGGAGTGGCCTGAGGGCCCGATGTCCTCTAGTGTGCTCTGGGCTCACTGTCGGACACTGTGGAGCTTGATTAGCATTTTCCATTGAACACCAGAATTGGCAGGTCCGCCACTGGTGCCCCATGCTTTTCACAGATGAGAGCGGGTTCATCCTGAGCATATGTGACAGACGTGAAAGGGTCTGGAGAAGCCGCGGAGAACTTTATGCTGCCTGTAACATCGTTCAGCATGACCAGTTTGGTGGTGGGTCAGTGATGGTCTGGGTAGGCATATCCATGGAGGGACGCACAGACTTATACAGCCTACACAATGGCACCCTGACTGCCATTAGGTATCGGGATGAAATCCTTGGACCCATTGTCGCACCCTACGCTGGTGCAGTGGGTCCTGGGTTCTTCCTGGTGCACGACAATGCCCAACCTCATGTGGCGAGAGCATGCAGTCAGTTCCTGAAGGATGAAGAAATTTATACCATTGAATGGCCCCCACACTCACCTGACCTAAATCCAAAAGAACACCTTTGGGACATTCTGTTTCGGTCCATCCGGTGCCGCCAGGTTGCATCTCAGTCTGTTCAGAAGCTCAGTGATGCTCTGGTCCAGATCTGGGAGGAAATACCCCAGGACACCATCCGTCGTCTCATTAGGAGCATGCCCTGATGTTGTCAGGCATGCATACAAGCACTTGGGGGCCATACAAACTACTGAGGACCATTTTGAGTTGTTGCAACGAAATTTCAGCAAAATGGACTAGCTTGCTGCATAATTTTTTCACTTTGATTTTCGGGGTGTATTTGAATTCAGCCCCCTGTAGGTGGATAATTTTCATTTCCATCAAAAGATGTGCCATCCTTTCATTCCTAACACATTACCCCGTCCATATCAGTATAAATATCCAGCATGGGATTTTTGCCCGTAGAGATCTGATATGTTTTCTAAGTGTTCCTTTGATTTTTTTGAGCAGTGTACATCCTTATGTTTGTCTTTTGGTTATTTGCATTGCACCGTTTTTCATTATTGGTGCTCAAGTGGCACCTCTATTTAGACATGTTTTCCTAGGTGGGTGGCAAAAGTGTTATGTTTTATGAGATAATATTTTCTGGTACTATATAAAGTGAGAAAAAAAATAAAAATACAAACATTATAAGGTTAATGCTGTTTGAATAAAAGTAAAACATGTATTAAAAATACACATTTACAACTTTCAATGTAAAAAATCATAATTTAAAATGATGAATATTCAGTTAGATTACGGAACGTTCTCATACATACACTATATTGTCAAAAGTATTGGGACGCCTGCCTTTATACACACATGAACTTTAATGGCATCCCAGTCTTATGCCGCGTACACACGGTCGTTTTTTGTGATGAAATAAAACGACGTTTTAAAAAACGTAATTTAAAATGATCGTGTGTGGGCTAAAACGACGTTTTCCGTCTTCTGAAAACGAAAAAAAAAAAAATTCGAACATGCTTCAATTTTGTATGTCGTTTTTGAAAATGACGTTTTTTGTGTTGTAAAAAATGATCGTGTGTGGGCTAAAACGTTTTAAACCCGCGCATGCTCAGAAGCAAGTTGTGAGACGGGAGCTTGAATGGAACAGAGTTCTGTCGTACGTGCTGTACGTAACCGTGCTTTGCTCGAACATTTTGAAAAAACGATGGTGTGTGGGCAACATCGTTTTTTATGATGAAGTACGAAAAACTTCGTTTTTTTCATGGTGGAAAACGTCGTTTTTTTTCACCACAAAAAGTGATTGTGTGTACGCGGCATTAAGCCTCATACACACGATCAGACTTCTATCAGACCTTTGTCCGAAGGGCCAACATTCACCAAACCACGTGGTTTTTCAGCTCTTTACCGCCACCCTTTTGGCCAACTTCTGCTATTGTTGTCTGATGTTTAGCATTGGTTCCGAGCATGCGTGGTTGTACTTTGGATTTTAGTTGGACGGACTTTCGTATACACGATCGGATAAACCCACTTAACAGATTTATTGCCCAACAATTAGTGAGCATGAACAGACAACTTTTGTTGTCATTACTTTAGCCAACAATTGTGTGATTGAGCATATAGACGGTCGAATTATCCAACATAACACGTCCATCAGACAATTATGGCCATAAAATTGGATCGTGTGTACGGCCCTTTAGTTCAATATTTAGTTGGCCCACCCTTTGCAGCTACAGTTCCAGTTTAACAAAAAATTATGAGAATAGTGTGGCGTGCATTTGTATTCAGACCCCTTTACTCTGATACCCTAACTAAAATCTAGTATAACCAATTGCCTTCAGAAGTCTCCTAATTAGTAAATAGGGTCCACCTGTGTGCAATTTAATCTCTGTATAAATACAGCTGTTCTGTGAAGCCCTCATAGGTTTGTTAGATAACCTTAAGAGCTCTTTCACACTGTGCTGCCCATAGCGTTGGTGGTAAAACAACGCTTTTTTTTTACCGCCGCCGCTATGGGCGGCTTTGCGGAGCATTTCGACCACTAGCAGGACGCATGTACCCCCTGCTAGTGGCCGAGAAAGTGGCCGGAAAGTGGCCGGAGGAGGAGCGGTAAACACACCGCTCCAAAGATGCGGCTAGCAGGACTTATTTTAGCGTTCTGCTAGTGCACCGCTCCAGTGTGAAAGCCCCTCGGGCATTCACACTGGAGTGAATGGAGACAAATTTTTAAGGGTGTATTGCAGGCGCTATTTTTAACGCTATAGCGCCTGCAAAACGCTCCAGTGTGAAAGGGGTCTTAGCTCGATACACATTATTCGATTTTCGGCAGATATTTGGCTTCAGATTTACCAAAAATCATGTAGTGCAAGGGCCTGGCATATTGCATACAAATGGAAACTCTTAGGCCCTGTTCACACCTATGCAAATTGGTTGCGGCTTACACCGCATCCAATTCACATGAAATTATAAAATAAATTGATTTTAAATGATGCTGGTTCACATATGTGCGATGCATTCGCACTGCCCAAAAAAACGAGTGCGTTTGCTAGGCATTGCGGTGCGGCTCAGGTGCGAATTCAGGCCCATTATCTTTTATGGGCACGCATTTGATTCGCAGAAGTGTTCAGTTCTCAACAGGATTTCTCTCCCTGCTTACCACACTCCCCCCCCCCCCCCCCCCCCCTCTCCCAGGTCAGAAAGTCCGCAGCTATCATGCAGATGAAACACTGAACAGCTCTGTTATCTCTTTGCAGAGATAACAGAGCTGGAATTCGCACTGCACAAGTGTGAACCCAGCCTAAGGCCTCTTTCACATGAGCGGACCGTTCGTCCGCTTATTACAAGTCTGTTTACGGACTTGTAATGGGCCCCTATGGGATCGCGTCCGTTAGCGGATGATGCATCCGCGACAATACGCGTCTGTTAAGGTCCGGTTTTTCGGACGGAAGAAAACCCTATTTTTCTTCTGTCCGGCGGATCGGATGAAAACGAAAAGACGGTCCGTTTTCATCCGATTCCCCATAGGGGATAGCGGAGGAGAGACAGGGCGGTCCCTGCACAGTGTGCGGGGACCGCCCTGTCCGCCGGCAGCTAAGCGGGACCCCCTGCTGAACCGACGGACACACACGGAGCGGACCGAAAAACGGACCGCTCCGTGTGAAAGAGGCCTTAGTGAAAAAATAGCATAGGATAAGGAATACACCAGACAGGACAGGCATAAAGTTGTGGAGAAGTTTAAAGCAGGGTTAGGTTATAAAAAAATATCCTAAGCTTTGAACATCTCATGGAGCACTGTTCAAGGCACTGTATAACAGCTTCAAGTCTTCTGGGAAGGCTGTCCACAAGGTGTAGGAGTGTGTCTATGGGAATGTTTGACCATTCTTCCAGAAGCGCATTTGTGAGGACAGGCACCGATGTTGGACGAGAAGGCCTGGCTTGCAGTTACCTCTCTAATTTATTCCAAAGGTGTTCTATAGGGTTGAGGTCAGGACTGTCAAGTTCTTCCACCCCAAACTCACTCATCCATGTCTTTATGGACCTTGCTTTGTGCACTGGTCCAAATCATTTGGTGGAAAGGGTATTATGGTGTGGAGGTTGTTTTTCAGGGGTTGGGCTTGGCCTCTTAGTTCCAGCGAAGGGAACTCTTAAGGCGTCAGCATACCAAGACATTTTGGACAATTTCATGCTCCCAACTTTGTGGGAACAATTTGGGGAGGGGCCCTTCCTGTTCCAACAAGACAGTGCACAAAGCAAGGTCCATAAAGACATGGAGGAGCGAGTTTGGGGTGGAGGAACTTGACTGGCCTGCACACAGTCCTCACCTTAACCCGATAGAACACCTTTGGGCCTTGTTGTCTACATCATTCCCTAACCTTACAAATGTGCTTCTGGAAGAATGGTCAAACATTCCCATAGACACTCCTAAACCTTGTGGATGGCCTTCCCAGAAGAGTTGAAGCTGTTATAGCTGCAAAGGGGGGGCCAACTCAATATTGAACCCTACGGACTAAGACTGGGATGCCATTAAAGTTCTTGTGCGTCCCAATACTTTTGATAATATAGTGCATTTTGGGTTAGTAAGCTTGCTCTCCATCGAGGGTAAAAAAATGGGTTTTCCAGTGATAATGAGTTAAGCCATAAAAAGACAGGGGAAATTAATAGCCTTAACTTTTTATTAAAAAAAATAATGAAATAAAGCTCCATAAAAGTCTGAGAAATCTCCAAACTTGCCAAAACCACAACAACTCAATTCCTCCCAGTCTCTCCACATCAATAACACGGGTAAGAGAAAAGACAAAAATGACAAAAACATCCCGTAAAAATGTATTATGTGCGAGATAATCCCAGTGAAGCCGTCTTTCTTTCTCTCACTGAGTCTCCCGCCAGGCTCTGCTGTTTTTGGGCTCCAGTTGCATATAAAAATATAATTCCATCTCCTGGAAATTTATGTGCATAGTTCCTCGAGTTTATTCTTTTGGAATAAAAATTTCTTGACTCCATAAATCTATATTAACAAAGACCGTTTTATAAACTGCCAGTGGAAATTGGGTAGATACATTGGAGGAAGTGTTCTTATGATTGGCAGCGAGCGTGCGCTATAAAACCGATTCTTGAAATAGTTGGATTCATGGGCTTGAAGGAAAAGAAAAATCCCGACATCGGCAATAATACAAATGAATCTGTTTTATTTTATTAAAGAGACTGTTACTTTGTCTATACAGAGTTAGTAGAACAAACCTCTTATTAGCTGACCCTTTGACCAATGAATGTTTTCCTTTTCCATGCTCCCCCATTGCTCTATTCATATGTAGGAGCCCAGACAAATACCAATGATGGGGCACTATTCCTCCCACTGACACCAATGATGGAGCACTTTTCCCTCCACTGAAACCAATGATGGGGGACTTTTCCTCCCACTGACACCAACGATGGGAGACTCTTCCTCCCACTGACACCTACGATGGGAGACTTTTCCTCCCACTGACACCAACGATGGGAGACTTTTCCTCCCACTGACACCAACGATGGGAGACTTTTCCTCCCACTGACACCAACGATGGGAGACTTTTCCTCCCACTGACACCAACGATGGTGGACTTTTCCTCCCACTGACACCAACGATGGTGGACTTTTCCTCCCACTGACACCAACGATGGGGGACTTTTCCTCCCACTGACACCAACGATGGGGGACTTTTCCTCCCACTGACACCAACGATGGGGGACTTTTCCTCCCACTGACACCAACGATGGGGGACTTTTCCTCCCACTGACACCAATGATGGGGGACTTTTCCTCCCACTGACACCAACGATGGGGGACTTTTCCTCCCACTGACACCAACGATGGGGGACTTTTCCTCCCACTGACACCAACGATGGGGGACTTTTCCTCCCACTGACACCAACGATGGGGCACTATTCCTCCCACTGACATCAATCATGGGGCACTATTCCTCTCACTAACCTAAACAAATAGGATACTATTCCTCCTACTCACACCAATGGTTGAGAACTTTTCCCCCCCACTGACACCAATGCTGGGGCACCATTCCTCCCCACTGACACCAAAGATGGGATACTATTTCTCCCACTGACACCAATGATGGGGGACTTTTCCTCCCACTGACCCTAATGGTTGAGCACTTTTCTGCCCACTGACACCAAAGATAGGACACTATTTCCCCCACTGACACCAATGATGGAGCACTTTTCCCTCCACTGACACCAATGATGGGGCACTATTCCTCCCACCGACACCAAAGATGGGGCACTATTCCTCCCACTGACACCAAGAGGAGACACTCTTATCTCTCACTGATACCAAGATATTTTCTACTCCTGCTGTTCACAGTCCAGACCTCTTGCCGTTTGAATGACAATGACAGTAAGCTGGCCATTTGTTTAGAAGGTTTGGAGACCCCAGGTCTAGCCTATACTGACTAAACTCTGCAGTTCTAATTCACCCCTTAAATGGGACTCAATACTGCATCACTAATATAATATATATATATATATATATATATATATATATATATATATATAATATATATATATATATGGTTGTCCCGATACCAGTATCGGTACCGATACCGAGTATTTGCGGGAGTACCCCCGATACCTAAATAGAATACTCCCCCCGCCGCCCCCACCGCCGCATATGCAAAGCCGCCCCCGGCGCCTATACAAAGCCGCTGTCGTTGTGAACATTGTAGGCACCTTTACTTTCAATAGCTGTTTTCCCTGCAGTGCGCCATGTAAAGGAGACTCCCTTTTGCTCGGGATCTGTCCAATCCCGAGCAAGAGGGAGTGTCCTTTACATGGCGCGCTGCAGGGAAAACAGGTATTGAAAGTAAAGGAGCCTACAATGTTCGCGGCGGCAGCGGCTTTGTATAGGTGGCGGGGGCATCATCATCAGGTACGGGGAACATGGCTGCAATATGTGGGGGACATGGCTGCAATATGTGGGGGGGACATGGCTGCAATATGTGGGGGGGACATGGCTGCAATATGTGGGGGGGACATGGCTGCAATATGTGGGGGGCATGGCTGCATCTATGGGGGGGGCATGGCTGCATCTATGGGGGGGGGCATGGCTGCATCTATGGGGGGGGGCATGGCTGCAATATATGTGGGGGACATGGCTGCAATATATGTGGGGGACATGGCTGCATTTGGGGACACATTTGAAAAAGTATCGGTATTCGGTATCGGCGACTACTTGAAAAAAAGTATCGGTACTTGTACTCCGTCCTAAAAAAGTGGTATCAGGACAACCCTAATTATATATATATATATATATATATATATATATATATATATATGAGAGCGGCCAGGAGTCACGTGACCGGCCAGAAGAGATCTGAAAAAAATTATTTGGAGGCTTTGTTTTCCACAATATGTACACTGTGTGGTATGGCTGCATAAAAGAGAAGGGCTGGCAGTGACATATTTTTGAAGGTTCCAACCACTTTAGCAGTTCATTTTTATCAATTTCCAAAATGCAACATGAGCGAACAGAATTACAATCAAAATTAAATTAATATTTGATGACACCACCTTTTGGCTTCAAATCGGCATCACTTATTCTGGGTAGACTATCATACAGTTTTTTAAAGGCACTTGGCAGGCCGGTTGTTCTATGTACATCTTGGAGAACTGAGCACAGATCTTCTGTGGATGTCGGCTGCCTCAAATCCTTCTGTCTTTTCATGTAATCGCAGACAGACTCCATGATGATGAGATCAGGGCTCTGTGGGGGCCAAACCATCACTTCCAGGACTCCTTGTTCTTCTTTACACTGAAGATAGTTCTTAATGACATTGGCTGCATGTTTGAAGTCGTTGTTCTGCTGCAGAGTAAAATCACATAATTTCCTGTTTATTGCCAACAAAAGCCAAATAAAAAGAATATACATATATAAATGTGCTGCCAAATTAAATGGCTACCTGTCCCGAAATAAAGGAGTATAATACATTAGGGTAGACCAAGATTTTGCAAAAAAAATAAAAAATTCTAGGATTTAGGGAGAAAAAGACCGAGAGACTCAAGACCCAATCTTTAAAATCACATGAACAGGTTCCTCTCATTTCAAAAAATACTTTACAATATCTCCTTGCAGGGGAGACTATCCAGGTAATCAAGGCACTGATCATTCAGCCCCAATAGTTCCCAGCCACTGATGCCAGTCTGTGCCCATCAGTGCCCATTAATGACACCAATCAGTACTGACTTTCAGTGAGTGCTTATCAGTGTCGCCAATTAGTCCTGCCTATTATTGTCGCCTATCAGTGCCCATCCATGCCACCTAACAGTGTCCATCCGTGCCACCTATCAGTGATCTCCTATGTTTTCGCCATATAAGTGATGAGATCATAAGTAACCACTTGCCAACCGCAATACGGACTTGTATGTACATGTTGTGGCTTGCAAGTGGCATTGTTATTTCAACCAGCAATTTTCTTTCTCATAAAAGCAATCCGAGCAGCTCATTAGCTGGTGGATTGCTTTAAGAAGCAGCGGGAGGGCTCGCCCCCTCCCCGGTGTTTCTCAGGCTTACCGTTCTTACTGGCGAGCCCGGGAACCAATCTGACGGTTCACACAGCTGCCCATAAAGGTGAACAGAGACCAGATTGTCTCCGATTGTCGCTATGATCTAGGAGTACCAACCAGAGTGATACGATGATGCTTCCGGGCCTAGGGCAGAAGTACGTTTTTATTTGTCTCCAAAAGGAGCAGTATAAAAGACATACAACAAACAACACAAGCAAAAGAAAAAGAAGAGATTGCAGCCATACATTACAGGATAAACAAAATCATATACAAAATTACATATAGTTCAGTTGGAAACCTGGAAAATCACATAGAACACTCACATCATGACATCAGAGGCATTGGTTCAAAAATACACAGTGGAGATCTGGATCAAAAGATCCCGGAAGAACACTAGAGGGGAGAAAGGGACGGAGAAGGAAAGTGAGGGGCGGAAAAGGGAGGGGGTGCAGGAGACCGGGCAGGGAAAGGGAAGGCAAAGGAGGAATAACAAAGAGGAAAAGGGAGAGGGAGGGGGATACCCAGAGGCAAGGACAGCAGAAGCCCCAAAGGGGCAACATGTAGACCTGCAAGTTCACTTTTTGGTCCAGGCGCCCCATATTTTGTCAAGCTTTTTAGGACATTTACGGTTCATGTACGCAAGCTTGTATAGGGGCAATGTAGCGTTCACTAGGGCCTTCCATTGGGAGACCGTCGGGGGTTCCGGCTGTTTCCACTTAAGTAGGATAGCGTTTCTAGCATAAAAGGAATGCGTAAAATACAAACAGCCTCTTGTGTGTGCTGGGTATGACATTATCGCAGACCCCCAGAAGTAGTATAATTGGGTTTAGGTCTATATGCAAATTGCCCACCGAATTAATGACTCCCACCACCTCTGTCCAGAATTGTTGAATAACAGGGCAAGCCCACACAACATGCATAAAAGGTGCCCAAGTCCGTAGCACATTTGGGACATCTATCTGTTTGGGACGGGTAAATCCTAGAGAGTCTAAGGCCGCGTACACACCACTAAATAAATCCGATCAAATCGGTCTGACAGACCGTTTTGATCGGATTTGTCTGCTGGGATATATTGGTTTGATCGTGTACACACGATCAAACCAAAATCCCCGCCGCCAGACAGCGCGGTGACGTTGACGCAGCCACGTCACCGAACCAGGAAGTAAAATACTTCCACACATGCGTTGAATCCATTCGACGCATGTGCGGACAGATATGTCCACTGGTTAGTGTGCTAACCAGCAGACATGTCGGACGGACGGGTTCCCAGCAGACAGATTTTAAAGCATGCTTTAAAATTTGCCTGCTGGAAAAACCTGTCTGCTCGCCCATACACACGATCGAATTTGTCTGCTGAAACGGTCCGTCGGACTGTTTTCAGCAGATAAATTTGATCGTGTGTACGCGGCCTTACAGGTGTATAATATGCTCGGTGTATAAATTTGAGTTGGATGTACCTATCCCTTGCTGAGATCATCAGAGGAATATATTGCTGAATTCCTTCCTCCCAGTGATCGGCCACAAGGGCAGGCAGATCCACCTTCCATCTACATATATAAAACTCACGTGTGTGTGTGTGTGTGTCTGTGTGTGTATGGATGCATGTTCCAGCATCACGTCCAAACGGCTAAAGATATTAACATGGAAACTAGGCACACATGCTACTTATATGTCAGCAACAAACATAGGATAGGTGGTTTAACCCTTACCCACCCCCATTTGCCATGGTCGGGTTTTTTCTTTAAAGTCCCATTCAACTCTATGGGAAATACATGTTACCTCATAACTTCCAAACGGCGGTTTTTGTTTCAAGTCCCATGCAAATATATGGGACTGTGGTCTCTTCATCACAGCTCAGCCACAGCTACTGATGTCATCACAGGTCCTTCAACCACAATCTCTTCATCACAGCTCAGACACACCTACCGATTTCATCACAGGTCCTTTTACCACAATCTCTTCATCACAGCTTAGCCACACCTATCTCTTCATCACATTTTAGCCACACCTACTAATGTCATCACAGTTTTTTTTTATCACAGCTCAGCTACACCTTACTCCACAAGCTCTGCACTGCATCTTCAGGTCAGTATCAATCTAAACTGGTTGTGTAAGGGGGCTATTCTTGCTGCTAAAAATGAGGATGTCCGTGAAATTAACAATCAAATATTTCTATGATACCAGGAGCAGTTACTGAGTACAAATCTTTTGATACCGTAGTAGATGCCGATGAGGCTGTGAATTTCCCACCAGAATTCCTGAATTCCCTTGATCCAGCTGGATTGCCACAACATCGCCTATCACTTAAAGTTGGATGTCCTATTATTTTATTACGAAACCTTGACCCACCAAAACTGTGCAATGGAACAAGGCTGTGTGTGAAAAACATGTTGCCTAATGTGTTGGAAGCTACTATTTTGACAGGAAAGGGAAAGGGAGAAACAGTTTTTATTCCACGAATACCTCTTATTCCAACAGATCTGCCTTTTAGTTTCAAGAGACTACAACTCCCAGTGACGCTTGCATTTTCCATCACGATCAACAAGTCACAAGGGCAGTCCATTTGGTACTGCAGAGTTGATTTAAGATCACCATGTTTTTCACATGGGCAACTTTATGTAGCGTGCTCCAGGGTGGGTTCCCCAAATAATTTGTTCATTTTAGCAAATGCGGGAGAAACTAAGAATATAGTATACAAACAAGTATTGCAATAATATGTCAGTTGAGTTAACCGCACTTTTTAAAGGTCTGTGAGTTGGTACTAATCTGCTTCATTGTACCATATTTTGCTCTGTTTCAACATTCACAAACTGAAAAGGAAAATGTTATAAAAGTTATGAAATACAATACTCTTTAACCACTTGCCGACCAGCCGCCGCAGTTATACGGTGGCAGGTCGGCACTCCTACGCGAGAGCCCGTAGCTCTACGTCGGGACTTTCGCAGCCACTAGGGGGCGCGTGCGCGCCGCCGGCGGCCCGCGCGCGCGCCCCGCTCGCCCCTGAGTCCCGCGCGCGTGCCCGTTACAGAGCGGGGAACGGGAGCTGTGCGTTTAAACACACAGCGCTCGTTCCTGTCAGCGGGGGAAACGCTGGTCTTCCGTTCATACAAATGTATGAACGGAAGATCAATGATTCCCCCTAGTGAGTCCACCCCCACCACACAGTAAGAACACAAATAGGAACACACTTAACCCCTTCCCCGCCCCCTAGTGTTAACCCCTTCACTGCCAATGGCATTTTTATAGTAATCCAATGCATTTTTATAGCATTGATCGCTATAAAAATGCCAATGGTCCCAAATATGTGTCAAAAGTGTCCGATGTGTCCGCCATAATATCGCAGTACCGAAAAAAAACGCTGATCGCCGCCATTACTAGTAAAAAAAAAAATATTAATAAAAATGCCTTAAAACTACCCCCTTTTTTGTAAACGCTATAAATTTTGCACAAACCAATCAATAAACGCTAATTGCGATTTTTTTTTACGAAAAATATGTAGAAGAATACGTATCGGCCTAAACTGAGGAAAAATAATGTTTTTTTAAATCTTTTTTGGGGATATTTATTATAGCAAAATGTAAAAAATATTGCATTTTTTTCAAAATAGTCGCTCTATTTTTGTTTATAGCGCAAAAAATAAAAACCTCAGAGATGATCAAATACCACCAAAAGAAAGCTCTATTTGTGGGAAAAAAAGGACGCCAATTTTGTTTGGGAGCCACGTCGCATGACCGCGCAATTGTCAGTTAAAGCGACGTAGTGCCGAATCACAAAAAGTGCTCTGGTCTTTGGACAGCAATATGGTCCGGGGCTAAAGTGGTTAATCAAATAATTATATTTTTATCTGTCAAATTTCTAAAATTAAACATTGTGTTATTTATTATTTATTTATATTTATATAACTATGATTTTCCTCCCCAAAAGGTTAAGATAGGAAGACCGGGCAACGCCGCGTATTCAGCTAGTTTGTCATAAAGTTTAGACCCACCACTCGATTACCCACAGGACAATCTGCGGTAGAGAGAGGAGAGAATGTGATCCACCCCCCTGGAGGTCAGAAATGTCTTAACCCGATGTGACCGCAGCACAACCCCCCCAGGAAATTGGGCCTGTACCGCATGTCTCAGTTGTAAGTAGCGAAAGAACATCTTGGAGGGTAATTGGAAAGTGTTTTTCAGCATATCATAGGGAAGAATTCTACCCCTAGACATAATCTGGACGTATAACCTTAATGTCATATCTAGCCCATAATGCCGGATCGGGGACCGTCTGTAGATGGGCCAGCCGGGGATTGCCCCACAACGGCGTTTGTGGGGAGATGGTATTGGGGCCGCTGAGTTTTGTCGTAATCTGCTCCCATACCCTGACGGTTGTCCGCATAGGGGTCGTCATATCAGAATGTGCTTCGGGTCCCCGGAACACCAAGTTGCTCAGTGCTGAGTAGGAGCAAAGCACAGCTGCCTCAAGGTTAACTGTGGGGTTGGACCGTGGCTGAGAGAACCGCCAGCGAACAGTCACGACCACCGCCGCCCAGTAGTATAGTTCAAAACAGGGGAGAGCCAAACCCCCCAAAGAAGAGGAAGCTGCAGGGTAGATCGAGCCACTCTGGGGGCCATACCTCCCCATACGAATGTGGTCACCGCCTGGTCCAATTTAAAAAATAAATAAATAAATAAATAAATAAATAAATAAATAAAAAAGAGTTGGGGATGGGAACCGGGGGATTTAGAAAAACATAAAAAAATTTAGGGAGGAAAGTCATTTTAAGGAGATTGATCCTCCCCACGATCGACAGGGGGAGAGACTTCCAGGCTTGAAACTTGGCGGTCAATTTCTGGAGGATCGGATACACATTGTCAGCCAGGTAGAGAGAGGGGTTCCTCTAGACCTCGATCCCGAGGTACCTAAATTTAGAAACCAGGGTCAGTGGAATCTGTGGGTCCAAGGGGGGAGTGGCATGGGACAGGGAGAATAAAGTTGACTTGGTCCAATTGATCCGAATGCCCGAGAAGGAGCCATACTGGTCAATAAGCTCCAGAGCTGCCAAAGAGGTAGAGGCATCTGGGAGGAATAAAAATGCATCGTCTGCATAAAGTGAAAGCTTCTCAGTCAGCGGACCAACCAGAATCCCACCAACAGCCGGGGACTCCCTAAGTAAAATAGCCAGGGGCTCCATAGCCAGGACAAATAGCCCCGGAGACAGTGGACACCCCTGTCTAGTACTTCTACCCAGGGCAAAGGGGGGGGGGGGAGCATTCCATTTGTACGGACTCTTGCAGAGGGTTTCCTATACATCAGTTTAATCCATAAAAATTAAAAATGGGGCCAAAATTAAAACGTTCAAGAACCTGCCATAAAAACTCCCACTCTACCGAGTCGAAGGCCTTCTCGGCATCGAGAGAGGCCACGACACCAGGAGAGTCCCCCTTCCCACACAGGACACGTTCATATAAAGACGGCGCAGATTTATGTCAGTGCCCTTGCTCGGCATAAAGCCAGTCTGGTCACCCCGTATCAAAGATAGAATGATCAAATTAAGTTCTAGTTGAGAGAATTTTGGTGGTGAGTTTAGCATCTACATTCAGTAGCGAGATGAGACGGTATGAAGCACAGGACGTAGGGTCCTTGTTAGGCTTTGGTATGACCACAATGATCGCCTCCGCCATAGAGGGAGGAAGACAGCCCTTCTCCAGCATAGCCAGAAGCAACCTATGAAATTTAGGGGCAAGGAGCTTACTATTAGCCTTTTAGAATTCGGCCGGGAGACCGTCAGGACCCAGAGTTTTGGCCGACTGAAGCGCGGCCATTGCCACCTGCACCTCCTTGAGTGTGATCATGTTACGGGCTTCAACTGAGAGCTGCGGGAAATCTATCTGATCTAGAAAGTGGCATAGACTATCCGGGGTAAAAACCGCCCTGGAGGTGTAGAGGCGCTCATAGTACTGTGCAAATTGAGCAATAATACTCTCGGGGTCAGAATGAAACTCCCCCTTGTCATCCCTAATACGGGCAATATATGGTGTGGAAGAGCGCTCAGGAGCCAACCACGCCAATAAGCTCCCCGTCTTCTCCCCTTGCTCAAAGATTCTCTGCGACTAGGAAAGCAGCTGCTTCTTAGTGGTCGCAACCCGCAACAAGGACATTTCCCTGTGGAGGGACTGCATCGCATCATAAGTCAAAGCATTCTAATCACTTACATATTCCTCCTCCAACAGAAGAACCCTCCTCTCAGCCTCCTTTAAAGCAAGCGTTGTGCCTTTCCTAACCTGCCCAATCTCTGTTTTATATAGCACTGGCGGGGAGACTGTGCCCTCATTGTGCGACCAGTATTCTCCCAGCTCCCTCTCAACCAGAGGGACCACGCGCTTATCAGTGCTCCAGTATCCAGAGAGCCTCCACAATGTAGACCCAGCCGGCGAGTCAGTTCGCATAGTAAGGAGAAGGGGCGCATGGTCTGATATCCCACGTGGCAGGATCTCCATCTCCTGGACTCGGGAGAGCAGGGAGTCAGTGGTGTAAATCAGGTCAATTCTGGAGAAGGAAGCATATGTGGTCGAGTGACAGGTGTACTGCCTCTTATCCGGATGCCTCACCCACCAGACGCCAGTAAGCCCATCATTTTCCACCCAGTGAGAAAGGGGGGAATCCCCACCCCGTATTAAGCCTGTCCACAGCCGGATTAGGGGTCATATTAAAATCTCCAGCTAGAACCACCCCGGCCGACGGATACTGCGCCAGGAGCGGAGTGAGCTTCCCTGGCACACCAACCGTGGCCGGGGGGGGGGGGTATGTAAATGCCCACAATCAGTAGCTCCAGACCATCAAACATTGCGTGGACCGCTACATATCTCCCCTCCGGATCTAGATGTAGATCCAGGAGGGTGAACTCAAGGGATTTGTGGACCAGGACGCTGACCCCCCTAGAATAAGAGTAGGTGGAGTGGTAATACGACCCCACCCAGGGCTTCCAGAGTGCCAGCGTCCTGCTCCCCATCAAATGCGTCTCCTGGAATATACAGATACAGGGATTATATTTCTTCAAATAGTTGAATACCAGGGACCTCTAAATCTTAGAATTCAAGCCCCCAACGTTCCAGGACAGAATAGTTAACAGAGCCAGCCATAAGAACAGCATGGAACATCTATCGGGGCGGCCATGCAACATAACCCCCACATAAGGCACAAACGTATAAAATAAAATCAGGATTTTGATCACACACGAGACCCCCAGAAGGGGGAGGTCTCACACCATGCATTGGTAGAAGAGTATAGCAAATTAGGTTCCCAAGTAAAAAAACAGAAGGACCAGGTACAAGGACAGTATAGCTGCAAAATAAAACTAACAGGGAGTGAAAACAAACACTCCAACCATATTCCCTACCCCCCAACCGCGGTGTGCTTTCCTCCTAAAATCAACCATGGCAACAGCCAGTGGGGGAGATGAACAGAAGGACACCCGAGTGTCACAGTAAATGCAAGAAGTTCTCCATTGTAGAATAAGGATGAACGATTACTGCAGAATAAAAGTTTTTCACCCGGAGGAATAGAACGCTCCTGGGGCACACAAACTTGAAGTGGTTGCAAAAAAAAAGGGGGGGGGGACAAAACACCCCCCCCCCCCTCAACATACAGTTCGGGTGTATCAGAAGGTGACACGTGGTGGAGATCACCGCCACAAGGTTGAAACAGGGGCACAGACCATGTATGGCTCCACTCAGGAGAGGCCAGGCAGGGGAAAAACAACAGGACCGGTAAAAGGAAGTTTAACGGTCAGAAAAGGTCAAGCCAGCATATGTAGTAAACAGATATTGCAAACATAACCGTAGCATTTGGGCTCGATCAATGTCTGGGCAAAGTCTTCAGCCAGCACAACGCATCATCAGGGGAGGTGAAAAAACGGACTGCCTCGCCATCTTGAACCTGCAGTTTAGCTGAAAAAAAGCATGCTGTATTTGATCTTACGGTTCCTCAGGCTGAGCTTCACTTTGTCGAACGAACGGCGTTGCTTCTGGGTGTCCACGGAGTAATCCGGAAAGATCATCAGCTTAGCCGCCTCATAGCGCAGTTCATCCAGTTTCCTGGACTCACGTAGAACCACATCCCGGTCCCTGAAGTTTAGCAATTTCAGGATGTAAGTGCGTGGAGGAGCTCCCGGGGGACCCCGGGCAGCAGGCATCCTATGAGCCCTCTCCACCACAAAGAACTGAGAGAAGGTCGCGGTAGGGAGAAGGGTGCGCAGAAGGCACTCTGTGAATTCCGTGGGATCAGCGCCCTCAGGTAGACCGACTATGCAGAGGTTATTTCTCCTGTTACGGTTTTCGGCATCTTCCGCATGGGTTTCCAGGGCCTTAACTTTGGTTTGTAACGTACGGAGCGAGGCCGCATGATCACGAACTGTGTCCTCAAGTATCCCCCATGCGGCGCTCCACTTCAGTGAGGCGGGAACGGAAGGTGTCCATGTCCCTGCGGATGAGGCCAATGTCCATCTGGACATGCTCGATCTTGCCCGTGAGGGTCGTCTGGCAGTCACTGATAGCCTGCATTAGGGCCTCAAAGTTGGATTGCTCCCTGTCCACAGGCTCTGAGTCCGTTTGGGACGCCATGTTGGATAGCGAGCAGGAACTTTGCACTGCGGGAGCAGGGGCGACTTTGTGAGACTTGCGGGAGGACAAAGAGCCTCTCCCCTTGGTCATACCGCTCACTGCTGACCTTCACGCCGCTACAGGCGGATCGGGACCGTCCTTCTGCAGGGAAACGGGGTTAGGTGCCAGGGAGTAAGCGGGAGCTCTCACGTCTGCTCTGGTGGCCATCTTGGACACGCCCCCTTTTCGTTTTTAAAGGTTCAAAGGTAGAGGAGAAATTTGGGGTCCTATAGGCCCCAGATCACTCCATAAAGAGGACCTGTCATTCCTTATTTCTATTATAAGGAATGTTTATTTTTATGTAAAATCCCCCCCATGCTCGCGTGCAGAAGGCGACCACATATGAAAGTCTCGCACGCATATGTAAACAGTGTTCGCACCACGCATGAGGTATTTTCGCAAACGTTAGACCTCTGAAATTTTAAACAGGTAACCTGTGAAAATATTTAAAGCATCACAGATTTGTCACCAATCCACGAACGTGCACAATTTCAAAAACATGACATGTTGTTAGGTATCTATTTACCTACTGTAATTTTTATACTTTACCAAATAATGAGTTATTGTGCTTTTTGTTAACAGGGTATAGAGACATAAAAGTTAACGGATTCCTTTTAAAAATAGATAAAAATCAATCATATAATATGCCTCTAGTTTCACTTTTGTTTTTAAACTGGTTTTGTGTTTATGTGAAGTAGAGAGAGAGACAGAACAAAAACAAACAAATCCAGGGCAGTGTTTTGCTTTTAAATTGAATCCCAGGGCAGTGTTTTGTTTTTAAAATGAATCCGATTGGTTCTGAGGAGTTTTAGACACACAGCTTGGACCACAGTGAAAAGCTGCCATGAGATTTTTCATAAGGAGCCAGACAAGCAGGAAGTCTGGAGATCAGAGCAGAATTACAGTAACTTCAAAGCAAAAAACGAACAATGAGAACATGAAAACCGCACTGCATTAAGGTAAAGGAAGCTATTTAGCTAAAAAAAATAAAATAATTCCTTTAGTGATCCTTTAAGCCCCAGACCATTTTGCTGGTCAAAGACTGGCCACTTTTTGCGATTCGGCACTGCGTCGCTTTAACTGACAATTGCGCGGTCGTGCGATGTGGCTCCCAAACAAAATTTATGTCCTTTTTCCCCACAAATAGAGCTTTATTTTGGTGGTATTTGATCACCTCTGGGTTTTTTTTTGCGCTATAAACAAAAATAAAGCGCCAATTTTGAAAAAAAAAAAAACTATATTTTTTACTTTTTGCTATAATAAATATCCCCCAATAATATACATATAAAAAAAAAAAACTCAGTTTAGGCCAATGCATATTCTTTCACATATTTTTGGTAAAAAATCACAATAAGCGTTTATTGATTGGTTTGCACAGAAGTTATAGCGTTTACAAAATAGGGGATAGTTTATGGCATTTACATTCTTCTACTAGTAATGGTGGCGATCAGTGACTTTTATGGTGACTGCGACATTATGGCGGACACATCGGACACTTTTGACACCTTTTTAGGATTCATTGTCATTTTTACAGCGATGAGTGCTATAAAAATGCCCCTGGCAGTGAAGGGGTAACCACTAGTTGGAGCTGTAGGGGTTAGGTGTGACCTAGTGAGTGCTTCCTACTGTAGAGGGGGTGGGCTGTGTGAGACAAGACAGTTATCACCATTTCCGATTACAGGAAGCTGTGATCACTGTCATTGTCACTAGGCAGAGCGGAGAGATGCTTGTTTACATCAGCATCTCACCGTGAGACGACGGTGAACGTGCGTCCACAATGCCGTTTACTTAAAGGGGACGTACAGGTACGTCCTTTTGCCCAGGAGTGCCATTCTGTCGACGTATAAGTGCGTGCGGCAGTTGGCAAGTGGTTAAAGTGTATTTTTTTTGTATGCGTTTGAAAAACCGCTGCTTAAATACTATGTGACAAAATTTTCTAGCAAAAATTACTGATTATCACGTAAACAAAAAGTGACAGAAAAGTCTTGGTCTTCAAGTGGGTAATGCTGTATTTTTACGTATTGTACCTCATTGCTCTCCACGTATAGTCAATTAAACCACCCCTGTTCACCTAACAGGACAGGCATTACACATATTTTTTTTTTATATATATATATATATATATATAATATATATATATATATATATATATATATATATATATATATATATATATACACACACACACACACACTGTATTTTCTGGCGTATAAGACGACTTTTAAACCCCTAAAATTCTTCTTAAAAGTCGGGGGTCGTCTTATACGCCGGTAACCTAATAAATGCTTACCCCATCCGTGACATGCAGATCGCCGTCCATGTTTCAAAAGCCGCGCCTCCTCTCTCTGCTGGTCCGTGATAGGCGGAACACTCAGCTTCCCAGGAGACACTGTGTGTCAAGTGCCGCCTATCACGGATGCCCTCTTATCTGAGATCGAGGACGAGAGGGCATCCGTGATAGGCCGAACACTAAACACAGTGTCTCCTGGGAAGCTGAGTGTTCCGCCTATCACGGAACAGCAGAGAGAGGAGGCGCGGCTTTTGAAACATGGACGGCCGCGATCTGCATGTCACGGATAAGGTAAGCAGTGACACACTGAGGCATGTAGTGGCGCACAGTGAGGCATGTAGTGGCAAACAGTGAGGCATGTAGTGGCACATGAAGGTGGTTCTCCCAGGGCGAGGCTCAGCCATTGCACTCTGGCTGGGCTGATCTTGGTGTCTTCCCTGCCACTGCTCGGCCTTTTGGCTAAGATCAGGTGTGGTATCTGTTTTCATCAGTTGTTAGAGGAGCGCTGAAGCACCTCCTATATGTGGAGGGTGGATGCAATCCAATAACGTCATTGCACCCGGAAGGGTAGTTTCAGCAGGGACTACGCCGTGCTGCCCGACAGATACTGGGGGCCGGCCAATGGTTGCGTCTGAGCCACCTAGAAGGGTGTGTCTGGTGAGGATGGGTGGCTGTGCCTGGTCTGGTCTTTTTGCCGGGTTCTAGTCTGGCCTTCTGGCTGGCTGGTGCAAGTGCTATCTCCGTCAGAGATCTGGTAGGAGGAGCTGGAACTGCCCTGGGATGAGACGGGGTAGGGCCATGCAAATCCTGCCGGGTTTACAGGGAGTCTAGAAGGGTTGGTATAGGTGGAGGCTGCTAGATGGGGGCAGCTCTCCCCCAAGAAAACCTTGAAGGGCTCTCTATCTGGCGGGGGTGGAGGGCTGCACTGGCCGGTCGGGGGTTGGATTTGGAACGGAAAAGCCTATGGTGCATGTGCCCCTGGAGTGGCAGTCCAGGGGTGTCTGAGAATCACTGTGAGTGAGGGTCACTTTGATTTAAAGACACCAGGGTCACTGCACCAGCTACACGCTTTTTTAGCACCTGCCTCCTGGGCCGGGCCTTTTGGGCAGGACCAGAGGAATTTTTTATTCCTGGCCGGAGGGCCTGGTCATTGTTGAACACAATGACCACTTCTTTCACTCTCCTCTCCACTATCCCTTTCCCCCACTTTATTTAATTTATTGCTTATGTTTGTCACGTTTTTGTCTTTTTTTGTTTGTGCACGTTTTGTTCACTGTGTGATTAGTAGGGTGCCGGTCCTCGGGCCAGCCCTGAACGTCTTGGGAGTGGGTGGACATGGCCTTCTGGCTTAGTTCGCCCGATCTCATGGGGTCTCCCTTCGGGGGAGTCCCACCTAGTACTTGGAGGGTTCTGTTTCGGCAGTCCCTCCAAGGAAGTTGGGTCCGTGTCGGCTTCGGTTGCTCGGACCACAGTACCTCAGTCCCCGTCTGGAGCCTAATGCCCCAGGGGGATCAGGGTTTGGGTCCCTTCTGCACAGGAGGACCACTTGACGTTGCACCCGTCTGCACGTATTTGTGAACGCTCTTTATGTGTGTGCACATTTTTTCTGCACCGGGTGGAGTTTTTTGAGTGTGTTTCACACGCCATAGGCTTTTCAAAAAAGAAAAAAAATGTAGTGGCACACAGTGAGGCATGTAATTGGGCACAGTGAGGCATGTAATAATGGCACAGTGAGGTGAGGCAAGGCATGACTAGTAGGATAGGGGTCGTCTTATAAGGTGAGTATATCCTAAAACCAACATTTTAGCTGGAAAATTAGGGGGTCGTCTTATACACCGAGTCGTCTTATATGCCGGCAAATACGGTATATATATTATATATTTTTAATTTTACACACCAGCCAATTACGGCAGAAGCAAAATAGAGCAAACTATTTAAAATAATGTCTTCGTTCAAGCTCATGCTGCCCCTGGTGGTTAAATGTAGAATTACTTTTTACTAGGACTGATCTTCACGATTTAGAAACATTTATGGCTGCAACACCAAAATTATTGAGTTCTGGCATTTCCAGTAAGGTGTACTGTCAATGCTACACTATACAAAGACATTTCAGACAATTGTGAGTTCCCTACCACGGATTTGTACTGCAGGGCGGAGGCTCCTGTGCGCAAAACCACATACAGGAATGCGATTACGCTCTTCCGGGTCTTTGGCAGACATGCGTGCCACTGGGGACCCGCTGATCATTCCTGACAGAGGCAGAACGTCAGTCTGCCTATGAATCACTGGTGCTCAACCTGTGGCCCTCCAGCTGTTGCTGAACTGAAAGACCCATCATGCCTCTGCCTATGGGAACCATGCCTTTAACTGTCAGCCTTGCAAAGCCTCATGGGACTTGTAGTTCCACAACAGCTGTAGGATCACAGGTTTAGCACCCAAGCCCTATGTAAAAAAGGCAGATCGCCGTTCTGTGACAAGGGAAGACAGAGCTTGTTATTCTGCTAAGCAGGAACAGAGATCTCTGTCTTCCCACAGTGCAACCACCCCCCAACACAGTAAGCACCCCCTAGGGACACAATTAACCATTTGATCGCCCCTGTTAACCCCTTTTCTGCCAGTGTCATTATTACAGTAACAGTGCATATTTTTTTAGCACTGATCACTGTATTGGTATCCATAGACCCCAAAAAAGTGTCACTTCGTGTCCGATTTCTCTGCCACAATGTCACAGTCCTGCTAGAAGTCGCAGATCACCACCATTACTAGTAAAAATAAATCCATAAATATATCCCATAGTTTGTAGATGCGAGCAGGAGGGTCAGGACACTCTTTAATTTGCAGATAGAGAAAGGAGCTGTGTGTTAGTGGGCATCCTGACACTCCTGCTAGCCCCCTCCCCCCTCAAGAGGCTTTCTCCACACCAGGGAGAAAGCCTTGCATTACTGGGTGTAGTTACAGACAGAAGAACAGGAAGTGAGGATTTCTCAGAAGAAATAAGGACATTTTAAAGCAAAATGGAAGGATGAGGTAAGTTAAAGGAAGCTGTTTAGGAGAGAAAAAAAAATGGTACCTTTACAACCCCTTTAAGCTTTTAATGTTCTGCTTAGTCTTGACCGACTGATAGGAAAAGTCACATTCGATAACAAAGGCTGGAGACACATTTCAGAAGGTCAGAGCATAGACGAGCCATCCTGTACAGACATAGGGGGTTATATACGAGATGCAAATCCACTTGGAAGTGCAGTTGCTGGAAATCTGAGGGGTAGATCTGAAATGAGGGGAAGCTCTGCTGATTTTATCATCCAATCATGTGCAAGCTAAAATGCTGTTTTTTATTTTCCTTGCATGTCCCCCTCGGATCTACAGAGACTGCACTTCCAAGTTCACTTCCAGTGCAATTTCAAGTGCACTTGTAGTGCAAAGTGGATATGACTTTCGTAAATAACCCCCATTGTGTGATAATGCGGGGGTATATGCCCGGAAGTGGGTGCAAATACCTGTCTTAGACAGGGATCTGCTCCCCCCTGAAAAGATGCCAAATGTGACACCGAAAGGGGGATCTGGAGCCCGGAGGTTCCATTTTTGTGTTAAACTAATCTCAATTACAGACTGAAGTTCATCCCTTTGATCCACAAGAACCAATAAATACATTGTTTATAGTTATATCTCAGCACTGAGGAATGTTGTGAAACTTAGCAGGTTTTTTTTTGTTTTTTTTATACACATGAGCAGAGAACTGTCAGTACCGAATCGAGAATGCTGTGTTAAGATCGAAGTTGGGCTGGATCGAGATTGCGATTTAACGATTAATCGTGCAGCTCTAATGTTAGGTGTCAGCAGAACATCATCTTTCACAATACACAAAAAAAAAATTGGGCCAATTTAACTTTTTTATTTATTAACCACTTGCTTACTGGGCACATAAACCCCCTTCGTGCCCAGGCGAAATTTCAGCTTCCGGCACTGCGTCGCTTTAACTGACAATTGCGCGGTCGTTCGACGTGGCACCCAAACAAAATTGGCGTCCTTTTTTTCCCCAAATAGAGCTTTCTTTTGGGCACATATTTGCCCAGGCGAAATCGCCCGTTTTTTATTTTTTGCGTTATAATGAAAAAAAGAGCCGGCACTGCGTCGCTTTAATTTAAAAATATATATATATTTTTTACTTGTTGCTATAATAAATATCCCATTTTTTTTTTTTTTTTTATATTTTTTTTTTTCTCAGTTAAGGTCGTTCGATACGTATTCTTCTACGTATTTTTGTAAAAAAAAAAAATCACAATAAGTGACTGCTTTGCGCATTTGATCGCCCGTGCGGTTTTTATTTTTTGCGTTATAATGAAAAAAAGAGCCTACAAAATATATATATATTTTTTACTTGGGGACATAATTATGATTTTTTTTTTTATATTTTTTTTTTACTAGTAATGGCGGCGATCTGCGATTTTTATTGGGACTGCGATATTGTAAAAAAAAAAATCGACGGACACATCGGACACTTTTGACAAATTTTTGGCGCCATTCACATTTAAGTTATAGCAGCGACCATACAAAATAGGGGACATATAAAAATGCACTAATTACTGTATAAATGTGATCATTGAAGGGGTTAACACTAGGGGGTGAGGAAGGGGTTAAATGTATTGCTGGGTGTGTTCTAACTGTGTGGGGGGAGGGGGTGACTGGGGGAGGTGACCGATGCTTTCCCTATGTACAAGAGAAACAGCATCTTCACCTCACTGACAGGACGTGAAGCTCTGTGTTTACACTCAGAGCTCCACGTCCCTGCTCTCTCACCGACGATCGCGTGTACCTGACGGACATCGCGGCCGCCGGGTACAGTGTGGGGGGAGGGGGTGACATTGGATCCTGGTGATGCTCGGGACTGTTTTTCCCTGTGGCGCGCGCGGGGAAACAAGCAAATCACGTCCAAAGTCCCCGGCGCCTCAGGTCCGCGCTGTTCACGTATTCTGTTAATAGCGTGGACCTGAAGAGGTTAAAGTGTATTTTTTACCAAAAAGGTTCACTGCAATTGTATAACCAAAAATGTGTGTGTAAAAATTGCTTCCTTACTGTTTTTCCCTGTGGCGCGCGCGGGGAAGCAAATCAACTCCAAATTTTCTTTGTTTTGTTACTCTTGGAGGTCCGCGCTGTTCACCTCTTCAGTGCTCACGTTTCTGACCTGACCAATAAAATGTTGGTTCCATTGCTTTTAAAGTCATAACCAAGTTGTTTCAACACCACAACCCTATTCCTCAGGCGGCTTAAACTCACGTTTGACAGTAAATTTCTATCAAGTAATTTCTTAGCCTCAAGGCCACAATCTAGGAGCACCTCGATCTTGTCGATAAAGACTTTAGCTGACAGAAGAAGGATGCTGGGGTTCTCATAAATGTGCTGGGTAATGTCAGCCTCCGGAAGACCCAAAGACTGCATTTTTTGAAGAAAAAGTAAAAAGTTGTCTTCAATGTAATTTTTGGATAAGTTGAGAGTAAACGCTCCTTCACCACCGATCCAATGGAGAAGGTCCTCGTTCTCCAACTTCATGAGGGACTGTATGGACTCTATGTTGGCCTTCACTCTGTTAATACTTTTTGCGAAAATAAAAATATTGTTGGTGATGATCTGTCTGATGAATTCCTCTGGGTTTTCCGCTCCCAAACACACACAGAGCTCTTGTAAAAAAGCCACCATCTGCTTGTTGAGTTGAACACTGTTGGAGAAGGTCCGAGGAGACTTGAGCATGAGCTTATTTAAAATTTTGGGCGACAACCCAATAGACTGGAAGAAGGCAATGTTTTCTGACAACTTCTCAATACCTCCCGATCGGAAGAAAGACTCCGGAGAGCGCGTAACGACCAACAAGACGACTTCGTCCGTTTTCAAGATACTTTGCCAAAGTCCCCAAACTTCGGGCAGGTCTTTGGCACGGCAAGTAATTCCCCTTGGATACCTTGAAATGATACTTGCAACACTCAATTGGCTGGCTCCTTTCTGCAGCAGAAACTCCTCGAGTTTTTCTTTGTATATGGCATGTTCGGTTATGGTTGAGGGTCGTCTGACGATTTTTCCAGCGTCCATATACGTGACTTTGGCATTGGATTGGATTGGATTTGGCAACTGTGCCACATTTTCCTTCTGTCCACCATGGCCTGAAAATTGAGTGCATGGCCGCACCAACAGTTTGATGAAAAGTCCAAGATTTAAAGGACCCGTTCCATGCGAACTTTTCGCGAAATGTCCAGTTATGTTATTTAGAATTTTAAGAGCCATTTTTCAGTCTGTGTTCCTACAACTAAACAAAATGCACATTTTTAGTTTAATGAGCAACCGATATGTACAATTTGGCAACATTTATATTAGATGGAGGCACAGCTGTCCATGCTCATGACTAAAAAACAGATGTTTGCGTGGTGGTCACATGATTGGAAAGCTCCCAATCGTAAGTAGACATCGGGAGCTTTTTGTTAACCACTGGAGGTTAAAGCAGAGCTCCACCCAAAAGGGTAAGTTCCGTATTCAGACATCCTCTCCCTAACTTGGCATGTCATTTTGGAGGTGGGAGAGCGTATCTAGCCCCCCCCCCCTTCCCAGTAGTCTTGTGGGACACATCACAGGTCCCAGAAGACTTTGGGCCCATGCACAAACCACAGTGCTGTGGAGCCGAAAGTAACACACCAGCTGCCCACTGTTGCTTTAATTTTTATTGCTGTCACAGGTTATGCAGATATACGCATGCGACAGGTACCCTTTATGGAGGGATCAAAAAGACCCCAAATCCCAGTGTTTTTGAATACTTAATTTTTTTTGAAAATGGCGCAGATGACATCTGGGTAAACCAAAATGAATGTCATGTAATTGCTTACGGGTTACTATAGAGGAGACCGGATCAAAGCCGATCTCAGCTTTTCTTGGGTGGTCGCGCTGGCTGGTAGCTCTGTTCTCACAGTGGGACGAGAAAGCTGCAAATAGTGGGGGGGGGGGGGGGGGGGCTGGGGAGGGACACATGTGGAGATGTCCCCTCCCAGTCCACCTCGGCTCTGCGACTGTCAATCAGGGTGCTTGCTCACGAAGAAGTGGTACGGGTGGCTGTTTCTTCACAGCGCATGCGCCGATGACAACATCTGTGCAAAACACAGTAAATATCTCCTCAGCAGCTATGGGTAAGACTTATTCAAGGGTGGACTGACCATTGAGGCCCCAATGCCACTATGGGGCCCCATCAGGGTGGCCAGACTCAGTAAAACCAGGGACAGTATGTAAAAAATCTTTTTTTTTTTTTTACATCTGTCCCTGATATGTCCGAAACTGACATGCTTTTGATGTGAAACTCTAGAGATTTTAGCTGCCCTACCTCTGCGCTGCCTCCTGGCATGGTGGCCATCTGTAAGCCCGGGGGCCCCATAATCTTCTATTGCCCGGGGGCCCCATGAGTTGTCAGTCTGCCCCTGGACTTATTCTAGGCTTACCTATAGGTACAACTTCCACAGAGAGGTTTACAACTTCTTAAAGGGCCTATGCATTCAGGAACGAGTGCCTGGAATGCAGGTCTTCTTTCTGGGCATAACGCATAAGGCCCTAAATGCGAGTTCCACTCAGTACAGTGTTTAGCCCTGTGCAACAACAGCTTGTCATAGACTATGACAGACTACAGGCAGAGGGGCTGCACGGAGCACTTGTCACCCCCTCCCCCCCAAAACTTAAAGTGACATTTAGGTCCCTTTCACACTTGTACGACTTCAAAGTCGCGCGATTTTACCGCGATTTCAATGAATGCCTGTGTAAGTGGCATCAAAATCGGACCAAAGTAGTGCAAGGACTACTTTAAAGTCGGCACTACTTAAAGTCGTGCCAGTATGAATGGTGTTCATTGAAAATAATGGAGAATGACTTGTCATACGATTTTGCAGTCCAAAATTGTGGGACAAGTCGTGTAAGTGTGAAAGGGCTCTTAGTCTCCTTTCACACTTATACGACTTGTCCCACGATTTTGGACTGCAAAATCGTATGACAAGTCAATCTCCATTATTTTCAGTGACTACCATTCATACTGGCACGACTTTAAGTAGTGCCGACTTTAAAGTAGTCCTTGCACTACTTTGGTCCGATTTTGATGCCACTTACACAGGTATTCATTGAAATTGCGGCCGCGATTCGCGGTAAAATCACGCGACTTTGAAGTTGTACAAGTGTGAAAGGGACCCAAGGCTCAGTTCATACTGCAGCGATGCGGGAACATTGCATGTCTCCCGGTGGCAGTTCACACTACCCTATGCAAACTGCTGGGAGTGTCAATTGAAAGTTGACACCCCAAAATTGGTTCGCATATCGCAGTGTGAACTGCAAATTTGGACAGGAATCGGATCCGATTCTGCTGTACATCAAAAAAATGGTTCTGTGTGTTAGTTTGGTCTGAATGTGATGCAAAGTCAGCCATACTATGGCTGAAATCGCATCACACAGAGATCGCAATATGTATGGCTAAAAGGTGAGGGATCCTTTTTTTTTTGTCCGCACCTGAACGCATGGGTGTTCAGACATTTGCGATATGATCCTTACCGATTCCAAAGTTCACATTGCGTTCTGTAAACTGTTTTGGGTCAGTAACGTTACATTGCCACACGAAGCGGTTCGAAGAGTGTGTAATCTTGCCTGTGATTCGGATGCTGTTCTGGAATCCACACAGGAATCGCTGTGGCTCCCGTATCAATGTGAATCCAGCCTAAACAGGGTGTAAAGCAGCTACACGCCCCCGCATACAAAGGGCCTAATGGCCCATACACACGATCCGAATATCGGACGAAAACGATCGTCCGATGATGGATCGTACGATTTTCGGATCGTGTGTACACTACTTTCGACAGCCGATCACGACCGTTCATCCGATTAAATTCGATCGGACAAGCGCAAAAAATTTTCTCGTCCGATGTCCGATCGTCCGATTTTCGTTTAGTCAGTACAGCCGTCGTCCGACAATACAATACAAATACATTACAACACGTGACATCACTTCCGATCGTTTTTTTCTATCGTACGATAATTTTCGTGAGTTTAAAAACCTATTTTATTTTACTCGCGATTATTAAGCGAAAAAAGTCGTACGATCCATCGGCTGATATTCGGATCGTGTGTATGGGCCATAAGTCTACATGCACACGAACGTAAATACAAGCATACGGCCATACAGTATAAGTCACTTGTATATATGCAGCACACAGGAACCCCAGCAACGGCGCGTTTCTGTCCATAAACTGTACTGGGAAAGACGCCGCTCGCCTCTAATCCTAATGTAAACGTCAGTGTTCCTGATTGCAGGGACAGATTTTCCATTCACAATCACCGGCACGTACACAAGATTACAGGAGCACTAAATATTTCGCTGTACAGTTACATGGAAAGAAAACCGCCACAGCCGGGGGTCTCAGGCGCTGTAAATGAAGATGTATTTATACTACACAGCTATACGCCTGTGTTTACATCCCTGTGTATGGAGTCTTAGAGAAAATCAAGTGCAAAGCATGTCTTTAGTCCTAATTTCCAAAGCAAACACACAATGTGAAATGACAGTCACCTAGCTGATAATTAAGATCCCTATCCTTGTGCTTCAGAGTTGGATCTGCATGTCTTCAGAAGAAGGTCACAAAACACAACAAGCTGGAGACGTGCTGCACCTACCATGTACACAGAGCCATTCCTGCCTGCCTCCCCCTCCTCTACTGCTCATGTGCACAGCACTTCCTGCTTCATGTCACAACCCTCCTCATTGGCTGCACACACACACACACAGCCAGCCGCCCTGGTTGGCTCTTCGTTAATCTTGTCTTCCCATGGCTGGGAAGTGTGTGACTGCCCATGCTGGGGCCTGTAGTTCCACAGAAGCCTGAGCTAAAGTGCAGACTTGGGCAGAGTGATTATTTTTAGTGATTTGGATCAGTTCAGTGAAAAATAATTTGAATCACAACTCATTTCCTACAAGCTAAGTTAGTATCATGAACGTTATTCCTGTGATATACTCAGTGCACGCAGATTTATGCAAGCCATGCGCCTGCCGAAAAGTCGTTGGAACGAGTTTTCGAAAAACAAACACGTGGTCATAGGAGCAAACGATTTTGCCATCACGAAATTTGATAGATAAATCTTTCAACTGACATAAATTAAAGTGATTGTAAAGGTTAAATTAAAAAAAAAAATAACAAACATGTCATACTTACCCCCACTGTGCAGTTTGTTTTGCACAGAGTGGCCCCGATCCGCCTGTTCTGGGGTCCCCTTTGGCAGCTCCTCCCCGCAATAGCTAACCCCCTCTTGGATAGGGTGACCAGACATCTCTGGTTTCCAGGGACGGTCCCCGTAGGGTGACCACATTTCCAAACTGCCATTCAGGGACCCCCCCCCCCCCCCCAAAAAAAAAAAATGATACCTTTAAAGCGGAGTTCCACCCTTAAAACCACTTGGTTTTAACAGCGCCAGTATGCTGTTTTTTTTTTTTTTTTAATGCATGTACTTACTTTATAATAAATCATTTAATTTTGTGCGCACCGTGGTATGTCGCCGCTATAAGGCGTCACGCCTTCCGGAAACAGCCAATTAGCGTTCGGCTCTTCTCGGCGCCTGCGCACAGACCCAGGAGCTGACTGCGCAGGTGCCGTAAATAGCCGATCCTAGTTCGGTTTTGTTCGGAGGGCGTGACGCGGCTATATACGGCGCCTGCGCAGTCAGCTTTTTGGTCTGTGCGCAGGCGCAGAGAAGAGCCGAATGCTAATCAGGTGTTTCCGGAAGGCGTGACGCCTTATAGCGGCGACATACCGCGGTGCGTACGAAATTAAATGATTTATTCTAAAGTAAGTACATGCATTAAAAAAAAACAAAAAAAAAACAGCATACTGGCGCTGACGCCAGTATGCTGGATGGGATGAAACCAAGTGGTTTTAAGGGTGGAACTCCGCTTTAATGACATTTTGTTTGGGGGGGGTTCACATCTTCAGATCCAAAGGAGTTCATGCTCGGACCTGTAGCCCGTCACTTTTTTTGGGGGGGGGTTGGTTGTCACAGCACCCTAAAGTGAAGGACTACAAGTCCCAGCATGAACCCCTGATATCAAAGAAAGTGACCCCATAGATTTCCATAGCTCCCAACTGTCCCTGATTTTGAGGGACTGTCCCTGATTGGAACAATGTCCCTCATTACTCCTCATTTGTCCCTTATTTTGGTCTTATCCATATATAGTTGTATATAAAATGCACTTTTTATCTATCAAAAAGTGTTTTCCAGCACTAAACCTTTCATCTGATTTCTAAATTGCTACATTTGTAAATTCCAATATAAAGGAATAGTAGTGGTAAAAAAAAAACACCTGTGGGTTTAACCAGTCTTGTTTTTTGTACAATTCTCCTTCAAAGGGGGCGTGACCAGAGGTGTGCCTGCATACTTTTGCTGATAGGTGTCCCTCATTCCCATCTTTAAAAAGTAGGAAGGTATGGATTTCACAGGTTCATGCTGGGACCTGTAGTTCTTCACTAGTTGGAGGGGGCGGGGTGTCATATCGTTAGCTATGAGGGGTGCATGCTGGGACCTGTAGTGCTTCACTTTGGGGGGGGTCACATGCCCCAATATTTAAGGACTACAAGTCCCAGCATGAACCCCTGAGATTTAAGGGTGTGACCCCACAGATTTCACGGGTTCATGCTGGGACCTGTAGTTCTTCACTAGTTGGAGCAGTGGGGTGGTGTCATATCTTCAGCTCTGAGGGGTTCATGCTGGAACCTGTAGTCCTTCACTTTGGGGAGGTTATATACCTCCATAGTGAAGGACTGCAAGTTCCAGCATGAACCTCTGATATCTAAGGATGTGACTACCCCCAAAAAAGATGGATTACAAGTTCCAGCATGAACCCCCTAATATCTAAGGATGTGACCCCCCCCCCCAACTTGAAGGATGACAATTCCCAGCATGAACCCCTGAGATTTAAGGGTGTGACCCCCATAGATTTCACGGATTCATGCTGGGACCATAATTCTTCACTAGTTGGGGTGGAAGGAGGGTATCACATCTTCAGCTCTGAGGGGTTCATGCTGGGACCTGTAGTCCTTCACTTTTGGGGCTTAACACACAGCGTCATCTCCAGTGACAGCTCAGATCCCCACTGTATTCCGGGACACTATATTGTCCTGGAATGAAGGTGCCCGGGACCTGGGACAGACCAGACTGTCCCGGGCAATCCGGGACATGTGGTCACCCTAGGTCCCCGGATTGAGGACACAATGTCCCCGGGTTGGATTTGAACAGGGGGGTGGGGAAGTTTCAAAGACAGTGCAAAATAAAAAATAAATTCTGAACCACACCACCCACTCTGCCGCTCCTATTTTTTTCATTATCTGTGCCCTTTTCTGATGATCATGTGCTTGACGGGTCCATACCTCCCAACATTTTAAGATGGGAATGAGTGACACCTATTTGCAAACATATGTAAGCTTAGGACACAAACCCCTGACACACCCCCTTAACCACTTCAATACCAGGCACTTACGCACCTTCCTGCCCAAGCCAATTTTCAGCTTTCAGCACTGTCGCAATTTGAATGACAATTGTGCGGTCATGCTACACTGTACCCAAATAAATTTTTTATCATTTTGTTCCCACAAATATAGTTTTTTTTTGGTGGTATTTGATCACCTCTGCGATTTTTATTTGTTGCGCAACAATGAAAAAAATACCGAAATTTTTGAAAATGTTATAATTTTTTTCTTTCTGTTAATTATTTTTGTAAATACGTTTTCTTCTTCAATTATGGGCACTGATATGGTGGCACTGATGGGCACCGATAGGTGGCGCTGGTATGCTGCACTGATGGGCACTCATAGGAGGCACTGATGGGCACTCATAGGCGGCACTGATGGGCACTTATGGGTGGCACAGATGGGCACTGATAGGTGGGCACTGGGCATAGATGGGCACTAAGAGGTGGCACCGATGGACACTGAGGTGTGGCACTGATGGCATTGCTGGGCATCATTTCAGTCAGTGCCCATGTTGCCAGTCAGTGCCCATTTGTCAGGATTACAGAACCACTTCCCAAACGTCAATTGACTATTGACCGGGCAGGGAAGTGGTTAAAGGAGAATTAACCAAAAAAAGGGTTAATTAAATCCACCAAGGACTTTTTTTACCACTATTATTCCTTTATATTGGCTTTTAAAATTTACAAATGCAACAATTTAGACATTGAATGAAAGGTTTAGCACTGGAAAAAACACTTTATGAAAGAAAAAAAGTGCATTTTATATACATCTGACAAAAATGAGGGACAAATGAGGAGGAAAAGAGGAATAGAGGGACATTGCTCCAAATCAGGGACAGTTCCCTTGGAATCAGGGACAGTTGGGAGCTATGCGGATCGGAGGGAATATTTCTTCATTTTCGGGTGCATGCCCCTTTCCAGGGGCATGCACCCGAAGTCCAGGGGAGCTGCCTGCCTGCTTATCTCCTTGTCTTCCCTGGCGGAGTGATATTGATCCACTTCCCCACCCAGTAGTAGCCAGGGCCCGGAGAGTAAGACTTGACAGGCTGTGAGGCGGGCAGAGAGTCGCTGATTTCTGCCATTAGAGTGTATGATTCGGTCCCGTCCCACGGCGGCCACGTCATTGGATTTGATTGACAGCAGCGGCTGCTATCAATCTATCCAATCAACACTGAGACTCTGTGGAAAAGAGGACGCCGGGGGTCGCGCACAGCAGATGAACTGGCTCAGTTAAAGAGGGGGTTCACCCTTAAAACCACTTTCTCCCATCCAGCATACTGGCGTCAGCGCCAGTATGCTGTCATTTTTTTTTTTATAGGTGTACTTACCTCTTAATAGATAATTTAATTTTCGTCCTACCGCGGGGTATGGCGCCGCTATATAGCGTCACGCCTTCCGAAAACAGCCGACTAGCACTCGGCTGTTCTCGGAGCTATATGGCGCCTGAGCACAGACCTAGGAGCTGACTGCGCAGGCGCCGTATATAGCCGCGTCACGCCCTCCGAAAAAAGCCAAAATAGGACTCGGCTGTATACGGCGCCTGCGCAGTCAGCTCCTGGGTCTGCCGGCAGGCGCCAAGAACAGCCGAGTGCTAGTCGGCTGTTTTCGGAAGGCGTGACGCTATATAGCGGCGCCATACCCCGCGGTAGGACGAAAATTAAATTATCTATTAAGAGGTAAGTACACCTATAAAAAAAAAAAAGACAGCATACTGGCGCTGACGCCAGTATGCTGGATGGGAGAAAGTGGTTTTAAGGGTGAACCCCCTCTTTAAGTTAAATGGGGGTGCTGGGGGGCCCGTGACCAGGGCTGTCTTAATGAGAAGGCACACATGGGCACTGCCCAGGGGCCCCAGCTGCATGGGGGCTCCTGCACTTTCCCCAAAGCAGCTGGTCCTTGAGTCCACGCTGCCCTGAAATTGGGGGCCCAATGATGGCACTAAGAGTGATGGATACACAGGGGAGGCAGGCTGGCAGCGGTGCGCTGTGCTGTGCAGAACGATACCTATTACTTCACAGCCAGCAGGGAGGGACAGGGCTGGAGCACCAGTCATGATTTAACCCCGACCCTTGCAGGTTGAACACATGGGACTCGAAGGCTGTGGGGTAGGCGTTGGAGTGGGAGCTGCTGAGTCAGCAGCACTGAGAGCCCATCCTGCGGAAGTAGCATTATTGATGGTGTCATGGTGAGCCCAGCTGTCCAGCACTGTTGGCACCAAAAGGCTTGGAATGCCTGGAGGGATGCTCCCTTCTCCGCCTGCTTAGATGGTAGTGCTGGAGGTGGGCACTCAGTGCTGGAGGTGGGCACAAAGCCAAAAGTTTACATGCACTGTATCTCCACTGGAAAAGGGGGTACTACATGGATGGAATAATGGTGCTGGTGTGATATCAAGGGTGTATGGGGGGGAAATAATGCTATGGGGGGATCTGGGGTGTGTAGGGGGTAGCAATGCTTGGGTGGCTATAGTGCTAGAACTTTTTTTGGCTGGACCTCCTCTTTAACCCTTTCCCATCCGTGCTATAGCCAAATGACAGCTACAGCGCAGATCTTCTTTGCCAGGAGGGTGTCAATATATGTCCTCCCGTGCATGCAGTTTCCAGTAAAATAAAGTAGAACATGCTGCATTTTTTCTGCACTGGAATGCTGTAAACAGCGGTAGTTATTAAAGCGGAGTTCCACCCAAAAGTGGAACTTCCGCTTAATCCACTTCTTACCCACTTACATGCCACATTTGGCATGTCAATTTTTTTTTGGGGGGGGGGGGGGGGAGGAGTGGGACTTCCTGTCCCACCCTCCTTCCGCCCAGGGACCGCTCGCGCATATCGCCTTTTGGCGGCCCCTCCCTGTAGGCCACGTGTCCCAGCAGTGAATCAGGTGCCCGGCCATGCGCAGTGAGTGCCCGGCCGTGAAACCGAAAGCTGTCACGGCCCGGTGCCCACAGTTAGGATGGAGGCGCGGGCAGAGAGGGGGGAGAGGAGAGGAGCTCCGTGCGCCGCGCCACGCTGGACAGTGGAATAGGTAAGTGTATGTTTATTAAAAGACAGCAGCTATGCTTTTTATAGCTGCTGACTTTTAATAAACATCAAAAAAGGCTGGAACTCCGCTTTAAGGCGGCATTCACACTTCAGCATTTTGAATCGCGGGTTGATTTGCCGTAATTCTGCCCGCGATTTAAAAGCGGCTGATGTGTAAATGACAAATCGCTGGACTTGCATTTAAGATGCCATTAATTTGAATGACACCTAAAATCACAGTGTGGGTCTGCCGTGATAAAACGCACTGCAATCGCAAAAAGTATGTCGCCCAAAAGAAGCTCCTGAACCTTGTCGGTCCCGATTTTTGGCAGCGCTTTCAAAGACATCTGAAATCATAGCGTTAGGACTGCAATACATAAGGGTGATGTGACCTGGCTGCTGCAGCTTACGCATGTATTTGCAAATGTGTACAAACTGAACCGATTGGTTTTAATGTGATACGAAAGGTTAATGTGGTTTGTTTTGCGGGCTGGCTGGTAAATGAACTGGGAATTTTTTATTTTTTTTACATGGTGGTGGCTGAACATGAGGGGGGCTCACATTAGAGGGGATGGTGGTGGCTAAATATGAGGAGGCTCACATTAGAGGGGATGGTGGTGACTAAATATGGGGAGGCTCACATTAGAGGGGATGGTGGTGGCTAAATATGAGGAGGCTCACATTAAAGGGGATGGTGGTGGCTAAATATGAGGAGGCTCACATTAGAGGGGATGGTGGTGACTAAATATGAGGAGGCTCACATTAGAGGGGATGGTGGTGACTAAATATGAGGAGGCTCACATTAGAGGGGATGGTGGTGACTAAATATGAGGAGGCTCACATTAGAGGGGATGGTGGTGGCTGAACATAGGAGGCCGTATGGTGGTGGTAGCTAAACATAAGTGGGGCTCACAATAGAGGGGATGGTGGAGGATTAACATAAGGGGCCTCACATTAAAAAGGATAGTGGTGGCTGAAAATGAGGGGTCTCATATTAGAATGGATGGTGGTGGCTGAACATAGGAGGCCATGCATTAGAGGGAACGATGGTAGCTGAACATATGGGGTCTCACATTAAAAGGGATGGTAATACACTGTCTCACTCTGTTCTGCACATGCTCAGTTGCTCTCCATTTTAAGGCACTGACAAGGCCCGGTACACATGATGAAATTATCGGACGAATGATCGTTAGTTTTTCTTTATTTCATGCTAATCTCAGATCAAATCTGTTTAATAAGGTCACGAAAATTCTCGTACAACAGAATAAAAATTTCGTAAGTGATGTCATGTGTTGTAATGCATTTTGGAATTAAAATAAACATACTAATTAAACGAGAATGGTACGATCTGGCATCGTATGAAAAATACATTTACGCATGTCCCATCAAATAATATCAGTTGAACTGTCCTGATCGGCTCTAGAAAGCTCTGATTGGCCGGACCTGTGATGATGCCAATTCGCTTATATCGCAAAAAAATTAAAACAGTGTCGTGAATAAATACCACCAAAAGAAAGCTCTATTTGTGCGAACAAAATGACAAAAATTGTAATTGGGTACAGCGTTGTATGACCGCACAATTGTCATTGAAAATGTGAGAGCGCTGAAAGCTGAGAATCGGTCTGGGAAGGAAGGGGGTGAATGTGCCCAGTATTGAAAGTGGTTAACATCCAGTGTTGCTCATCTTACTTTAAAAAAGTAATTAGTTACAGTTACAAATTACTTCTCCGAAAAAGTAATTGCGTTAGTGACTCAATTACTACATTGAAAAAGTAATTAGTTACTCAGCAAAGTAACTGTGACTTTTTTTTTTTTTTATATTCTACAATGCAATTACGTTCTATAACATCTTTAATAATGAATCTGATATTGTACAGTATTGCTGGGCATGTGGAGGTGGAGTGTGTGATGATGAATGATATTGTACAGTATTGCTGGTGGGCAGCTGCGGGGGAGATGTCAGGTGGCTGTCGGCTGAGCTGAGCTCTCTCGTCACGTGACAGGCGGGCGGGAGACTCCAGGCGCGTGCATGGGCCAGTGCCACCCGCGATCACAGACATGACCCAGCCGCTGATGCCCTGACCCAATCACAGGCCAGCTCAGGCCTGTGGCCACATGACATGACCCCCTCTGCCCCCCGCACGCGGTAGATGTAATTGCAGGTAACGCCGCCCAAGTGATGGGAAAGATTACTTGTTACCCTCAAAAAGGGGCTGCGTTAGGTAACGGTGTTTATTTTAACGCCGTTACTTACAACATTGTTAACATCACAATAATATTACCTCAAAATGCTTGATTCACAAACACATTTTATTTTGGGTTGGAATTTTTGCAAGAAATTCGTTATTTTCAGGGCTTTTTTTCAGCAGGAACGTGGGGGAACGCAGTTCCGGCACCTCCCAGACTGAATGTATGTAATGGAAAGAGGTGCTGGGGTGTGCTGGAGAGTCTAATGATGATGGCTCCTGAGGGATCTATTTTTGCGAAGGAAGGGAGTTTATTGTTGCTGGGGAGTTCTTCTGTTGCTCGTGGGGGATCTATTGTTACTGGGAGGGGTGACATTGCTAGGAGGGATGTATTGTTGAGGGAGGGGTCTTTGTTGCTGGCTGTTGAAGGGTCTATTGATGCTGGCTACTGGGGAATCTATTGTTGCTCGGAGGTGGGTAGGGGGCGGAGTCAAGGGTGGCTTGGAAGAGAGAAGTTCATGTACCTATTCTCTGAGAAAAAAGCTCTGGTTATTTTTTCAAAGATCATTATTTCTTAAAGATTATTATTATTTTATTTCACACTTTGATGAGTTTTGATGCAGATGTTACATGCCATTAGGATAGTAATAACTGCCACTCAGGGGCGGACTGACCATTGAGTCATTCGGGCACTGCCCGAGGGCCCCATGCTACTAGGGGGCCCCATCAGGGTTGCCAGGCTCAGTAAAACCAGGGACAGTACGTAAAAATCTATGTTTTTTTTACATCTGTCCCTGATATATCTGAAACTGACATGCTTTTGATGTGAAAATCCAGAGATTTTAGCTGCCCCGCCTCTGTACTGCCTCCGGGCATGGTGGCCATCTGTAAGCCCAGGGGCCCCATAACCTTCTATTGCCCGGGGGCCCCATGAGTTGTCAGTCCGCCCCTGCTGCCACTCAAACATTTCTACATGTAGGTCTCTTAATGAAAAGTTCGGCCACCAATGTGTGGCTGGTGATGTACGCCATAAAAAAAAACTGTCCCGTTTTATTTTTATTTTTTTATTAATTCACAAGTTTTTCGACTTTCAGCTTGAACCTGTTTCTGCTCAAAGCCAACACTCCAATTCCAGAAACCTGAAAGTCATATCTATGCTGCATCAGTTCTTTAATCTTACTTTGTGTGTGGCTGGTGATGTACGCCATCAAAAAAAAAAAACAGTCCTTTTTTTTTTATTTTTTTAATTCACAAGTTTTTCCACTTTCAGCTTGAACCTGTTTCTGCTCAAAGTCAACACTCCAATTCCAGAAGCCTGAAAATCATACCCATGCTGCATCAGTTCTTTAATCTTACTTTGTATATTCGCAGAGCTCACATCAAGCACCCTTGGCATCTCCAAGATTTGGCCCACCTTAATGTCCATACTTCATAAGCAGATCAATTTTGGTGTTAAAAGTTACAGGAGACAGGTAAAGTATTTGAGGAAAAGTGACTATACACTTCGTAATCTCATCTTCTGAACAACCCAGAGACTGAAACTTTTTCTGAATGTTGTCAAAGTTCTTCTTGATATAGGCGTTCCCCAGATCCAGAATATCGGAGCCGTTACCTTGGATCCAGTCCAGCATCTCTGCATTTGGTATTTTCAACATGGTTTGGAATATCTGGATATTTGCTTTAATCCGTTTGGTACTTCTGGTTAAGAGATACACATTCTTCGCTATGATCTTTCCTGCAAACTCTTCGGGATTGTCACCTCCCAAGCAAGAGCATAGACTTTGTAAAAACTCCACCATGTCCCGATTGAGCGCTGCCCGGTTGGAGAAGGTCCGAGGGGCCCTGGTCATCAACTGAGTTACAATCTTTGAAGAAAGTCCCAGTGAAGAGACAAAGGAGATGTTGTCCTGCAAATTTTCAAGGTCGCCCGAGCGGAAAAAAGATTCAGGGGAGCGCTCAAGAGTTTTTAGAACCTGAAGGTCTGTATGCAAGACGCTTTTCCAGATTTCCCACCTGGTCTGCACATTTTCTGATGTACGAATGATCGCTCGGGGGTATCTGGAGATGACACTGTCGATGGTTTCTGTGTTGGCACCTTTTTGCAGAAGAAAATCTCGAAGCCAGTCTTCATGAGTGTCCTTCGTTCTGATGGAGGCTTGGCATTTACTCTCCTTTGATGCGTCCACATTTTCACCTTCTGTTGTTTCTTTGCAGTCGGGGATCCCTTGTGTAAGGAAGGGTCGCCATAATATGATCCCGAGTTCAAATGTGGGGATTCTGAACTTTCTGGCACCTCTAAGGTGACTCACACAGTTGCTGCTTGTGCTAATTAGCACTTTCAGAGCCATAATTCAGGATACACCTGGACCTGCAGATAAAAATAATAATACAGAAGTGACTGTGCGGCATGGAAAACACTGTGTAAATTGATGGTCCTATTTAAATGGTGGTCATTTTATTATTAGGCTTCTTTCACACTAGTGGTCTGATCGGGTCCCCCTTCAGTTTTTCAGGTGGACCAGATTTGACTCTCCATTCTCCTTTATGGAGCTGCGAGTGTAAATGGACACGTGTTTGTTTATACCCGCCTACACCCAATCTGATCAGATGTACCTCTCCTGTCTAGCGGATCGGATAGCAGTCAGTTGTAAATGGACAGGCCAGGGGCATTGCTAAGTGGCAAAAAGGCCAGGAGCTTCAGCCCAAAGTCCAAGGAGCACCGGGGGTGGTGGGTGGTAATCTACCTGACGTACGCTAGTGAGCTACCTGACGCACACTGACCTACACTTACCTGACATACACTGATCAACCTGACATACAATGACCTACCTGACGCTCACTGATCTACCTGATATACACTGACCTACCTGAACTGACGCACACTGACCTACCTGATGCTCACTGACCTACACTGACTTGACATGCAATGACCTACCTGACAAACACTGACCTAATGCACACTTACCTACCTGACACACACTGACCTGACATACACTGACCAGACTTCAGGTCACGTGACCTCCTCCTACAGCTCAGCCGTAGTGTGCAGCACACATCAGAGTAGAGTAGAATAGACAGAAGGCACTCCACTGGTGACTCCAGGCAGCCAGAGCCATGACAGGAGAGGAGAGCCGCCAGCCCAAGTGCCGAGCGTAGATCTCATAGTGACATGGCGCGGCGGCTGCATTGTAATTCCCATCTTCTGGAGCCTGCAGCGCCTATGATGGACGTCACACGTCCCACAGTCCCTGCATTAGCCCAGTGGGACATACATCATAGGCGCTGCAGGCTCCAGAAGGCAGGATCTGCTATGTCACTTGGTCATGCTAGCCGCTCGGGGTCAGATCGGTCCCCGCTCGCGGGGCTCATGGCTAATAATAGAATCTTGCATGCCCGAGACCTGGGGCTTTTCGGGACCCACTCATTGCTCCAGCCCCCCCTTAGCCCCCCACATCCCAACGCCACTGGGACAGGCAGTCCTTTTACATCTAACCGTCCATGGAGGAGAGCAGGCTGTGCATAAGCGGAGCAGACATAGACCAGCCATCCACCTACTCAGTGGGACAGATCCCGCACTAAGCAAGCACTTCTAGTGCCCCATGGAAAGGGGCCTTAATTATAATATTATTATTATTATTATTATATAAAATTGTTTAGCTATTGCAACATTTTTAGTGCACTCTTCTGCTGACTTTTTAACCATCTAAGGACCGTAAGGATTTGCCCCCTTAACCCCCGGACCATATTGCTGCCCAATGACCAGAGCACTTTTTGTGATTCGGCACTGCGTCGCTTTAACTGACAATTGCGCGGTCGTGCGATGTGGCTCCCAAACAAAATTGGCGTCCTTTTTTTCCCACAAATAGAGCTTTCTTTTGGTTGGTATTTGATCATCTCTGCGGTTTTTATTTTTTGCGCTATAAACAAAAATAGAGCGACTATTTTGAAAAAAATGCAATATTTTTTACATTTTGCTATAATAAATATCCCCAAAAAATATATAAAAAAACATTTTTTTTCCTAGGTTTAGGCCGATACGTATTCTTCTACATATTTTTCATAAAAAAAATAAAAAAAAAAATCGCAATTAGCGTTTATTGATTGGTTTGCGCAAAATTTATAGCGTTTACAAAAAAGGGGGTAGTTTTGTGGCATTTTTATTAATATTTTTTTTTTACTAGTAATGGCGGCGATCAGCGTTTTTTTTCAGTACCGAGACATTATGGCGGGCACATCGGACAATTTTGACACATTTTTGGGACCATTGGCATTTTTATAGCGATCAATGCTATAAAAATGCATTGGATTACTATAAAAATGCCATTGGCAGTGAAGGGGTTAACACTAGGGAGCGGGGAAGGGGTTAAGTGTTCCTGAGTGTGTTCTAACTGTATGGGGGGCGGGGTGGACTCACTAGGGGAAATCACTGATGTTCTGTTCATACATTGTATGAACAGAAGATCAGCGTTTCCCCGCTGACAGGACCAGAGAGCTTTGTGTTTACACACAAAGCTCTCGGCCCCCGCTCTGTAACGAACGTGCCCGGCAGCAATCGCACGCGCGCGGGACACGGGGGACGAGCGGAGGCGCGGACGTATAGCTACGGGCTCTCGCCCAGTAGAGCCACCGTCCCGCCGTATAATGACGGTGGGCGGTCGGCATGTGGTTAATGACCAGGCCTATTTTTTTTTGCAATACGCCACTGCGTCGCTTTAACCGACAATTGCATGGTCATGGGACCAATTTATGCCAATTTTTCCCACAAATAGAGATTTTTTTTGGTGGTATTCGATCACCTCTGTGGATTTCATTTTTTGTGCTATAAACAGAAAAATTAAGAGCGGCAATTTAGAAAAAAAAACTATTTTGTTCCCTATAAAAAATTCCCCAAAACAAAACAAAAAAAAATGTCTTCATTAGTTTAGGCCAAGATGTATTTGTATTCTACTACATATTTTTGGTAAAAAAAAAAAAAAAAAGCGTATATTGATTGGTTTGCGCAAAAATTATAGTGTCCATAAAATAGGGAATAGATTTATGTTATTTTTATCTCTACTCCCTCAGAACAAGGATCTGTTTGTTTAGCAGATCCCCGTTCTGCCTCTCTGTGGAATGATCGCGGGTGCCCGGCAGACATTGAGTCCGTCAGACCCGCTGATTGGCTTCCACGCCGTGTACGCCCCCGACGTACAATGATGGCGATTCGCACAGCTAAGCCAACCTGAAGCAAGTGGTTAAAGGTTTTTTTCTTATTTTTTATTTCTACTTACCCTCTACTACATACTCCAACAATGTCTCTGGCTTTCTCTTCTCATTGGCCCAGTGCTGGCAGTTTTCTTCAGGTAGAATGACATTGGCACATAGGTTTACACCCAACTGTCACCTGATTCGATCCACTATATGGATGGTGGACGGATCCCCCATCCCTCTGTTTTTAGCAGGTAGGATCGGATTTACACCCCCTGCATTATAGAGGGTAAAGGATGGTCCGATTGGGTCTGCCTAAAAACGGACAGGTACACCCGATTGGTCCGCCCGTGTGAAAGAGCCCCAATACTACAATAGATTATTCAAAAGTAAAAACTCTGTAATAATATAATAAAGTATATTTTGATCAAAGTTGCTGTAATAGTATAAAAAATAAAAAAAAATATTCCCCTTGCCCCCCCGGACTTACAGATGCATGCAGCTGCTCTGGGTGCTGACACGTATCGGTGGCACAGAGAGGATGGATAGAAATAAAACCATTGTACTAATGCAATAAAATAAAAAATAAAAAATAAAAAAAAGTATAAATGTTGTAATATAATAATAGTTACAATGGTTTATTTAATTGTTTTCTAAACTATTGTAATAATACAACATTTAATTTTTTTGGAGCCCCCGCCATGGGTCGCCACCTCATCCCTCATCCCTCTAAAGCCAAACAAATTTGCATTCGTGGCTTGAAGGGGTTATAACGGGGTGATGCTGCAGGTACTGGGAGATCCAAGCCACCAGCCGACACGTCCGCCGCCTAGGCTGAGACACGAACAAAGCAGATTTCGGTTTTGATCGAGTGTCTGATGTAAAAATCCCGGAAGCAATGTCACAACTAAAGACCTGCTCGCGTACATATACGTCGGCCCTTTAAAGATGGATATCTCGGTAACGACAGCAGCTGCTGCCACAACCAAGATATCCATCTTTTCCGTGAGCGGTCCTGTAACTGATAATAGTGGTCTCTGCAGCAGATTCGCCGCAAGATCACCATTATCCGCGGCGGGAGAGGGCCCCCCCCCCCGCCGCTCTACCGTGCCCTCTGCCGCTTACCAGAGCCGGGAACGGCGGAGGCGATCAGGTCCTGTGCCATGCTGGGTATGGAGACGAGTGAGGGAAAGATGGCCCCCACTCGTCTCCATACCATAGCAGGGCGGAAGCGCCGTCAAAATGTCACTTCCGCCCTTAAGTCTTAAAGGCACATTTTTTTGTTGTCATTTTTTCAAATTACAATTTTTTTTTTTTGCATTTAGTCTAAATATGAGATCTGAGGTATTTTTGACCCCAGATCTCATATTTAAGAGGACCTGGCATGCTTTTTTCTATTACAAGGGATGTTTACATTCCTTGTATTTGGAATAAAAGTGACCCATTTTTTTCTTTTCATTGTATAAAAATAAATAAAATCAAGTAAAATAAATAAGAAAACAAACACTTTTTGCTCGCACACAGAAGCGTACGCATACGTGAGCAGCATCCGCATTTGAAAACGTGTTCAAACCACACAAGTGAGGCATCGCCGCAATCGTTAGAGTGAGAGCAATAATTCTAGCCCTAGACCTACTCTAACTCAAAAGATGCAACCAATAGAATTTTTTAAACGTTGCCTATGGAGATGTAAAAGTTTGACGCCATTCCGCGAGCAGGCGAAATTTTGAAGCGTGACATGCTGGGTATCAATTTACTCGGCGTAACATTATCTTTCACAACATAAAAAAAATTGTGCTAACTTTACTGTAGTCTTATTTTTTAATTCAAAAAAGTGATTTTTTTCCAAAAAAAGTGCGCTTGTAAGACCGCTGCGCAAATACAGTGTGACAAAAAGTATTGCAATGACCGCCATTTTATTTTTTAGGGTGTTAGAAAAAAAACCAATATATAATGTTTGGGGGTTCTAAGTAATTTTCTAGCAAAAAAAAATGTTTTAAACTTGTAAACACAGGGCCGGATCCACAAAGCATTACGACGGCGTATCTCCAGATACGCCGCCATAATTTCAAATTTGCGCCGGCATATCTTTGTTTTGTATCCACAAAACAAGATACACCGGAATTAAGCTAAGATACGACTGACGTAAGTCTATTACACCGTCGTATCTTAGTTGCATATTTACGCTGGCCGCTAGGGGCGCTTCCGTAGATGTTCAGCGTAAAATATGCAAATTAGATAGATACGCCGATCCACGAATGTACGTACGCCCGGCGCATTCTTTTTACGTAATTTGCGTAAGCGTATGTCCGTCGTAAAGTTACCCCTGCTCTATAGAGGCGTACGCAATGTTAAATATGGACGTCAGGACAGCGTTGAATTTTCCGTTGTTTGCGTAAAACGTTCGCGAATAGGGCTTTGCATAAGTTACGTTCACGTCGAAAGCAATGACTATTTGCCACGTGATTTCGCGCATTTGCGCAGTGGGATACCTCCACGGACGGCGCACGCGCAGTTAAAAAAAAACGTAATTTACGTCGGGTCACGAATAATTTAAATAAAACACGCCCACCTCGTCCCTATTTGAATTAGACGCGCGTACGGCCCATTTACGCTACACCGCTGTAACATAGGACGCAAGTGCTTTGTGGATACGGCACTTGCGTTCCTAACTTACGGCGCCGTAGCGTAAAGAAGATATGCTACGCCGGAAAAAAGTTACGCCAGCCTTTGTGGATCCGGCCCACAGAGTCTGAAAAACAGGCAAGGTCCTTAAGTGGTTAAAGAAATTACAGTATTCATTTTTTAGGTGGCCGTAGTTTGTCACCTTTCCACAAATGAGCACAATTTCAAAGCATGACATCTTAGGTAGGTATTTATTTGCTCAGCGTAACATCATCTTTCACATAACATAAGAAAAATTGGGCTAACTTTACTGTTTAGTTATTTTTATTTATTTATTTTTATTCATAAAGAGTGTTTTTCCCCAAAAATGTTGTTTGAAAGACCGCTGCGCAAATATTGTATGACATAAAATATTGCAATGTTTTATTCTCTAGAGTCTCTGCTAAAAATTATACATGCACATAGGCGTGCACACAGGGTTTAGACCCCTGATCTTTCACCCCCCGAAAAAATGTGTAAAAAAAATTAAATAAAAAATAAAATAAAATTGTAAAAAATATATATTATTTTTTTTTAAATGTAATAATAAAAATAAAAACTACCGACAGAGTCCACTGCCCCACTGACACCAATTTCTGCCCTACTGACACCAGCTCTGGGGGTGCACACTCTAATAGGCTGCGCACACCTATGTACATGCATATAATGATGGGGGGGTTCTATGTAATTTTGTGCAACATAAATAAGCTTAGGCATGAATAGGTTAATGTAGATAAAGCACCAACTGAGTTTAATTACCACCTTAATCAGCCACAGAACCTGTGTAATTCATAAGTGATTGGGTTTAAAGGGATGAGGTGGGAACTATTCTGGCAATGAGAGATTTTACTCTATGCCAAAATTCCGTAATATCACCAACATAATCCCCAAGTGGTAGAAGTCACTGCCAGGCGGTTTCGCTCTCCAGCACCCACCAATCACTGAGATCTCACCCTGATCATCGCTCTCCTGCGTCTCTCCCATGTGCTCGGCTCTTCCTGGTTACATTGTAACAAGGGTAACATGATTGGCTGCTAAGATGTGCATTGTGATTGGCTACTAAGCCTCACCATGTAAATGACCACGCTGCCTGCATGAACAGAGCATGTGCAGCATGTGAATGGCTCACACACAAAGCAAGCTTCGTATATTGTACGCTCCCAATCATATCATTACCATTTGTGGTTGTGCTGCTGATCGGCAGCCACAAAGGAGATTGGGGTTGCAATTGCTTTTCTTAGATAAGATATAAAAAAATATATATATATAAAAGTTGTGGCATTTGATTGTTTTATTACATCGTTGTCCTAGTGATCTCATTTAGCCGTTCTTATGTTGATGATTCTTTTTTTTTAATAATCACTTTTTCTTTATTAAGACAAATTCCAACATACAACATAGAGATACATATTGCAAAAAAATATCTATATAAATCCTTTCATTAACATACACCGCACTAACCCCCACCCCGAGAAAACACACTGGTTTCTTGATCATGTCCTCTTTAGAAGAGAGAAAAAAGAAGAAGAAAAAAAAGGAAAAAGCCCACTTACCGCCCACTTACCTACACATAACCAAAACTCAACTTGTACAAAAAAACAATAAATTAACCACTAAACCCGGACCAATACGCTGGCAAATGACCCAAGGGGTTTTTGCGATTCGGCACTCGTCGCTTTAAAGACATTTAGGCCAAAAAAATGTCGCGTCCTTTTTTTCCCACAAATAGAGCTTTTTTTTATTTGATGCCTCTGATTTTTTTTTTGCGCTATATACAAAAATAAACATTTTTGAAAAAAAATCATATTTTTTACTTTTTGTTATAATAAAAAACCAATAAACTAAATTTTAGTCAAACATTTAGGCCAAAATATTTAAATGTCTTTAAAAAAAAAAAATCGCATTAAAAAAAAATTAGCTATCTAGCGGGAACAGCGACACTAATACAGCGATCAGAAAAATGACCGCTTAGTGATGCTGGCAATAGGGAGTGAAAGGGTTAACTAGGGCAGTGATCAAGGGGTTAAAACTTTATTGGGGGGGGTGGGGGGGCTACCCTGACACTAACACTAACTGACTGTCACACTGTCTGTCACACTGACACTAAATACAGTAATCATACATGTATGATTACTGCATTCAGTGACACTGTGACAGGGGGGAGGGGGGGGGGGCGATCGCGGGGGTTAAATGTGTTTGTGTGTGTGTGTAAGTGTGCTGTTAGTGCAGACTTACTTGCTGTGTTGTGATCTCTCCTCAGCGGCGCTTGAAACAAACGCCGAGGGAGAGATCAGATAGCTTCCTCCTTCCTGTGTTTACACAGGAGGAGGAAGTGACAGGGCAGGCGGGCGCGCGCATTGGCTGAGAGCGATCCGGAGGGGGCGGGTGAAAACGGATAGCCGCCCCCTCTTGTCGGATCGCTCCTGCAGCCGCGCGGACCGCCGCATGTACGGGGGGGGGGGTCCGACCCCCGATCCCCCCCAAGGCACCAACGTATATATACGTTGATGTGCCTGTCGGTGCCATTGTGCCGACGTAAATGTACATGCGGCGGTCCTTAAGTGGTTAAAGGAGTTGTAAAGGAAAAAAAAAATTCACTTTAATGAAATCTTTGCATTAAAGGGGTTGTAAAGGAAATTTTTTTTTTTCATAATAAGCATCCTTTACCTGCAGACATTCCTCTTTTCACTTCCTCATTGTTCGTTTTTGCTCAGAAGTTGCTCTATTTCTTCTTTGTTCTGTTCACTTCCTGCTTGTCTGATTTTTACTCACCACCGTGAAGGAAGGCTTTACTGCGGTGGTCAGTGACGTGCTCGCCAGTGGCGACTGGTGCTCCAAATTTTGGGGGGGGGGGGGTACAAACGAAAAAAAAAAAAAACAATTGCAGCCTCACTGTACCTATCAAATGCAGCCACTGTGCCATCAAACGCAGCCACTGTGCCATGCCATCAATTGTCACCACTATGCCATCAAACACAGCCACTGTGCCCCTAATTGTCACCACTGTGCCCCCAATTGTCCCCACTGTGCCCCCAATTGTAGCCATTGTGCCCCCAATTGTAGCCACTGTGCCCCCAATTGTAGCCACTATGCCATCAAACACAGCCACTGTGCCCCCAATTGTCGCCACTATGCCCCCAATTGTAGCCACTGTGCCCCCAATTGTCGCCACTGTGCCCCTACTTGTCGCCACTGTGCCCCTACTTGTAGCCACTGTGCCCCCAATTGTAGCCACTGTGCCCCCAATTGTCGCCACTGTGCCCCCAATTGTAGCCACCGTGCCCCCAATTGTAGCCACTGTGCCCCCAATTGTAGCCACTATGCCATCAAACACAGCCACTGTGCCCCCAATTGTCGCCACTATGCCCCTAATTGTAGCCACTGTGCCCCCAATTGTCGCCACTGTGCCCCTACTTGTCGCCACTGTGCCCCCAATTGTAGCCACTGTGCCCCCAATTGTAGCCACTGTGCCCCCAATTGTAGCCACTGTGCCCCCAATTGTCGCCACTGTGCCCCCAATTGTCGCCACTGTGCCCCCACTTGTAGCCACTGTGCCCCCACTTGAAGCCACCGTGCCCAGTACCCCCTGGCACTTACCTTTCTGGCTTCTACCGTCCTTCGATGTCCCTCCCTCGATGACGCTTCAGCCAATCAGGTTACTGATTACCAGAATCAGATTACCTGATTGGCTGAGACGCCTGTCAGTCTTATCCTCGGAGCGCACGGCCGGTACGTCCCGAGGATAAGCTTCAGGAAGCCGACTACAGCCTCAGGGCTGTACTCAGAAAGCCTATCAGAGGCAGCGGCTCTGATAGGCACTTCCACACAGCCAGTCAGCTGCTGCTATTCAGCTGACCGGCGCTCAATGTCCGGTCAGCTGAATAGTGGGCGGCAGCGGCAGCGGCGAAAATATACAGATTCATACAGTGTATGAATCTGTATATTTTACTGGCTGTGAGTGATCCAAAGGGGGGGCGCTCCGGCACTGGTGCTCGCCCCCTCCTGGGAACTACATCTGTGCGGCAGGACGCTCTTTACGTGTTAGAGACTTCAAGGAGGTGTGAATTACTGGGCGTGCCGCAATGCATACTGGGAAATGTAGTTCTTACATGATCGAGAGCTGCAAACCAGGAAGTGAATGAGAACAGAAACTAGAACAACGGAGGTGATATAGATGAAGGAATTTTAACAGAATCCTTACACTATTCTGTCTGTCTACCTTGCAGACATTAATTTTAGGCAACATTTTTTTTCCTTTACAACTCTTTTAAGCCCCCGTTTACAAGCCCCCGTTATACTTACCTGACCCCTCAAAAGTCCCACGCTCGGTCCCGAGATCCTCTTCGCCGCTGGCCGCTGATTTACTAGAGCGGATGGATTGAGAGCAGTACAGCCATTGGCTGGCGCTGCTGTCAATCACATCCAGTGACGCGGCGCGCCGAGGGGCGGGGCCGAGTGATACAGTGAGCGGCTATTGTTGCTCACTGTATCACGGGAGCGTGCCCGCAAGGACTCACCACCATGCAAGCTCTCTCGCGTGAATGTGGTGAGTTCTTGCAGGGAGGACCAGAGACAGCCGCCGAGGGACCCCAGAAGATGTGGATCGGGGCCACTCTGTGCAAAACGAACTGCACAGTGGAGGTAAGTATAACATGTTTGTTATTTTAAAGATTTTTCCTATATTAACCCTTTAAGAAGGGGGTTTTCCGGCGCCCTAATACATGTGTCAAACAACCAACAATACAAAAAAAGTAATTAAATTAATAGAGAAAAAAAAGTGCATAATTTCAAATTACGATTTTCGTGTCCTACTTTCTTTAGTGTTTTAATTCAATATTATCTCACTCTACTATTTTATTTTTATACCTTTCCACCTTTCATTTCAATCTACTCTTCTTTATGTGATTCCATTACGTGTTGCCCAATCCTGTGCCTAATTTACTATTATAAATTATCCTCTTCCTTTAATGAAAATTATTTACATCCTTTTTTTTCCCCACAAATAGAGCTTTATTTTGGTGGTATTTGATCACCTCTGCGGTTTATTTTTTGTGCTATAAACAAAAAAAGATCGACTATTTAAAAACAATATATATTGTACTTTTTGCTATGATAAATATCCCCATTTTTAAAAAAGATAACTTTTCCTCAGTTTATGGCGATACGTATTCTTTTACATATTTTTGGTAACAAAAAATCGCAATAAGTGTATATTGATTGGTTTGCGCAAAAGTTATAACGTCTACAAAATAGGGGATAGATTTTTTTTATTTTTTTTTATTAGTAATGACGGCGATCTGCAAATTTTATCGGGACTGCGACATTATGGTGGACACATCAGACACTTTTGACAAACTTTTGGGACCATTGGCATTTATACAGCGATCAGTGCTATAAACTTTCCTTTCCTTTAGTTTCCTTTATGCCTTGGAAATGACAGTTTCAAGAAGCTTTTTTGCGATTACAAGAAGTTACCAGAAGATGGAGCCAGATAACAGAAAATAATTCAGTACAGGCGTCACAATTGCAAATTTCTAATGTCGCAGTCAAGTATTTCAATATATATATATATATATCACAGTAAAACCTTGGTTTGAGAGTAACTTGGTTTGAGAGCATTTTGCAAGACAAGCAAAATGTTTTAATACATTTTGCCTTGATATACAAGCGATGACTTGATATAAGAGTAGCGTCATGTCACAACTGAGTATAAAAGAGAGGAGCCTCTAAGTGGAGCAATACGGTTGCATGTAATGAAGGTACAACATTTAGCAACTTATTGCTACACTTAGAGGCACCTCTCTTGTCTTTTATACTCTGTAAAAAAATTGCTTTGATATACAAGTGCTTTGGATTACAAGCATGTTTCTGGAACGAATTCTGCTCGCAATCCAAGGTTTTACTGTATTTTTTAGTTGAGTCTTTTGTTTTTGCTTTGAAATGCAACAATACATATTTTTTGTTTATCCTTTTCTGTGATTTTTAGGTAAATACAGTATATAAATAGTACTAAAAAGATGCCTGTAAGCATGAAAGCCCAAAATCATTTGAGAGCAGGCTATATATAAAGAATACCCCCTGTATACACTTTGTATTAAAGCGTATGTATGTTGTAGGCGCTTTCCAAGCCTAAGGAGTTGATGGTGAAAAGACCTTATCCGTTTTAACCACTTGCCTACCGGGCACTTTTCACTGATGGGCACTCATGAGGAGGCACTGATGGTCACTAATAGGTGGCACTGATAGGCAGCATTGATGGGCACTGATAGGAAACACTAATAAATGGCACTGATAGGCAGCATTGATGGGTACTGATGAGGAGGCACTGGTGGCACTGATAGGCAGCATTAATGGGCACTGATAGGCAGGCACTGATGAGGCTGCACTGATATGTGGCACTGATGGGCACTGTAAGGCAGCCCTGATGGGCACTGATAGGCAGAATTGATGGGCACTGATAGTTGGCACTGATAGGCAGCACTGATGGGCACTAATAGGAAAAAAACTAATAAACGGCACTGATAGGCAGCATTGATGGGCCCTGATGAGGGGTCACTGATGAGCACTGATAGGCAGCATTGATGGTGGCACTGAAGAAGCTGCACTGATATGTGCCACTGATGGGCACTGATAGGCAGCACTGATGGGCAACAGTAATAAGTGGCACGGATAGGCAGCATTGATGGGCACTGATAGGTGGCACTGATAGGCAGCATTGATGGGCACTGATGAGAAGGCACTGATAGGCAGAACTGATGAGGAGGCACTGATAGGCAACACTGATAAGCTGCACTGATGGGGCTGCACTGATGATTAGTGCACTGACTATCTTTGTGCATGTCCCCTGTCAGGATTGCCAGTTAGCGGCTTTCCTCTCCTCACGCTGTAATTGGACACAGCTGATCACGTGGAAAAGGGATGCTGTTAATGGCCCTTTACCATGATCTGTGATCAGTAATGTCCGAAGGAAGCCGCAGAGGGCGCACGCAAGGGGCGTGGTTCTGAGAGGACATCTAGGGACGCCCTCCCTCAACAACAGAGCCACGCTGTAGCTGTCTTTTGACTACAGCGCAGTAAGGAAGTGCTTCAGCTACCCGACATGAAACAAGTGTTGTTAGCACCAAGATCCTGCCGCAGAGGGTTTTGCTAGTTTGAGAGACAAGAAAAATGAAAACCTTGTAATCGTCACTAACTGTCCTTAGAATCCTTTAAATGGTCCTAACGTTTTTTACCTTGATGCATTCTTGAATTACAGTACTAGTGTAAACCCTCATTGTTTTTAGCTTATCCCATTGAGCACAATAAAAAAAAAAAAAATACTAAATAAACACTTTGTTAAAATTCTTACCCCAGCAATTTCAGTTTCGAAACAAAACAGTTGCTGTAACTGCAGTGTGAGCTGGAGTTTGGCATTAAATGTATTAAGTATCTAAATCTGTTAGTACATCTAAAGCAGGGGTCTCAAAGTACCGGCCCGCGGGCCATTTGCGGGGGGTTTTAAATGGCCCGCAGGCAGTGCGGGGGGGTGCCGCGGAAGTGTAGGTGCTACTCCCCGGCCGCCGCCCCCCCCCCTCTCTTCTCGTCCATCCCTATTTGCTTGTGACATCATCTGAGATGGACGAGAAGAGAGGAGGGGCCGCCGGGGAGTAGCAGCGTGACATGAGAGACAAGTGAACTTATGACAGACGCTTCCTGCGCTACTCTGCCTTTGAAGAAAACAACAAGTAAATGCTGACCTGTGCCCTGATGTGCTCTCATGTGCTCTGATGTGCCGTATGTACCCTGATGTTCCTCATGTGCCCCATGTACCCTGATGTGCTGGGCTCTGTACATCAGGGTACCCTGTGCCCTGTACCCTGATGTGCCATGTGCCCTGATGTGCTGTGCCCCATGTTACCTGGTGTGTCCCATGTTCTCTGATTGTGCCCTGATGTGCTCTCATGTGCCCCATGTGCCCTGATTGTGCCCTGGTGTGCTCGTATGTGCCATATGTGCCCCATGTTCCCTGATATGCCCATGTGCCCTGATGTGCTTGGATTGTGCCCTGATGTGGCCCATGTACCCTGATGTGCCATGGGGCACATCAGGGCACAATCAGGGAACAGCGGGGCACACCAGGGAACATGGGGCACATGAGAGCACATCAGGGCACAATCAGGGAACATGGGGCACATGAGAGCACATCAGGGCAAATGGGGCACAGCACATCAGGACAGGGCACATGGAACATAAGGGTACAGGACATGGCACATCAGGGCACAGCACATCAGGACAGGGCACATGGCATATCAGGGTACAGGGCACAAGAAACAGCACATCAGGGTACAAAGCCCAACACATCAGGGCACAGGGCACATGAAACAGCACATCAGGGTACAAAGCCCAGCACATCAGGTTACCCTGATGTGCTGGGCTTTGTACCCTGATGTGCTGTTTCATGTGCCCTGTACCCTGATGTGCCATGTCCTGATGTGCTGTGCCCTGATGTGCCACGTCCTGTACCCTGATGTGCCATGTGCCCTGTCCTGATGTGCTCTCATGTGCCCCATGTTCCCTGGTGTGCCTCATGTTCCCTGATTGTGCCCTGATGTGCTCTAAAGGTGCCCTGGTGTGCTCGTATGTGCCCCATATGCGGGCTTTGTACCATTATGTGCTGTTTCATGTGCCCTGTACGCTGTCCTGATGTGCTGTGCCCTAATGTGCCATGTCCTGATATGCCCTGCCCTGATGTGCCGTGCACCCTGATGTGGCCTGTTGTGCTGTACCCTTATGTGCTGTGCTCTGATGTGCCCTGTACCCTTATGCTGGGCTCTGTACCCTGATGTGGCCTGTTGTGCTGTACCCTTATGTGCTGTGCTCTGTACCCTGATGTGCTGGGCTTTGTACCCTGATGTGCGCTGTGCACTCATGTGTGCTGTGCCCTGATGTGCTGTACCCTGATGGTGAGTGGTCAGTGTAGTGGTCCGTGTGTAGTGTAGTGGTCAGGGTTAAGAATGCATCCACTGACACCAGTACTGTTTTTGAAGTTTAAAAGTTTGCATGCGGCCCCCCATGGGATATGAAAACTTGTCTTGTGACCCTCAGGTAATTTGAGTTTGAGACCCCTGATCTAAAGCCTGGTACACACGATTGGATTTTCCGCAGATTTTCCGTAGGACTTTTGTCTGAAGGGCATTGGCCATGAACTTGTCTTGCATACAAACGGCAAAAAATTGTCCGCCAACAAACACGAAACATGTTTTTTCAGCTCTGTAGCGCCACCCTTTGGGCAACTTCTGCTAATGTTGTGTTATGGTTAGCATTGCTTCTAAGCATGTGTTTTGTACTTTGGAGTTTTGTCCGACTTCTGTACACACGATCGGATAATCGGACAACACACATTTGTCGTCGGAAAATTTTAAAGCATGCTATCCAACATTTGTTGTCGGAAATTCTGACAATTGTTCGATGGAGCATACAAACGGTCGGATTTTCCGACAACAGCCTGTCATCACAAAATCCGTTCATGTGTATGGGCCTTAACACTACCCCAGACTAAAAATGCTGTTGCCCAAATGTGCCCCCTTTCTTCCTTCATCCTAATGAACTCTAATACAGGAGGTGTGTTACTGACCAGATCACTAGGTGAAAACAGAGGGGGGGTAGCCTAAAAAAAGAAAACTAATGCAGTCACCACATCTAATGATTGTAAGCTATAATACATTCGGGGCTTTTTTTCTCAAAGAATAGGTGAAGGTACTCTCCATTTCAGAATTACCTCTTGTCTCCCCTACCCACCTTTGAATACAGTTTCCTGGCTCCACCCCCTACCCACCTACAAGTACTGCCCCCTTTTTGAGAATCCAGAACCAAGTATAATGTTGTGCTGCTAAATAATGTTTATGGAATTTATTAATGATAACAAGAAATGCATTCAAATAAATCCCCTATAGCCAGTAACACAGGGGGTGCTGGGTGTCCCTGTGCATACCTTCCAACCTTTTGAGATGGGAATGAGGGACACCTACTAGCAAATGTATGTAGGCATAGGACACACCCCCTGCCACACCCCTTAAAGGAAAAATAACCCCAAAAAAGGTTAATTAAATCCACAAAGGTTTTTTTTTTTTACCACTGCTATTCCTTTATATTGGCTTTTAAATGTACAAATGTAGCAATTTAGAATTTGGATGAAAGGTTTAGCACTGGGAAACACTTTTTGATAGATAAAAAGTGCATTTTATATACAACTATACTATATACTATATAGATCAGACCAAAATGAGGGACAAATGAGGAGGAATGAGGGACAGAGTGACATTGCTCCAAATCAGGGACAGTTTGGAGCTTTGCCTCTGTGGTGCTGCCCCCTGCTTCCTGGCATGCTAGCTGCTGTGGGGGATGTTTCAGGATGGATGAATGAATGAACACAGTGAGTGATCTGTGTCATAGTAAACGCTTCAGTTTGTGAAGGATCAGGAAGCCGCTCTTCTCTTTGTTTAGACCCTTGCTATTTCACCAAAGCCCCCCCCCCCCCCCCCACGGGGCTCCTAATTTTTTTTTGTAAAAGTAAAAAAAAATATTGTAAAAAAATAATAAAAACTACTAACACCTTCCACTACCCTACTGGCACTAATCTCTGCTCTACTGACACCATCCACTGCTCTGCTGATATACACATGTGTGCTTGTGCTCTGGGGTGCACACCCTAATGCAATAGGCTGTGCACACCAATGTCCCCATAGCAATAATACATCTCCCAGCAGCCAGCATCAATAGACTCTCCAGCAGCCAGCAACAAGTGACCCTTCCCTCAACAGCAGATCCTTCCCAGCAACAATTACCTCTCAGCAACATGAGACCCCCCCCCGGGAACAATATATGACCCACCAGCATTAATAGACCTTCCCAGCAACAAGAGACCCACCAACAACATTAAATCCCCCAGCAGCCAGCATCAATAGACCCTCAAGCAGCCAGCAACAATTGACCCTTCCCTCAACAGCAGATCCTTCCCAGCAACAATTGACCTCTCAGCAACATGAGATCCCCCCCCCCCCCAGCAACAATATATGCCCCACCAGCAATAATAGACCTCCCCAGCAACAAGAGACCCCCCAACAACATTAGATCCCCCAGCAACAATCGATCCCCCAGCAGCCAGCATCAATAGACCCTCAAGCAGCCAGCAACAATTGACCCATCCCTCAACAGCAGATCTCTCCCAGCAACAATTGACCTCTCAGCAACATGAGACCCCCCCAGGGACATTATATAATAGACCTCCCAAGCAACAAGAGACCCACCAACAACAATAGATTCCCCCAGCAACAATTGATCCCCCAGCAGCCAGCATTAATAGATCCTCCAGCGCACCCCAGCACCCCTTGCCATTACATACATTCAGTGTTGGAGGTGCCGGCACTGCGTTACCCCGCATTCCCGCTGTAAAAAAGCCCTCAATATATTACATTTTAGGTTTTGGATTTAATACCGCTTTAAGTGGGATCACAATTGGAGTTGGTTTGTGTGGCTTATAGTGTGGCTTACTGTATAATCAACTGAAACATTTGTTTGTATTCTGAATTTAAAAGACATTTCTAAATGAGGACTTTTTGTTAAACTGTATGGATTTTTGTTGCACTTGTGAATTTTCGACGATGTTCTAAAATTGATTTTCTCAAGACCATTACGGAATATAACAAGGCATATGCTGAGAACCACGGGTAAGTCATTTGCAAAGCCAGTATTGGAAGGTCTTGGAATAATTGTTTATTAGAAGAAAGGCTCTTGAATTACAATGTCTGATATTTAACTCCCTACAAATAAATTATTCATCTCCTCCAACTTTCTAAAGTGCATTAGATCCAGGCACCCCAGCGCCTAGCGAATGCAGCAGGGAGCTGAATTTACAGCGCGGCCTCCTAATCCTATTATATCATCTACTACATTATTATCATACATACTATGTCTAAAAAGAGATGTGTAGAGTTTAAGATTTGCCAGACAATACGGTGCTCAACCCCTCTCTACCGAAGACAGAAACGTCAATCCAGCAAAGGTAAGACATGATGGAGGACCTTTATAAAATTGGGTAGTTTGAGATTGGGGTTGAGTAGGAGATGGGCATCAGCATGGGCAGGGCCGATCCTAGGCAGGGTGTGCAGGGTGCTTTGCACCCAGGCGCCTGCAAAGGTAGGGGCGCCGATGTGTATACACACACTAAAGTGCCTCAAAGAAGCTACTTGCAGGACATTTTTGGATGTCCTGCCAGCGCACCGTTCCAGTGTGAAAGCACTCGGGCTCTCACACTGGGATTGCAGATGTGGCTTTTTTCAGGCGCTATTTTTAACACTAAAGCACCTGAAAAACCCCTCCAGTGTGAAAGGGGTCTAATAGACCATCTTCTGTACTATTGTCTGGAGTCTCTGACCATCTCCTGTATCATGTCTGCAGTCTCTGACCATCTACTGTACTATGTCTGCAGTACCTGACCATCTACTGTACTATGTCTGCAGTACCTGACCATCTCCTATATCATGTCTGCAGTCTCTAACCATCTCCTGTACTATGTCTGCAGTCTCTGACCATCTCCTGTACTATGTCTGCAGTCTCTAATCATCTCCTGTACTATGTCTGCAGTCTCTAATCATCTCCTATATCATGTCTGCAGTCTCTAATCATCTCCTATATCATGTCTGCAGTCTCTGACCATCTCCTATATCATGTCTGCAGTCTCTGACCATCTCCTGTACTATGTCTGCAGTCTCTAATCATCTCCTGTACTATGTCTGCAGTCTCTAATCATCTCCTGTACTATGTCTGCAGTCTCTAATCATCTCCTGTACTATGTCTGCAGTCTCTAATCTCCTGTACTATGTCTGCAGTCTCTAATCATCTCCTATATCATGTCTGCAGTCACTGACCATCTCCTATATCATGTCTGCAGTCTCTGACCATCTCCTGTACTATGTCTGCAGTCTCTAATCATCTCCTGTACTATGTCTGCAGTCTCTAATCATCTCCTATATCATGTCTGCAGTCTCTGACCATCTCCTATATCAGGGATCCTCAAACTACGGCCCTCCAGCTGTTGTGGAACTACACATCCCATGAGGCATTGTAAAACTCTGACATTCACAGACATGACTAGGCATGATGGGAATTGTAGTTCCTGAACAACTGGAGGGCCGTAGTTTGAAGACCCATGTCCTATATCATGTCTGCAGTCTCTGATCATCTACTATATCATGTCTGCAGTCTCTGTCTGTCTCTTGTACCATGTCTGCAATCTCTGATCATCCCCTGTACTATGTCTGCAGTCTCTGATCATCTTCTGTACCATGTCTGCAATCTCTAACCGTCTGCTGTATCATGTCTGCAGGCTCTGATCATTTCCTGTATTATGTCTGCAGTCTCTGACCATATCCTGTATCATGTCTGTAGTATGTCTGGGGGTCTTTCTAACAGACTCTCTAACAGAGTGCCCCCCTCCAGATCCCAATAAAGTACTCTGCTTCTCTTCCTGTATTTTGTTTATTGTTAAGAGATCATGTAAGGATCCCAGGGTAATGAAGACTCTGTGGGGGGAGCATTTCTGTGGTTGAGCAGTTGCCATAGAAACATCTGTAAAAGGCAGGAGTTAGTAAAATGATCACGCCCATGTGGGGGCGCCAGAAATATTTCTGCACCCAGGCGCCTGTGACCCTAGGATCTGCCCTGAGCATGGGTAGGGTTTAGGGTTCGTTCTCACTATTGCACCTTGTCCACTGTTCTAATTACATGACTCAAGTCCAAAAAAGGTTCCTGTACTTTAACACGACTTTCTTGCAACTTGAGTCCCATAAAGTGTAAAAGTTGCATGAAAGTCACACTTACACTTTTTATGATGAAGTTGGAAAAACGTCCTTTTTTGGAGAAAAAAATACATTTTTTTTCATGCCGAAAAGTGCTCGTGTGTACGCGGCATAACAGTGGGATACTTTAGGAACATAAGAGATAGATGGGGATCAGTAGGGGAGAGCTCAGGACAAACAGTAGAAGTTTTCGAGAACAGAAGAAATGAGAAGAATCTGCAGAGGAGAGGTCAGAAACGATGGGAGAGCTAGAGTTTAGCATTGTGTAGAGGCAAGAAGGTAAGAATAACAAAGTTTATTAGAAGGAGAGAACAAAACAGTAGGGATGATGGGGACCAGCAGAGGGGGAAATAAACAACAGTGATGTAATGGAGTCTTCAGAGAAAGAAGTAAGGAACAGAGATGTAATGAAGTGTTGCAGGAAAGAGGTTAGGAACAGGGGAAAAGGTGGAATCCAGCAGGGGGAGAGGTCAGGAACAGGGAAAGTTGAGGAATCTTGCAGGGGTAGAGGCTGGGAACAGGGAAGGTTGGGAAAACTAGTATGGGGGGGAAAGATCAGGAACAGGCAAAGTTATGGAATAGGGGAAGAGGAAATCAACAAAGATGGGGGGGGGGGGGTGAAGTCTAGTGGGGAGGGAGGCAGGAACAAGGGGTTAAATGAAGTCTAGCAGAGGTACAGAGAGCGAGGTAGAGTATAGTAGGAGGAGAGGTCAGGAATAGTGGGTGAGATGGAGCTCTGCGTGGGCTATACTACACTAGAGAAAGGGGAGCGGTCAGGAGCAAGGGGTATGCTAGACTCTAGGAGGGGGAGAGATTAGAAACAGGGGGTATGCTGGACTCTAGATGGGGGAGAGTTCAGGAATAGGGGGTATGCTGCACTCTGGGAGGGGGAGAGTTCAGGAACAGGGGTATTTTTGACTCTATGAGGGGGGAGAAATCAGGACCAGGGGGTATTCTGAACTCTAGTTGGGAGAGGAAGTCAGGAACAGAAGATATGCTGGACGCTGGAAGGGAATGAGGTCCAGAACAGGAGGTATGCTGGACTCTAGGAGGGGGTAAGGTCAGGAACAGGAGGTATGCTGAACTCTAGGAGGGGGTGTGGTCAGGAACAGGAGGTATGCTGAACTCTAGGAGGGGGTGAGGTCAGGAACAGGAGGTATGCTGAACTCTAGGAGGGGGTGAGGTCAGGAACAGGAGGTATGCTGAACTCTAGGAGGGGGTGAGATCAGGAACAGGGGGTATGCTGGACTCTAGGAGGCAGAATAGGTTAGGAACAGGGGGTATGCTGGACTCTGGGAGGGGGAGAGGTTAGGAACAAGGAGTATGCTGGACTATAGTAGGGGGGGGGGAACATGTGGGCTAGCTGGACTCATGGAGGGGAGGAGTCAGGGACAAGGAGTATGCTGGACTATAGTACGGGGAGATCATGAACAGGGGGTATGCTGGACTCTAGAGAGAGGAAGAGGTCAGGGACAGAGGGTATGGTGGGCTCTAGGAAGAGAAAGAGGTCAGGAATATGGGGAATTTGGGATTTTAGGAGGGGGAATAGATCAGGATGGAATAGGGGGTTTGCTGGACTTTGGGGTCTACCAGAGGTAACTTTTCTGCAAGCACAAACCTGAGGGGGATTTATATGATCTGTTAGTAAGTAAGTTTAAAGATGTTTATGTTAGTGAAATAGGGTGGTGAGTGTGATCCACAGGGGCAGAAAAGGCCCTGACTTTGGGCATTGTGTTAGTACCAGGGAACATTTACATTCCTTGCTGCCTGTGCAGGTGTACAGAATGAAGGTGCCATCTATCCATTTAGTTTGCCTTTGCCCGTTAATTTTTCTATTAATGTGTAACGCCTTATATAGCGATGACAAGTTTTCTTAAGCAATTTCAAGAGATCATTGAACTATTCACCTTGTCCCCAAATTAATTTACAACCCAATTTCCTTACCACACTCCCAACTGACAGCTGCAATGGCCAACCTTTGAGAGAACAAATTAAGTGGCCCATTCACTCAAAGGGTTTGTTTAGTTATAGGTTGAACCTGGTGGGTTAGGTCAGCCGTTGGCTTCTTATAACTTGAATGCTGCAGCTTTGAGATCTCTGTGACATCATTCTTGACTCCTTTGCTGTGTATGTACCTTAGAGTTTTGGGTGTTCCCAGTTCCTCCTGTTACATTATCCATATCCCAGCTCCTCTTGTTACATTTTCTATAATATAAAATACATTTAAAAAAAAATCCAAAAATCGGTATATTAATTTTCTGCAGCAGCAGGTAACACAGAGCGGAGGACGTCACCCAAAGGGACCCCGGGGCCGGTCGCAAAAATTAGTTGCTTTTCATTCTTAAAAACAATGATGTTCATCTTCAATGGCATCATATTTCTCGGTGGCATTGTCGTGCTGGGCATCGGCATCTGGGTGAAGGTGGACGGAGGGTCTTTCTTGAAGATTCTTGGCACAGCGGCTCCGCAGCTCATGCAGGTGGTAAATGTGGGTTACCTGTGCATGGCGGTGGGAGGATTCTTCATGGTGATGGGTTTTCTTGGCTGCTGTGGAGCTATGAAAGAGAGTCGGTGCCTGTTAATGATTTTTTTCATCATCATCCTTATTATCTTCATTGCAGAAATAGCAGGAGCTGTTGTAGTGTTGGCTTTCTCTTCTTTGGTAAGAATTCTACCCATTGCATGTGCAGTCTAACATTTTACAATAAAAAAATGTCAAAGAAAAATAATAAATAAAAAGGGTCACAACAGCAAAAAAAATAAAAAATCCAATAGGTATTGTGGGATCATGGTCACAGCAGGGGTGCAGACCCAGGAACTCAGCACAGATATCTTAACCGCTTAATGCCCGCCGCACGACTATGTACATCCACAGAATGGCACGTACAGGCAGATGGGCGAACATGTACGTCCCTGCCTTCTAGCGGGTCGGGGGTCCGATCGGGACCCCCTCTGCTGCGTGCGGCGGGCGTCTTACCTGCGGGAGCGATCCGGGACGAGAAGCCGGCTGTTGGTTTCTGTCCGCCCCCTCGTGATCGCTCACAGCCAATCACCTGAGCCTCCGCAGTGTCACTTCCTCTGCCTGTGTAATGTAAACACTGGCAGAGGAAGTGATGTCAGCTCTCCTCTCTGTGGTATTTTCAATCCGCCGAGAGGAGAGAAGACATCACAGTAGGTCGCACCAACACTACACTGACACCACACACATAGGCACACTTAACCCCTTCCGATCCATCCCCCCCACCCCCTGTCACAGTGTCACTGATAATAATAATAATAATAATAATATTTATAGCGCCAATTGCTGCGATGCCGCTGATTGCAGTGATCATATATTTACTGATCACTGCATTTAGTGTCAGTGTGACAGTTAGTGTTAGGTCCAGGGTAGTGTTGAGCAGAATATGCCATATTCGATTTCGCGTTATATCTCGAATATATAGTCGAATATTCGAGATATATTCGCTAAATACGAATATTCGTGATATTTTTTGGAAATGAAATTATTGCGAATTTTCGCTATTGCGAATTTTCGCTATTGCGAATGCGAATGCGAATTGCGAATTGCGAATGCGAAATTTCGAGAAATGCGGAATGGAGCACTCTGATTGGCTCAGAATATTCGTGATATATTACAATATAAAATAATTGCGAATATTCGAGAAATGCGGAAGGAGCACTCTGATTGGCTCAGAATATTCGTGATATATTACAATACACAATAATTGCGAATATTCGAGAAATGCGGAAGGAGCACTCTGATTGGCTCAGAATATTCGTGATATATTACAATACACAATAATTGCGAATATTCGAGAAATGCGGAATGGAGCACTCTGATTGGCTCAGAATATTCGCGATATATTACAATATAAAATAATTGCGAATATTCGAGAAATGCGGAATGGAGCACTCTGATTGGCTCAGAATATTCGTGATATATTACAATATAAAATAATTGCGAATATTCGAGAAATGCGGAATGGAGCACTCTGATTGGCTCAGAATATTCGTGATATATTACAATATAAAATAATTGCGAATATTCGAGAAATGCGGAATGGAGCACTCTGATTGGCTCAGAATATTCGTGATATATTACAATATAAAATAATTGCGAATATTCGAGAAATGCGGAATGGAGCACTCTGATTGGCTCAGAATATTCGTGATATATTACACTACAAAATAATTGCGAAATTTCGAGAAATGCGGAATGGAGCACTCTGATTGGCTCAAAATATTCGTGATATATTACAATATAAAATAATCGCGCGATATCGCTATTGCCGAATAATCGCATTGCGATTTTTCGGCAATATAAAATGAGCGCTGCAGCTACTCGGCCCAAGGTCTCTAATCATACCAGCAATGCTTTTAGACGTCGATGGGGATCTCTAGGATGTGATCTGTTCTAAAAAAAAAATTGAAAAAATTCGAATATTCGAAATAGCGAATATTCGCCGCGATATTCGTGTTATTCGCGAATACTCGAATATGCAATATTCGTAGCGAATATTCGCAATGCGAATATTCGTGAGCAACACTAGTCCAGGGTAGCTCCGTACCCCCCCTTAATAAAGTTTTAACCCCTTAATCACTGCCCTAGTTAACCCTTTCACCCCCTATTACCAGCGTCACTAAGCGATCGGTTTTCTGATCGCTGTATTAGTGTCGCTGTTGCCGCTAGGTAGCTAATTTTTTTTTTTATTGCAATTTTTTTTTACTAAAGACATGTGGCTGAATACATTTTGGCCTAAATGTTTGACTAAAATGTAGTTTATTCGATTTTTCTTATAACAAAAAATATTGTTTTTTTTTCAAAAATGTCGCTCTATTTTTGTTACAAAAGAAAAATCGTAGAGGCAATCAAATACCATCAAAAGAAAGCTCTATTTGTAGGAAGAAAAGGACGCAAATTTTGTTTGGGAGCCACGTCGCACGACCGCGCAATTGTCTGTTAAAGCAATGCAGTGCCGAATTGTAAAAACACCTCTGGCATTTAGCAGCATATTGGCCTGGGGCTTAAGTGGTTAACAATGGATTTCAAAAGAGATCTGAAAAAAACTGTCAAGTGGCTTTTCTCTCCAGATTCTACCAAAATGTAAAATACTAATTTTGGGAGGTATGACCCTATATGCTATCTACAAATTTGCAAATTGGTGCACCCAGGGGAAGCCAAATACCCCATGTAAATGTGTCCTTGGTTACTTATCAAACCAGAACCCCTGTGCTGCAAATGATAACCAGACAATGCGACCCCTGGTATTATCATATACTGTATATTACATTCCTTTTGCTTTCTTGGATAATTTCTAATTAGTTTTACCTTTTAACTTGTACAGGAAATGAGAAGTCCAATTAGGAACAATTGAGCGAGGTCATCTTTTACAAATTACATTACCTAATTATATAGCACATCTGTGGCTAGACTTGGTTCTAAGTAGAAAGATTACCTCCATTCATAAATCATGGAAGAAATTACTAGAGAACTGTAAGGCAAAAGAGGCCACACATTTTCTTTGTTTTTCAATTATATTAATAAGTATATCAATTGTACTTTTTATTAAGTATAAATACAATAAACCAGCCATTCTCAAACGTTTCATCATGGAGGATCCCTTGATTTCCAAGTCTCAGGGAACCCCTGATAAAAAAATATATTGACCTGATATAAATTGGAGATATAATAATAATAAATAAACAATGTGACATATTCAGAGAATGTGACACCTAAATTTGAAACAGTAAAAAAAACAAGCAAAAAAGGCGTCCCTTACATTATTGGTCTGTGGAGAAGGTCTACCACACATTGATGGTCAATAAAGAGGGGTCACCCTACATTGGTGTTCAGCGAAGAAGGGTCACCCTACATTGGTGGTCAGCCGTCAAGAGCCACTCTACTTTGGAAGTCATTGAAGAAGGGTCATTCTACATTGGTTGTCAATAAAGAAGGTCCACCATACATTGTAAGTGATGGAAGGAAGCCCACCTTACAATGTTGGACAGTAAAGAAAGGCCACGATACATTGGTAGTGCGTGAAGATGGGTCACTCTACATTGGTGGCCAGTGGACAAGGACCATTCTACTTTGGTAGTTAGTGAAGAAGGGTCGCTGTATATTAATGATCATTAAAAGTGAGCCACCCTACATTGGTAGTCAGTGAAGAAGTGTTACCCTACATTGGTGGTCAGTGGACAAGGGCCACTTTACTTTGGAAGTCATTCATGAAGGGTCATTCTACATTGGTTGTCAGTAAAGAAGGTCCACCCTACATTGTAAGTGATGGAAGAATGCCCACCCTACAATGTTGGACAGAAAAGAAAGGCCACAATAAATTGGTAGTCAGTGAAGAAGGGTCACCATACATTGGTAGTCAAACGAAAAAGGGTCATCATACATTGGTGGACAGTGGATAAGGGCCACTTTACTTTAGAAGTCATTGATTAAGGGTCATTCTACATTGGTTGTCAGTAAAGAAGGTCCACCCTACATTGTAAGTGATGGAAGAATGCCCACCCTACAATTTTGGACAGAAAAGAAAGGCCACAATACATTGGTAGTCAGTGAAGAAGGGTCACCATACATTGGTAGTCAACGAAAAAGGGTCACCCTACATTGGTGGACAGTGGAAAAGGACCACTCTACATTGGTAGTTAGTGAAGAAAGGTCACCCTACATTGATAGTCAATGAAGAAGGGCTACTCTACATTAGTAGTCAGTGAAAAAGGGTCATCTTACATTGGTGGTCAGTGAAGAAGGGTCATCTTACATTGGTGGTCAGTGAAAAAGGGTCACCCTACATTGATGGTCAGTGAAGAGGAACCACCCGTCATTTAAACTGGTGGAAGAATGCCCACCCTACAATGTTGGACAGTGAAGAAGGGCCACCCTACATTGGTAGTCAGTGAAGATGGATCACTCTACATTGGTGGCCAGTGGACGAGGACCATTCTACTTTGGTAGTTAGTGAAGAAGGGTCACTGTATATTGATGAAGAAGGGCCAACCTACATTGGTAGTCATAAGAGAAAGGTCACCCTACATCGGAAGACAATGAAGAAGGGTCACCCTACATTGGTAGTCAGCAGAGAAAGGTCACCCTACATGGGTAGGCAGTGGAGAAGGGTCACCCTACATGGGTAGGCAGTGGAGAAGGGTCACCCTACATGGGTAGTCAGTGGAGAAGGGTCACCCTATATGGGTAGTCACTGGAGAAGGGTCACCCTACATGGGTAGTCAATGGAGGAGGGTCTCCCTACATGGGTAGTCAGTGAAGAAGGGACACCTTACATTGGTAGTCAGTGCAGAAGGGCCAGCCTACATTGGTAGTCAGTGAAGAATGGTTGCCCATTATTTGTGGTCAGTAGAGGGCCAATCCACATTGTGGTCAATGAAGAAGGGTCAACCTAAATTGGTGGTCAGTAAAGAAGGGGTATCCTACATTGGTGGTCAGTGAAGAACGCCCACCCTACAATGTTGGACAGTGAAGAAGGGCCACCCTACATTAGTAGTCAGTGAAGATGGGTCACCCTACATTGGTGGCCCGTGGACAGGGACCATTCTACATTGGTAGTTAGTGAAGAAGGGTCACTGCACATTCATGATCATTAAAAGTGAGCCACCTGACATTGGTAGTCAATGAAGAAGGGTCAACCTACATTGGTGGTCAGTGGACAATGACCATTCTACATTGGTTAGTGAAGCAGAGTCACACTACATTGGTGTTTAATGAAGAAGGGCCAACCTACATTGGTAGTCAGCAGAGAAAGGTCACCCTACATCGGAAGACAATGAAAAAAGGTCACCCTACATGGGTAGGCAGTGGAGAAGGGTCACCCTACATGGGTAGTCAGTAGAGAAGGGTCACCCTATATGGGTAGTCACTGGAAAAGGGTCACCCTACATGGGTAGTCAGTGGAGGAGGGTCTCCCTACATGGGTAGTCACTGGAGAAGGGCCACCCTATATTGGTAGTCAGTGAAGATGGGTCACTCTACATTGGTGGCCAGTGGACAAGGACCATTCTACATTGGTAGTTAGTAAAGAAGGGTCACTGTACATTGATGATCATTAATAGTGAGCCACCCTACATTGGTAGTCAGTGAAGAAGGGGCACCCTACATTGGCGGTCAGTGGACAAGGACCATTTTACATTGGTTAGTGAAGTAGGGTCACCCTACATTGATGTTCAATGAAGAAGGGCCACCCTACATTGGTAGTCGGCAGAGAAACGTCACACTACATCGGAGGACAGGAAAGAAGTGTCACTCTACATGGGTAGTCAGTGAAGACGGGACACCCTACATTGGTAGTCAGTGAAGAATGGTTGCCCATTATTTGTGGTCAGTAGAGGGCCAATCCACATTGTGGTCAGTGAACATCGGAAGACAATGAAAAAAGGTCACCCTACATGGGTAGGCAGTGGAGAAGGGTCACCCTACATGGGTAGTCAGTAGAGAAGGGTCACCCTATATTGGTAGTCACTGGAAAAGGGTCACCCTACATGGGTAGTCAGTGGAGGAGGGTCTCCCTACATGGGTAGTCACTGGAGAAGGGCCACCCTATATTGGTAGTCAGTGAAGATGGGTCACTCTACATTGGTGGCCAGTGGACAAGGACCATTCTACATTGGTAGTTAGTAAAGAAGGGTCACTGTACATTGATGATCATTAATAGTGAGCCACCCTACATTGGTAGTCAGTGAAGAAGGGGCACCCTACATTGGCGGTCAGTGGACAAGGACCATTTTACATTGGTTAGTGAAGTAGGGTCACCCTACATTGATGTCCAATGAAGAAGGGCCACCCTACATTGGTAGTCGGCAGATTAACGTCACACTACATCGGAGGACAGGAAAGAAGTGTCACTCTACATGGGTAGTCAGTGAAGACGGGACACCCTACATTGGTAGTCAGTGAAGAATGGTTGCCCATTATTTGTGGTCAGTAGAGGGCCAATCCACATTGTGGTCAGTGAAGAAGGGTCAACCTAAATTGGTGGTCAGTAAAGAAGGGGTATCCTACATTGGTGGTCAGTGAAGAACGCCCGCCCTACAATGTTGGGCAGTGAAGAAGGGCCATCCTACATTAGTAGTCAGTGAAGATGGGTCACCCTACATTGGTGGCCCGTGGACAGGGACCATTCTACATTGGTAGTTAGTGAAGAAGGGTCACTGCACATTCATGATCATTAAAAGTGAGCCACCTGACATTGGTAGTCAATGAAGAAGGGTCAACCTACATTGGTGGTCAGTGGACAATGACCATTCTACATTGGTTAGTAAAGCAGAGTCACACTACATTGGTGTTTAATGAAGAAGGGCCAACCTACATTGGTAGTCATAAGAGAAAGGTCACTCTACATCGGAAGACAATGAAGAAGGGTCACCCTACATTGGTAGTCAGCAGAGAAAGGTCATCCTACATCGGAAGACAATGAAGAAGGGTCACCCTACATTGGTAGTCAGCAGAGAAAGGTCACCCTACATCGGAAGACAATGAAGAAGGGTCACCCTACATGGGTAGGCAGTGGAGAAGGGTCACCCTACATGGGTAGTCAGTGGAGAAGGGTCACCCTATATGGGTAGTCACTGGAGAAGGGTCACCCTACATGGGTAGTCAATGGAGGAGGGTCTCCCTACATGGGTAGTCAGTGAAGAAGGGACACCCTACATTGGTAGTCAGTGCAGAAGGGCCAGCCTACATTGGTAGTCAGTGAAGAATGGTTGCCCATTATTTGTGGTCAGTAGAGGGCCAATCCACATTGTGGTCAATGAAGAAGGGTCAACCTAAATTGGTGGTCAGTAAAGAAGGGGTATCCTACATTGGTGGTCAGTGAAGAACGCCCACCCTACAATGTTGGACAGTGAAGAAGGGCCACCCTACATTAGTAGTCAGTGAAGATGGGTCACCCTACATTGGTGGCCCGTGGACAGGGACCATTCTACATTGGTAGTTAGTGAAGAAGGGTCACTGCACATTCATGATCATTAAAAGTGAGCCACCTGACATTGGTAGTCAATGAAGAAGGGTCAACCTACATTGGTGGTCAGTGGACAATGACCATTCTACATTGGTTAGTGAAGCAGAGTCACACTACATTGGTGTTTAATGAAGAAGGGCCAACCTACATTGGTAGTCATAAGAGAAAGGTCACCCTACATCGGAAGACAATGAAAAAAGGTCACCCTACATGGGTAGGCAGTGGAGAAGGGTCACCCTACATGGGTAGTCAGTAGAGAAGGGTCACCCTATATGGGTAGTCACTGGAAAAGGGTCACCCTACATGGGTAGTCAGTGGAGGAGGGTCTCCCTACATGGGTAGTCACTGGAGAAGGGCCACCCTATATTGGTAGTCAGTGAAGATGGGTCACTCTACATTGGTGGACAGTGGACAAGGACCATTGTACATTGGTAGTTAGTAAAGAAGGGTCACTGTACATTAATGATCATTAATAGTGAGCCACCCTACATTGGTAGTCAGTGAAGAAGGGGCACCCTACATTGGCGGTCAGTGGACAAGGACCATTTTACATTGGTTAGTGAAGTAGGGTAACCCTACATTGATGTCCAATGAAGAAGGGCCACCCTACATTGGTAGTCAGCAGAGAAACGTCACACTACATCGGAGGACAGGAAAGAAGTGTCACTCTACATGGGTAGTCAGTGAAGACGGGACACCCTACATTGGTAGTCAGTGAAGAATGGTTGCCCATTATTTGTGGTCAGTAGAGGGCCAATCCACATTGTGGTCAGTGAAGAAGGGTCAACCTAAATTGGTGGTCAGTAAAGAAGGGGTATCCTACATTGGTGGTCAGTGAAGAACGCCCACCCTACAATGTTGGGCAGTAAAGAAGGGCCATCCTACATTAGTAGTCAGTGAAGATGGGTCACCCTACATTGGTGGCCCGTGGACAGGGACCATTCTACATTGGTAGTTAGTGAAGAAGGGTCACTGCACATTCATGATCATTAAAAGTGAGCCACCTGACATTGGTAGTCAATGAAGAAGGGTCAACCTACATTGGTGGTCAGTGGACAATGACCATTCTACATTGGTTAGTAAAGCAGAGTCACACTACATTGGTGTTTAATGAAGAAGGGCCAACCTACATTGGTAGTCATAAGAGAAAGGTCACCCTACATCGGAAGACAATGAAGAAGGGTCACCCTACATTGGTAGTCAGCAGAGAAAGGTCACCCTACATCGGAAGACAATGAAGAAGGGTCATCCTACATGGGTAGGCAGTGGAGAAGGGTCACCCTACATGGGTAGTCAGTGGAGAAGAGTCACCCTATATGGGTAGTCACTGGAGAAGGGTCACCCTACATGGGTAGTCAATGAAGGAGGGTCTCCCTACATGGGTAGTCAGTGAAGAAGGGACACCCTACATTGGTAGTCAGTGCAGAAGGGCCAGCCTACATTGGTAGTCAGTGAAGAATGGTTGCCCATTATTTGTGGTCAGTAGAGGGCCAATCCACATTGTGGTCAATGAAGAAGGGTCAACCTAAATTGGTGGTCAGTAAAGAAGGGGTATCCTACATTGGTGGTCAGTGAAGAACGCCCACCCTACAATGTTGGGCAGTGAAGAAGGGCCACCCTACATTAGTAGTCAGTGAAGATGGGTCACCCTACATTGGTGGCCCGTGGACAGGGACCATTCTACATTGGTAGTTAGTGAAGAAGGGTCACTGCACATTCATGATCATTAAAAGTGAGCCACCTGACATTGGTAGTCAATGAAGAAGGGTCAACCTACATTGGTGGTCAGTGGACAATGACCATTCTACATTGGTTAGTGAAGCAGAGTCACACTACATTGGTGTTTAATGAAGAAGGGCCAACCTACATTGGTAGTCAGCAGAGAAAGGTCACCCTACATCGGAAGACAATGAAAAAAGGTCACCCTACATGGGTAGTCAGTGGAGGAGGGTCTCCCTACATGGGTAGTCACTGGAGAAGGGCCACCCTATATTGGTAGTCAGTGCAGAAGGGCCAGCCTACATTGGTAGTCATTGAACAATGGTTGTCTTTTATTTGTGGGCAGTAGAGAAGGGCCAACCCACATTGGTGGTCATTGAAGAAGGGTCGCCCTATATTGGTTGTCAGTGAAGAAAGGTCACCCTATATTGGAGGTCAGAAAGAATGGTCATCTTTCACTCGTTGGACCAGTAGAAGGCATGTCCTTTTTCACTGGTAGACAGCGGAAACAATACCCTTTACTTTTGGGATTAGAGGGAAGAATTCTGCTATTACAAACAGCTAAAAAAGATCACTGGTGTCAGTAATAACCCTCCTGACAAATGAAATAGGAAGATCTGATGGACCCACTCTTTAGCTCGGCACAGTGACATTGCCCCCAGGCACTATCGGGTAGGATATTAATCTGCTACCAGGGCCGGCGCTACCACTAGGCGGACTAGGCAGCCGCCTAGGGCGCATTGTCATCAAGGGCACAACTACGGCTGTTGTGTACACAGCTTTCTGGTGTGGAGAAGACATAGTCTTGCCCTTGTGTGTAGAGCCGGGTGTCAGTCTGAGAGGACTGACAAACACAAGGAGGGGGAGGAGTGTGGAGATGGCGTGGCTCAGTCACTGGGTAAAGCAGAAGATTTTTGGTGAAGCCGCTCCGCACTGTATGGGAGTGAACTGCGCTCCCTTCCTACCGACAATACAGACAGCAGCCTGGAAGTGTCTTCACCAGCTCCCGACACTCCTCCTGAGCACTGACACACACACTGAAGTCCTAGCTGGGGAGCCGCACATTCTGTGCAGGGCCGGTGCAAGGATTTTTGACACCCTAGGCAAAGCCTCATTTTGCCCCCCCCCTTGGCTCCACCCCCTTTGCACTGTCCATGTATACCCCACCTTTTTATAGACTGCTACCATTTGGGGGGGGGGGGGGGTCAGTCACTGGCCCAGCGCATGATACGCATGCAGCGTATGTGGGAGCCTGGAGGGGGGGCACTAGCACGGCACCCCTGACTAATGTGCGCTCTAGGCTGCTGCCTACCTTGTCTATAGGTAGTGTCGGCCCTGTACAGGGGATATGTACACAATTAATCAAGACACTGTTGATCAGTGCAGGCCCATTAGCGCCGCCTATCAGTGCCACCTATACAGACCAGGGGAACTCAGCACAGGGATGGTGGGAGCCTCATAATGAGCACAGCGGTGTACAGACCAGGAGAACTCAGCACAGGGATAGTGGGAACCTCATAATGAGCACAGCAGGTGTACAGACCAGGGGAACTCAGCACAGGGATGGTGGAAACCTCATAATGGGCACAACAGGTGTACAGACCAGGGGAACTCAGCACAGGGATGGTAGAAACCTCATAATGGGCACAGTGGGTGTACAGACCAGGAGAACTCAGAACAGGGATGGTGGGAACCTCATAATGAGCACATCAGGTGTACAGACCAGGGGAACTCAGCACAGGGATGTTGGGAGCCTCATAATGGGCACAGCAGGTGTACAGACCAGGAGAACTCAGCACAGGGATTGGTGGGAACCTCATAATGGGCACAGCGGGTGTACAGACCAGGGGAACTCAGCACAGGGATGGTGGGAACCCTTATAATGAGCACAGCCGGTGTACAGACCAGGGGAACTCAGCACAGGGATGGTGGAAACCTCATAATGGGCACAGTGGGTGTACAGACCAGGAGAACTCAGAACAGGGATGGTGGGAACCTCATAATGAGCACATCAGGTGTACAGACCAGGGGAACTCAGCACAGGGATGTTGGGAGCCTCATAATGGGCACAGCAGGTGTACAGACCAGGAGAACTCAGCACAGGGATTGGTGGGAACCTCATAATGAGCACAGCGGGTGTACAGACCAGGGGAACTCAGCACAGGGATGGTGGAAACCTTATAATGGACACAGTGAATGTACAGATCAAGGGAACTCAGCACAGGGATGGTGGGAACCTCATAATGGGCACAGCGAATGTACAGACCAGGGGAACTCAGCACAGGGATGGTGGGAACCCTTAGGCTGCATTCACATCTGAGCGACAAATCGCCTGTCGCCCGACGCTCATGCCGCTGGAGGGGCGAATCCCCATTCATGTCTATAGAGATGGTTCACATCTCTGAAACGCCGAACACCTGTCGCCTGAAAAAAAGTCCCGGACCCTTTTTTTCAGGCGACACTGGCGTTCGGCCATAGACATCAATGGGGATGATTTGAAAATGATTAGAATCGCGGCAAGTAATGCCGCCGTACGCGGCGTTATTTGCCGCCTAGATGTGAATGCAGCCTTATAATAAGCATAGCAGGTGTACAGACCAGGGGAACTCAGCACAGGGATGGTGGGAACCTCATAATGGGCACAGCTGGTGTACAGACCAGGGGAACTCAGCACAGGGATGGTGGGAACCTCATAATGGGCACAGCTGGTGTACAGACCAGGGGAACTCAGCACAGGGATGGTGGGAACCTCATAATGAGCACAGTGGGTGTACAGACCAGGGGAACTCAGCACAGGGATGGTGGGAACCTCATAATGAGCACAGTGGGTGTACAGACCAGGGGAACTCAGCACAGGGATGGTGGAAACCTCATAATGGGCACAGTGGGTGTACAGACCAGGAGAACTCAGCACAGGGATGTTGGGAGCCTCATAATGAGCACAGCAGGTGTACAGACTAGGAGAACTCAGCACAGGGATTGCTGGGAACCTCATAATGGGCACAGCGGGTGTACAGACCAGGAGAACTCAGCATAGGGATGGTGGGAACCCCATAATGAAAAATGCCGCCCATTACACACCACTGACTGCTCTGCAAACTGCACTATGTACTCAGCCCGCCTCCCTTATAGGACAATAAAAAGTTCCTTCAGGGCGGGATGACACACACCACAGTTCACCTCAGCTCTTCCTCCTGATAACCCCCGAGCTCCCTCCCTGGAATGTCCCCTCCCCCTCACATTGCACAGGTCACAGCGCGGGAGATTAAAAGCCGAGAATGTAGGTGAGTGCTCGGGCAGGGGCGGACTAACAACTCATGGGGCCCCCGGGCAATAGGAGATCCTGGGGCCCCCTGTCCCCACCCATGTGTCCCCACCCACACAAATCCCCACCTACATAGTGAACTGCCCACACTATGTGCATTTGTCACAGAATTTCTCTGCACTGTGTTTAAAATAAAATGTTTATTATAGAATATAAAGAAAAATAAACCTACATTAAAAGTGTAACAATGGTACATTCCCTAAAAAATAAACTTTTTTTTTAACCACTTAACCCCCGGATCATATTGCTGCCCAATGACCAGAGCACTTTTTGCGATTCGTCACTGCTTAGCTTTAACTGACAATTGCGCGGTCGTGCGATGTGGCTCCCAAACAAAATTGGCGTCCTTTTTTTCCCACAAATAGAGCTTTCTTTTGGTGGTATTTGATCATCTCTGCGGTTTTTATTTTTTGTGCTATAAACAAAAATAGAGCAACAATTTTGAAAAAAATTCAATATTTTTAACTTTTTGCTGTAATAAATATCCCCCAAAAATATATAAAAAAACATTTATTTTCCTCAGTTTAGGCCGATATGTATTCTTCTACATATTTTTAGTAAAAAAAAAATCGCAATTAGCGTTTATTGATTGGTTTGCGCAAAAGTTATAGCGTTTACAAAATAGTTTTATTTTTTATTTTTTTACTAGTAATGGCGGCGATCAGCGTTTTTTTCAGTACTGCGACATTATGGAGGACACTTCGGACACTTTTGACACATTTTTGGGACCATTGGCATTTTTATAGCGATCAATACTATAAAAATGCATTGGATTACTATAAAAATGCCATTGGCAGTGAAGGGGTTAACACTAGGGGGCGGGGAAGAGGTTAAGTGTGTTCCTGGGTGTGTTCTAACTGTATGGGGGGGGGGTGGCCTCACTAGGGGAATCACTGATCTTCTGTATCATTGTATGAACAGAAGATCAGCGTTTCCTCCGCTGACAGGACCGGGAGCTTTGTGTTTACACACCTAGCTCCCGGTCCTTGCTCTGTAACGGGCTCTCGCCCAGAAAAGCCGACCTGCCGCCATATAACTGCGGCGGCTGGTCTGCAAGCAGTTAAAAAACTAACATGTCATACTTGTCTCCACTGTGCATCTCGTTTTGCACAGTGTGGCCCCCCGAACCTTGACTTCTGGTGTCCCACGGTGGCTCTCGTGGCTCCTCCCTGCATCAGATAACCCCCTAGGTTATCCCAGGGAGGTTACCTTGCGGGCACGCTCCCGAGTTCAGCATTTGCGTCTATAGACACATGTTTACATACATGTGCTCGTCCTACATAAAGCTTTGTATGTTTGTGTGTGGGGGGTCATTGATCACCAATGTAACGAACATTCTTCCCACTGACCACCAATGTAAGGAACATTCTTCTCACTGATCACCAATGTAAGGGGCATTCTTCTCACTGATCACCAATGTAAGGAACATTCTTCTCACTGATCACCAATGTAAGGGACATTCTTCTCACTGATCACCAATGTAAGGAACATTCTTCTCACTGATCACCAATGTAAGGGGCATTCTTCTCACTGATCACCAATGTAAGGGGCATTCTTCTCACTGATCACCAATGTAAGGAACATTCTTCTCACTGATCACCAATGTAAGGAACATTCTTCTCACTGATCACCAATGTAAGGAACATTCTTCTCACTGATCACCAATGTAAGGGGCATTCTTCTCACTGATCACCAATGTAAGGGACATTCTTCTCACTGATCACCAATGTAAGGGACATTCTTCTCACTGATCACCAATGTAAGGAACATTCTTCCCACTGATCACCAATGTAAGGGGCATTCTTCTCACTGATCACCAATGTAAGGGACATTCTTCTCACTGATCACCAATGTAAGGGGCATTCTTCTCACTGATCACCAATGTAAGGGGCATTCTTCTCACTGATCACCAATGTAAGGAAAATTCTTCCCACTGATCACCAATGTAAGGGACATTCTTCTCACTGATCACCAATGTAAGGGGCATTCTTCTCACTGATCACCAATGTAAGGAACATTCTTCTCACTGATCACCAATGTAAGGGACATTCTTCTCACTGATCACCAATGTAAGGGACATTCTTCTCACTGATCACCAATGTAAGGGGCATTCTTCTCACTGATCACCAATGTAAGGGGCATTCTTCCCACTGATCACCAATGTAAGGGGCATTCTTCTCACTGATCACCAATGCAAGGGGCATTCTTCTCACTGATCACCAATGTAAGGGACATTCTTCTCACTGATCACCAATGTAAGGGGCATTCTTCTCACTGATCACCAATGTAAGGGACATTCTTCTCACTGATCACCAATGTAAGGGGCATTCTTCTCACTGATCACCAATGTAAGGGACATTCTTCTCACTGATCACCAATGTAAGGGACATTCTTCTCACTGATCACCAATGTAAGGGGCATTCTTCTCACTGATCACCAATGTAAGGGACATTCTTCTCACTGATCACCAATGTAAGGGACATTCTTCTCACTGATCACCAATGTAAGGGGCATTCTTCTCACTGATCACCAATGTAAGGAACATTCTTCTCACTGATCACCAATGTAAGGGACATTCTTCTCACTGATCACCAATGTAAGGGGCATTCTTCTCACTGATCACCAATGTAAGGAACATTCTTCTCACTGATCACCAATGTAAGGGACATTCTTCTCACTGATCACCAATGTAAGGAACATTCTTCTCACTGATCACCAATGTAAGGGGCATTCTTCTCACTGATCACCAATGTAAGGGACATTCTTCTCACTGATCACCAATGTAAGGGAACATTCTTCTCACTGATCACCAATGTAAGGAACATTCTTCTCACTGATCACCAATGTAAGGGGCATTCTTCTCACTGATCACCAATGTAAGGGGCATTCTTCTCACTGATCACCAATGTAAGGAACATTCTTCTCACTGATCACCAATGTAAGGGACATTCTTCTCACTGATCACCAATGTAAGGGGCATTCTTCTCACTGATCACCAATGTAAGGGGCATTCTTCTCACTGATCACCAATGTAAGGAACATTCTTCTCACTGATCACCAATGTAAGGGGCATTCTTCTCACTGATCACCAATGTAAGGGGCATTCTTCTCACTGATCACCAATGTAAGGAACATTCTTCTCACTGATCACCAATGTAAGGGACATTCTTCTCACTGATCACCAATGTAAGGGACATTCTTCTCACTGATCACCAATGTAAGGGGCATTCTTCTCACTGATCACCAATGTAAGGAAAATTCTTCCCACTGATCACCAATGTAAGGGACATTCTTCTCACTGATCACCAATGTAAGGAACATTCTTCTCACTGATCACCAATGTAAGGGGCATTCTTCTCACTGATCACCAATGTAAGGAACATTCTTCTCACTGATCACCAATGTAAGGGGCATTCTTTAATGTAAGGGGCATTTACTCTTTCCGCTGAAGTGTACAGATATCAGTGTTAGGGAAAAGCACTCAGTGTATAGATGTCAGTGTAACACATAAATGTTATTCCCTATATATAACTCACATCTATACACTGAGTGCTTTTCCCTAACACTGAGATCTGTATACTGAGAGCTATCCCTTATATACAACACTGATATATCTGTACACTTCGTGGCACTCTAAAGTGTAATAAAGTGATTTGTGCAACAGCAGGTACTGTGCCCATCAAACGCAGCCACTGTGCCATCAAACGCAGCCACTGTGCCATCAAATGCAGCCACTGTGCCCATCAAACGCAGCCACTGTGCCATCAACTGCAACCACTGTGCTCATCAAATGCAGCCACTGTGCCCATCAAACGCAGCCACTGTGCCCATCAAACGCAGCCACTGTGCCCATCAAACGCAGCCACTGTTTTCATCAAAAGCAGCCACTGAGCCCATCAAAACGCCGCCACTGTGCCAACGCAGCCACTGTGCCCATCAAACGCAGCCACTGTGCCCATCAAACACTGCAACTGTGCCCATCAAACGCACCCACTGTGCCCATCAAACGCAGCCACTGTGCCCATCAAACGCAACCACTGTGCCCATCAAACGCACCCACTGTACCCATCAAAAGCAGCCACTAAGCCCATCAAACGCCGCCACTGTGCCAACGCAGCCACTGTGCCCATCAAACGCAGCCACTGTGCCCATCAAACGCAGCCACTGTGACCTTAAACGCAGCCACTGTGCCCATCAAACGCATCCACTGTGCCCATCAAACGCAGCCACTGTGCCCATCAAACGCAACCACTGTGCCCATCAAACGCACCCACTGTACCCATCAAAAGCAGCCACTAAGCCCATCAAACGCCGCCACTGTGCCAACGCAGCCACTGTGCCCATCAAACGCAGCCACTGTGCCCATCAAACGCAGCCACTGTGCCCTTAAACGCAGCCACTGTGCCCATCAAACGCATCCACTGTGCCCATCAAACGCAGCCACTGTGCCCATCAAACGCAACCACTGTGCCCATCAAACGCAGCCACTGTGCCCATCAAAAGCAGCCACTAAGCCCATCAAACGCCGCCACTGTGCCAACGCAGCCACTGTGCCCATCAAACGCAGCCACTGTGCCCTCAAACGCAAGCACTGTGCCCAAACGCATCCACTGTGCCCATCAAACGCAGCCACTGTGCCCATCAAACGCCGCCACTGTGCCAATCAAACGCCGCCACTGTGTCCATCAAATGATGCCACTGTGCCCTCAAACGCAACCACTGTACCCATCAAACGCAGCCACTGTGCCCATCAAACGCAGCCACTGTGCCACCAAACACAGCCACTGTGCCAATCAAACGCCGCCACTGTGTTTATCAAACACAGCCACTGTGCCCATCAAACGCAGCCACTGTGCCCATCAAACACAGCCACTGTGCCATTAAACGCCGCCAGTGTGCCCATTAAACGCAGCCAACTGTGCCCATCAAATGCCGCCACTGTGCCAATCAAACGCCGCCACTGTCCCATAAATTGCCACTGAACTATGATGTAAAAGACCTATCTTGCCAGCCGAGTTCACCCCCCGCTCTCAGAGGTCCGGGGGCGGAGCTTTCGGTGGTAGGAGGCAGGGCTTTCGGCGGTAGGAGTCGGGGACTTTTAAAGCCTGAGACAGACGATCTCCGCTAACACATACAGTCCGACTGCATTGGGCAAATCAGGGATGGATCACAGCGTCAGTCGAGCTCCCTGCCCCGCCCCTCCCTGCTGACAGAGCCTCCCCGACCCTCCCTCAGACCAGGAAGCGGCTTTCTCATAGAGCTTCAGTAAGCTGGCCGCGGCGCCGGGAGCAATATTAAAGCGGAGTTCCACCCAAAAATTGAACTTCCGCTTATCCCACTCCTAACCCCCTTACATGCCACATTTGGCATGTAATTTTTTTGGGGGGGGAGTGGGGGCTTCAGGAGAAGTGGGACTTCCTGTCCCACTTCCTCCTTCCGCCGAGGGGCTGGTTAGGCGATTAAGCTTAATCGCCTACAGCAGCCCCTCCCTGTAGGCGATCGCATGGGACACTGACAGGTCCCATGCGATCGCCTGTCCAATCAGCGGCGGGCCGCGCCGCTCGATCATGACTGCTTCCCTGCATGAAGTTTATTCAAGCCTAATCGAAGCTCTTTCATTGCTATAAAATCTACTAGGGCCCAGGGAACAACTTGGTTTCAGCAGCACTTCCATCTGGGGCAACAACCTACCTACATAGTAACTAGATAATTGCCATTTATTTTGCTGTTATCACCTATGCCTACAGACCCGGACCAGTAGACAGCCCATGTTTTTAATTACATGATCCAACTGACTTGTTCATCGCAGCTTGTGTAGCTAATTTTGTGTGAATCCTGGACCTACCCCTGAAGAAAGGGAAATCCTTCCCAGAAACGTTCGGACAACACAGCGAATCACACCGCACAGTGCTATACCGCTACTTTGTATTTACATATATTAATGTTCTATGTCTTTTTTGGATCATGTGAAATAATTCTTATTAGATTTCTTTTTTATAATATTTCTTCCAATAAATTATATATACCCATATTTTTTGGTTACACAGCCATTTATTACAAGTGCCTTAAAAGTCCAGTCAGGGGGTTCAGTCCTCTTTTTTCTTTGGCCTTTCATTTTGGATGCGGCACTACACAAGCGAGACAACGATAATCCCTTTGTTACCATCCCTGTGCTGAGTTCCCCTGGTCTGTACACCCGCTGTGCCCATTATGGGCCAGATTTAGGTAGAGTTACTCTGGAGTATCAGTGATACTCCAGCCTAACTCTTACTTTGAGCCGGCGTTTCTGTTTTCTGTAGTCAGAAAACAAGAAACGCCGGGTTGGAGTTCCTATACGAGCGGCGTAATTGTATTACGCCGTCGTATCGGAACTGCAATTTTAAAAATGGCGCTGGGGGCGTTCCCGCTGATTAACGCCGAGAATATGTTAATCAGAGAGAATCGGCAATTCACGATCGTATTCGGGCCCGACGCAGTGACTTTCCGACGTTTCCGTAAGAGATACGCGGCGTAAAGATAAAGCAGCCCCCTAGTGGAGTATCCTATGTTAAGTATGGCCGTCGTCATCGCGTCGAAAAAAAAAAAAATTTGAGTCGTTTGCGTAAAACGTCCGTGAATGGGGATTGACGTCATTGACGTTCCCTGAAAGAATTTGGAGCATGCGCACTGACAGTCGACGCATGCGCAGTACGTTCGCCGCGGGATCGCGCCTGGTTATAATAATACACGCCCCCTACCCGCCCAATTTGAATTCCGCCGGCTCATTTTCGCTACGCCGCCGCAACTTTAGGAGCAAGTGCTATGTGAATAACAGTACTTGCTCCTAAAGTTTCGCCGGAGTAACGTAAATGAGAAACGTTACTCCAACTTAAAGATTCGCCCATCTACCTGAATCTGGCATCCCTGTGCGGAGTTCTCCTGGTCTGTACACCTGCTGTGCTCATGAGGTTTCCACCATCCCTGTGCTGAGTTCCCCTGGTCTGTACACTCGCTGTGCTCATTATGAGGTTCCCACCATCCCTGTGCCGAGTTCCCCTGTTCTGTACACCCGCTGTGCCCATTATGAGGTTCCCACCATCCCTGTGCTAAATTCCCCTGGTCTGTACACTCGCTGTGCTCATTATGAGGTTCCCACCATCCCTGTGCTGTGTTTCCCTGGTCTGTACACCCGCTGTGCCCATTATGAGGTTCCCACCACCCCTGTGCTGAGTTCCCCTGGTCTGTACACCCGCTGTGCCCATTATGAGGTATTCCCCAACAATGGGCACTGATGAGGCAACACTGATGGGAACTAAGAGGTGGCACTGATGGAGACTTATAGGTGGCACTGATAGGCGGCACTAATGGGCCTGCACTGATCAACAGTGCCTTGATTATTTGTGTACATATCCCCTGTACAGGGCCAACACTACCTATAGACAAGGTAGGCAGAATGTCCCAAAAAAATTGGGAGTGCCGCACTGCGGCAACAAAGTTGTTTGGCTCCGTTCACACATAGGCAATCTGAATCGCAGTCGGAATCACTGCAATTTTGCTTGCGGTTCCAGAATCGCTGCAAAACACAGGACGCATTTACAATGCCATTATCTTTCATTGGCATCCCAAACACGTTGCGTGATAAATCGCTCAAAACAAATCGTGCAGCGCGTGTCGCCCAAGAGAAGTTTCCATGCGATTCCACCCTTGAATAAAAATTGCATATGTGTCAACGGAGCATAAATCTGTACATTTAATACTATCCTCACCCAAGATTAACAATGCTGCTGTCCAAAGGTGTGTCAGTTGCTCCTTCATCCAGAGTGGAGCCACCCAAAGACCGGAGGTGTGTTACTGGCTGGATTACCAGGTCAAGTCAGAGGGAATAAAACCTTAAAAAACAAAAACTAAGGCAGCCACCGCATCTAATGACTGGCAATCTGCACTATATTAAAGTTTTGGTTTTAGGTTTAATACCCCTTTAATTTTCGTTACATGGCCTGGGACAAACACAAAATAAGCCCCCAAATAAAAAATGTTCCCTTTAGCATTATAAATTGTCCTCAAAAGGCCGGTTGTTTCTGTAAGACAAGATGTCCAGCCCCCCACATAAGATGTCAAGAGCCCCCCACCCTCCCTTACATCATAGTGCACCCCACTTATTTTGTGCTGCTCTCTGGAAGAAGCTAGGGGTGGAGCTGGGAGGCAGAAAGTGCAGGGTCTGGAGGAGGACTGGAGTCTGCTAAATGCCAGACCAGGGAAGATGGAGACAAGAGAGATTGAGGATCTGTAGGAGGAGTTCTTTCCTCCTCTCTGCTGCCAACTGCTGAGATGAAGGGGGGGCAGGGACAAGCCTCTTCGCACCTGTATGGAGAAGCGCAGGACTTGGAGGATGAGTTCTGTCCTCCTTTCTGCTGCTGACCGCTGGTACAAGGTGAGGGCAGAAACAAGGGGATTGCCGCAGCTGCAAGAAAGGTGCGAGGGCCACATGAAATAGTCTGGAGGGCCGGATCCACACATGTGCCTTACAGGGTTAATTACTGAATTTGTCTAGGGGGGTGGAGAGACCATTGTACTCACCTGATCCTCCACTCACCTGGTAGGTGACGCTCCCCCATGATCCAACAGTGGACTGTCCCTCGCTTTCTTTTTTCACGTCTAGTGCAAGGCTATGGTCCCTGCTCTGGTCTTGATAATGTCAGGACTAGGTGTGCAAAACGAAAAAATGTGTTTAGTTTTGTCTCAGTTGGTTATTTACATAAATTTGTTTAGTTAAATTTGTTTTATTCGTTTTCAGAATTCGTTTAGTTTATTCGTTTTCGAATTGGTTTGAAAAGTTTTCAAATCGGATTAGAAATGTTTTCAAATCGAATTAGAAAAGTTTTCGATTCGTTTTCAAATTTGAATAGTTTTTGAATTTGAATAATTTTTTCAATTTCCAAAAACAATAAAATAGACTAGAAAATAAAGGAATAGAATAGAAAAAATATATTTTTATTTTTTCTATTCTATTCCTTTATTTTCTATTTAATTCTCTTTGGAAATTGCAAAACGATTCAAATTCAAAAACCTTTTGGAATTTGAAAAGTATTTGAATTAGAAAAGTTTTCGAAAATAAGTTAAATTTGAATTTCGGCCAATTTTTTTTTTTCCGCATTTCAAATTCGTTTCAATTTGGTACTATTCTAATTCGGAAATTCGCATACATCCGAATTTCCGAATTAGAATAGTACCAAATTGAAACAAATTTGAAATGCGGGGAAAAAAAATTGGCCGAAATTCAAATTCAACTTATTTTCGAATACTTTTCTAATTCAAATACTTTTCAAATTTAAAAAGGTTTTTGAATTTGAATAGTTCTGCAATTTCCAAAGAGAATTAAATAAAAAATAAAGGAATAAAATAGAAAAAATAAAAATATATTTTTATTCAGAACGAAACGAACTGCACGTCTAGTCAGGACCCTCGACCAGTGAAGTGTGAGGATGCAGGCGCTGTGGGTACAGGTCTAGCTGCTGAGAGGAACAGAGGATTGGATAAATAATGCCGCGTACACACAACCATTTTTAATGGTCTAGGAAAAACAACGGGCCAGATCCACAAAAAACGTCCGTATCTTTGTGCGGGCGTAGCGTATCTTGTTTACGCTACGCCGCCGCAACTTAGTAAGGCAAGTTCCCTATCCACAAAGGACTTGCGTCCTAAGTTACGGTGGCGTAGCGTTAATGGCCCGGCGTAAGCCCGCGGAATTCAAATGTGGAAGATGTGGGCGTAATTTATGTAAAATCATCGTGACCCTATGTAAATGACGTTTTTTTTGAACAGCGCATGCGCCGTCCGTGGAGGTATCCCAGTGCGCATGCGCGAAATAACGTCGCAAATAGTCAATGCTTTCGACGCAAACGTAACTTACGCAAAGCCCTATTCGCGAACGTTTTACGCAAACAACGTAAACGACGGAAAATTTGACACTGTCCCGATGTCCATACTTAACATTGCGTACGCCTCTATACAGCAGGGGTAACTTTACCGGGACCCCCCCGGTACTTGCGGCGGTCCCTGTGGCTGTGCGAGCGATCCGGGATGAGGGGGCGGCTGTTCGTTTTTGTCCGCCCCCTCCGGATCGCTCCCAGCCAATGCGCATCCTCCACCGCCCTCTTCCTGTGTAAACACAGGAAGGGGGAAGTGATGTAACCTCTCCTCTGGGCGGTATTTTCAACCGCCGCTAAGGAGAGAAGACATCACACAGTGAGTCTGCACAACACTACACTGACAGCACACACATAGTAACATTAACCCCTTGCGATCACCCCCCCCTGTCACAGTGTCACTGAATGCAGTGATCATATATTTACTGATCACTGCATTTAGTGTCAGTGTGACAGGCAGTTAGTGTTAGGTCCAGGGTAGCCCCTGTACCCTCCTAATAAAGTTTAAACCCCTTGATCACCGCCCTAGTTAACCCTTTCACCCCCTATTGCCAGTGTCACCAAGCGATCATTTTTCTGATCGCTGTATTAGTGTCACTGTTGCCGCTAGGTAGCTAATTTTTTTTTTATTGCGATTTTTTTTTATTTTTACTAAAGACATGTGGCTAAATACATTTTGGCCTGTTGTTTGACTACAATTTAGTTTATTTGATTTTTCTTATAACAAAAATTAAAAAATATTGTTTTTTTTTCAAAAATGTCGCTCTATTTTTGTATATAGCGCAAAAAAAAAAAAAAATCGCAGAGGTGATCAAATACCATCAAAAGAAAGCTCTATTTGTGGGAAGAAAAGGATGCAAATTTTGTTTGGGAGCCACGTCGCACGACCGCGCAATTGTCTGTTAAAGCGACGCAGTGCCGAATCGTAAAAACGCCTTTGGGCATTTAGCAGCATATTGGTCCGGTCCTTAAGTGGTTAACATGGATCACACCCACTTCCGCCGGCTTACAACTACGAAATATACGCTACGCCGGCGCAGAGTTGGGAGCATTTGCTTTGTGAATTCCATGCTTGCCTCTCCGCGCTGCGCCGGCGTAGCGTAAATAAGATACGCTACGGCGGCATAAATATGCGCCGATGTCTGTGAATCCGGGCCAAAATCTCTTTTTTCTCATTAAGACACAAGCAATTCTACCGCATGCAGTGCAGAGTCACTTTTACCCCTATGAATTATTGATGTGTCATAATATAGCGCTTTTCTGCCTGTCCTGGAAAGTCGGTAGAACATACAGAGGGGAGATGTGACAGTGACACACACAAGTGACAGTGAGATTTCATTATCGCTGTGCTGACATATTTCATATATATATATTCTACATCTGGAAGTAAAAATACCTTGTTATCTTAGCAGAATAATGATGGAGCCCAGAGCAGGGCACTGTGACATGTCAGACAGATAACACAGCATTGCTCTGAGCACTTCACTGCACCCCTCTCTGCTGAATTAACCCCGTCACGGCTGCCTGCCACCCACTGCTCTTTTATTATATTTTGTAGGGTTTCTTTATTTGTGTGCGGGTTCCCTCCAGACTGCTCAGATATTCCTTCTACAATCATTTTTTTTTTGTATAGCGTATGGGTGAGAACCTGTCAAGTCTTTCAACCACTTCAGCCCCGGAATATTTGGCTGCTCAATGACCAGGCCATTTTTTGCGATACAGCACTGCGTCACTTTGACTGACAATTGCGCGATCGCGTGACGCTGGACCCAAATGACATTTGTTTTTTTTTGCCACAAATAGAGCTTGTGGCTAGTACGCCGATTCCCGATCGCTTTTACGCCGCCCCGTCGTCGCGTACGTCGTTTTCGTCCGCATAAGGTTACCCCTGCTTCTATGAGGAGTAACCTTACGAAGTTCCGACGGATGCCGTCGGGTGCCGTCGGATGCCATGTTAAGTATGGCGTCGGGTCAGCGTCTGCATTTTCCGTCGCTTACGTCGTTTTACTAACTCCTTCGCGAATAGGGCATTGCGTAAGTGACGATCACGTCGTTTTGACGTTGGTTTCAACGACGCTTTCTGACGTGAGCTGGAGCATGCGCACTGGGCTTTTTCCCTGGCCGGCTTACGCTGGGCCATTTTCGCTACGCCAACGCAAACTACGGAGCAAATGGTTAGAGAATACGGCACTTGCTCTAGTACGATGCGGCGACGTAGTGTAAATGGCTTACGATACGCAAGCGAAATTCTATGAGAATCTGGCCCATAGCGTCTACAAAATAGGGGATAGATTTATGGCATTTTTATTATCATTATTATTATTATTATTATTTTACTAGTAATGGCAGTGATCAACGATTTTTAGTATTTCAGTATTGCAACATTGTGGCAGACAAATTTTTGGGACCAGTGACAATTATACAGCGATAAGTGCTATAAAAATGCACTGAATACTGTATAAATGTCACTGGCAGGGAAGGGGTTAACTCTAGGGGGCGATCAAGGGGTTAATTGTTAACTCCTTAACCACTTGCGGACTGTCCGCTCACAATATCCTGTGGATACCAGGATACCTGTGTGCCAGTACGTCACTGGTTACTTCCGGGTTCAGAGTATAAGACCCACTCCAGCTGCGGCTGGTGGGTTCCTCTTTTGGGGGAGCGGCAAACAAATACCACCCGGCGGCGTGGCTCAGATCTGAAGGCATCCCTACCCTCGAGTCACCCCCCGTGGGCACGGCTCAGTTTTGACAGCACCGCCCCGCGGGGGGTTCGGCACTTACCCGAAGACCGAAGGGAGAATACATTTTTATTAAAGGACTTGTCTAAAACTGTCTCTTGTCACACTACACTACAAGGTGCTTTGGGGCAGGGGGGCAGAGCACCTCCCTATGTTGAGGGCATGCGGACTGGTATTGTTCAGGGGGGCGCTTGCTCGTCCTGTCCCTTTTCTGACCCGCCAGGCTGGGCTGCAAGGGTCTGGTATGGTTTTGGGGGGACCCCACGCCGTTTTTCATGATTTTTTTAGCTGGCAAATCTTTTTACATTCAGCTGTCAGCGGGGGAACTCTACTGACAGCTGATTATGTATCAGAACGCGGTGACGTAAAACACAACGAAGTGCTGAAAAAAATGAAGTTCAATGCTTCCAAGCATGCGTCGACTTGATTCTGAGCATGCGCAGGTTTTTAACTGATGGTCGTGCCTACTATTGACCTATCGGTTACGAGTCCATAGGTTCATTTTAAAGCAAGTTGGCTTTTTTTTAACCTAAGGTTAATTAACCTATGATCGGTTTTGACTGATGAAAATGGTCCATCAGACCGTTGTTCTCTGGCTAACCTATCATGTGTACGAGGCCTTATGCCGCGTACACACGGTCGTTTTTTGCGATGAAAAAAAAAGAGGTTTTCTGTGAATTAAAAAAACGACGTTTTTGAAACGTCACTTTTCAAAGACAATTTTGCATACACACCATCGTTTTTTCACATAAAGCAAGGTTACGTTCACCACTCTTTTCCATTGAAGCTCGCTTCATAACTAGCTTCTGGGCATGCGCGGGTTGAAAAACGTCGTTTTGAACGACGTTTTTGCTACACACGGTGACTTTTTGTGAAACAAAAAACGACGTTTTGAAAAACGACCCAAAAAATTCAAACATGTTGGAATTTGTTTTTGGTCGTTTTTTTTAAGACAAAAAACGACGTTTTGCCCACACACGACGATCAATTTAAATGACGTTTTTAAAAAACGTCGTTTTTTTTCATCGCAAAAAACGACCGTGTGTACGCGGCATTATGCCGCGTACACACGGTCGTTTTTTGCGATGAAAAAAAACGACGTTTTTTAAAACGTCATTTAAATTGATCGTGTGTGGGCAAAACGTCGTTTTTTGTCTTCAAAAAAACGACCAAAAAAAAAATTCCAACATGCTTGAATTTTTTGTGTCGTTTTTCAAAACGTCGTTTTTTGTTTCACAAAAAGTCACCGTGTGTAGCAAAAACGTCTTTTAAAACGACGTTTTTCAACCCGCGCATGCCCAGAAGCTAGTTATGAAGCGAGCTTCAATGGAAAAGAGTGGTGAACGTAACCTTGCTTTTTGTGAAAAAACGATGGTGTGTATGCAAAATTGTCTTTGAAAAGTGACGTTTTAAAAACGTCGTTTTTTACTTCACAGAAAACGTCGTTTTTTTTCATCGCAAAAAACGACCGTGTGTACGCGGCATTAGAGTACCCCCTCTATGGATGAAGGAGCACTGGCAACTTTGGACAGCAGCATTGACAGTCTGGGGGAGGGGATTATTAGATGTACTAGTAGATTTAGATACACTAACAAGTTAAAGCCAAACTCCAGCTCACACTTTATCAGTTAGACCTGATGAAAAACAATAGACTTGCTGGCCAGATCACCAGATGAAAAAAAAGAAAGAAAACAAAAAAAAAACAAATGCAACTGTCACATCTCAGGCCGCGTACACACGAGGAGACATGTCCGATGAAAACGGTCCGACGGATTTTGGTCTGATGTGTGTACACACGATCAAACCAAAATCCTTGTGGACAGACATCGCGGTGACGTGGCGGTGACGTTGATGCCGCAACGTCCACAAACCAGGAAGTAAAATGCTTCTACGCATGCGTCAAATCCATTCGACGCATGCGGGGGATTTCGGTCCGCTGGTTAGGCGTACTAACCAGCGGACATAGCCGACGGACAGTTTTCCAGCAGATAAGTTTTAAAGCATGTTTTAAAACTTTTGTCTGCTGGAAACCTGTCTGCTAGCCCGTACACACGATCGGATATGTCCGCTGAAACTGGTCTTCGATCGTGTGTACGCGGCCTAAGAATTGATAAGCTGCATCATAATAAATGTTTGCTTTTGGAGTTTGTTACAGCTTGAATAGTTATGCCGCGTACACACGGTCGTTTTTTGCGATGGAAAAAAAACGACGTTTTCTGTGAAGTAAAAAACGACGTTTTTGAAGCGTCACTTTTCAAAGACAATTTTGCATACACACCATCGTTTTTTCACAAAAAGCAAGGTTACGTTCACCACTCTTTTCCATTGAAGCTTGCTTCATAACTAGCTTCTGGGCATGCGCGGGTTGAAAAACGTCGTTTTGAACGACGTTTTTGCTACACACGGTGACTTTTTGTGAAACAAAAAACAACGTTTTGAAAAACGACACAAAAAATTCAAACATGTTGGAATTTTTTTTTTGGTCGTTTTTTTGAAGACAAAAAACGACGTTTTGCCCACACACGATCAATTTAAATGACGTTTTAAAAAACGTCGTTTTTTTTCATCGCAAAAAAACGACCGTGTGTACGCGGCATTAGAAAAGCTGTGGAATTTTTCAGCACAGGTTCACTTTCAGCAAGCTGGATGTAGCTGGATGTTGCATGGACCTGTTTGTCCAGATTTTTCCGAAATCCATCGGCTGTTCACCCAAAATATATGTTAGAAGCATAATGTTGTTAGCCAATGAAAAGTTGGTTGGTATCTTTGGTATCTGTCGATTGTCAAGCTCTGTGAGAAGACCAAGTCAGTTTGAAGCTACCCAAGATTGTATGAGTGTTGTTCACACCAGTACCTGCTGCAGATGGTTTTGATGCTGTTCTTTGGGATGGAGGCACGGGGACATTTCCAGGGATGGAGGCACGGGGACATTTCCAGGGATGGAGGCACGGGGACATTTCCAGGGATGGAGGCACGGGGACATTTCAAGAGATGGAGGTATGGGGACATTTCAAGGGATGGAGGTATGGGGACATTTCAAGGGGTGAAAGTATGGGGACATTTCAAGGGACGGAGAGATGGTGACATTTACAGGAATAGAGACATGGGGACATTTCCAGGGATGGAGGCATGGGGACATTTCCAGGGATGGAGGCATGGGGACATTTCCAGGGATGGAGACATGGGGACATTTCAAGAGACGGAGGGATGGGGACATTTACAGGAATAGAGACATGGGGACATTTCCAGGGATGGAGGCATGGGGACATTTCCAGGGATGGGGAAATTTCCAGGGATGGAGGCATGGGGACATTTCCAGGGATGGAGGCATGGGGACATTTCCAGGGATGGAGGTATGGGGACATTCCAAGGGATGGAGGTTTGGGGACATTTCAAGGGATGGAGGGAAGGGGACATTTCAAGGGATAGAGGGATGGGGACATTTCAAGGAATGGAGGGATGGGGACATTTCCAAGAATAGAGACATGGGGACATTTCCAGGGATGGGGACATTTCCAGGGATGGAGGCATGGGGACATTTCCAGGGATGGAGGCATGGGGACATTTCCAGGGATGGGGACATTTCCAGGGATAGAGGCATGGGGCAATTTCCGGGGATGGAGGCATGGGGACATTTCCAGGGATGGAGCCACAGGGCAATTTCCAGAGATGGAGCTACAGGGCCATTTCCAGGGATGGAGCCACAAGGCCATTTCCAGGAATGGAGGCACAGGGACTTTTTCCAGAGATGAAGGTAGGCATCCCTGGAAATGTCCCCATGCCTTCATCCCTGAAAATGTCCCTGTGGCTCCATCCCTAAAAATTGTGCCTGTGCCCCATTATCCCTGAAAATGTCCCCATGCCTCCATCGGTCTCCTCACTTGACAGGACCGTGGATCTGTGTGTTTACACCCGGCGGACATTGGGGCCGCCGACACAGGGTCCCGAGGGGTGCCGCGCGCCCCCCAGGAGGCCGGGAAGCCCAGGACGTCTTATGACGTCCACCCAGGATGGGAGATCCCATCGGTGGACGTCATATGAAAATGGGAAGGGTAGGGAAGTGGTTTAAAGAGGTGGTGACATGTCGACCAAAAAAAAAGGGGGGGGGGCATACTCCATGGACTACGGGGTCATTTTTCTGCAGTAGTACTTCTATGTCTCCTATCTGCCTGTCACCTGCCCTCTGAAGAGCGATCACTTTTCACAGGGCCAGCAAGATCTGGTGTCGGTGCGAGCGTAGATGGGTTTTTAAGGGGCTTTTTCCACATGTTTGTTCCCATGACTTATAGTACAGGAGTGAAATTACACTTTTTATCCCTATAGACATTTAAGGCCTTGTTCACATGCCATACTGACATCGGAAGTTCAGCCTGTTCCCAACTAAGGTTAACCACTTAAATACCAGGCACTTTCACCCTCTTCCTGCTGATTGCCACTGTTGTTGGCATGGATTGGCAGTTTTAGGGCATTGACAGGTGTTTATAGAGGGAGACAGGCTGGCGATGGGCACTGATTGGCAGCTTATGGGCACCTTTTGATGGGGGCTGTGCTAATAATCAATGTGCTGATTATCAATGTGCTGATTATCAGCACAGACACCCCCACTAATGGGGAGAGCTCAGATCAGCTCTCCCTGTCAACGTAAACCGAGGAAAGACGTTAACTGGCACTTCCTGGTTCACACGATGATTGGTCACAGCTGATCATGTGGTAAGAAGCCTCTGTCAGAGGCTCCATACCACGATCGGAGTGACACACCGCACCTCCGATCGCCGCACTGCACACACTCGCCATCTCCGTTATCCTGATTGCATCTTATGACATCCAGTCAGGATAACACAACCACTTTGCCGCTGTCATTTTGCTATACGGCGGGTGGGCAAGTGGTTAAAGCAGAACTTCACCCATAACAACTTATTATTATCATTATACTGGATTTATATAGCGCCAACAGTTTGCGCATCGCTTTACAATATAAAGGGAGACGATACAGAAACAATACAATTCAATACAAGAGGGTTAGGAGGGCCCTGCTCCTGGGCGCTTACACAATCTAATAGGGAGGGACTGTTGGAACAAAAGGTAGTAACTGAGGGATGAACTGATGGGAGAAATAGAAGATTCAATTATTAGCTGAAGAGAGGATAGGCCTCCTTGAAGAGATGAGTTTTCAGGGAACGCCTAAAAGTGGAGAGAGTAGGAGATGGCTGGACAGATTGGGATAGGGATTTCCAGAGGATGGGAGAGGCTATGAAGAAGTCCTGGAGGCAAGCATGGGAGGAGAAGACAAGGGAGCTAGAGAGCGGGAGGTCTTGGGAGGAGCAAAGAGGTTAGGATGATATTTGGAGACAAGATTGGTGATATAGCTCATGTAAATGGCTTTGTATGATGTTGTTAATGTTTTAAATTGTATTTGTTGGGCAATGGGAAGCAAGTGGAGTGATTGGCAGAGAGGAATGGGGGACACTGAACGGTAAGGTAGATGACTCTGGCAGCAGCTTTCAGGATTGACTGAAGAGGGGATAGCCTATAGAGAGGAAGACCAATGAGTAGGGAGTTACAATAGTCAAGGCCAGAGATGACATGGGAGTAGATATGTTGCTTAGTGGTTTCAACGGTCAGAATGGGGCAAATTTTGGAGATGTTACACAGAGGTGAGGTCTGTAAGATTTGCACAGCGATTGGATTTGGGGCTGTGTCCCAATGGCATGAATGGGACTGCCTGAGGGTGGAAGCACAGACAGAAAACCTGTGCATCCCGTGGGAAAACACGGACCTTCTCACATGGGTGTTGTATGCCCATGTACACAAGACTTACCCACTTGAGAACCGCTCTATAGACGAAAGACGTCCACAGTCTCAACTGCGGGGTGGACGTGCTGCAGTTTACATTCCCCCGCATGCCACGGGGAAAAACTGTGGCTGCCATGTCACGTGATGCCCATGCGCGTGCCTGGCGGCCGCGATGTCCTCCAGATACTGGCGATTGGCAATTACAGAGGCAGGAGGTGGAGCTCTGTGTGTAAACGCAGAGCTCCACCTCCTGTCAGGGAGAGAGGAGACCGATGCTGTGTCCCTTGTACATAGGGACACAGAGGAGTCACCTCCCCCAGTCAGTCCCCTCCCCCCACAGTACGAATCACTCCCAGGGAATACGTTTAACACCTTGATCGCCCCCTAGTGTTAACCCCTTCCCTGCCAGTCACATTTATACAGTAATCAGTGCATTCTTATAGCACTGTTCGCTGTATAAATGTGAATGGTCTCAAAATAGTGTCAAAAGTGTCCCATATGTCCGCCGCAATATCGCAGGCCTGACTAAAATGGCAGATACTAGTAAAAAAAAAAAAAAAAAGAATGTCATAAATCTTTCCCCTATTTTCAATATACGCTTATTGCATTCTTTTCTTTACCAAAAATACGTAGAAGAAAATGTAATGGCCTAAACTGAGAAAAAAAAATAGTTAAAAAAAAATTGGGATATTATTATAACAAAAAGTAAAGAAATATTGTGTTTTTTAAAAAAAAATCTGTCTTTTTTTGTTTATAGCGCAACAAGTAAAAACCCCAGAGGTGATCAAATACCACAAAAGACAGCTCTATTTGTGGGAAAGAAATTATCAAAATCTAATTTGGGTACAGTGTTGGATGTATAGATATATAGATATATTTACATGTATAAATATTGTGCGCGATAGAATAACATGTTATAATTACCAAAATCTTCATATATTCTCTGGAGAGGCTATGGCTCAGTGGTGGAGTTGCCGCCCCTCGTGCGATGCGACTCTGGGTTCGAACCCAGGCAGGTCAGTGTTGTCATGTGGTGGGGCTCTCTATGGATATCTCTCCCTTTTTTTCCCCAAAAAATTCACTTTTCCCCCAAAATTCTCAAAATCAAACTTTTTGACCAAAAAAATACCAAAAATGTAACTTTTGCTTGGTCGCGCCAAGTGGCTCTCAAACAAAATGTATCTCCTTTTTTCCCCACAAATAGAGCTTCCTTTTGGTGCTATTGGATCACCTCTGCGGTTTTCATTTGTTTGCGCTATAAACAACAATAGAGCCACAATTTTGAAAAAAATTCAATATTTTTTACTTGTTGCTACAATAAATATCCCCAAAAAATCTATACATTTATTTTATTTTTCCACAGTTTAGGCCGATAGGCATTCTTCTACATATTTTTGGTAAAAAAAATCGCAATAAGCGTATATTGATTGATTGAAAAGTTATAACGTCTACAAAATAGGGGATAGGTTTATTGGCTTTTTTTTTTTACTAGTAATGGCGGCGATCTGCGATTTTGTATTGTGACCGTGACATTGCGGCGGGCATATTGGCCACTTTTGACACATTTTTTGGACCATTCACATTAAGAAAATGTTTCCATTATTTTGAAATTTGGATGTATCTGAATTTCCGAATTACAATAGTAACACATTTGAAGGAATACAAAATAACTAAATTAAAATTTCAGACAAAATTCCAATTTGAATAGTTTTCTAACCAAATGTTAGATGGGAACAAAATAGAATAAAAAATAAATAAAGAAATAGAATAGAAAAGTATAGAATAGAATAGAAAATTAAATAATAGAATAAAATAGTGAGTGAAACAGAACAGAATACAAAACAAAAGAATGGAATGGAAAATAAAGGGGTAGAATAAAAAAAAAACTATATAAATAGAATAGAAAATAAATGAACAGAAGAAGATAGAATAGAAAATAAAGGGATTAAAATAAAAAAAAAACTATAAATAGAATAGAAAATAAATGAACAGAATAAGATAGAATAGAAAATAAAGGGATAAAAAAAACTATAAATAAAATAGAAAATAAATGAACAGAATAAAATAGAATAGAAAATAAAGGAATAAAATAAAAATAAAACTATAAATAGAATAGAAAATAAATGAACAGAATAAGATAGAATAGAAAATAAAGGAATAAAAAAAAAAAGAACTATAAATAGAAAATAAAATAAATGAACAGAATAAGATATATATATATAATAGATAATAAAGGAATAGAATACAATACAAAAGAAATAGAATAGAAAGAATATATAGAAATCTGAATAGAACAAAAAAGAAAAGATTAGAATAGAAAAACAAATCGAATAGAATGGTATAGAAGGAATATAACCATCTTCCAAGATTCAAAGAGAATTGAATTTGATTTGAATTTTCCGAATTCGGTCGAATTAAGTTTGAATAAATGTAATGAATTCCAAAAACGAATTAAATAAATGTAAGTAATTTATGTAAATAAGGAAACAAAACAAATGTTTCGTTCTGCGCTTGTGTGGGTTATAATGAGATCTGGTTGGGGACAGTTTGGGATGGGGGGGGCTGAGATCTTCAGGTCCAGTGTACTGCTGATCCATAACTCCAGGGACAGTCCCGGGGACATTGCTGTGTTATGCTGTAGTTGGGCACAGTTCGGGAGGGGGAGGGACTGATATCCGGGTGTGCTGGAGACACAGGAACCATTTGTAAGGACACAGACATGGCCCGGTGCCCGCAGGTACAACACACACGTGTACAGGGGGGTGTGACCCGCCACTGAGCTGTCAACTGGAAGAGGGCGTTGCTAGAGGGACAGACCCGCCCCCCTCTGCTCTCCTCCCAACCCCCTCCCCGGCAGCTGCGGCAGTCAGTCCGGGCGCCGGTTAGTGACGTCAGTGCCCAGCGCCGAATGTTTACGTGGAGATGGGAGAGAGCTGTGGCCGCTAACCGTGAACTGTTCCTGTGTGTGCAGGAGGCATGGACGAGGAGGACCAGGAGAGGAGGAGGAAGCTGGAGGCCGGCAAAGCCAAGGTGAGGGCTGCATCCCTGTGTGTGTGTGTGAGACTGAGGGTGTCACCTGTCACCATGGGTGTCACTGACTGCATGGGGTGTGAGGTGTGCACTGGCACCTGTGTGTGGTTCATGCATGTCACCTGTGTGTATAATATATCCCTGTCATCTGTATTGTATAATGTTATAGACCTGTCACCTGTGTGTATAATATTATGTGTGTGTAATATCCCTGTGATCTGTATTGAATAATGTTATTTACATGTGTGTGCGTATAATGTTATATACATGTCACCTGTGTGCATATTATATACATGTCATCTGTCACCTGTGCGTGTATAATATTATTTACATGTCATCTGTCACCTATGTGTGCATAATATTATATACATGTCACCTGTCACATGTGTGTGTGTTTGTATGTGTATAATATTATATACATGTCATCTGTCACCTGTGTGTGTGTATATTATATACATGTCATCTGTCACCTGTGTGTGTGTGTGTATATATATATATTATATACATGACATCTGTCACCTGTGTGTGTGTGTATATATATATTATATACATGTCATCTGTCACCTGTGTGTATATATTATATACATGTCATCTGTCACCTGTGTGTATATATTATATACATGTCATCTGTCACCTGTGTGTGTGTGTGTGTGTGTGTATAATATTATATACATGTCACCTGTATTATATATAACATTATATCCCTGTCATCTGTATTATATAACTGTCACCTCTGACCCGTGTGTGTATACTATTAAATACATGTCATTTGTGTGCATGATATTATATTCCTGTCACATAGAATAACAAATAATTAGAACATAAAAGAATAGAATAAAACGGAACAAAATAGAATATAAAAGAACAGAATGCAATAGAATAGAAAAATCCTAACAATATAACCATCTTCTGAAATTCTAATACAATAAAAAAGAAAAGGAAGGTCGAATTGAGTTCAAATAAATGTAAACAAATTTCCAAAAACAAATTCAATTAACAAACCCAACTATTCCTGTCATCTGTATTATATTAGATACCTGTCACCTGTGTGTATAATATTCTATAAATGTCACATGTATTATATCCCTGTCACCTGTGTGTAGGATATTATATCCCTGTCACCTGTTGCATGTATTTGTGTGTATTATTATTATATGGATGTCATGGTGTGTGTGTATATCATATGCATGTTATCTATGTGTATATTATTAGACACTAGAGCAGCACAATTCAGGGAAAAATGTGAATCACAATTTTTTTTTTTTTTTGCTTGGAATAAAAATCACGATCCTAGTGATGTAACATCATCTTTCACATTATACCAAAAAATTGGGCTAACTTTACAATTTTGATTTATTAATTAACTACTTTGCAATTCGGCACTGCGTCGCTTTAACTGACAATTGCGCGGTCGTGCGACATGGCTTCCAAACGTACTTTTTTCCCCACAAACTAGAGCTTTCTTTTGGTGTTATTTGATCACCTCTGCGGTTTTTTATTTTTTGCGCTATAAACAAAAATAGAGCGACAATTTTGAAAGAAATGCAATATTTTTTACTTTTTGCTATAATAAATATCCCCCAAAAATATATATAAAAATATATTTTGTTTCCTCAGTTTAGGCGGATACGTATTCTTCTACCTATTTTTGGTAAATAAAATGGCAATAAGCGTTTATCGGTTGGTTTGCGCAAAATTTATAGCATTTACAAAATAGGGGATAATTTTATTGCATTTTTATTAATAATTAATTAATTTTTTTTATTTTTTACTACTAATGGCGGTGATCAGCAATTTTTTTTTTTTTTTTGTGACTGCGACATCATGGCGGACACTTCGGACAATTTTGACAAATTTTTGGGACCATTGTCATTTTCACAGCAGAAAATGCATTTAAAATGCATTGTTTATTGTGAAAATAGCAATTGCAGTTTGGGAGTTAACCACGAGGGGGAGGGGGGTGGCCTGTAAGGGGTTA